>CAJZBQ010000038.1:0-731294 GCA_914767885.1 Blepharisma stoltei
ACACAGTGCGAGTATAACACCCATAACACCCTAACACCCTAACACCCTACCCCCTAACACCCACACACCCAACTCACCCTAACACCCTAACACCCTAACACCCTAACACCCTCACACCCTACCCCCTACCCACCCCTAACACCCTACCACCCTAACACCCTATACACCCTAACACCCTACACCCTCACACCCTAACACCCTAACACCCTAACACCCTACACCCTAACACCCTAACACCCTAACACCCTAACACCCAAACACCCTAACACCCTACACCCTACCACCCTACCACCCTACCAACACCCTAACACCCTAACACCCTAACACCCTAACACCCTAACACCCTAACCACCCCTAACACCCTAACACCCAAACACCCTAACACCCTAACACCCTAACACCCTAACCACCCTAACACCCTAACACCCTAACACCCTAACACCCTAACACCCTAACACCCTAACACCCTAACACCCTAACACCCTAACACCCTAACACCCTAACCCCTAACACCCTAACACCCTAACACCCTAACACCCTAACACCCTAACACCCTAACACCCCTAACACCCTAACACCTACACCTAACACCCTAACACCCTAACACCCTAACACCCTAACACCCTAACACCCTAACACCCTAACACCCTAACACCCTAACACCCTAACACCCTAACACCCTAACACCCTAACACCCTAACACCCTAACACCCTAACACCCTAACACCCTAACACCTACACCCTAACACCCTAACACCCTAACACCCTAACACCCTAACACCTACCCAACACCCTAACACCCTAACACCCTAACACCCTAACACCCTAACACCCTAACACCCTAACACCCTAACACCCTAACACCCTAACACCCTAACACCTAACACCCTAACACCCAACACCCTACCCTAACACCCTAACACCCTAACACCCTAACACCCTAACACCCTAACCACACCTAACACCCTAACACCCTAACCCCTAACACCCTAACACCCTAACACCCTAACACCCTAACACCCTAACACCCTAACACCCTAACACCCTAACACCCTAACACCCTAACACCCTAACACCCTAACACCCTAACACCCTAACACCCTAACACCCTAACACCCTAACACCCTAACACCCTAACACCCTAACACCCTAACACCCTAACACCCTAACACCCTAACACCCTAACACCCTAACACCCTAACACCCTAACACCCTAACACCCTAACACCCTAACACCCTAACCCACCCTAACACCCTAACACCCTAACACCCTAACACCCTACACCCTAACACCCTAACACCCTAACACCCTAACACCCTAACACCCTAACACCCTAACACCCTAACACCCTAACACCCTAACACCCTAACACCCTAACACCCTAACACCCTAACACCCTAACACCCTAACACCCTAACACCCTAACACCCTAACACCCTAACACCCAAACACCCTAACACCCTAACACCTAACACCCTAACACCCTAACACCCTAACACCCTAACACCCTAACACCCTAACACCCTAACACCCTAAACACCCTAACACCCTAACACCCTAACACCCTAACACCCTAACACCCTAACACCCTAACACCCTAACACCCTAACACCCTAACACCCTAACACCCTAACAACCCTAACACCCTAACACCCTAACACCCTAACACCCTAACACCCTAACACCCTAACACCCTAACACCCTAACACCCTAACACCCTAACACCCTAACACCCTAACACCCTAACACCCTAACACCCTAACACCCTAACACCCTAACACCCTAACACCCTAACACCCTAACACCCTAACACCCTAACACCCTAACACCCTAACACCCTAACACCCTAACACCCTAACACCCTAACACCCTAACACCCTAACACCCTAACACCCTAACACCCTAACACCCTAACACCCTAACACCCTAACACCCTAACAACCCTAACACCCTAACACCCTAACCCTAACACCCTAACACCCTAACACCCTAACACCCTAACACCCTAACACCCTAACACCCTAACACCCTAACACCCTAACACCCTAACACCCTAACACCCTAACACCCTAACACCCTAACACCCTAACACCCTAACACCCTAACACCCTAACACCCTAACACCCTAACACCCTAACACCCTAACACCCTAACACCTAACACCCTAACACCCTAACACCCTAACACCCTAACACCCTAACACCCTAACACCCTAACACCCTAACACCCTAACACCCTAACACCCTAACACCCTAACACCCTAACACCCTAACACCCTAACACCCTAACACCCTAACACCCTAACACCCTAACACCCTAACACCCTAACACCCTAACACCCTAACACCCTAACACCCTAACACCCTAACACCCTAACACCCTAACACCCTAACACCCTAACACCCTAACACCCTAACACCCTAACACCCTAACACCCTAACACCCTAACACCCTAACACCCTAACACCCTAACACCCTAACACCCTAACACCCTAACACCCTAACACCCTAACACCCTAACACCCTAACACCCTAACACCCTAACACCCTAACACCCTAACACCCTAACACCCTAACACCCTAACACCCTAACACCCTAACCACACCCTAACACCCGTTAAGTGTTCCTTTTCAGTTGTAAAAAGAGTGATTTTTTAATATAAGGTTAGTCAGCCTTGGAGATTGATAAATTCGTCCATAAGTAATTGCATTTTGATTTCTATAAACTTTAATAATGGAACTAGACTTCAATCAATATTTATATGCTAAACCTTGCGCATGAGTATTTATTTTTCTAATTCACAAAGGTGGTATCCTATTAATTTAAGCTAAAATATTCTTTATTTTAGAAATAAAAGAAAATTTGCATTATCCGAACAATTTAATAATGAATTTTTTAAGTCCTTGCTTTATTTAATAAATAAAAAAATAAATAGCTATTTCCTGCATCGTAGTTTTTATCACTTACTGATGAGTCGTTATACAATCTCCAAACATTCCCATCTTTAGTATAAGCTGTATAATGCCCATTATTTCCAGAGTCATAGTAGCATATAACACGATAGAGACTGAATTCATAATCTTCTACCTTCAATTTTTCCTCAATTTTGGCATTAGAAAAATTTGTATTACCTGCTAGATAAAAAATTAGCATGTCAGAGCACAAACTTTCTTAATCGTAATACTCATATGCCTCGGTGAATCACAAAATTAACAGTAAAGCATATTATCTCCTCTAAAGTGCTGGACCTTTGCTTTTAACTCTTTAAATGCGTGCTGATTTGAATTTTTTTATTATTTAGAATCGTAAAAAAGCTTTGATTTTCTTGATTTTGCATGGACTTTCTACACTTAATGCATAGAAATTCTTGAATCAGGGTGGTATTTGGCAAACTAACACTGGAAAGCTCTTCTATATCTTTTTGTATAATATATTTACATTTATTTTCATCTGCAATTGTTAGGAATCATTAATTTAATAATGCAAAAAACTAGAGAATAATATAAAAAGGCATAATTTTGATAATAGGCAGATAAAAACTCTTTTAAATTTTGCTGGCCTAATGAATCAAGCTATATAGAGATTACGATAATTATTCTTGATTAACTTGATCTTTAAAACTCCTTAAAGCTTGCTCGATATTTCCTCCTTTTTCTCTCATAATATTAAAAACTCTGTATAAAAGAGTGACTGTTTATGCTCCTCACGAAGTTTACAAACCTATCACTGCTTGCTAAGGCTTGCAAAACACTATTAAAAAATTAGGTATTAATAAGATTTGGGAAACCTAACTTTCTTTGGTTAAAAATTGTGAAAGAACCATAGGGGCTGAAAGAGTCTTTTGGCAGCTTTGGAGATTCTTCTGACAGTTTTGGAAATTCTTCTGAAAGCTTTGGAGGTTTTTCTTGTTTTTTTAGTTTCTTCTTGAACATTTTTTATTTTCTGAATTATTTCATCTTTTTCTTTTTCTTCAAGGATTGATGCCATTTCTTTGTATTTATCTTCGTTCCTTCCTGCTTTTTCTTTTTCTTTAATGAACTCTTCATTTTTCTCTTGGAGCTTTTCATTGATTTCTTATTTCTCTTCTTGCAAAACTTTATTTTTTCCTTTTCTTTTTTAATCAATTCCTTGTGAGCCTGTATTTCTTTTCTTTGGCTGCGACTCTTTCCATATCATTGGCTTTTTGCAGGAGAATAATTTAAAGAGATTTTCTTTAGTGTACACTTATTTATATTTTTCGAGGATCCTTAAAATACCCTTCGTCTTCTTTAATTGTCTTAATCATTTTTTCTTGTCTTGAATTTTCTAGATGAATTTCGACTTCATTTTCCAAGTCGGCTTTTATAATATTGAGGCCTTCCTCTGAACTTTTAGATAAGTCAACTTGAACTCTTTGTTCTCAATCAATTTTGATTCAAAATCTTTAGAGATCAGAGACATCCATTTGCCATTTCCGTAGAAATAAGCCTCTTTTGAGAAATCTGAAAAGATTGAGATATGCAAGTAATACCCCCACTGTAGGCATTACTTTAGATGGAAATAAGACTTCATTTCTGCAATTACAAAGTATTTTTGCAAAACTCCCCTAGCCTCTCACTGTTTATGCTGCTGAAAACCAAATTTCTGACTCTTTTAATTTCTCTTCCAAAATTTCATTGTTTTTGTAAAACATTAGGGTGTTAATCAAAGAAAGCGCTGCCTCAATATTTTAATCAGACTCCATGAAAATCAACTTTTCAGCCATTTTTTATAATAGGATGTTTCCATAAATGTTTTATTTATTGACATTATTTGCAAAATTAGCTGTATATTGTCTTGCAATTCTTTCATAAGTTAATCTATCAGCTCTAATAACAGTGGATACGTCGTTACATCAGAGTAGGGCTCTCTTAGGAAAACGCATATAGAATTCAAGATACAGCTTATTGATATATTTGGCATCCAAGTAAGGCTGAGAACTTGTATGCATGCTTTCCCATCGGAGTCCACATTTGGGTGGAAAATTCTTGTTTTAAAAAAATTCGGGAGGAGAAGCTGGGAAATTGGAAGGGAAAATTAGCTCGAAGCGAAATTTTCCACCTTCAAAAGGAGTTCCTGGAGGGCCGAAAACAGTCCATTCCAATGGAAAAACTCTTGTCCTATGTTAACTTCGATTCCTTGTATAGGAGTTTGTTTGAGCTTATTGAACTCTTCGATTATCTTGATCATTTTATTATGGATATTTGCTTTTATGCATTCTACAATTAATTGTAGAAGGGTATTTAAATAGTAAGTATTCCCAACATTAGGAAATCCACGTTTATGAGATCTCATGCTGTCTGGCAGGGATGGTTGAATGGGAAATGCTAGCTTTTCAGGAACAATACTTAGAGTTAGTTTATAGGGCCTTGGAGATTCTAAAAGGATCTTATAATCTTACTAAGTAAAAGAAGCAAAAACACTCAAAAAGGGCCACAAAAATTAGCTCGAGTTGCTACAGCTCCTAAAAAGGCTCAACAAAACCAAAAATAGACAAAGAGAGTCTAAGCCTAAATAGAAATGAAATGCATCTAAGTAATTTAAATACTTTTCGCACAGATAGAGAAGAAACGAAAGAAATTTATGAATTCGCTTATAATATCGCTAAAAGTAAAAGCCCAAATAATAGGCCACCCCTTCTTAGCGAACAAAAAAATCTTGTTCGCTCACGAAAGGGGTTAATTTGTTTTTAAAACATTTACACAGAAACCCTACAGAATTTTTTTTTAAATTTAAAAAAATTCTCATTCGTAAAACAATCGAGATGTAAAAATTACTTAAAAATACAAAATTTATGTTTTAAAATGCAAACTGTTTAAATTAACCAGAATTAGCTAGAGATTTCGTTACACTAATTGTCACTTATATATCAAAATGTTTTTTCATAAAAAATGTTTGTTCGCTCACGGAGGGGGAGTGAGCAAAAGTCTGCATTTAACTTATTTTTAATACAACTAGAAAAGAGTCTGATATGCAGAAGCCATGAGACAATTATAAAGAATGAAAATAGGTCGATTTTTATGGTGGATGCAAGTAAAACAAGAAGTATACAGAGTTATGTAGATGAATTAAAGAATTCTGAGTGCTTTAAAGGGGCAAATGCGCTTTACTCTGACAGATGTGGATGCTTGAGGGATATGATAATTGAAACAAAGCACATTGAGACCTCTGCTACTTTAGTTTTTTATTTATTTCCATCAGTGTATTTTATTCCAGACTGTCAAATATACATAGAAAATAACGATTATATGCTTTATGGAGTCATCTGTCATAAATCTTCTGGGTGCTATTCTGCTTTTACTTATTGTGAATCTGGAAGTTCCTGAGTTGAGTATAGTTGGTCAAAGGTGGCACCTGTTGGTCTGCCTGATTTTAGATATGTTTGCATTCTTTTCTATAAAAATAAAATTTAATTGGCCACTTTTAAACAAAATCTTAAATATTTTATTAAGGGTATTACTTCTGCAAATATATTAATTCAAGATCCTAAATTTTGTAATTTAAAAATTTAGACCATAAGTGCCACCTTTATAAGTGAGATTAATGCTTGTATATACCCAAATACCTTTAAATTTGCATACCCTCACACTTTTAGCAGACCCTAATATAATAACATCATAATCTTTATAGCAGAAAGCCATGGTTTTCAAAATTTGGTACTTCTAAAGGATAAAAAAAAGAGTCTTCTCAGCTCGAGCTTGGATCAATTTTTTCAGTTTTCATTGAATGGACATTTGCAAAATTTTTGCTAAATTGATAAGAAGCTGGCAGCACATCAGGCGACTTATCAAAATCATTCCTAGCAACTTGGCTTCTTCTATTAGCTCTAACCTTGAATCAAATGCCAATCTTGAAGAATCAGTCTGATAAGACCTTGATTTCTGCATCAAAGAGGACCTATTTTTAAAAGACCCAAAGTTTTCTGTTCTTCCAGGAAGGTTTTTTATCCCATACCTTCTAAATTGTTCAATCCCAGCCACTTTCTTTTAAACAATTTATTTGGGTCATTTTTTTTAACAGTTTTTGAAATTTTCTATTTTCTATAGTCAGATTTTCTTATAATAGAATTATAGTCCACAATATAAACATATCGTTTACAGTCTCTAGCAGTGTGCCCCATTTCTGAACAAAGATAACACCTAACACCGAGCGCACTTAAATCTTGTTCACATTGCTTTACTAATAACTTAGTGACCTCT
Source organism: Blepharisma stoltei (assembly GCA_914767885.1). NCBI lineage: Eukaryota > Ciliophora > Heterotrichea > Heterotrichida > Blepharismidae > Blepharisma > Blepharisma stoltei. Next base: position 7,220 of record CAJZBQ010000038.1, read on the forward strand.
TCTTCATTATATCTTACTATAATAAGATCATTGAATTTTGAATGTTTCAGCTCAAAAAGCTCAGTATAGCCTGTAGAGCTTATAGAAGCACATCTTTTTTGGCCTAGAAAAAAACCAATTTCTCCGAAATATTTACCTTTAAAAAGTTCTCTGAAAGTGGTCAAAGTTTTATAGTCGTAAATTTCTACCAACCCCTTGAAAATCCAAACATACTCCTTTCCAGTTGGTCTTCTTTTACAATTCTATCGTGAGGCCCACCCAAACACCTGTAAATCTAAAAATGGACCATATACCTTAACTCCCCTCCTTGATCGAACGATGGCGAGTCGTTCGATCAAGGTTGGGGGGGAGTAATATATTTTTATATATATATAAAAAATTTGCATGATATGAAAATCGTTCGATCAAGGATGAGGGTTAATTTTCCCAATTTTTAGGAATTTTTACAGTTAATCGTTCAATCAAGGATGGGGGAAGTTAGACCTTTCGTTTTGAGGCTTTTTTAATATTGCCAGACTCCAAAAATCGTGCCCAGATAATGAATATATTAACTTCACTGAAAGCGTCATCCGCATATTATGTATATAAATTAATTGAGGGAAGAATATCTCTATAGTATTAAAAGACAAAGCTGAAAGCTCAGATATGAAGATTGGATATAAAAACTTTTGAGATTAACCGATAATTTCTTTGAACCTGTGAGCCACTTACTCCACATCTCCGTGAGCGAACAAAACCATTAGAAAATCCCTATTACTTGCCAAAAACCTACCCTCCGTGAGTGAACAAAAAAAATTTTTTATAGAAAAAAAAATTTGATATATAAATGATAATTAGTATAATGAAATCTCTAGCTAATTCTACTTAATTTCAAACAAATTGCGTTTTAAAACATAAATTTTACAAATTAAATTAATATTCCAATTTTTACAAATTGGGATTTTATAAAATTCGAAAAAAAAATTAACCCCTCTGTGAGCTAACAAAATTTTTTGTTCGCTCACGGAGGGGCAAGAGTTAGCAGAAGAGTATGCATAAATGAAATAAAGAACTTTGTTGCTATGGCAACGACAACCCTCGAACAGGATTTCATACATTATTGATCTAAAAACAATTACAGTAAAAAGAAGAGTTTTTGATGGAATTCCATGCTGTAATACAGTAGGCCTTTACTTCCAAAATTCAGTTTTCTTCCTGAGAGCAGCTTATGGGAAATACCCATGTACTCGCATGGATAAGTATGATTTAATTGAAGATAGATGGAAAAGTTGCTTAGTTTTCTGCAATGCAATGTTTAAATTATGCTCCTGTACTGTCTTCAAAACTCTATCTTATTTCGTGCATTAAATTAAAAACTATTTATTAATTTGACATAAGTGTTAATAGCTGCTCCGAAATATTACTTATCGAGGATTCAGTTAACCAATTTAAAATTTTATTTATTGTTTATTTAAGACTTATATAGCTGTAAAACAAATTGGCAAAATGTAGGGAAGCTTGATTGTGATTCTGATCTGAATTATTGCCCATTTAAAAAATTTTTAAGGACTTTTACGTTCTGAGTTTTTCGATTATTTCAGCTTGAGTTGCAATAGGTTTGACCTAATGAAAATTTTCTAAAACTCACTGATTTTTTCCAAATTTGGTTAAATTTTATCCAGGACTACTACAAGTGCCATATGAGGACTTCACAGTTATAGTAGAAAAGCTGACAAAGCTTGAAATTTATTCTGCTCAATCACGAAAAACGCAATTGAAAAGTTTTATCGAACAGCGGAAAGCCATTCAATATGCTAAAAAATCTGCATTAAAGGTTCTATTTCTAGGACAAACTTTTTACTAAAATAAAACTCTGAAAATTCCAAAAATCACATTTATATGAGATGATATTTCAGCATTTTACAAAGTTTGAAATCCAAAGATGACTTAATAAACTTAGAAAACCTGGCTAAATCTTGGAGGAGATCCGAATTATTAGCGATGTCTTGTTGATGATCCATCTTTTCAGCTAGCTCATCACGATTATATTAATACTTATCGCCTAAAAGCAACTCTTTATAATATTAAACAAGATAGCGATAGAATTAATTTTAATATCTATGATATAGAAAATAAAAGTGAATAAATCAAGGAGGGAGACGTTCCTGAGCCTCTAGGCTATGAAACATGCATTTCTCAATTACCAAATGATAATTTATTTCCTATAGCTCTAATTCTGGGATTTTGTTGATAATGATGAGAATTATAGAGTTCTGCAGCTGCCATTGCCATTTCTCTTCAGCTAAAAAGGGAAAGAGAATATTGTTGACATTTATGATGGCAGTCACATTAGACGTCACTAGTTTAACTTGAAATAAAAATCATTAACCGCACTATCTTATTTAGTGGCTTAATAGATATCATTTAATGCTCTTGTGTATTAACTATATAGCAGATTTTAGATAAAATTTAGCTAGCATTATAAAAATTAATGGAGCTTATGCAATGTTTCGAGCAAGGGTGCAAGAACGAGGTTGAATACTCATGCCCATGCACATCTCCTGAAACTCTATCCTGCGTACAGCATATTGGGGAGCACATGAAACTTCCTAATAGAACTCATGTTCCCAACTTCATTTTTGTAGAGCCATGCAAAGGGACAAAAGAAGAAATTCTTAAGTTTCTCACAAGAAAAAAATTAAAAAATAGCAAGCTGAAGGGAAAGATGCTAGCATCCTTTAGCAAGCGTTTGCTAGAATCAGAGGACGATATTGAAGAACTCTTAAAAAATTTGGATTCATATTCAGCTGAAATAAGTGATTATTTGACAAAAATTTCTCAAGCTCAAAAATTATCAAAATCAGAGCAAGACCCGATTTTAGGATTATTGAATTTGCAACCTGATGAAGCTATTGAGAAATTAAAAAAAATTATTCCGACCAATCAAGAATGGTCCAAAAGTGCAAAGCTATTTTGTGCTCTCGGTGAAAAAATTGAAAAAACGATTGAGTGTATTATTGAAGACAAATTTGAAGCTTATTTAGATAAAAGACTGTCTAATGTAGAAAACACTCTTCAAGAGCACAGCAAAATTATTAAATCAGTCAATGAAGAGCATAAAAAGAGCATTGATTCAACGAACGATCAGATAGCAAACATCAAAGAATCTATTTCTAAACTAATAAATGAGAATGAAAAGAGCAAGAGAGACTTAAAAGACTGGAAAGAAGAAATAATGCTTAACACAAAAAATGAAATAGACCTGTCTAATTCTCAAATTATTAAAATAAATCAAGATAATGAAAAGAGCAAGAGAGACTTAAAAGACTGGAAAGAAGAAATAATGCTTAACACAAAAAATGAAATAGACCTGTCTAATTCTCAAATTATTAAAATAAATCAAGATAATGAAAAGAGCAAGAGAGACTTAAAAGACTGGAAAGAAGAAATAATGCTTAACACAAAAAATGAAATAGACCTGTTTAATTCTCAAATTATTAAAATAAATCAAGATAATGAAAAGAGCAAGAAAGACTTAAAAGACTGAAAAGAAGAAATAATACTTAACACAAAAAATGAAACAGACCTGCTTAATTCTCAAATTATTAAAATAAATCAAGATCTCAGCAAAAGTTAATGAATTTCTAAAGTCTCAAAGCATTCAAGAGCTAAGAGAGAAGAGCTCTGAAATTTTAAATAGACCAAATGACCCAGAATTAGAGCAAGACTTTAGGAGAACCTGCTCAAAGTTCAGTAGCGATGTCTGTGTTGATCAGCAAGCTTATCAAGATTATACTAATGCTTATCGCCAAAAAACATCTCTTTATACAATTATAAAGAAAGACAACAGAACTAATTTGTTTATTTATGATACAGAGAATGATAGTAAAGAAGTAAGGATATTAGAGACTCCTGAACCACTGGATTGAAGCACTTGCATTGCTCAGCTTCCTAATGGTAATTTATTTTGCTTTGGCAATAACCAACCTTCTGGAGTTTCATTGATAATTGATGAGAATTATAGAGTCCGGCAGCTGCCATCTGGAACTCCTTGTAGTGTTCATCAGCTATCTATTTCAATAATAGTCTTTATTGCTTTGGAGGATCAAAAGATTATAATATTTTAACTCTATCAGAGAGATTTGATTTAAATGAAAACCGATGAATTAAATTAAAGCCACTGCCACAAGCTGATTACCTTTGCACTAGTGTAATATTTAACGGGAATATTGTGATTTCTGGAAGGAATAATAAAAATCTTTTGAGGTATTCAATTGGTAGCAACACTTTCGCAACAATTCCTTATGATTTTCAAGCTAATAAATACAAGATTCTTATAAGTGCAGAGAGACTGTATTTAATTGAATGTGAAAATGGATCAATCTATGAAAGCGAATTGTCAAATGATACTGCCTGGAGACGAATTGGAGACTCAATAATAGATTATTTTTATCAAGTTTATTTGTCATATAATAAAGGAGGAATAAACATTGCAAACTATTATGATGTTAGTTATCCTATTCGTTACTTCAAGTTTAATTTAGAGACGAAAAGATTAACTAAGTTGGATGAAATAAGATTATAATAAATAGGTCTCATTTAATAATCTTTTGCTATTAACTCTTTCAATATCTTTTATTGATCAATCTGGCTTCTATTTTGTAGTGAAAATGTTTTTGTTAGGGATTTTTTTAAGCTGGTCAATTTATTTGACTCTTCAAAGTCTCTTTTAAAAGATATAAAAGTTTCTGAATAAACAATTTTGGGAGTCTATTGCATTATTTGCAAATTTTTTGACTTCATTTTTTCTCTTAATGAAATAGAGTTATAAAACTCATCAAGTCAGCTTGCACCGGTTTCATTAAGAATATCTAATTCCACTTTTAAATAAGAAGCAGTTTAAGGGGATTCAATAATTCTTTTATTTGCGTTATCTAAGATTGCATTAACGCAGTCTTTATGCTTACTCTTCAAACTTAAACTGAGGGGTCTTTGGTTTTGAATAGCAGCTGAAAATGGTCCATCAGCTTTTAAACTTAGTGTCAAATGCTCTGCCAAATCTCTGTCAGCATAGAAAAGTAGAATATTTATATCGTATTTTGCTAGAAAAAAGTTATCCATCTCTACATCATGCTCTGGAGGGCCAGCTGTAAGCTGAGTAAATGCATTTTATCAATTTTCTTATTTTGCTTCGTTCCCCAAATATTAAAATTTTTTTAGTCGAAACAGGATTACCTAAAACAATTATTTTCTTGCTAGCTGCAACCACAAGGATAGAGTTGCTTGGCAAAGTAACGACAGGGCTGCATTTTTCATCAAAATTCAAGCTTAAACAAAGAGAAAAATCCGATATATTTCATATTTAAACTTTTTCATCAAATGAAGACGCCATAAAATACTTGTCATTAATTAGCATTGTTAACATTAACTTAAATATTGAGAAGTCCGCCGTAATTCCCACTTAAGGCCTACCTTCACCCGTATCGCTCCAATCGGCTGTTCACCACCGACCGACCGACCACAGCCTTCTGAATTGTTACTCCTTCTGGACGAGGATGTGCACTCGCTACCCGAAGTTAAATGAGTTGCGCCACTGTGCCGTACGCCAACAGAGTTGTCCTTTCCGAAAAATTTAAAAAACTAATTTTCTGGTCAGACTAATGGCCAAAATGAAAATCCAAAGCCTGGGACGTAACCCCCAGTTTCATGCTAGAGAGTTGTCCGATGGATCAAGAGGAACCTCATTGGTGCTGCTGAGCTTCTTCTTTCCAACCTTGGAATTCATTTCCCCTGAGGTAAAAACCTTGCCATCAGATTGAACTGCGGTCGACCAAATTCGACAATGCGCTCCACTGTGCCAAGGAAAAACCTAGCCGAATACCTATACCGAGCCCCAAATTCCCTTCCACAAGGTCCCCAGATCTTAGAAGGTCCCAGCTACAGGTGCTGAGAAAAAGGGCTGGTTCGCCGTCGCCATTTTAATAAGTATTGCCATTAATTAGCAACTTGCAACTCTTTCTTGATGGTAAGAAATCTGCTTTAATTTTGCAAGGTTAAGTTCGTTATAGCCAAAGCTGGAGTTTTTACTCCATATCAGCACCAAACAGCCATCTGAGCAAGAAATAAGCAGGGAGCAGTGCTTGGTGACCCTCAAGTCATTTATATATTTGGAATGAGCTTTCGCATATCAGTTTGGTCTATTCTGTACCCTATCATAGTGCACTTCCCACCCGAAAATAAAATATTAGTATGTCTAGGCTTGACTTCTAAGGAGGATTTCTCCACAAACTCAGCCAGTGCAATACATCTCACACGAGAAGTATGAGCTTTAGTCTTTGCATTGGAGTCCTTAATTATTTATTTTCCATTGCCGAATCCAATGCCCTTTATGCTATGTGACTCATAACTTTCTCCATTATCTTCAAAGAATCATTGAGATCACTGCATCTTCATTTGAATTTCTTCAACTACTCTACTAGCACGCAAATCTGTTTTTATTAGCTTCCCACCAGCACAATAAAGAAGATGGTTCCCATCAGGGCTGGCGCTCTCAGGCACATCTCCACCTTGTTTCAATCTAGAGTTAGCAGAAGTGAAACTATAGTTTCCTCATCCTCTCTAATGTTTTTAGCATTTTAATTTCTTTATCTTTATCAAAGAATCAAATTAGATTCATAAGAGCAAAGATGATAGCTTTATTCATTATACTCTTCCAGAAATATTTCGGAGCCTATATATTCAGCTGAAAGATACTTAAAACCTTCCCACTTCTTGCAGCAATTGTAATTTCAGGATTGATGCCATTAGAAGAGAAATTTATTGACTTGAAGTGTTTTTATTCCCCTTTTCGAGAAAAATTGTGGAGATATGTCTCTTTCATGCGGTCTTTATGGATTTTTTAACGCTTAATTGTTGCATCTCTGCTTGCAGTTACTGAAAGGGTTTGGAATGATAAACCTCAGACATTGTCATGCACCTTAAATAATGGCTTTATTATTTCAGCTTCAGTTACGTCATCTATACTGACTAATTCATTGTCATCGCCAGCTATTATATATGCTTTATAATAGCAAATTGCTAATATTAGTCTGATACCACCACAGTTAACTGGCAAAAACTCATGATTATCTAGCCACAATCTATGGAATCATCCTTCTGAATTTCTGAGACAATTATATTTTCTAAAGATGAAATCGCTGCAGAATTATTGACTGGGTAAGTATTTAGCTTGTCAAAATCATACAAGTTCTTGGTATTTGTATAGGCTAATTTTTTGATTTTATCTAAAACTGGCGAGCCAACTTCAACCCTATCCTCCTTTATTTTGATTAAGCTGCTTTTTAGTTCAAATATAGTTATGGCGTTAATTCCAGAACAGCAAATTATATAAACATTGGTCTTTATCTTGCCTTATCATCATGAAATCTACTCTCATGTCAAGCGAGCAAGGCGTTATTGCTGATTTTGAATGATAGACGGACTTATAATGTTTGTAATTCTGACTATTTCTTTACTTCTTGCAAACTCAGCTGTCCAAAATCGTTCTTCGGCATTTGCTATCACATATAGAAAATCCTTATAAGTTGTAAAACACAGATATTTTCCATCTGGGCTGAAAGCACTAGAATTCAAGAGCTCACCTATAGTGAATTTTCAGCCCAGGTGTTTTAGATCCATTTGGCATACCTTTCATCTCTAGGTTCTCTTGCTATCCTGCTTGATCTATATCATCATAAAAACTTGTAGCGAGTAGTGGAGAGACATTTTTATTATAAAATTGTATAAATCCATAACTTCTATCTAATTATTGGCTATTTCTATGATTGCTTATTATATGAAGTTCAGCAGAATTTAAAATAAAAGTGGAATTTGTGCTCCTTCAAAATTAAATTTAGTTTTTGGAGCTCAAGATCTAGAAGGTAGTTTTCTGGAGTCGAAATTTTAAGGAGGTTTTGGCTTTGAGATTAATGTCTCTCATATAAGGCCAATACAAATTATAACTAAGTCTTAGAAGCATCAAGTCTGCAAATTTTTGGAAGCCTCGACTGTATTTTTCTTTAATGGTGATGTCTGGAATAAAAGAGGTTGGATTAAAAGACTTCAATGAAGCTGCCGTTCAAATTATTTTCCCCAATGACAGGGTTTCTTTTTTCTCAATAGGAATTTCAACTTTAAGGCATAAATTGACATCTTCAAAATTTTCAATGCTTGAGTCTTCTCAGTTATTTTTTCAAATTCCAGTAATTTGTTTGTGCTGCTATATATCAATAAATGCTTTACTTCTAAAAAATTTCCAATTTTTCACACGCCATTAAGGCTAAGAGGCTTAAAAAACTCATTTAATGCTCTCAGGTAATTAACTATATAGTAGCTTATGCAATGCTTCGAGCAAGGGTGCAAGAATGAGATTGAATACTCGTGCCCATGCACCTCTCCTGAAACTCTATCCTGTGAACTGCATGCATTAAAGCATATGAAAATCCCTAACAGAGCTCATGCTTGCAACTCGATTTTTATAGAGCCATACCAAGGGACAAAAGAAGAAATTCTTAAGTTTCTTACAAGAGAAAGCTCAAAAAATAGCAAACTAAAGGGAAAGGTCATAGCATCCTTTAGCCAGCGTGTGCTAGAATCAGAAAGCGATATTGAAGAACTCTTAAAAAATTTGGATTCAGGCTCAGCTGAAATGAGCAATTATTATACAAAAATTTCTCAAGTTCAAAAATTATCAAAATCAGAGTAAGACCCCATTTTAGGACTATTGATTTTACAGCCTGATGAAGCTATTGAGAAATTAAAAAAAAATATTCTAAACAATCAAGAATTGTCCAAAAGTGCAAAGCTATTTTGTGCTCTCGGTGAAAAAATTGAAAAGATGATTGAGAGTTTAATTGGAGACAAATTTGAAGATTATTTAGATAAAAGACTGGCTAATATAGAAAAAACTCTTCAAGAGCAAATAAAGTTATTAAATCAGCCATAGAAGAGCATAAAAAACTCATTGATTCGACGAATGATCAGCTAGCAAAGGTCAAAGAATCTGTTTTTAAACTGATAAATGAGAACAGAAAAAGTGAGAGAGACCTCAAAGACTGGAAAGAAGAAATAATTCTTAGCACAAAAAATGAAATGGATCTACTTAATTCTCAAATTATCAAAATAAATCAAGACCTCAGCAAAATTAATGAAGCTCAAAAAATCCTTAAAGAGCTAAGGGAGAACAGACCTGAAATTTTAAATAGAGGAAATGACCCAGATTTAGAGCAAGACGTTAGGAGAATCCTCTCAGGTTCTGATGAGGAAGAAGAAACTAAAATTGACGATCGGCCAGGACTTGCAATTACTCAGCCTATCCCAGATGAGAAAAAAAAATGATTTTACAGCTAAGTAATGAAGCTGTCAAAGCTATGTTAGAAGCAGAAAAACTAGCAGCTGATAGTGAAGGCTGGGAAGAAATAAAATTAAAAGTCAAAACTGTTAAAGCTTCAAGAAGAAAAGCTGCAGGTGACCTTTACATTGTAAGAGTTGAAGGAGATATGAATAGGCCAGCCATTGAAATAATGAAATATATTAAAGATATCAACCGCAAAGGAGAATATGATGACATTTTTGAATCAGGCTACATCATTGACATATTAACTGATGAAATGGAAATTGCATACCAAAAATATAAACAAACTGGCCCAGTATCATCTCGAGATCTATGCTTTATTCAAAGAAGGTTCAACTTAGAAGGCGGCAAAATAGTTGCCATTGCAATGTCAACAACCCATCCGAACTGCCCAGAAACCAATTTTGTAAGAGCTCATCTTTATTTAGGCTGTTTTATGCTAATACCAGTATCTCCTAGAGTAGCGCATATGGTTTACATGATAAATATTGACTTCAAAGGATCAATCCCTAAGTTCATTCTAAACTCTATCCGATCTGATCAAGCTTTGGTCGTCGAAAAGATCAGAAAGAACTTATCAGCTTAATTTACTATTTCCTTCATATTAATATAATTGAATTAAAAATAGAATATATCAAAATTATCTATTTGAAATATTAAAAATTATCCCCAAATAACTAAATTCTTAAAATCTTCCAAAAGAGATTGAGGATCAAGAATCTGAGCTTCAATTGCTTTGATTGCTTCTTACTTATTATCTTTAAGTTAACGTATATTTTCACCCACACTGCATAATGGGCATATCTTCCGAGCTAGAATTAATAAATATTGCCATTATTTATAAGAATTACATACAAATTAACCAAATCTCTACAGCCTTTCCTTTAAATTTTATTCTTGCACTATAAAAATATGTCCGCCGGGTTTGAATTTCTAACTTATGGCCGATGCGTCAACCCATCGCCAGACTTAGACTTTGGCTTCATGTTTCGGCACCCTGACTAAAAAATTGGCTGTGTGGCACCTCAAAAAATTATTTATGAACAAAAATTCGAGGATTTTTTAAAAACCAAGCTGCAAGCCCAAATAGAGAAAAAACGGCATCAATTGAAAAGTGGGGAAAATGAAATACCTGATATAATAAAGTTCCTAAAAGAAGAGTTTTTAAGGCTGACTCGAAAAACAGCTTCGAGACTGGAAAAAGGCGTTTTTATAGCTGAGCTCAAGAAAAATCCTCTTTTGGCTGAAGTTTTTGGGTTTGATGAAAATAGTAAAGAAAAGGAAATTGAGGAACAAGTGGAAAATATTGGGACTGAAGAAGGAATTAATATGGACGAGTTCCTGCTGTTTTACCAAGTTTCCAAGAACAACTTGCTGAACCGATTCATTCAAAAGCAGAGACCCAGTCAAGTGCGACTAATGATTCCTTTATGGAGCAGAACAAACAGAGAACTGACGATATGAGCAGGATTATTGAAGGCTGCAAGCTAAAAATCAGAAAAATTTATAAAAAACGTTGAAATCATGCTGGAAGGAGAAGTGAAAAGCCAGCCTATCGTAAAAAAAAATAAAAGAAAACCAAGTTATAATGGACGATCTTCAAGAAATAATCGCAGAGCTTTCAAGCAATACTGTAAAAGCTGATACTTTGCTAGAAGAAATAGTTTCCCAAGCCTGAAGAAAGATTTACTCTGCTTATCTTTTTTGACCATTTTGCCTTTATCCTCACCTTTGCCAGAATTCAGCTTGAATCTTATCTCCAAGAAACCTTCTTGAGGAAGAGCATTTAGCCTTATTTGAAGAACTTTTCAATAGCATGCCTTAAAACAACAACGGCAGCATCGTTACTTTGATTTTTTCGAAACGCTCAGCAAAAAACGACAATGTGACAAGAATCCTTGATGAGCCTTCACGAGAGTCTAAAGAAGTTTTTGAAATCCCAAAAGAAACAATCGGCCAGACATTAGAGAGAATTTATTTAGAAGCCCCTGAAATGATTTCCTGGGAAGAGTTCAAAGCTTATTTCACTGTAAAAGGCCGGCCAGATAAAGAGACAGAAGTAGAATATGTTAATAAAAAAGAAGAAGCCAAATCAAAAAATCAAGCCAAGCCTAAAGGAACAAAATACGCAATAACGGTTCCTGAGCCTTTTAAATTTGACAGAAGAGAAAAAAGAAAAGGAATGTCTATAAAGGAAAGAAGGCTAAAAGAGATGCTTGAGCAAAAAGAAAAAGAAATCAAAGAATCCATAAAAATCACCTATAAAGCGACACCAGTGCCTCCTGAAGTAAAAATTCCGCTTTATGAACAGATTATGAAAGAACAAGAGGACGCAGGTAAAGCAAAATTCAATTGCAATTACAAAAGCTAATGAAAAGTCGTTAATTTTTATTATGGGGATTTGACTAAAACAAAGCCAGAGCCAGCAGAAATGCCGAAACACGTTTTTACAGCGAATTCAGTGCCGTGGACTATATCGGTCCCACTGTATAATAAAATTGTAAGCGAAAGAGAACTGGCTAGAAAAGAAAGAATCAGCAAAGCTGCAATCGAGTCATTAAACCTAGCCATGATGCCTCCCAGAATGGAATTATACTAAAGACAGCTGCAAAAAGCTTCAAAAATTCCTAAACCAAAGCCGAAAACCAAAAAGTTCAAAGCCAAAGCAGTCCCAGACTTCCGCAGACTCCAAGCTGATTTCCAAAGCACCTTAGACGCCTGCAAGCAGTCTTTCAACCCTACAAAGCCTGAGCCTTTTGCGTTTAACGAAACCAGTCTTCTTTCGACTACCTCAAACTCCTTGACAAAGAATCTGACGCCAATAAAAAATGGGGCCAGCCTTCCAAGGCAAAAAGATCTAAGTCCTTATCAATCCTAAACAAAACCCAAAATAATCCCTAGTAAAACTGAAAAAACCAAGGCTATGATTGAATACAAGCTTGCCCAGAAAAGAGAAGCCAAGATGAAAGAAGCCCTCAAAATGCAAGAAGAAGAGCGACGGATAAAGCATGAAATGATGAGAGGGGTCGTGCAGAATTGTTCCCTCATAAAAGACAATACTGCTGAGTTTAAAAGAAGAAGAGAAGAGTCCATTAAACAGAGACGAGAAGAGCTGGAAGAAAAAAAAGAGAATGCTATGAGCAAAAAGCTGAAATATACGAAAGAGTCAGCAAAAGACCTTTATTAGTAGAACAAATAGCAATGAAAACTAGCTTAGGATTTAGAACAGCTAGGACCTGTAAGAGAACTGCTGAGCCAGGAGGAAAGCAACGAGTATTCTCAAGACATGCTGAACCAAAGCTATTAATATTTAAGGGGTTAATTTAAATGGCTATATAATTGTAAAATGGTCTATAAGAAATCTTCAGATATTACCTATGAATTGTTTCAAGAAAGCAATAAGGAGAGGAAAAGAATAATGAAATAAAATTCAATTTCTTCAGCCAAAAAAATCAAATATTCAGTCAGGAAATAGAGCTAATACTAGCCCAAGCTCTTCTGTTGATGAATTTGGTGGAAATGAAAATCAAATGATTGTAGCACAACTTCTCAGGAATTAGGATTGACGAAAATTGGGATTCTTGAATTTCAGAGTATCCTATCGAAGGAACTATTTTATATTGTAGCAAATGGGGATTTTTAATATAGAAAAAATAATGATATATATATATATATTCTCAATAGTTACTGACTCACTATGTCCTGATGTCACCCGAGATAACCGGAGGGCTGTTTAGCCAAATTTTTTTGGTTAAAGCAACCTTTTAATTAAAAAAATTTGCATTGTTAGGTGGGTGGATTTATTGGTTTATAAGCAAGCGTTGCAAAACCAACCTTCGATCATGTTGGGAGAAATCGGGACGAAAGGATACAAAAAGTGCGCAGACGCTATATTTATAGGATCTTCTAATATTTGCTTAGCTTCAAAAAGTTGTCTCTGCAACTCTGGATACACCTTATCAAATAGCAAATGTGTGATCTGCAAAAAGTATTTAGCTTCTACAGATGTTGTGTCAGCATCATACAGCTCATCATATGTATATGTCTTAATATCATTTAAATACCAATAGATAAAACAGTTGTCCTTCATGCAGCAAGGTTTTGACATATGACACACTTCAATTGATGGGAACGGCTCAGTGTGTTCTTGGTCTGACGCTAAGACTCTCAAAATTGCTTTGGGTACCCAATTTAGCCTCAGAGATTCTACAATTAATCTAGATGGCACTTGGATCCTTAAAGACACTGAAGATCCATGCACCATTAATTACCAGCCGCTAAGCGTATCAATTAACATGGCAGCAAGTCCAAGTCCAGTCGCCGTGATATCAGGACCACAGACTGTTTCACTTGGATGCAATAATGACGCAGTTGTTTACTCTGCTGATAAGTCGACTGGCAACTATGGAGCTTCTTTGACATACAAATGGAGCTCCACACCGACAGATTTGAGTTCACAGGCAACAGGATTCTCTATTTCAATTCCTAAATTCCCTCGCTCAAAAAACACCGGGGAAATCCTATTTTTGGGTAAAAAAAAAACCTCCGTTAGTAAAAAAAAAATTTTTAAGTCGTAATTAATATAAATCTTTAGCTATTTCTGTTGAATTTTAAAAGCTTGCAATTTAACATAAATTTTGCGATAAATAATTTTTTTTAGTTTCAAAAAAATTTTTTATATAATTTTTTTTACAAAAAATTATCATGGGGGAGTAAATCAAGCTTATCCTCTTTAACATCCTTAAGCTGTTACAAATACCTTTATGCTCACTAGTTCTGCATCTATGACAACAACAGTTTCTCCTCAAGAAACTTTAACTGTTTCATTTGACTCTGGAAACACTATTTCTATGAAATCTTCAGAATCAAAGACCGTAAAAGCATTGGTCGCAGCCATTTGTGGAAGCTCTTGCAACATCAATATCTTGGCAATGGGCTTATACATCAGGTCCATCCAGTACTGCAGCCACTAATCTTGCTTCTTCGACAACTACACAAAAACTGTCTATTTCAAGCAATTTGCTTGCTGCAGGAGGTCCATATGTTTTCACTGCAACAGCTACTCAGAATACTAATAGTTCCCCTATAACTGGAAGCGCCAGCGTATCTATTACAGTGACTTCATCACCTCTTGTTATTCAGCTATCCAAAGGTAGTGGAGACATCAATAAAAAAATAGATTTTACTGTAGATGCAAGCAATTCTAAAGACCCAGATACTAATTCAGCAGATGGCCTTGCCTATGCATGGACCTGCAGCAATCATTTAGATGGAACAGCTTGCTCCATAGCATCATATAGAAATTGCCCCACATGGGGAATTGAATCCACGTGTGGGGCCATTTTTGGTACGTGGAAGTCGATGTTCTCCATATACCAAAAATGGCCCCACACACGTGGGTTCAATTCCCGTGTGGGGCCGGTTTTTTTGAATTGCCCGAGGATGGCGCAAAATAGCGCCATCCTCGGGCAATTTCTATACCTTTCAAGCCAAAGCAGTAGCGCCTTGACAATTCCTAAAGCAAGCTTAGTTGCAAATCAATGGGATTTAACTTGCACAATTTCTAAAGATTCAAGAAAAGCAAGCTATACAATAACTCTCAATATCATAGATATTTCAGCAACTATCACTATTGCAATTCCAACAATTAGCGTAAAAGCTAACTATCAAAAGTTAAATAGATTCTCAGCCAGTGTCTCTGGAGGCGATGGAACCTCAATCCTATGGTCTCAATCATCTGGAACTAAAATAAAAATATCGCCAAATAACCTTTCTTATCTTTCCTTGAATGCAAACTCACTTGCTGAAGATATGTCATATGTATTTTCTTTGACTATTACATCTGGAAGTTCAAGCTTTAGCGTCGACTTAGCCTTGAATGTTAACTTAATTCTTCTGAAAAATTTTGGTAAAAAGTAAAAAAATTATTTAAAATAGTTAAAGGGTTGAAATTTTTATAAGCAAGAAGCTAGGAGCAGCTTGCTCAGACACAGTCCCTTCAGTTAATCCAAGTTCAGAAACAGCTTTGACAACTTCATTTTCAATATCAATTTCTAATTGTTATGACCGTGATGGTGAGGATTATCCAATTCTATACACCTTTGAATATTCTATGGATAGTGGAACAACATATAGAGGTTGCCCGATGATGGCGCTCAATGCGCCATCATCGGACAACCACTATAAAGGTTTATTGGATCGACTACAGAACAGTCCCAAATTTCCTATTGCCTGCCTGCAGGCACCATCACTATTTTAGCACATGTTTGCAACCAGCTCAATACTTGTATGGACTATACGACAAAATCATCTATATCTGTCAGCAAGCACAAAAGCAGCAGACGATTGCAGTCAGATGCTTTAAGAACTTCTTATTCAACGCTGACTCTTGATCCAGACAACATACCATAAACCATTACTTTGTTCTGCAGCAGCACTTCAATTGACAGTTCACTGTTCGCCACAATTTGGAGTGATCTGAAATCCTATGTCTCTAGTCAAACTATGCTACTATCATTAATAATTTTTTTATATTTTTCCTAAATTTTTTAATTTTTATTAAAATTTGAAAAAAAAATTAATTCATTGCAAGATAATTAATCAAGACTTGCTTACTATGACAAATACTCTTTTGGGCAGTGTTCTAGGCGCAGTTTATTCTTTGTCAACCCAAAGAGGATTAATGACCCTCGATGCCTTCGAAGAGTTCATTGTGTGGGTAGATAAATTTTTGACGACCTACTCATCCTTAGTACCAACTGCAGATAATTTAGACGCTATAGTGGAAATAGGTGAAAGCTATTTGAATTATGGCATCAATACTACCTTCTCTGAGCAAAGCTTTGAAAAGTACGTTCTCTATGTGAATAACTTTTATACAACCTGGGCAATTGCAGCTACCACGAATGACTTACTATATTAGACTAATTGAGGGCGGATTATTAATAAAAAAATTATTTTATTAAAAAATATTTTAAATTTTTAGCAAGAGAAAAGTTAGTTACCCAGTCATCAATTAATAATGCTGTAAACACCGCTAAAACTCATATTTATAAAGACAGAAACTTCCCAGAAGATATGCAAAATACTACTCGTTACTATTCTGAAGTTGCAAATCTTACTTATCCAGGCACTTTGGATTTCTAATACAAATATATGGAATATGAGAGCTAATTTCTATCATGGGTTTATTGATGACTTTTCAGCTATTGCAATCTTTAGTCTTGCAAACTCAGGAACATATAAGGATTATTCAATTATTCAAACAGCTGAAACTTATGTCCCATTCTCAGATTACCCATTCCTTATTGATCTGCCTTATAGCAAAAACATTGGTGAAGGCATGGTCTGGGGCTGTGTGTATTACAATGAGACAAGCTCTAATTGGACTGAGTCGAACTGCAAGATAGTAAGTATCAACAATTCCACCTCAAACGTCACATTTAATGTATACCACTTCTCAATGTGCAAGCTTGCTGAGGTGAATCCTAGTGTCAACTCACCGCCTTATGTTCCAATACCAGAGAACTCATGTAACGATAATTATGCTCCTCTCTACATCCTTGTGGTAGTTCTGTTTATTGGCTTGCTATTAGCTCCAACGATGGTTATAATAGACAAATTAGTCCTTCTACATCTACTCAAGCCCCTAAGAATGCACCTCCCAAGACCCCAGCATCTCATTCTCCTAGACCAACTCTAAGAGGACTCATGCGTCCTGACATAAGTGTTCATGCATCTCAAGGTGAAGAATCCATTGAAGATGACTGATTTTGAGAGCTCAGACGAAGAAGGTATTTAGTCCAAAGATATCGATCTCACTGAAAATTCCGTTGTCGAACAAATCGAAGCACCTATTGAAAAACCAGACCCTGAAATCAAATATGAGCTGCAAGAATTAATTGAAGGACACTTGGCATTTGGACTTATCTATCACAGACCTATTTTCTCAAGAGTCGCAAGAGTATTCACCTTAATCGTTGCTATCGTCTTTGAGGTATTATTAGAAGGCTTATTGTATTATGGTTCAGAAGACATTAACTCAGGAAGCGAAACTGCAACTCAGACGCTGTTTGATAATTATGAAGGAAAATACTTTGGGTATATGATTTTGGCTTTGGCGATCACGATTCCTGTTGAAGTATTTATGATAGTTACATTTAGCATTAATAGAAAGAAAGCGCCAATCTGGCCAGCATTGGAGTTATTGTGGGTCTGGCGGTACTGATTGGGTCCATTGTAGGGGTTGTTATGCTGAGCTATGACTTCTGCCACGAGTGGAGTGGGTATTGGGCTGTCAGCTTCTTGTGGGGAATTTTGATTGAGATCTTTATTATGGAAACCATTTACATGATTGTTAGATACTTTCTCATACAAGCTTGCCCAAGCAATGAAGCCATTAAGTCTTAAACAACCTTTATTCTTAATTATGTGTTAATAATTAGCATCATATAAATCTTCTATTTAAGTTAATTGGTGGCAATAGCTGACTCTATAAAGAAGGGCTGTAAGCAAAGTTTACCAAAGTTTAGAGTACTTTGCCCTTGAAATAGACCTTATAGCTATTACATTAAAAAATAAATTTTAAAATTACCCATTTTTATAATATATAAGCTATTAAATCTTAAATAATCTTCATCCTTAATTTTGTGTGAATAATTTAATATCTTTATTAATTTTTTAATTTATGCTACAAAAATTTACTTAAAGTTGCAATAGTTGACCCTGATAAAGAAATAATATAGTCACCTCTGAGATATTAATGCGATAAGGAGTACTCATATTAGGCCAAAATTGATAAAAATCGAATGAAAAAGGACGAAAATCCAAGCTGTCATTGTGCTGCTGAAGCTTTTCAGTAAAAATAAGTTAAGTTGGTGAGTTGAAAATAATATTTTTGCAGACAGCTATAGCTGGGTCAGAGCCCTTCAACGTTATATGCTTAAAATTCCAGCTTACGCAAACCTAATTCAAAATGCAAGACGATTTTCTAGCCTCAAGAATTGCATATTGTTATATAAAATTTCTAAAATTAATACCAATACTTAATGGTGACTTAAAGTTTATTTTATGAAAGCCAAATTTCCAATATATATTTTATTTCTTATCAGCTTGATTATTTTATAGGTTTATTAACTGGACAATTTTGGTTATCTGAATCCTAATTCATCTTATTTATATATGCTGGTTACCTGCCAAAGCGCATTTATTCAAATTCTCGTTTATTATATAATACATAAGAACAAGCTATTAATAAATTTAGTTAAAATTAAAAAATTTAGCAAAATTTGCTCACTTTTTATAAATTTTTTAAATAAAATGCGTAATCTAGCCGCTTACGTGATTCTTAATATTAAATTATAGCGCAATTTAAAGATCTTAAGGCGGCTATTTAAATTTGTTTTGGTTTGGGATTGTTAGTGTTTTAAAGAATGATAACCCTTGAAGATATTTTCTGCTGCATTTATAAGAGAATTTATGCTTAAGTATTGAATGATTTTTCTTTTTCTTTCGTTTTATTAAGCTTTTATTTTATCCTGCTATTGAATCACAGTGATCTTTGATTTTCTTATACAACACATCTTGCACTTCTTTAATATTTTTCACTTGGCTATTGATGGTATCACTTTTTAATTTATTCATCTCATACCTCTTAAAAGCAATCATTTTTGTTCAAATTTTGATTCTTCAAATAAATTATTGATTAATTCTTCATGTGAATTTTCAGATGCTTTAATTTTTCAAGAATAATAAGTTGATCATCAAGATCGTCATGATACAGTCCCACAGCGGGGTCAAACTCATTTAACACTAATGGGATTGTTGAGCGGTATCAAAATTATAATAATTCTCTGCGATATTTAATCTCAAACCATATTCAAGATCTATCATTTTCTGCTCTCTGTCCCTGAGGATCCTCGCCTTTTTCGAGCTTTGTCAGACGAAATTTTTTTTATTGCCACCTTAATGGAAGGCCAGCCAAATTTCAACCGGCAGATAAACCTTTATAGGTTTTCAACAGCAACCCATAGAAAGCTAGAACTACAAGAACACATTGGAAAGACCTGGTGCGTCGAAAAGAACTGAAGCCCACTCATAATTGATAACGTGCATTTATATTTTTTATATAAGTATGAGGACACGCAAGTAATAGACTGCACTGAGGAGCACCTCCCTTGTAAAAGACAATTCGGCTCTGACAAAGGATCTAGTCGCACCTTTGGCTCAAGCCCTCTACATTAGATTTTTAAATACAAATTATTTCGTATCTTTTGCCCAGGCAAAGTATGACTTCATAAAGCCTCATCATAGGCCTGCTTTATCTATTATAGAAGCCTTAGAAGGAGGAGACTTCAAAATAATTTACACGAGCGAGCCTTTAAATTTCCCTTCTACCCTGCTTGCAAATCCGAAATGGATTAATACAAAATTTTCGAAAAATGACATAAGGAGGATTATGATGGTCACAAGTATAGCTAATTGGGATTTCCAAAGTGGCATCGCTGACCTGACGGTGAGTCTTGACGACGAAATTGCGGTGGCGGTTAAAGTGGATGGGCTGAGGGATTTTGTGCACTATATGATTAATGTTTATGAGTATGGGAGATTGCCTGATGAGAATAACTGTGCTGATAAGCTTTGGGAGGAATATTTTAGAAGTCTGCCACAGGGGGGTTTTATTGATAATAATTCTTAATTATTTATTAGATATTGGGTGATTTTTATAAATTATATGGTAAATTGGCTTTTTATTGAGGATATAAATTTAATTTTGATGCCTTAATTCCTTATTTTTTAGTCAAAATTTATAAACTTCTCGAATAATGCTCATTTTCTTATTTTTATATATTGTGAAGCAGGCAAGCGTCATTTTCTTTGAGTTATCAATCTAAATAAAATTATACACTGCTGAAATATTAATGGCTTTATGTCAACACTACTAAATAATTTAATAAAGGCCTCAACGACTACAAAAACGCACTTCCATCAGGGCTTCTTATGCTACATTTTACGATCCCAATGCTCATCATGATTTAGGAAAAGCAAAAGGATTTCGAATTAACACAAGTAAAAAATGGAATAGCGAAAGAAGTTCGCAAAAATATATCTTTATCGCTTTTAATGAGGTCCAACTAGCAGGATAATCCATTATTAATACAGTCTTAAAGGATAATCCTAATAGAACAGCACCTATAATTCGAAGAGTTCATAATAGAATTAGTTACCGTTGATCTTGATAAGTTAAACGAAATCTGAATAATCCAATGCCTGCTTTCTCAGAGTAAAAGCTCTGAATTCAGGATTTTTAAAATTAGCAGCTGTCTTAAACTTTGAAATCCAATAGTCATTACTTTAAAGCAGTAATCTTCAAATCTTTAACGGCTTGAGAGCTACTCATTATTTGTCTTGATTACAATTCTATTTTATTTAATTAAAAGGCCAGCTATTTTTAAGTAATCCATTATAAATGCTAAACTGCAAATAATTAGTTGCTTTTTTTGCTATATTTAACTGACTCCCCCCCCCTCCGTGAGCGAACAAAACCATTAGAAAAATCGCCATTTTTTGACCAAAAACCCACCCTCCGTGAGTGAACAAAAATTTTTTTTAATAGAAAAAATTTTAATGGAAAAAAATTTTGATATATAAGTGATAATTAGTATAATGAAATCTAGAGCTAATTCTGTTTAATTTTTAAACAAATTGCGTTTTAAAACATAAATTTTGCAAATTAAATTAATATTTGCTTCCCAATTTTTGCAAATTAGGATTTTTTTAAATTTCGAAAAAAATATTTTTATAAAATTTATATATAAATTTTTTTTAAAAAAAAAAAATTAACCCCCCTCCGTGAGCGAACAAAATTTTTTTGTTCGCTCACGGAGGGGGGGGGGGGAGTGAGAGCTTTCCTTGAAATTAAAAATTACAGATAATATAGTCTCTTTAGTTTAAAACTTGGTGCTTTATTTATAAGTCTCTCAAAACCATTAGAAAAATCGCCATTTTTTGACCAAAAAACCCACCCTCCGTGAGTGAACAAAAATTTTTTTAATAGAAAAAATTTTAATGGAAAAAAATTTTGATATATAAGTGATAATTAGTATAATGAAATCTAGAGCTAATTCTGTTTAATTTTAAACAAATTGCGTTTTAAAACATAAATTTTGCAAATTAAATTAATATTTGCTTCCCAATTTTTGCAAATTAGGATTTTTTTAAATTTCGAAAAAAAAATATTTTTTATAAAATTTATATATAAATTTTTTTTAAAAAAAAAAAATTAACCCCCCTCCGTGAGCGAACAAAAATTTTTTTGTTCGCTCACGGAGGGGGGGGGGGGGGAGTAAGTTAAAATCAGGCCAAAATTATGGGCCAAGTTTACTTTCGAGATAATTAATTAATTTTTGATTCAATATGAACTATTCCTCTACACTAATTATATCAAAATTTCAAAAAAAAGTGCTTGATACAATATGTTAGCAGCTTAGAAATTCTGAAGAACTTGGCTTGCAATTCTACATGTTTGGCTGATACAAGAAGTGAAAGAGAAATGATCGCCCAATAGCTGATAAAATTGCTGGACCAAAACTTTGATGTTTTTCTAGAGAAAGGCTTGGATCATAAGCATAAGAATTATCAAGAAAGAATAAAATAAGTGAATTGTCCGAAGAAGAATGTAATAATAAATCTGTAGAACTGAGAAGATGTGAAAATAATTTGCAGAGCAGTTCTATAGTAGATAGGAGACTTAGGACCCCACCATAATTCTTTTTTCATTTTCCCTAAGCGTAATTATGCTGGGCACCTGGGTTTTACCCTACAAAGTCAGTATTTCTGACTTCATTTCAGTCAGAATCAAAAAAGGTTACATATGCATAGCTATATGAGTCTAAGATAGAAACCCTAACAGCGGCTAAACAAAGCTGTTTTGCAGATAGCCAAAGGGCAGAAGGGAAAAATATACGAGTTTCCTCTTTGCCTGATGGGGCGAAGCTCATTGAACCTAGCTTTTTCTTCATCAAAAATATTAGGAGGCAATAGGGTGTAGATATAGTCGATATCTAAATATAATCCTCGTCTGCAGCTGCTGGCTTCTTTTTAAGCAAAATGTGATTGTTTATGTCCAAGGTTGGGCAGCCTTATAAGGTTTTTTAAAGCTTCAGCAGCTATTGAGTAGCTAAAATGCCTGACAATAGCATCATAGCTCAAAAGATAGCAATTGAAACCATTAATTATACAAGAAAAACGCTACTAAACTAATCCATTTTCTTAATTATAAAATGCAAAAAACACTGATTATTATTGGTTGCCAAAGCTGGTGAAGAAGAAAATAAGTGGTTTTTGACTGTCCTTATTTTGACTTTAGTATGCAAGTTTCTATACTTGACCAAGAAACAGACTATGATAGGCAAACCAAGATTTCTGGTGCCTACATTAAAAGATTCATTGATGGAAATGACCTTTTGGATATGGTGCTCAGTGTGATTCCAGACAATGAAGCTGAAAAACTTCAGAAAAATCGAGAAAAAGCTATTAGAGTTTTTCACACCTCAGCAGTTTGGGTCCCCGAAAAACGGCTATTTTTAGCATTTGCTAAGGTATTGGTTTTAGATTGAACTTGCTACATTTATACCACCTTTTTTGGCGAAAATTGAAAAGAAGTCATAGATGAGACTTGGATAGGCGCCACAAAATTCCCTTCAATACTAAATATTCCTAATGACTGAAGCATCCATAATTCAGGCCCAGAAGATGGAAGACTATTTAGGGCTCTCTCAGACCAGTTTTTTATTGTCTTTAATATGAAACGTAAAAATCCCCCTCACGGCCTACATTTTTATACAGCTATACCACTGGCACATTTAGACAGCTGCAATCCCAGAGCAATTGGCCAGAAAGTGCTTATTGAAAAAAATTGGTCGCCTCTAATAATTGATGTCACCCATATTTACTTTGTTTATAATTTTGAAAATTTCCAGGCTATTGACTGTACTGATGAAAGTCCTTGCACCAGGGTTTCGGGGAAATTTCAAAGAGCGCCAGGGATTTTAAGAGGTGGGACAGCTTTTCAGCAATATAAAAGCACTGATTATTATTTTTCCTTTGGCTTTACCCATTTAGAATACACGAAAAATGGAGGAAACTTTTAAGTTGTTTTTGGTTTCTTCAAGCTCTTTGCAAGTTCCCTCAAAATCTAAAAGCCTATCTTTGACTTGGCCTGCAATTGTGTACAAATTATCCGTTAAGTAATGCAATGCTTCTGCTGTCTTTATCACTTTCTATAAAGAATTCATTCCAGTTTAAGAGGAATAGTCAATGATTTCTGTGTCCACTAGTACTTGCCTTTGACTGCATTATATCGCGCTATAAGAATTTCGCCGGCATTTCTCATTTGCTGAGAGTCTTCATCTCATGAGAGTTCCAGCAGCTTACAAGTTATATTATTGAATTTGTTTATAAGATCTTTATAGTCGATTGCAGCAGAAATTGAGTCATCTAGCCCGTAAATCTGAATTAAGTTATGAATTGCAACTGTAATGAGGAAAGTTCCTCTCGCCAAAGATATTCTTAATGGATTTAAAGATATATATTGAGCCCTAAAATGATGGGTTGCTTCTAAAGACAAAATGTATGGCTCTTTAGAAATTGATGGAGATAAGCCTCATTCTTTTATTAATTTTTATTGATTAGCTGATTGATAGAACTTGCACCCATTCAATATGTTTCGTTAATTCATTCAGCGGGATTTTTTTTAAATGCTCTTCGATTAAGCTAGATCTATTGCAATCCCTACAGTTCAAAGACAATTATGATATCAAGCGAATTAAAGGTCTTTCATTAGGCACATCTAATGTTTCATTAATGAGCTCAGAAACAAGTAAAGTTCCTTTTGATTTCACGGACATCAGCACTGAGAATTTTTCGAAAGTTGCAAGACCCATTGACTCTAAAATGCTGTCAGGAATTGCTTTAAGTAATTTTTCTGCTTACTCCCCCCTCCGTGAGTGAACAAAAATTTTTTTGTTCACTGCTTTGGAGTTATGATAATCTGCATATAGATTTTGCAAAGCTAATTTTAATTGGGGGACGTCAACTTCACTACTTTCGTCTCCTTAACTCGACTTAATCTCTTCAGTTTCGAGTTTTCATGGCTCAATTTCATCTTTTAGAGCTTTGCTCTCTCTTTTAGCTCTTCAATTTCTTTTTGTAAAACTGTTTCATTTTTTTCTTCTTAAAACTCTTTCTCTAATGTTAAGTTTTCAATATTTTATGGACAGAAACTTCTTCTTTTGCTACTTTTTTTATTTTTTGGTTTGCTTTCGAGCTCTTTAACTTTTTGGTAAGTTCGTTTATGATTTGTATTTACTTGATTCAGATGATATCAGAAGAAATATTATCCTTTAGTTTTTGACTTCTTCGCTATTAACTGGTATATCAGAATTTTTTCTTGTTCTTGTCTTCTACATCTTCTTTCTTTTTGAGCTGTTCTTTTGCTTTATTCTCAGCAATTTGCTTTTTTTCTAGGATTTTGCTTTAGCTTTTTCTCTTATTAGTTTTAATGCTGAGTCTTCGACTTCTTCAGTTTTTTCTTCTGCTTCTTCGTCAGGATTCTTTTTGGTTTTTCGAATTCCATTTCCGATAAAGCAGTCACAGCTCTTTTGCTCTCTTTTTCTTCTTCTTTATGGGTTTTACTTGATTTATTCGTAAAAAACTACCATGCTTGAGGTTGGCTTCAAAATATTTAACTCCATTAACACCCGAATCAGGAAAAGAAACAAAAACGAAAAGAATGGGGAAGAGCAAGAGTTTCAGAGAAATCAAGCTCTTGAAGATATGGGGATTACCACTGATGAAAGAGAAATGGAAAGAAGAAAGAAATTCTCAAGAAGGAGACCTTATTATAAAGATATGGGCATCAGCTTTATGAATAAAAGGAATAGAGTTTACAATGTGAAGCTCCAAAGACATTTCAAAGACCATGCCCGGAGCTGAAAGGAAATTTGAAAATAGGAACAGCTTTATAATGCTTATTATAGCCTTTCAAACGCAATTTTGCCTATAAGGACAATTTTTCTGATCGTTCTTAATCAAAAGCAATCATCCTTTTAATCTAATTGATAAATAATTAATTTCAAAGCTAAATATTGATTTCAAAATTGTGGTCTTTAATGGAATATAGTAATTTCGATCGATAATCATATTAGCGATGGAGATTTTTCCTGAAGAGTTAACAAAAGTTTTTACAGTTAAGGATCACTTGAATGGTGGATCTTATGGAACGATCTATAAAGCCATAAAGAAAAGTAATTTTTATTTCAGGCAATGGAAAAATGTATGCAATAAAGGCTGTAGCCAGAGCTAACACAGAGCCAAGCTGGAATGGCATTGAAGTTGATGTGCAACCGTCAAGCTGGAAGGATATTGAAACTGAGATGCAAGTGCTCTCATGGGCCAATCCATATAAGCTTCAACT
The DNA here is from genome assembly GCA_914767885.1 of Blepharisma stoltei. Classification (NCBI taxonomy): domain Eukaryota; phylum Ciliophora; class Heterotrichea; order Heterotrichida; family Blepharismidae; genus Blepharisma; species Blepharisma stoltei. The sequence continues at coordinate 33,064 of CAJZBQ010000038.1, forward strand.
AGACTCCTTTTTTGTTAAAGGCGACACTTTCTTCATGGTCATGGATTATTGCCGAAATGGCGACCTTCTTAAAGCCATAGTTGATAAGATTCATGCCCATGAAATGTTTGAAGAAGACGAAATCTGAAAATATTTTATCCAGATCAGCTTTGGGCTCGAGTCTTTGCACTATAACGGATTTATCCATCGAGATCTTCATCTACAAAATATCCTTTTAGATGAAAATAGAGATATTAAAATAGCTGATTTTGGCATTTCTCGCTATTTACAGTCAAATGCAAATAATGGAGTTAAGGCTTACTGGTCTCCTAGGACTCATAGTGGAGGTCTTCAGGCTAAAGAAAGCGATGTTTGGGCAGTCGGCTGCATTTTATATTATCTCTGCAACCTTGAGCATCCTTTTGGCAAAAATAAGAATAAAATAAAATATGAGCCTCATAAGCCGATAAGAAGTGAATACTCGAATGATTTGAGGTATTTCGTTGATCGGTGCCTACAAAAGCAGCGAGAAGATAGGCCAACAATAGTTGATATCTTAACTCATGAGTTTATAGTCAACAAAACACTAAGCTTAGGCATTACAATTCCACAAACATCTGCTATGAATGAAGCTATTCATAAAAAGGAAATTGAGTCGCTTAGAGCAGAAAATGCTCGCTTAAAGGTAATAAATGATAATAATTTTAAATATGGGAATGGTTCTTATTGGCTATCAATTCAAAATCTGAATAAAGTTAATTAATATATTTATAAGAGAATTGAGGCAAGACCCTTTAAATAATGCTTGGTAAACGTGAGCTAAAATCCATTGCTATACAAGGAGAAGCCTTACTCATCTGTACCCTCTTTCTCGAGAAGTGATATTTAGTATAACTAACTTGTGTCTTTGCAGTAGAGCCCACGAGAGCATTTAGTTTACCCTGGACTTGCAGGCTTCTTTTTAACTCATGGAATTGGTCCTGCTCCATAACTTGCCAAACTAACTCCGCGAGATAACAGATAGCAAACGTATGCTCGCTTGGTTTGGCATAAAATTTAATCAGGCCGATATAAATATATTAGCTTTCTAAAGCACTAAATAGTGGCACATTCAGCCGGAAAATAGCTTTGTTCAAAGATGCAGTAAATGTAGCAGGACCTTATTCTATTTTTATTATAGCAAATATTAAAGACTCTATTTCTAACTAATAAATGAAAATAAAAAGAGCGAGAAAGACCTCAAAGACAGGAATGACGACCTGCTTAATTCTCAAAGAAATAAGATTCCTCAAGATCATATCAAAAATAATGAAGCAGAAAAAGCCCAAAAGATCCAAGAGCTAAGAGAGAAGAGATCTGAAATTTTAAATAGACCAAATGACCCAGAATTAGAGCAAGACTTTAGGAGAATCTGCTCAAAGTTCAGTACTGATATCTATGCTGATGACCCAACTCTTCAGCAAGCTTACCAAGATTATACTAATGCTTATCGCCAAAAAACATCTCTTTATAAAATTATAAAGGATTATGAGAATAGGACTAATTTGATTATTTATGATACAGAAAATGATAGTGAGGAAGTCAGAATAGTAGAGACTCCGGAACCACTAGATTTTGGCACTTGTATTGCTCAGCTTCCTAATGGTAATTTATTTTGCTTTGGTAATAGCCAACATTCTGGAGTTTCATTGATAATTGATGAGAATTATAAAGTTCGGGAGCTGCCATCTGGAACTCCTTGCGTTAACTCATCAGCTATCTATTTCAATAATAGTGTTTATTGCTTTGGAGGAAATTATAATTATGAAGATTTAACTCTATCAGAGAGATTTGATTTAAATGAAAACCGATGAATTAAATTAGAGCCACTGCCAGAAGCTGATGAGAATTGCACTAGTGTAATATTTAACGGGAATATTGTGATTTCTGGATTTAATGAAAATCTTTTGAGGTATTCAATTGGTAACAACACTTTCGCAGCAATTCCTTATGATTTTGAAGCTTATGTAGGCAAGATTCTTATAAGTACAGAGAGACTGTATTTAATTGAATATGGTGGATCAATCTATGAAAGTGAATTGTCAAATGAAACTGTCTGGAGACGAATTGGAGACTCAATAATAGTTCTTTTTAATCAAGTTTATTTGTCACATAGTAAAGGAAAAATAAACACATCTGCAAGTTCTGGGATAGTTTGCACTATGGATACGAGGCACCCTAAATAGACTACCAAATATTAACGAAGGTTAACACAAACTGTGCAAGTCTATATCTCATTTTTTTCTATAAATGGTAGAGAATATTATTGTTTTGATTTAGATCAAAAAAACATTATTGATATCGCATTCTGTAGTGAGCATGTCTCGCTTAGAAGAGTAGGTAAAAAGATTGAAGCAAATAAATGAAATAGCCAGAATTTTAAGCTCGATTCTTCGTATCTGGATGAATGAAATTTAAAAGGCAATACTCTGATCGATTTAGGAAAAAATCTAGAAGAAATTGAAAGATCTATCGAAGAATTAAAACTCTATCCAAACAATTATGATTCATATCATAAAAAAGGTGACGCTTTTTATAATTTAGAAAGATATCTAGAAGCAATCGAATGCTATGACGAAGCAATCAAACTATATCCAAGTTATGCTTATTTTTACATTGATAAAGGCAAAGCTTTTAAAAAATTAAAAAGATATCTAGAAGCAATCGAATGCTATGAGGAAGCAATCAAAGTCGATCCAGATGATGCTGATTTTTATTATACTTTATTCAAGCGATGCTGATTCTTACTATAATAAAGGGGATGCTTTAAATAAATTAGGAAGATACCAAGAAGCAGTAGAAAGCTATGATGAAGCAATCAGATGCAATCGATATAATTCCAAGTTATATAATGGTAAAGGCAATACTCTTTATGCTTTAGAGAGATATCAAGAAGCAATGAAATGCTATGACGAGGCAATCGAACTTCAACCCAATAATCCTTTGTATTTCTGCAACCGGGCTAGAGTATTTAATAATCTCAGACAAGAAGAAGCAGCTTTGCAGGACTTTAATAGGGCTTATAATTGGAATCAAGAATTATATAGTCGTGGTTTCACTGAGGATAAATGGGAAAGGTTGCTTTCTAAAAAAGAGATCAAATTTATTAACGAAGTATTAGGCCGAGACCGTATTGAACTACACCAAAAAATGCAGATTTAGAATAAAATTAGGTTTTAATAAGCCGTCATTATAATAATTATATATGTATGCCGGTGCACTTCTCCTTTAACTTTATGCTGTGAACTACACTTCGGGAGACATTTAAGCTTACTGGTAAGGCTCATGCCATTGAGAGAATTTTGTAGAGCCGTTTAAAGGGACAAAAGAAGCACTTCCTAGATTTTTTACTAAAGAGTAGTCAAAAAATAATAAGACGAAGGGAAAAATATCAAGTTTCAAATTGAGCTAATCCTCTATTTCAGTAATAGTCTGGACATTTTGGCTGATTTTAATTGCATTGCTATAATATTTTAGTGCTTCTCCATATCCCTTTTCCTTTAAAAGATATTTCCTATATCATTGTATGCATTAGATTGCTCTATTGGCTTCTTTATACCATTTCATAGCTTCATTATTTCTCCGTAACATATTAAAAGCATTACCTTTATTTCTAAAATAAAGTATAGATTTGAATTGATCCTAATTTCAATGTTCAAATATTCTACTGCTTTTTCATATCTCTCTATAATCAATTTTCACAATTAATAAATGGAACTTAAAAATTGAGATCAAGCCATCTTACTTAAATCAGCTAGGGAAGATCTCGATAACGAAACAAAAATTGGCAATGCCAAGTCCAATCAAGATGCTAATCAATTAAATCCTCAAGAGTTAAATGGTAAATTTTCAAAGATCTTAAGCGGTGTCAATAATACAGAAATCGAACAAGATTTTAGGAAAACTTGCTCACTATATGAGAAACAAAATTATGAATCTGATATATTACTAAACAGGGCTTATCATGATTTTATCAGCTCTTATCATCATATCTCATCCCTTTATCTCGTTCAAAGGGGAGATGATATCGATACTGATTTGATCATTTATGACACTGAAACTGAAACTGAGAAAACGATAGTCTTGGATTCTCCAAATCAACTAACAGCGAATGTATGCCTCATTCAACTTCCGAATGGCGAATTATTCTGTTTGAGTAATCTTTATTTAGCCCCTAGTAGTGCTCTGATAATTGGCATGACTTTTAAAACTCGAGTGTTGCCATCTGGAGCATTCAGGTATTATTCATCAGCTATATATTTCAATGGAAGTGTCTACTGCTTTGGAGGATATGATAATGTCAAAATTTTAAACTTTTCTTGCAGATTTTGCTTAGATGAAAACCGGTGAATTAAAATAACCCCAATGCTGATAGCTGATGCATGGTGCCATAGCGCTATATATAAAGGGAATATTTTGATTTCTGGATATAGATTTACACATATTTTAATATACTCACCTGAAATTGATTCTTTCTCTATAATTCCTTATGATTTTAAAGAATATAAGCGCAAGATCTTGATAAATTCAGAGAGACTATATTTAATTGAAGACAGAGACTGAGAAAGTTATGGATTTATTTATGAAAGTGAGATTGGAGATGAGTATACCTGGAAATGAGTAGGAGAATCAGTAGTTAGATATGCATATGATCAGGTATATTGCTCATATAATAAAGGAAGTATTTATATTGGTTGCTTGGAGGCTGGGAATCCTGAAAAATTCTACTATAAATTTAATTTAAAAGAAAAAGTAATGATTGAGCTTAAAGAGGCTCAGGCTGATGCTACTTAAAGATTTGATTAAAGTCGTCGCAATAAAATTCTCACAAATTTTGATTAAATAATTTTAAGTCCATAAATTTCTGCCAATTATAATCCCTAATTCTCATATTACTTAATATTCAATGATTTCTCTTAGCCAAGATCCTGCAAATAAAATATTTTTTCAAGATCTTTCAGCAAAAAGTATCTGCAATTTGAAGCAGAGCTAATGACCCAGAAACAGAGAAAGATTTCAGAAAAACTTGCTTATGATATGAAAGCCAAAGGTCTACTTCTAATCTTTCATTAAAACAAGCTTATGAAGAATATCTTAGTGCTTATCATCAAATCACTTCTATTTACAATATTTGAAATGATACCAGCAGAACTTATTTGTTTATTTACGACTCAGAAAGCGAAAGAAAAAGCACAAAAGCACAAAATCACTGGATTCATCAATTTCATTAGACCACGGTAGCTGCATTGCTCTACTTCCAAATGGAAAATTATTCTGTTTTGGTAGGCATCATCTGCATTCAGGGATCACTTTTATAATTGATAAAAATTATAAAGCTAAACGATTACAATCTGTAGCACCTTGCTGCTTCTTATCAGCTATTTGTTTCGACAAAAATATTTATTGCTTTGGAGGATTAGATATTAATAGCATCAGTATGGCTCTATCTTATAGATTCGATCTAAGTGTCAATCGATGAATTGAGCTAGTCAAAATGCCTCAAGCTGACTGTCATACCAAAATATTTAATAGGAATATTTTGATTTCTGGGTATTATAATCAGCACATTCTTATGTACTTGATTCCTTTTTAGTAATCCCATATGAATTTTCGTTTTGTAAAACAAAGATCATTATAAATGCAGAGAGATTGTATTTGTTTGAGGGCGGAATAGAAGGGAAAATCTATGAGAGTGAAATAGAAGATGAATATAATTGAAATCTGGTAAAAAAATTATTGAAATGCTGGTTTTAGTGATGCCTAAATTTATTATTTATATAATAAAGGTTGAATATATATATTAAAATAAAATACGTTATTGTCAAGCTATTTTTTAAAATTTTACACAACATTAAAGTTATCTTTTATTTTTTAATCTTACATAATATTTTTACTTTTTGAAATGAATATTTTAATAAAATTTCCGAATTTTTTATATTTTCAGTCAAAAAAATTCAAAATTTAGCAAACTCCAAGTCCTTGGCAAGGGAGTTGAAAAATCGCAAAACCACCTATTTCAAATTTAGTTTAAATCAAAAGGTTCTTCTAAGGCTAATATAATTTAAATTAAGTTTCTATTACTCTACTCTTACTATAAATTATTGCTGAATTCTTTATAAATTATCAGATTTCCTCTGACAGGAATTCCCTTTTATTTGAGCTAAAAGAAGCTCGATAAATTATCTATATAAAATAAAGGCAAAATATATAAAGCAATGAGTCTTGAGCTTATCTTCATAGAAGAAATTTGATGGGATCATTAAGTATTGATTTTCAAAATGATCAAAATACGAATTCCATTAATTTCTAAAATATCAAGACTTATAAAAATTTTATTTTTCAGCTGCATTTTCCATTAATCAGGGTATTTGCTCATATTTTTTCCTTCCTTTATAAATAATATGTAAATATTAATGTAATTTTACATTTTGAATATTTAAGCAAATTATCAAATTAATAATAGAATAAATTAATACTTTAAAATAATCAGCAGAGATTTGACGATTTTCAATTTTTTCTTTTTAACGAAAATTGATAATAGCCAAATTAATCGTTCCCTTTTGCATTAGAATTTTCAATTACCCCAAAAAATAACGAGTTTTTATGATAGTGTGGCAATAAGCATTAAAGTACTTAAAAATGCTCCCTGAAATTTTACCCCAAAAATACTCATCATTAGCTCCACTTTCTTAAATGCACCCTTCAACTGGTTAAATTAAATAAACTCTTGAATTCCGGCAAGTAATATTTTTACACAATGTATATGAGATCAATAGGAATTGCTGACTCTCCCCCTCCGTGAGAGAACAAAAATTTTTTTTCCTCACGGAGGTGGGGAGTGAGTAAGAATCGACATTAATATCATATTGATACTTTCATATCGATACTTTTTTTCGAGCTTTTAAAAATGCTCGCAATGCAACTCTAGATCTGAACAATGTCAAATTACGTTAATTTTATTAACTTTTTTAATTAAATCACAACTTGATTTTGCATTAATAATGATTGTACATCTTGTGCTATCAGGATTAACAAAAAACAGCTCACCTTTAGGTGGCTGGCCTAAACATGATCTGTGAGAAAAATGCTCTCGTTTATTTATGAGTTTTCTTGTTTTAAATTTAGAATTTACATTCAAAGTGGCCAGTGCTGTTTATTTTCAATATGCCCATTTCTTGTATGCAGATTGCAGCTTTCTATGATAGCTTTTTCAGACAAAACTTCCCTTCAATTTTCATTATGTTTAATATTATTTTATACTCTTAAATTCTGTGAAATAGAAATTTATTCTTTAACTAATTCTAGACAATCCTGATATGTCTTCCAAAATGGAATTTTTTCTTCAAGCTGCTTCATCACATTTAAGCATAATTCTTCTCGATAAGGCGGTGCCATAACTTGGACACAAAGAGGCAGTCCTTTGCTGTCCTGCATGTTCTTATTCATAACTTTGGTCCAGTGTTCTTCAGTTTCTGGGTAAAATTCTTCATTTTCATTGACTACCCCTACAGGGACATTTCCTGCTGGACATCTAATAGATTGAAAAATGCAGAGTATATAAAGCCTGACTCCCCCCCCCCCTCCGTGAGCGAACAAAAAAATTTTGTTCGCTCACGGAGGGGGGTTAATTTTTTTTTTTTTAAAAAAAATTTATATATAAATTTTATAAAAAATTTTTTTTCGAAATTTAAAAAAAATCCTAATTTGCAAAAATTGGGAAGCAAATATTAATTTAATTTGCAAAATTTATGTTTTTAAAAAGCAATTTGTTTAAAATTAAACAGAATTAGCTCTAGATTTCATTATACTAATTATCACTTATATATCAAAATTTTTTTTCCATTAAAATTTTTTCTATTAAAAAAATTTTTTGTTCACTCACGGAGGGTGGGTTTTTGGTCAAAAAATGGCGATTTTTCTAATGGGTTTTGTTCGCTCACGGAGGGGGGGGGGGGGGGGAGTGAGTATAATTCTTGGAAAGAGCCATGAAGTATCGCTGGGACTGGGTATGGGCCTATAATTACGTCAATTCCAAGGTCTATCCATTTCTTTATAAATTCATTTTTTATTTGATAAGATTTTTAACATAGTCATACGCAGATTTCAAACAGCTTCCTTTAGCGTAAAATGTCTCTTTATTTTTGGTGAAATTCTTTTTCAGCTGTGCAAGCCAAGATTTTCCAGCTTGGAATTTTTGTTTAAAGAGATCTGGCTCTCCTATTTCTTTTGAATCTGAATTTTCAATATACTGACTAAGAGCTCATTACAAGTATTCAAATCAAGGAGGTCGATTTTGATAAGCTCATGGTCTTCCAGGTTTAATATAAAAATCTCGTTTATTTTTACCTGAAGAAATAATTTTATTAAAAATAATACGAATAAAGATTTTTAATTTTTGTCTAAACCAGTCTTCCAAGGCATTCTTTGCTAAGATCATAGCCCTTTGCATGCAAGATGGTAGCGGCCAATATTCATTGCTTTCTATATATCCAATCTTAAGCTTTCTTTTTCTCTGTATTTTTCCTCATTCCAAAATATAGGTGGAGTCAAAAGATCTTTTTTGAAAACATATTCGCTACAAAGCACCTGGAAAAATAACGCTAAATCTTCAGTGGATTTCGCCATTGGTCCATATGCGCCAGACAGTACTGGAAAAGGGTTCAAAGATTGATTTGGACAAAACTTAGAAATTCTTCCTGCAGTCGGCTTAATACCAGATAGCCCACAAAATGCTGAAGGAATTCTTATACTCCCATACAGCTCAGAGCCAATCCCTAATGCACAGCATCCACTAGCAATCAAGCCTACATCTCCACCACTAGACCCACCTGGTGTCCTATAAGACCTCAATGGATTTTCAGCTTGTCCTGTAGCCCAATTATTAGTTTCAAAAGTTCCTAGCCCTTAAGGTACAGTTCCAGTCACATAAAATACTGCCCCTCCTCTCCGTAGTGCGTCAATTATTAAGTAGTCTTCGTTTTGTAAATTATAACTGAGCATTGTAAAGCCTCTTGTAGCTGGGAAATTTTTGACCTGAATCATATCTTTTACACTAATGGGGATCCCATGGAATGGTCCTCGCTTATGGCCTGACTTAAGCTCTTCATCTAAAGCCCTTGCACAAGCTAAAGCTTCATCAATATTGACTGCATTCATTAGATTTCTTGAAATTGCATGAGTTTTTAGACGATTAAGGTAGGTGATTAATAATTCTTCGCAGGAAAAATCGCCATTGTAGAGACTTTCACGTAATTAGTGGATATTTGAGGAGAGAATTTTTGAGACTTTTTCTCTGAGACTTTTGGCAGCTTTGAGATAGAGGATAGGGCAGCTTTCGTGGAGTTGTATTTATTCTGGGCCTTCTTGATTTGTGAAGGGTTGTTGCAAGAAAGCTTTCGGTGCTTAATGTGAGAGGCTGGGAAAAGGGTTATTGCGGCAATTACGGAAAGAAGCAGAGCTTTTTGCTTTGGGGAAATTTCTTGATTAAGCAATTTTTTAACTAAGCCAATGATATTCTTTGTAATATTAAAGAAAAAGGAAATTTGTAAGTTAGAAAAATAAATCATAAAAGCTAAATTGCTGTTTTTGTTTACAAAGTATAAGTTTTATATTTTAATTTTAATTTTAATTAGTTAAAAAGCCTTACTCCTCTCTTTATTTTGCAAAAATAATACTATTTGCAAATTTTTTGATTAATAATGCTTGAATTGCATTTCCAGCTGACCTTTTTCATTGTTTTTCGAGCTGAGAATAATCTTCTTTCTTTATAGATTTTTTTTTGAAGATTTTACCAAATAATTCTATAGTGTCTTTAATATTTTGAATCGAAGAGTTATGATAAATTTCTTTATAATTTTTGAGATTTTTATATAATTCATATGCCATCTCATATTCCGCTATTTTAATAAAATCCAAAAATCACAGAAATCTGATAGACGATCGTGCTAATTGTAAGCGGATTTATACACCCAGCCGTGAATTGATTTTTGATCTTCAAATTTAAAATAATTGAAATCAAGCAAATGCCCTTTAACTGATCGACAAAATTCTAAAAAATCAGTCCGGTCTCAATGCTTATCTATGTATTGTTGTGCTTTTTCCTTTGGTTGAGTTAAAAAATAATCATAAGGACTTAAAAAGAGCTTCATCTCAACAAATGGTTTTCTAAAATAGCGCATTAAGATACTATTGCAGCCATCCAAAGCTTAACTTGTTAATTTTAGTTCCTCCTGGTATTTTTTATTATCCTCATTTTGTATGCTTTCTTTAATTAATATATCAATTCGGGCAATAAATTCCTTCTTTAATGTGCAGACAAAACTGAATAAGATCTCTTTGGATTCTTCGTTGATTGGTGGCTTTCTTCGTTTTACCTGATGCCCTTGAGCTTTATGCTTTGGGCATGCTTTAAACTGACCACAATCAGATATAAAGATTGCGTCTAAGAGGCAATATGAGCAGCAAATTATTGACATGCCTTTAATTTATTTTTATATCTTTCTATCAATAAATTATGACATTGCGGACGAATTTACCTAGAAGCAGTTGAATAAATTACTAAAAGCATAGAAATCAGCCAGCTAAGTCCTTATGAATTTGCCTTGGTGTTAGGTAGAGCTACGCAGGATCAGAAAGGATGATAATAGAATTAGGAGGCATATCGGAGGTAAAAACAAAAATTAACAGCTCGTGTGAGATATCCTGACGATTGCTTATGGCTATATAAGCGCTGATAAAAAATATTTCTGAAGATTTTTATAACAAAAACTCAACTGGACGGAAGAAGTATAGGATAGGCTCCAATCATGATGAGATGAACGGAATATAGAGCTTTTGGACAGAAGAAATTAACTCCTGCAAATTTTGGGTGAGGGAAGGAAATTGGAGAGACCTTTGAAGTGAGTGATAAGAAACTAAGAAGAAGCTAGAATAGCGGACAATTTAATAACTCCCCCCCTCGTGAGTGAGCAAAACCATTCAGAAAAATCCCTATTTTTTGCCAAAAACCCACCCTCTGTTTGTATGAAAAAAAAATGATATATAAGTAATAATTATTACAATTAAATCTCGAGCTAATTCTGTTGAATTTTGAACAAATTGCGTTTTAAAACATTATTTAATAAATTAAATTAGCTAATTCTATTAAATTTTGCACGGTATAAAAATTGAATCCATAAATGTATGAGGAAATTCACGGGGTGAATTCTAAAGCCATTACTTTTATTTATTTCTGAAAGATCGCTTGAATTCTTTTCCAGGAGTGAGTAAAGGTTTTGCATAACCAAATCAATTTGGAAGGGTTGTCATATAAGCATGAGGTCTAAAACTTTGGTTTTATCTAAACCCCTGTCTTGAGTGCCATGCAGTTTGACCAAAGTGATTTCGTTTAAACTTCTAGAGCTCCCGAGAAAAATATTGACACTATCAATGACTGTACTAGAATCCGACAAGCTTGTGCCTTTTATAGAGTTGTTCATCCATTTATCTAGTGCATCAAAAGAGTTAGATATGCTGGAATTTATTTCTTCTTCATCATTAGTCGTATTCGATATATAAAGGCCTGCAGCAGTTATTGAAGAAACGAACAGACTTGAGTCCATAGTCTCAGTCCTATTAGCCACCAAATTTTCAGTGAAGTTCTTAATAGAAATGCTGCCTGTGTTATTTAGATAAACTATTAATTCCACTTCAATAAAAGCCCCATAGGAGTCATAGACCCTGCCAAGCAAAGTTGCTTCCCCTATAATGCCAAGCTTTATTGTGAATTTATTTTCTGTTGTTTTCGATATTAACGCTCTGGTGCTGTTTTCCAATTTTATGAAGATTTGATAGGATGAAGGCTCAATGCCTTCAGGGTCGCTCCATCCTGAAAATAATATCCCAAGTTTAGTTTCTAAAGTAATTCCTTCAGAATTGTTATCAATTTCGAAAGTTCCTCTATTTGGCGGGCAGTTAACATATCGTTTTAGAGACAGTTTTGTTTTTACATAAGTTTCTTTATCAATTACTGTCACTCTAAATTCATATTCTCTTCCAGGAGTTAAACTGAACTGTTTGATTGTAATCCCAGCTTGATCTGTGGGTGTTGTAGGAGTAAAGTCAGATTATTGGCTTCTCCTCAAGAGATAATTGTGCTCATTTCGTTTTCTACATGAGCAAGAATTCTCAAAGGAGATGATCAGTCCAAAAATGGATATTTTGCTATGATATGAACTTTCGGGGCAATCCCTGGCGAAACAAACACCCATGATTTTCAGTGACTGATGGATAATCAGTCAAACTAATAGTAAAATTGCAAATAAAGTAAGAATTCTTATTTCTTATTTCCAAATTAAAAGAATTTCCAGCGATTTCAACAAATTTGTCATAAATGCAACTTTTTTCAGTAAATTTTACAGATCCCTTCTCTAAAGGATATATTTCATCGCTTCCGTAAGTTGCAGTTAAATTAACAGTAACATAAGAATAAGAATAGGCCGTCGTGTCTGCACCTAAAACCATCAGATTAGGAGGTGGCGGAGTAGCAACAACTTTTACACTAGCAGAGCGAGTATAAGTGCCACGATTGAATAGTACGTTTACAGCCACAACTTATTCACCGAGTTTTGAAAATAAATAAGTAAACTCAATACCTGTCGTGCTGTAATATGTATCTTCAGACAACATTCTATTACTTTTTGCAACGCTTCAAGAAATTGAAGGATTTGCATCTAAGTCTATAAGAGTGCTTTTTTGACATTGGAATTTTAACTTTAATGGCCAGTCGGTACCGACATTGATGGTTTCTTTATTAGCTATAGAAATGGCTACTTCATCATATATCATGTTTACTGAAGTGGTAGATGAATCAGATTGGCCGAACTTGTCAGTTGTGGTCAAAGTTACCTCAAAGTAATTATGATCTTTTGCGCTCTCGCAACTTTCTAACTTACCTCTCAATTAATGAATTAGGTCCTGCTTAATATTTTCTGTAACTTTTTTAAAATAGCCTGGGGTTTATAATTCTTTCGAACAATTTCAAGCTAATTCTGCTAAAATTTTAAGAAGAATAGAATAAATTAAATTAGCGCACTATTATGAAGAAAAATTATCCCAGCTATTTGAATAATAAAAACTCTTGCTATTTCTGAACGAGTAAGGTAATATTGGAAATTATTTGTTTTATATCACCAGAATAGCTCAAGAACTTGCTTAAATATCATATAGATGTAATATTTCCCATTCCCGTTGATCGAAATCTGTCAAGAGTCAATTCGCAAGAGCAGCAGATCGAGCCAATTTGAGAGACACTAGCTTTCGGCTTACTTCCCCCCCTCCGTGAGTGAACAAAAAAAATTTTGTTTACTCAAGGAGGGGTTAATTTTTTTGTTTTAAAAAAATTTATATATAAATTTTATAAAAAATTGTTGTTTTTTTCGAAATTTAAAAAAATCCTAATTTGCAAAAATTGGAAAGCAAATATTAATTTAATTTATAAAATTTATGTTTTTAAAAAGCAATTTGTTTAAAATTAAACAGAATTAGCTCTAAATTTCATTATACTAATTATCATTTATATATCAAATTTTTTTTCCATAAAAAATTTTTCTATTAAAAACATTTTTGTTCACTCACGGAGGGTGGGTTTTTGGGCAGAAAATAGCGACTTTTCTAATGGTTTTGTTCACTCACAGAGGGTGGGGGGGAGTAGGGGATTTTTCCTCCTTGATGCTCATAGTTATATATGCAATATTAGTTTCATTAGTATTTAAGTCAGCAAAAACTTTTCAATGTATGTCAAGTATTCTGCACTGTCTTGAATATGGCCTCGGTAAATTTCCAATTCATTTTTAGATATTTTGAAGCAAGAAGCGCTTTTTCCTAGGGAGATTATTGAATCTTTTGACAATATTTTGTCGCATTGAGCACTTCTCATTAGTGCAATATTCCTCTGTGAGAACTAATTGATTATATAATTTAATTTTGAGATAACTTATCTCAAAATAATATTTTATGCTTATCAATTCTTGATGAATCATCATATACTTTAAAAAATCATCATAAAAAGCGTTAAAAGATATAGGATATAAATATCCTCGATACTTAACTTGAACAATTGAAGGTTTGTTACTAATCCTGTAGCTTGGATCAATAGAAAACGTAAATGAGCATGCGAAATTTTCATTGAAAGTGTTAAATGAGCATTCATTAGTGCTTACTCCCCTTTTTTTAATTTAAGATAAATTATTTAAGCAAGCTTAAATCTATTTTCACAAATATTTGCTAGAGATGTCTTTATTTAATTATTAAATATAATTTTATCATCAGGCAATTGATACCAAAAATTTTTTATTCGTTAGCCAAAATGGGAGGAGAGTCAGCAAAAAATCTGTGCTATTTAATAATTCAATACTCTCAATAAAACCATGAATGGTGTTGATAATAAATTCTCCGCTTCAGTTTCCGACAATTACATTTTCTTGAGGTATAGAATGAAACCAATATAGCTCAGGGCTGTTCTCATAAGGAGTTCTAATACATTTAAGTTTATCTAAAGATAAGCAATGATTCTCAGCAAAAATACATTTTTCAATTCCTGAAGCTTGAGGAATGCATTGAATACAATTTGTTTTTCCAAAATTGGGGCATATAGCACATAAAGGATCTTGGCAAATGTTACAAGTATCGTCTCTTATAATCCTTTATTGCAAGAAATGGGACAACTTTTGCATTTATCATGCTCAACTGAATAAAATTCATTTATCTTGCACGGAGATAAGCAATCTCCTAACTCCCCCCCCCCTCCGTGAGTGAACAAAAAAATTTTGTTCACTCATGGAGGGGGATTAATTTTTTTTTTTTAAATATAAATTTTCTAAAAAATATTTTTTTTCGAAATTTAAAAAAATCCTAATTTGCAAAAATTGGAAAGCAAATATTAATTTAATTTATAAAATTTATGCTTTAAAAAGCAATTTGTTTAAAATTAAACAGAATTAGCTCTAGATTTCATTATACTAATTATCATTTATATATATCAAATTTTTTTCCATAAAAAATTTTTTCTATTAAAAAAATTTTTGTTCACTCACGGAGGGTGGGTTTTTGGGCAAAAAATAGGGATTTTCTAATGGTTTTGTTCACACTCACGGGAGGGGGGGGGGAGTAAAGAAAATTCACAAGTTTCAAGGTTTTCCGGATCTTCAAGTTTATTTCCGCTATTCTTTCATATTTGAAGCTTATATAAAAACCCTTTAAAATGCGACTTTGAGCTTCTTCCTATAAAAAGAGTCGAATTCACCATATCTCTAAGTAGTAAATCTGGGAATCCTCGTGTTATTATTTCTCTGTTATTTGCATACGCTCATAAAGATTTTATAGAACTTTCGTACGAAACTGCGTAAGAGAGGTAAGTTCAGCCTCCAAAACTAATTCCTGATGCTTGAAAAGTAAAATTCTGAGAAAATCTGTCTTGCTGAGTTATTGACAAAGCTCCATTACTAACAAAAGTCTGTCTCCCTGCTCAAGAATGTCCCCATTTCCTTGGTTTCAAATTCACATCAAAAGCGAAAAAGTGTAAGAAAAATAATAAGACTGCTCGATTTGGAGGAATTTCCATCAAAAAAGAAACCTCTGTCCTTTGCTAGCACTGGGTCTTCATTTTCAGGTGAATTAAAAGGGTTATATGAAGCCTTATTAGCCCCTGCAATAAACTTTCTATAAGTTTCGTTGAAATTATCCTTTGAATTTATTTCAGCAATTATGCATAGCTCTTTACCAATGCATTCTTCAAACCCAGTTGGGTATTGGCCTAAACAGATATTATCTATTAATTTCCCTTTCACGCATTCTAAGCAAGGGAAGTATCCTTGGTCCATACAAGTTGAGCAGTAGTCCAAGTCACAATACTCACAAAAGACTTCAGAGCCATCTGTGATTAAAATAGCATTAGCGTCACAGGCACAATTTTTGTCGTTTAAATTATGAGCTCTATCTATGCATTTGTAGCAATTTGAAGTATCAGAAAACCCTGAGAATCCTTGACAGAGTTGGCCATTACACGATTTGCAAAATGGAAATCTCACACAGGTAGTTTCGCATGATGAATTGCATTGCTTGCAGGCTGAGTCTTCTCAGTATTCAAATAGTTCGCAAGATCATAAACAATTATCGTCTTTATCAGGTTGGCAAACACTTATTTCTTAATAACTGATAAAATCATGAACAGCACCTATATAAAGCTTAAAATTATATATGAATCCAGCGAAGCCTGGGTCTTCAATGACTAATTCGCTTGGAATACCTCAGAAATTGCTTTTATATTGAGATATTGAATTATGCTTTATATTATTTAATTAGCTAGAAATTGTTGTAGCTCCACTTGAATAAGACACTGAAAATGATATATGCATCCAACTACTGTCAAAAGCTTCATGGGTAATCACTTATATATTTGCATCCAAAGGATCTTTTAAAGTAATATTCATAATGTGACTGCTCGAAAACGTAAATTTACCCTCTTTTCTAATTATTATGTCTAATATTTTGCATGAACCCAAGTCGCTATAGAAAAAGAATGAGAAAGGTAAATGATTTCTTCTGTTTTTACAAATCGATTGTTTCAAAATATAGTCCTCTCCCTTAGTTGCTGAGATTGGATCAAAATTCAGTTCTGGATCCTTGAAAAAATAATACTGACTTCTATTGTTACCAGTTTTAAAAATATCATACTCTGCAAACTCTTTAGAAAATTCGGCAACTGCATATGCGTCTTCTTTATCATTTATATAGCTATATGGATATTCATCAAGGTAGGCTAAGCCAACTAAAACCCCTCCTTTACAGTCAAACCATTTACCAGTGCTACAGATATCGCAATATAAAGCATCATATTACTCGCATTTATGATCATATATAGTTTCCACAAAAATAGCATTCGTATCACATTCGCTTTACTGCCCCATGGGCTCTTTCTGTGCATTGCTCACAATACGATGAATCGCTGAACCCTAAACAGTTTATGAATAATTGGTCTACACATATATTGAATGATGGAGCTCTTACACAGTTTAAGGTTCAAGAACTGCTGCAGGATTTACAGTTACTGTCAAAGTACTCAGGCAGTTTGCAAAGGCTATACAATTTTTATCATCTCTTGATATACAGAAGATGCTGTCTAAGTCTGCACCTATACCTTCAATTTGCCCATATATTGTTTAAAGTTAATTACAAAACTTGTAAAGCCAGAATCTGTGCCTTTCCCAATAAATAAGTGGCTTGGCTTGTCCCTAAACAAATACTGTGAATAAGTATTGAGAGAATACTGCATGCCATTCATATAGGTTGAAATGGTTGTTGAGCCATTAAAATAACTGACGATAAGAGTGAATAAATTTGAATCAGCTGAAGAAATGGTGCTAGATTCTGATAATAAAACTGACTGAAATGGATTAATCAGTAAGGCCTGGGCTGAAAAAAATTGGTAGGCAAAACTATTCGGTTTTCTTTTTCTATAATATTTCAAGCTTCATAACTATTTATTCACAAAGCAATTGAAAATGTATGCGAGAAATAGAGAGGGGTATCAGAAACTAAGAATTGGCTGGAATTAAAGTGAAGTCCTCTTCCTTTAATTGGAACAGGGTCGCACTCTTCAGGATTTTCCAATAATTAAATGAGCTTGAGCTGCCTCAAGTTTTAAATACGTCATAAATTTCACTAAATTCCGCTTCAAATTCTGCATTGATTACCAAACAGGCCGAATCAAAATACTCATTCTCTTCAAAGCCATGAGGAATTTCGTCTAAACAAATCCCATTTTAAATAGCCACTTTCGCACTCCTTGCTATCGAAATAAGTTGCTTCACGCTTGTTCCAGGCTTTTCAGTAGCCGCTATCACATTTTTCACAAGCCCAGTCTATTTCATTTTTTACAAGAATTGAGTCAGGATTATAGATACAAACTAAACCTTGAAGACTGGCTACACATTCATTGCAAGAACTGTCACTGAAACTTGGGCACTTTATGGAAAGTCTATAAGAGTAAATATTGCAAAACTTGGGTCTTACAAATCAGCTTCAGCATGAATCGTTGCAAGTAGTGCAGTTATCGTCATAAAGCTAAAAACCTCAAGGTGATAGATAAGGCCTTTGTCTGTCAACTGCACAAATTGATTCGTCATTGTAAAGTGATAGATCGTTTATAGTACCAATAAATAGCTTAAAATCATAGATAAAGCCTTAAAATTAAAATTAGTTCCCCCATTTCCGATTATTAAATAATTTGAAATATCTCTGTTAAATATGCAGTCTCTAACTCCCCCCTCCGTGAGTGAACAAAACCATTAGAATCATCGCTATTTTTTGCCCAAAAACTCACCCTCCGTGGGTGAACAAAAATTTTTTTTAATAGAAAAATGTTTTATGGAAAAAAAAATTGATATATAAGTGATAATTAGCATAATTAAACCTAGTGTTAATTCTGTTTAATTTTAAACAAATTGCTTTTTAAAACATAAATTTTATAAATTAAATTAATATTTGCTTTCCAATTTTCGCGAATTAGTATTTTTTTAAATTTCGAAAAAAAATTTTTATAAAATTTATATATAAAATTTTTCTAAAAAAAAAAAATTAACTCCCCTCCGTTAGTGAACAAAATTTTTTTGTTCACTCACGGAGGGGGGGAGTAAGAGCTTTCTTGCTTGATTACCATTCAAAAACATAGCTATCGTTTTCATTCCGTTTAAAAAGCTTAATGATAATTAAAATTGGCATCAACCACTTATAATAGATTGATTAATTGGTTCAACAATAACTCCATAAGTGGGACTGATCACAGTGATTGAAGAATAATCATTTCGTATCATAATTCTATTATTTTTTGGAAAACAACTCTTCATCCATAGCTATCAATTCAGGAACTAATAGAAAATGAATGTGAAAATAAAGCGAGTCACAAATCAAAAATTGGTTTCCATAAAAGTAAGGTCTTCTATCCTTTGCTGGGATTGGATAGATTTAGGTTGCAATGTCTATGCCATGGATACTCGCTCAGCTGCCAAAGTTGACGCTGAATCTATGGGTGCAAATAAAATAAAAATGACACATTCCTTAGATTATTACGTTTAGTAATACTAGTATCACTAGCACCACTAGCATCACTAGCAACACTAGCACCACTAGCAACACTAGCAACACTAACAACACTAGCACCACTAGCATCACTAGCAACACTAGCAACACTAGCAACACTAGTACCACTAGCAACACTAGTACCACTAGCACCACTAGCACTACTAGCAACACTAGCACCACTAGCATCACTAGCAACACTAGCAACACTAGTACCACTAGCAACATCAGCAAAGTAGTGTTAGAATTTACCAAAAGAGTAGAAAGAAGAAAATAGCATTTAAATTTCATATGAAATATATTTTAGATTTATAGAGATCTAACATTACATAAACTCACTTTTGTTGATTGTTTTAACACGCTTTACACCTATTTCGTGTATTTAAGTTGATTTTCTTTTCAAATTATCAGATTCCATAAGTGCTTTGATTTCCGCATAGTTCAGATTGTAATTTTGAGGTAAGAGCCATCTTTTAAAGTTTATTGATATTACGACATAAAATACGTCTACACCTGCAAAAACTGTGGGATTGCGTGATGCAATGTCAGGCAGCTTCTCTGTGAGCTCTTTATCTGATGGAGCAAGAAAAGAAAATCCCGCACTTTTAAATAGCTTCTCAATATAGTCAGCCATTTTAAATTATATTGTATTAAGTATATGACTAAATGTGCTGTTTATTTTCTAATCTATTATATTATTATTTTGGCACACAAAATAGTGTCAGTATTAAATGTCGCAAAAGATTGTTGGTAGTGCTGCTAGTGTTGCTAGTGTTGCTAGTGTTGCTAGTGTTGCTAGTGTTGCTAGTGTTGCTAGTGTTGCTAGTGTTGCTAGTGTTGCTAGTGGTGCTAGTGGTGCTAGTGTTGCTAGTAGTGCTAGTGGTGCTAGTGGTACTAGTGTTGCTAGTGGTACTTGTGTTGCTAGTGTTGCTAGTGTTGCTAGTGATGCTAGTGGTGCTAGTGTTGTTAGTGCTGCTAGTGTTGGTAGTGTTGCTAGTGTTGCTAGTGTTGCTAGTGTTGCTAGTGTTGCTAGTGTTGCTAGTGGTGCTAGTGTTGCTAGTGATGCTAGTGGTGCTAGTGATACTAGTATTACTAAACGTAATAATCTAACAGATATGCTGTATTAAGCATTTTGGAATCCATAAGCCACTTATAAGACTTATTGAATCATCCTTCAATAAAGCCAATCTTGAAATACAAATTGGGACATTTTTTGACAAGATTTGGATACCTTTCTACGTTCCAAGCAAAAAGACAGCTTTATGGCCAGTGGCAAATTCGATTCTTTTATATCAATCAAATAAAGTAAGAGGAGAATTTTGTATGTACCGTAACCAAATTCTTGGAAAGATAAAGGATTTAAAAATCCTTAGTGAAGAAGAGGCAAATAAAATAGATATTCAGCAATTCATAAATATTTAATATCAGTTTAGAAATATCTATATTTAATTATTTCTTAGCTGATCAGTGACTTTTGATGGCATAGCGGCATTTGCAATACTATTTTATTTCTTTCTTGCCTTCATCACTTATTCTTCCTAATAAATTGATTTTCTTTCACTCAAAATTTTATTCTATTTCATCTTTTGCTTGTCTGAAAAGGGGTGAAGTTGAACTTATACTGATAGGGGTGTTTTCTATCAATTTTTTACATATAATTTTAAAGGAAAATTTTTGAGTTTTCAAGAAAAAGAGGAATCACTCCATAATTGCTATAAATTTGCTTATTTTCTTTGAACCAAGTGTATATTTCTATAGTCAATTATGAAATTATTATTGTAAAGATTCAATTTTTTTAATCTATTAAAGAAGTACTTATAATTTACTATAAATCTAAGAACTTATCACTTATGAATGAATTGATTATTTCCAATTACATCTTTTTCTCCTATTATGAGGGTTCTATTTTGTTATCTCGAATTAATGACAACATTGACAGTCTATCCAAAATAAATTATTTTAATTACAGAGCAAGATTTGAGTTGAAATAGTAAACCTATATCATAAACTGCAATCATATAGTAGATTATTTCGCACTAAAATATCTAATAAGAGAGAATTGGATAAGCTGCATTCTGTTTAAAGTGATTGGAAAAAAGCCATTATTTTTTACTAATCTTAGATTTGATCTCCATCACTTGATAAGGATGGGTCTTGTTTCTATGTTTCTGTAAATTTAGGCATAGGATTTGTTTAATAGTCTATAATAATACCTGCTCCTTCTTTAAATTTAAACAAATATCGGCAAATTCCATTTTTGGTAATTTAACTTCCCTTTAAATTAGGAAAATTTTATATGTTAAAAATATAACTTTTTATAAAATTAATTTTAGTCTCAGTCCTTCGTAAAATAAAAAATATTTAGTTTTTATTTCAATTTTAAAGAGAAAATTTTTTAAAAAAACTAACTCGTTTTAAAATGGGACAGAATTTTTCATTCCAATTTAAAGGGGGTATAGACTTTCATGTTTTGATAGAAAAGAATTATTCCTTTTCATTTTGCAACTCAAATTCATTGGATTATCTTAATTGCTTCACCAAAGCATTCTAAAGACTCATAAGCCTTTCCAATTTCATAATTTTTATTCCTTGCTTAGTTGCTTACCCAATAATATGAATACAAATTAAATATCTCAAAATACCTACTTGCCTTTAAAATTAATATAATTTTTAATTGATGGAAGAAAGCTTCAGAAATATACAGAACATCAACGATCCAACCAATCAAGAAAATATCCCAATCGCTTCTGCTATTTCTAATGATAATATTCAAGCCCCTAATATTCAAAGTCAAAACCCAGCAGCTCCTGCCAACCTAGCAGGCGCATCTCACACTGATATCCAAATTGAAGACCAACAAATCTTAGCTGCTGCTAACAAAATCCGCTCAAATAACTCAGTGCTCCAATTTGAAGGTTTACAGTTTCTCAGACAATCCCTATCTAAACTTGATAACCCCACCTAGAGACGATGTCATCAAAACAGGGATTTGCCAACATATCATTTCCTTGGCATACGAAAAAGATGACGATAAATTTTTATTTGAAGCTACATGACTATTTAAATTTTTTTAATAAATTAGTTTATGATGCCTAAAACTCATAATCCTATATTTTTCGTAATTAAATTAAGGCTAAAAAATGAAATTAGGCTAATCCTTTTTGAGGAGAATACAAATATTTTGTCAGGAAGCTCAGAGCAGTGCTCTTATTTGCTAAATCTTGGTGTGCTGCCTTTTTTGTTTACTGTTTTTAAGAAAAATAATTATGATATTAAAGAGCAGGTGATATGGGCTTTTGGAAATGTCGCTGGAGACTCAGCTGAATTCAGAGATACAATTTTAAGCCACGAAAAATTCAATTATGTTTATGAGTTTTTGGCTGGAGTCGACTTTTATAAGCCGAGTTTGATAAAGATGCTGTCATGAGCAGTATCAAATTTCATTTTGGGAAAGCCTCAACCCAAACCTGACAAGGTGTTACCCTTATTTTCATTTCTAGAAAGAGTCATCTTGGTGATTCATGATGTAGACGCTCTTACAGATGCAACCTGGGGATGTTCCTGTCTTACAGATATAGATGGAAGTTTACCAATTTTCCAAAATGAATTACTCCTTCCCTAAACTCGCTAACTTTTGGCTACATCATTATAATTCCTTATTTCATTAAAAAATAGTAAAATCAATTATATAAATCACTCTATATATCTCTGAATAGTACATTTTTAGAAAAAATAATTCAGCAGCTCTCCAGTTATAATGCTTCTTTACAAATTTCTTCCCTCCAGACACTTGGCAGTATTTCATCAGACTTGGATTTTTAGAAAAAATTGGCGAATTAATTTAAGTCCCAACATAAAGGTAAGAAGAGAAATCTGCTGAATGCTGTCAAATATTTGTACAGAAAAAAAAGAAGCTGTTGAAGGGCTATTAGAAAGAAAAGTTTATGAGAAATTATTGAAGGTATTAAAAGAAGATAGTGAAGATGTTAAAAAGGAAGCTATATGGGCAATCGGAAATACAGCTACAGTTTGTGATGTAGAGCAAGCTAGAAGGGTCGCCCAAATAGGGTTGATTGGAGAAATGATAAGTTTGCTAGATAAAATGAAAGCGTCACAGAAAGTTGCACTTGAAGGGCTGACTGAATATTTTGAAAAAGATAAAAATATTGTGGGGAGTGAGGAAAGAAGTAGGCTGATTGGGATGTTGGATAGAATGATTGAGGAAGGTGAAAATTCTGCAAAGGCAGTGAGCTTGAGGTTAATGCTGATTGATATCAATAATAGTGAGGGGAATAATTAATACATTTAATCAGATGTTAGCTTGGAACAATTATTAGCTGCACGAAACATAGAAAGTAGATTAAATACAAAAAGAGCTTAATTTATTATGAATATCTTTAATATAATCAAATCTTAACCCTTTATTTGGTACACCATTAAACATATATTGAATTTAACTATTTTAAATCCAGTTTTCAGTGCAGCTTTCATTACATAAGTTTATCTTCGTCAATCAATTCTAACTTTTCCTCTGAAAATTGATAATAAAAACTCGATTTATTTCAAATTTTCAAGTCGAAAACCTGCTTTTAAAAACAGCAGAGCTTTTACAGCATCTGCTTTTAAAATCTAATTTAATATAGATATCCAAAATATATTGTTTAATAGCTGAGCTTATATTAATAATAATTTAATAACCAGAATTAAATGCATTTTAAATGCAAAGGAGCTCTATTCAAGAATTCATCAGTAGGGAATTAATAGTGATTATTACATTAGACTCAGCTAAAACAGTAAAGCAATTTTTCCTATATAAAAATGGAGAGCAGAAAGAATTTAAAAGAACTTGAAAACATAAAAATAGAAAACAAGTGAGACTTGCTTCTTTTTCAAATCATCACTATTACTAGTGATATCAATAGCAAACTCAAAGAAATAGAAAGCAGTTTAAACATTATAAATATCTTAATAGATGAGATAGCTGAGATTTTGAGTAGACCAAGCGGTCCCTTCAAACCACGCCTCTTTCAATAGTGACTTTATTTTTACTTATTATTTTTTGCATTATTTTTTTCCTATTTTTTCACATATCTGTTTTTGTCCTACTCTAAAGAAAATTATAAATTGGAATATTTATTTAAAAAATATTATTAAAATACACTAATTTTTTTCTCGCGGAGAGAGGAGCAAGCACATTTTACTTGAGAATCATTTTAGATTAATCCAGATTACAAAGGAGTTATGATTCTCAATCAAGAAACTCAGAGATATTGGCAGGATTTTGACTATTTTATACATTTTGGAATAGAAAAGACACTTATCAACCATATTGAATAATGATTCGGCTCTTTTATATCACTCAAATCTTTTAAAGGGAGAATTTCTAATGCACCGAAATCAAATTTTTAGAAAGGTAAATGATTTGAGAACAGCTAGTAAGGAAGATACGAATAAGATAGGAAAATAGATATAAAGCAATTTCTTAGTAGGGATGGACTGCCATATAGAGTCAATAGGTCCGAACTCTCTTGTAGAGCTGGCAGAGCCATGCAGATCTAGCTTATTTTGGTCAACACACATACCCATTTTATATGAAATTCAGTGACAAAAATCAGCTTTCTAAACATACTTGACTTATAACATGATTTAAAGTTTTATTCATAAAATAATTAGTGAACATTATTTTCTCCAATCCTACTGGTTAATTGAATGCTGCAATAATAATTTAGCTGCAAATCATTAATTATTATAGTCATTCTTAAATCCTTTGTGTCTATGGTTGATAATTTTTTCAATATTCTCAATTATCTGGTATATAAATGCTGAGGCTAAGGTTTTTTGCCAAAGGATTCTCTCGCTCGTTTTCAGAATTTCCAAATCACTACAAAGCAGAAAAAGCTCAGATAGATCTAAAACTTGCAAGTGCTAAAACTTTAGATTCATTTATAAACGATATAGACTTGTCCAAAACTTCTCATTCAATGCTTGCATACACACTTGCAAAAGTTTATAAGGAAAATCAAAAAATCGACCCAGAAGCATTAAGAAAGCTTTTCAAAATTAGAGATGAAGTTAAAGAGAACATTGCAAAACTTGATTTTCAAGGCATCGCCAATTTTTGTGATTGATATAGTAGTTTAACCACAAAAATATTTCTAGCAAAAGAGACGAAGAAATTATTAATTGATCGCATAAATAAGTATTTAATTAGTCACTCTTTTGACCGGAAACAAATTTTATCAATCTATGAAAATTTAACACCTGAAGGGTTTAGAATAGAAGAACTAGATAGAGAGATTAAAAAAATTGCGATGAGCAAATTAAATTTGGAAGAAATTTCAAAAATTTTGACCGGATGTGGAAGATTTATCTATACTTCAAACATAAGTTTATTTTTTGCTTGCATGGAAAGATTATTTCAACTAAATAAAGAAGAGCTTGATGGAAAACACTTAGCCAAAATTTTAGATGCTTTAGCTATTAAACAGCCTGCAAAAATACATCATTATTTATCAGATTTTGTAAAATTTATTGAAGAAAGCTTATCTAGATGAGAAGAAAATGACTTATTATCAGTAATCAGGTTCTATAAGTATTACAATTCTGGCTATAGGATTCCATACCAAATCGCACTAAAAAGACTGAATATCTTGCTTAGTAATGATCAATCCATAGAATTTATAATTGAATTGGCTAGTCTTTTAAAAAATCACCCAATTATTTATTTTATTGCTGATAACATAGCTTTAAAAGGTTTACAAATAATTAAGGAAAAACTTTCAAAAGAATCAATAGACTTAGAAAATATAAAAAAAATACTTAGGCTTATAGGCCCGAATATTGATTATCAGACTGCACTTGCATTAGCAGACCAAATAAATAGTAAAACCCTTTATTTTGAACAAGGCATGGAAATGATTGAAAAAGCATCATGATTATGTGTTAATAAAGAAGGGAAGCTTTTCCCTTTGGCAAATTTAATTTCAAATGAAATAAACTATAAAAGAATTAAAGATCTTGAGTTTCGTTACAAAATAGATGCATTATTCAGCATTATTCATATAAATAATTTTGAGCTATATGGCCTGCAAAAACTAAAAGATTTCCTTATAGATGAACTAAAAGAGTGAATTGCTTTAAGCGGTGACAATATTAAGCTTTTTATAAATCTTGTTTACGATAAAGAATATAGTTCAAAGTTTTGTAGAGCAATAAAGCCTTTACAAGCCATAGCTTTTTGCTCAATAAAAAAATTATCTAAGGAATTTGATTGATTACATTATTCGATTATGCTTTATGAGTCTGATCCTGAAAAATGAAAAGACTTTGTGATTGAAAATAAAAATAGCTTTTCATATGAAGATATATTAAGAGCAATAAGATATTATAAAGGACCTTTTGCGGCAATTATATTTTTGTTGCAAACATATAAAAATAAGTTATTTCCGCAATGGATAGGTGCAGCCATGGATAGAATTCCTGAAAAGGAAAATGCTCAAGTTCTAAATGATTTTGCTCGTATTCTAAACAAAATAGACCCTCATTATTTAGTATATGAAGATAGTATCATCACTAGAATGGATAATTTTGGTTATTTTTTTAGGAATTCCGACTTTAGTTTACTGCCAGATTTATTTGATGACGCATATAAATTGATAAAGGACCTGCCTATTGATTCTGTCTTTAACAATTGAAATATCAAAATACTCAGCCATGTGTCACGGCTTGGCAAGTTAGAACCGGAAATGGCTGATTCTGTTGTATCTAACTATGCTTATATGAAGGAGCTTGATCAATTACCCATGCTGACTATTGCTTCAAAATGCACTGATTTGGAGCTGAGAAAAAATATAATCAATAAAGTTTTCAATGGGAAACACATTCATTTTTTACTTCCTCTCATTATTAAGGCATACTGATGTCATCCAAAAACAGAAGAAGTTGATAATTATATTATCGATATATTAAAAAAAATTGTTCCACTTTTAGGAAAAAGTTGTCTCTCAATTCTGGGAAATGTAATTGCCAAACTTCACCAAAAGAATATAAATGAACATTTAGAGCTATATAATGCAATATCATCCTTATTAAAAGAATTTGTTTTAAATAATGTAGAAAAATTATCATTCGGAGATCTTAATGTATTGCTGCATTTAGCTCTGATAAATATGCCCATGGATCTTAATTTTGCTCAAATAATATGGCAGAATAGTAAGAATAATAAATTGCCTAGTAATGAGTACAAAAGAGTAGACATTATTGAAAAAATAAAAGCAATAGGATTATCTGACAAAAATGCAGTTTTAGCAATTTGTAATAAGCAATATAACTTTAGAGCAGCTTATTTAGCAGAAACTATTTCATGTTTGGCAGAATTAAGATTTGAAAATGAGAGTTGGGCTAAGAAAATGGCTAACGGATTAATGGATTATGTGGAAGATAAAAAGATTTCCTTTGAAAATGATAAAGAGCACATCAACTGGATATATGGGCTTGTTGCTTTTAAAGCAAATAAGTCAGAAATTATGAGACATTTAGAAAACTGTAAATTTTTTGATTGTGAATTGCCAACTTTTAAGCACTTTTTACTTGAGAATCACTTCAGCATGGACCCAGATTACAAAGGAGTGAGATTTCTCAATCAAGAGATACAAAAATATTGGCAGGATTTTGACTATTTTAAGCATTTTGGAATTGATAAACCATATATTAAAATAGCATGGGACAACCTAGCCTCTTAACAGTCTAGCTGGGAAAACAAAGAGATCTTGTGGAAGGTAGGATGGCGTTCAAAAGTATGTATCTGAGCAAGTCTTTTTGGTTTGGTTGAGCACAATGTCGGATTGCCGCCCGCAGCTCATTTCAGATCAAGATTTTACCCTGTGGAAAAATCGTGCACAAAAGTTCAAAAGCGAAGACCCAGCAGTGAGGCTCCTCCTGGTCAATCGGACACATTTCCCAGAGTATATCAGGCGTTATAATTGGACTTTGAGTTTCAATTTTGGTGGAGAGGTGACCAGAAAATTCGATTTTTCTGAAAGCTGTAGCCCCGTTGATGTCCAGAATGGTGTTCCATTATCTCTGACATATAGGTGGAGATTGCACACCTCGCCTGAGAAAAAGCACAGTGAGAATTTATGCTCAAATTGGCCAGCAAAAGGTGGAGCGATATTGAGACGAATGTGGCTTTTTGATGTGCTTGCCTATAATATTAAGCATTTTGGAATCCATCCGTCACTTATCAGACTTATTGAATCGTCGTTCAATAAGGCCAATCTTGAAATACAAATTGGAACATTTTTTGACAAGATTTGGATACCTTTCTACGTTCCAAGCAAAAAGACAGCTTTATGGCCAGTGACAAATTCGGTTCTTTTATATCAATCAAATAAACTAAGAGGAGAATGTTTTATGTACCGTAACCAAATTCTTAGAAAAGTAAGCAATTTGAAAATGCTTACTCTCGTGAGCGAACAAAAAAATTTGCCAAGGACGAGTTTTTTATCCAAAAATAGGAATTTCTCCAATGATTTGTTCGGAGGGAATTTAGTGAAGAAGAGGCGAATAAAATAGATATTCAGCAATTCCTTAATATTTAATATCAGTTTAGCAATATCTATATTTAATTATTTTCTTAACTGATCAGTGACTTTTGATGACATAGCGGGCATTTGTAATATTACTTTATTTCTTTCCAGCCTCATCATTTATTCTTTTCCTTATAATTTCATTTTCTTTCACTCAAAATTTTATTCTATTTCATCTTTTGCTTATCTGAAAAGGAATTATACTGATAGGGGTGTTTTTCAAATATAATTTTAAAGGAAAGTTTTGAGTTTCAAGAAAAAGAGTAATCGCTCCATAATTGCTATAAATTTGCTTTATTTTCTTTGAACAAAGTGTATATTTCTATAGTCAATTATGAAATTATTATTGTAAGATTCAATTTTTTAATCTATTAAAGAAATGCTTATAATTTACTATAAATCTAAGAACTTATCACTTATGAATGAATTGATTATTTCCAATTACATCTTTTTCTCTTATTATGAGGGTTCTATTTTGTTTTTTTGAATTAATGACAACTTTGGTAGTCTATCCAAAATGAATTATTTTAATTTCAGAGCAAGATTTGAGTTGAAATAGTAAACCTATATCATAAAACTGCAATCATATAAGAATCCCCCCTCATTTGTCCAATTTTCTAGTCTTTTATCATTTGTCCATTTTACTAGTTTTTTTATAGGAAAAAAAAATTTTTTTAAAGCCTCATTTGTCCAATTTTCTAGTCAAAATTTTGATAGAAAAAAAAAATTTTCAGGACCTCAAATGTCTCATTTTCTAGTTTTCTTAAAGTAAAAAACTAAAATTTAGGACATTCGAAAAAGTCCAAAAAAGACTAGAAAAATGGGACTAATCATTTTTGACTAGATTTTGGGACAAATGAGGTCCTGAAAATAAAATTTCTTAGAAAAAAAGACTAGAAAATTGGACAAATGAGGGGGGATCCTTACTCCCCCCCCCTCCGTGAGTGAACAAAACCATTAGAAAAATCCCTATTTTTTGCCCAAAAACCCCACCCTCCGTGAGTGAACAAAAATTTTTTATGGAAAAAAAATTTAATATATAAATGATAATTAGTATAATGAAATCTAGAGCTAATTCTGTTTAATTTTGAACGAATTGCTTTTTAAAACATAAATTTTATAAATTAAATTAATATTTGCTTTCCAATTTTTGCGAATTAGGATTTTTTAATTTTCGAAAAAAAATTATTTTTTATAAAATTTATATATAAATTTGTTTTAAAAAAAAAATTAACCCCCCTCCGTGAGTGAACAAATTTTTTTGTTCACTCACGGAGGGAGGGGGGGGAGTTAGTAGAATATTTTGCACTAAAATATCTAATAAGAGAGAATTGGATAAGCTGTACTCTGTTTAAAGTAGTTGTAAAGCTATTTTTTTTTACTAATCTTAAATTTGATAAGCATCACTTAATAAGGACGGATCTTGCTTCTATGTTTCCGAAATTTAGGAAGAGGATTTGATTAATAGTCTATGATAATGCCTGCTCCTCCTTTAAATTTAAACAAAATATCGATAAATTCCATTTTTTGGTGCTTTAACTTCCCTTTAAATTAGAACTATTTTTAATAGGAAAATTTTATATATGGAAAATACAACTTTTTATAAACTAAATTTAAGTCAGTTCTTCGTAAAATAAAAATATTTAGTTTTATATTCAATTTTAAAGAGAAAATTTTTAAAAAAACTAACTCGTTTTAAAATGGGACAGAATTTTTCATTCCAATTTAAAGGGGGTATAGCTTTTCCATATTTGATAGAAAAGAATTATTCCATTTCCATTTTGTAACTCAGAATTCATTGGATCAATCTTAATTGCTTCACCAAAGCATTCTAAAGACTCACAAGCCTTTCCAATTTCATAATTTTTATTCCTTTGGCTAGTTGCTTACCTAATAATATGAATACAATTAAATTACTTACCATTAAAATTAATA
The DNA here is from genome assembly GCA_914767885.1 of Blepharisma stoltei. NCBI lineage: Eukaryota > Ciliophora > Heterotrichea > Heterotrichida > Blepharismidae > Blepharisma > Blepharisma stoltei. Next base: position 63,717 of record CAJZBQ010000038.1, read on the forward strand.
TGATTTTTAATAATGGAAGAAAGCTCAGAAATATGCAGAATGCAACGGTCCAACCCCTCAAGTAAATAGCTCAATCGCTTCTACTATTTCTAATGATAAAATTCAAGCCCCTAATAGTCAAAGCCCAACTCAAGCAGCTCCTGCCAACTCAGCAGATGCATTTCACACTGATATCCAAATTGAACACCAACAAAACTTAGCTGCCGTTAGCAAAATCAGCTCAAATAACTCAGTGCTCCAATTTGATGGTTTACAGTTTCTCAGAATATTACTATCTAAAGTTGATAGCATCTCACTTAGAGACGATGCCATCAAAACAGGGATTTGTCAGCATATCATTTCCTTGGGATACCAAAAAGATGACGATAAATTTTTATATGAAGCTACATGACTATTTAAATTTTTTGAATAAAATTAATTTATGATGCCTAAAACTCATAATCCTATATTCTCTGTAATTAAATTAAACCTAAAAAATGAAAATAGGCTATACCGTTTGAGGAGAATATAAATATTTTGTCAAGAACTTTAGTGCAGAGCTCTTATTTGCTAAAAATTGGTGTGCTACCTTTTTTATTTACAATTTTTGAGAAAAATAATCATCAAATTAAAGAGCAGGTGATTTGGGCTTTGGGAAACGCTGCTGGAGACTCTGCTGAATGCAAGGATACAATTTAAACCATGAAAAATTCTGGAGTGGAGTTTCATAAGCCTAGCTTGATAAGGATGTTGTCATGAGTTAGGTTAGGTTTAGTAAAATCAGGTGCTAGCCATATTGGTGACGCAGCCGCCAAAGACATCTCGTACGGGAGGTTTATCTGCTTTTCGATTCCAGCCCAGAGGGTCTTTCCCCGAAGGTGGATGCCACTTCCAGTACCTTCTGTCACCTCGCTGTGGCTTCAATCTTGATTACTTATGGATTTCTGCTGACACGGGCGATTGGAGTAGCTTGATTCTAAGGATACTTGGAGGCTATCAGATGCTAAAGTGCCTTCGACAGCTACAGGAAAAAGACTACTGCCCTATAGCCTGGACCGAAACCCCAGTTCTCGGTAGATAAATGCCATGTGTCCTCGGATCCAAAGGACGTTGTTGAGACCTCCATTTCCAGCCTCAGGAAAGCAGCCAAAGCCTATCGATACACATCTCTTGATTCTCGACTCGAAGTCTGTATCAGTTTGCCGAAGCATAAGATCCGGACTTTTGCGCCAAGAGGTTAGAGGTAGCATGCTTTTTCATTTAAATATATATGCTGCCCGTCATGAGCAGTATCAAATTTCATAAGAAGACAACATCGGCCCGAAGCCAGCAAGGTGGTACCTTTATTTTAATTTCTACAAAGAGTCATTTTGGAGATTGATGATGTAGAAGCCCTTACAGATACAACCTGGGGATGCTCAGTTCTTACAGAAATAGACAGAAATTTACAAATGTTCCAAAATGAATTACTCTTCCTAAATTAACTTATTTTTAGCTACGTCATTATAGTGGCTTATTTCATTAAAAAATATAAAGCACTCTATATATCTCTGAATAGTATATTTTTATAGAAATTAATTCAGCATCTCCCAGTAATAATGGTTCTTTGCAAAAGCTTTCTCTCCGAACACTTGGCAATATTTATCACCATTGCCAAGTTTATACGAAATTATGGTCGGACTTGGATTTTTAGAAAAAATTAGCGAATTAATTCTAAGTCCAAAAAACTGTAATAAGAGAAATCTTGTGAATACTGTCAAATATTTGTACAGTAAATAGAAGCCGTTAAACTGCTATTAGAAATAAAAGTTTATGAGAAATTATTGAAGGCATTAAAAGAAGACCGTAAAGATGCTAAAATTGAAGCATTATGGCTAATAAGAAATACAACCACAATTTGTGATGAAGATCAAGCTGAGAGTGTTGCCCAAATAGGCTTAATTGGAGAATGATAAGTTTGGTAGATAAAATGAAAGCGTCACAGAAAATTATGTTAGAAGGGCTGACTGAATATTTCGAAAAAGATGAAAATAATGTAGGAAGTGAGGAAAGAAGTAGGTTGATTGGGGTGTTGGATAGAATGATTGAGGAAAGTGAAAATTCTGATAAGGTAGTGAGCTTGAGGTCAATGCTGCTTGATATCGATAATAGTGATGAAGATTATTAATATATTTAATCAGATATTAGTTTGGAATAACTATAATAATATCAGCAATGTAAACAATAGGGATCATATTTACAATTATTAAATATGGTTAAAAAAAGATATTGCAAGCTATTTAATATAACGCAGAGCACTTATACTTAATTTGATGAAAAATTATTATGCATTGCTTTAACTTATTGCTAAATCTATGACTCACCTCATTATCTCACGTTTATAATTAATACCTTTGCCTATCTAAATATTAATTTCTTTATAAATTATAGCTCATATTTATTAATTTATACTGATTGAAACGAAAAATTGAAAGGATTTTGGAAATGGATTTTTCAAATAATTCGTAGAATGAATAAAACTTCTAAGCGAATTAGAAGTTATAGCTCTTTTCATTGAATAGCCCGATAACGGAATGAAGCCAGCCCGTTATCGGGCTATTCAAGGGAAAGCGCTAGGGCTAAAAAAAGCTATTGAAATAAAGCATGAAAATGCTGACGCTAATGCCAATGGTGCTATCAAGAGATACTTTTAATTAGCTGCTTTAAAAAATTAGCAGGTTCAAATATTAATAGTTTGATTTAATTTTTAAATATCATCTTGACTTACTTAAATTGTGGAGTTAGCTGCACGAAATGTAGAAATTTGATTAAAATACAAAAAGAGCTCAATTTATTATGAATATCTTTAATATAATCAAATCTTAACCCTTTATTTGGTGCATCTTCAGGCGTATATTGAATTTAACTATTTTAAATTCAGTTTTCAGTGCAGCTCATTGCAATAAGTTTATCTTCGGCAATCAGTACTAACTTTTCTCTAAAAATTGGTAATAATAATAAAATCGATTTATATCGAAATTTGATAGTCGAAAAATGCTTTAAATAAACGGTAGAGCTTCTAGATCATCTGCTTTTAAAATATAATTTAATTTAGATCACCAAAATATATTGTTTAATAGCTGAACCTACCTTAATAATAATTTTAAAACCTAGGATTAAATGCATTTTAAATACAAAGGAACTCTTATTCAGTAGGAAATCAAGTAATTATTGCACTAGACTCAGCTAATGAAGTAAAAAAAATTTTCCTTGATAATAATGGAGAGCAGCAAGAGTTTAAAAGAGCTTAAAAATATAACAATAGAAAGTGAGTCAAACTTTCTTAATTCTCAAATGAGCACCATTACTAATGATCTCGATAAAAACTCAAAGAAATAGAAAGCAGTTTAAAAATTATAAATACCTTAAGAATTAAGACAGCTGAGATTTTGAGCAGACCAAACAATCCAGAGTTAGAGATGGATTTCAGAACAACTTATTCAGCATATCAGAACAATTCTAATATCGATGATCAATCGCTAATTCAAGCTTACCAAGATTATCATAATGCTTATCAGCAAAAGACATGCCTTTATAATATTATACGAGAACACAAGAGATCTATTTTAATTATTTATAACACTGAAACTGAAACCCAAGAAATAAAAATCTTGAAGACTTCGCAACCAATAGACCAATGAACTTGCGTAGCTCAACTTCCAAATGGTAAGCTATTCTGTTTTGATCATCGTCGAGTTTCTGGAATTGCAGTGCTAATTGATATGAATGGCGAAGTCAAAGTGTTGCCATCTGGAACTTCTTGCAAATACTCATCATGCATCTATTTCAACAACAGCGTCTATTGCTTTGGAGGATTTTCTAATCGTTTTTTAACTCTATCTAGTAGATTTGATTTATATCAAAATCGATGAATTCAGTTAGCTCCAATGCCAAAAGCTGATGAAACGTGTAATAGTGTAATATTTAATGGGAATATTTTGATTTCTGGATATAGAAGCAAAAATCTTTTTTTATATTCAATCGATATTAACTCTTTCTCGACGATTACTTATGAATTTGGAGCAATCACAAGAAAGGTTCTGATAAGTGCAGAGAGACTGTACTTGATTGAATTCGGTGGATCAATCTATGAAAGCGAAATTGGAAGTTACATGAATTGGAGACGACTAGTAGACTTAACAATCATAAATCCCAGTCAAGTGTATTGTGTATATAATAAAGGAGGAATATACGCTGGATTAGACAGAGACCATTACTTCAAGTTTGATTTGAATGAGAAGAAATTGATTGCTTTATAATAGTCATAAAATGGTTTACTTAAAATCAATATTTTAATGCTTTAAGTTATTCAGTTTTTATTAACTAAAAGCTATGCCATTATATAAAGTAATATACTCCTAATGTTTTTTCACTCCTTAATAAATGCTAATTAAATTTAGTTTTTAAACTACCAATGCTAAATTATTCAGATACATTTCTAATTATATTCAGTTATATGTTTTAGTTCCTTAAATTTGATTATCACTGGAATCTAACTATAAATATTTTTTTAGCTTTGCTAAATAAATGATGGTTGCATTTTCTCTGCAATTCTTCTGTGCTCATTTACTGATTTTTATTCTTTTTATCAAGCTTTGCAATCCTCTCGAAGTCGTATTGGCCCGTTTTGAATCTTCAAAGAGCAGCCTCAACGCACTTAATGATGCAAGTATTAAAGAAATTTATCAATCCTTTTCATCAATTGAGTGACACGAATGCAATATATCTGTGCTAACCAATTGCATTTTGGCTTATCCCAAAAGTTCGATTTTATTAGATATTTCGAAGGTTGTTGACATACAATTCAAAATTTCAAAAATTTGCAGCGAACTGTCTTTGGTACACTTGGTCTACCAGGATAAATTTTACTATGAAGATGAGTGGACTTTCTCTCTTATCCCTCAAAAAAATAAACAATTAGATGCACTTTTGGCGCTTTTAAGCTACTTCAATTGGGCGCAAGGAATTTTTATCTGTGACCAGGGCAAGTCTGAGTGAAGAGAAAAAATTTTAGGGTTTTCTTCAGAGTTTGAATGGCTTACAGTTGAATCAGAGAGTAGCATCGAGGATTTAGTTAATGGAGTTATTTTTCAACTGGGCTCTACGCTTTATTATATTTTAACAGGAACTTCAAAATCAACTCAGATTCTAAACTCTTTAAGTGATAAAAAACTTTTGGATACTGGGAATGGAATTGTATTTCTACAAGAAGGCGGTTATAGATGCAATTATGAAGGAGCTTTAATCATAACAGAGGTTGGCCAGGAACTTGCACTTTCTATAGAAGAATATTTCAAAAACTCTGCCATAAGAGTTATTGATATTTTAATAAGAAACGAGTTTAGTGATTTCAAAAAACTTCTAAATTCAAATCTCAATGATTACCACAATAAAAGCCGACTTTCTATAGTTAATATCCAAGATGGGTTAAGAAAAACAGTCGGGTCGATTCAGAATGGCAATGTAACTATTTTTGGAGACTTGATTTTCCCTGGGCATTCGAATTCGACGCCAAAGTCAATCAAAAAGATTTTGCAGTTAAGCATAAGCGCTGGTACAACAAATCCTGGCACACCAGCAATTCCAAACGCAGCAGTATATCAAATTGAGAGATTAACTCCATCCCATAATTCCTTTTGCATGCGAAAGTTTAGATTCTTTGGCTATTATTGTTACATCCCCACATTTAACAGCGGCATTTCTTTTGTTATTAATTTGAATATGCTTTAAAAAAACTATTATTTTTTATAAAAATTGATAGAAAAGTCTAAAAAAAATTATTTTTAAACTGTATTAGGAATCCAGAAAACATTTAATAAAAGCCGTTAAGGGAATATGATTAATTATAATGTATTTATGAGGCGATAAAATTATCATAGAATAATTTAAAATTTATTTGCCACAACAATTATAAATTTAAATTATATAAAAATAAAATAATTATCATATCAAAAAAGGAGTTAGAAAAAATTTAAGAATAAAAAGCAAAGAGTCAATATCATAATCAATAATAGGTGCTCTTGGCAGTTTTGCCGTTAGAGATTTAATCAACGAAGGAAATGACATTTTATCGCACTTTAATCTAAAGTTTTTTAACTTTGATTGTGGAGTCACTGTATTCAGTGCTTCTTTTGCAGAATCTTGCTTCAGCAGGAACATAGATCAGATAGGATTATCTCATATTTCTGCTTTTGGCTCGATTATGACTATCGGATCTATTCAAATATTCAAAAAATTAAATATAACCATTCCAGTTATTGGAGCCACAAATGCTGACGATTCATTGAGCTCTATAGTAAACTTTCCTACTTATACAAGAGTCCAAATGACTTATTCTTATGTCTGCCCAAAATTTTTAGTCGTGATCAAGGGATTTGGATGAACATCAGCTGCTGTTTGGAGCATCTTTTTTTGCAAAATAATTTTTTAAAAGCGTTTATAAGTATAGAATAAAAATTAAGCAAACTGAAATTAAATAGAAATTCTGTGAAAATCTTTATTGCCTAAAATGGTGACAAAATTATTGGAAAATCCTGTATTTTGGGAAAACTAAATAATCTGAGAGAGAGGTCAAAATTTGTTTATAAAAGATTTTCATATGAATGGCTTTAATAATAAACAAGAAACTTCTAGATAATCTAGCAAATTTAGATAGATTAACTCTGAAGCGCAAATTTATGAATAATTTAATTTTATTATCTTTAAGTAAAATATTTATTCTTCAAGGGGTAGATAATTTACTATTTTCTATATTTTAGTTGGGTTGCACTAATTTTTAAATACCTTACTTATATATATTTAAATCTAGTGTCTTAAAATCTGCATTTATAGACTAAGGCTCTTGATGTAATGTATAGGTAAATCCTATAAATTGCCTTATGAAGATAGGATATTGGAGCTGGAAACTCCCCAGTGATTGGACCAACTCTCAAGTTGGTTTGACATCTGAGTTGTTATAATCATTGGAGAGTTTCTAACTCCAATGTCTGCTTTCATAGGGCAGCTTATAGGATTTACCTATAGCCTAATACTATTAGCATGAATACATGTGTGAAAGTTTGTTTTTATTTTTGCTGTTTCGCATTTATTTCTATAAGTTTTTCCAAGTATTAACTATTACTATCAAACCTATTTTGAAATAATTATTTTTTTTAATTTTGCAGTTACCAATTTTCTACCACCAAAATATATTCTCCCGCAGTTTTATATCAAAAGGACTCCTGGGGCTTTACGACATACTCCTTAATTAAACAAAATTCAGAAACTAAAGGGTTTAGGCTAGTGAATCCCGAAAAATTTAGACCCATTCCAGCAGGCATAACTAAAATTGGTCTTAAAAATTATACAAACTCTCTTCAAGAAATTATTGACTCACAAATACGTTTATTATTTTTAGTGACACAATATCCTTTAGGAAACTATATTATGGAAGAATTATATGATCTCGGAGTAAGAAAAGGGGATTTAGTTATTGGTGGCTGGTACCAAGACTTGCCTAGTTTCATGCTAATAAATGATACTAATTTGTATAAAAGATTGGAAGTTGGAATTCCAATATTTACTCTTGTGGGTGAATTTTGATCGGGAAATCTAGGTCAAGATGCCTTACGCAGAATACTCTCTGATTATCACTCAGAGCCAAGCGCTTTTTCTTGCTTCTATTCCGATGCTGCTTATCTAGTTGCTAGTGCTTTGGATTATATGATAAATAGAGGGCATGATTATAATGATCCACAAAAACTAATGGCAGCTATAAGAACTACTCAATTTTACGGTTGCACTGGTAGTGTGAGCATTGAGAAAGGAACTAACGACAGAATTGTAGATAGAATGATTATTGAAGGTCTTAAACTCAATTTAGATGGAACTGCTTCAATTTATACAATTGACAATTTTAGACCTTTCAGCTCTCAAGTAATCTCTATTATAAATCCTATAATATATGCCGATGGTTCCACTGAAAAGCCTAGTGAATATAGAGATATAAACAATAGATGCCCATTTCCTAGCAAAAAAATGAAAACTTTTCAGAAAGGAAGAGGGCTTTTATTTGGAATTTGTTTCGCTTCAGCTTTAATTATGATTGCTATTACATTCTATATTTGGAGGAAATGATGAAATATCTCTGTTGAGCCACTACACCAAAAAGAAGAAATATCAATTCAAGACGCCATTATCGCTGCCAGTATTGGAATTGAGTTCTTTCAGTATGCGTCGATGGGGCCAGACTTTAAGCTGATAAGCCCTTTGCTTTCAGAGCTCAGCGGATTAGTTTCATTGAACTTGGAAGATGTAATAAAGCTGGAAAACGGAGTCTTTTGGGTTGTAGTAGATGTAGTGTATGGAGGAATAGGACTCTGAATTTTACTTTGTCTTGTTATTCTGCTGCAGCTAGATGAGAAATTTCCATATATTTCGTTGTTCAGATTCTTGAGATGGGTTTCGGATTTTTTGATGCCTATTTTAGGAAATCTTTGCTTTATTCCGTTTATTTCAATTTGCTTAGATATTTTTCAATGCGATACATCTATAGGTGAGAATTTTACTGATAGTATCCTCGCAAAAGATTGCTATTATTTCTGTTGGAAAGGTGAGCATTTAGTATATGCAATTATCTCATTTTTTGCATTATTATTTTATGAGCCTCTTGCTATTTTTTGTAGGCCGCTTTGACAAGAATTGCAGCCTACATTGCATGTAAAAACTGTGCCGTTGTTTCTGATGGTTAAAACAGTAGTACAAACCACATTAATTGTCTTAAATGAAACAGTAAAAAGATCTAGCGATATCGCTCATGGACTGATATTTATAATATTTATGATTTTTTATGCAGTATTTACTTTCAAATTCAAGCCTTACAATTATTCAAGATTTAGCTGATGGCAAGGTTTAAGCATAATTGGAGTTATTTGACTCGCCATGATATCAATGTCTGGGTACATTAAAAATGATCAGAATTTATATATTTCATTGTTTGCAGTCCTGCTTTCTGGCTGGTGTGCTATTATAATTATCGGCTTATATATCCAAGCTAAAAAGTATCCCAGCTTGCTTTTTAGGAAAAAAGGATACGATCCAAGCACTTTATTTAAATTTGCTTTTACCTTTGGCAAAAGCTCAAGAATATCTCTAGAAAAATTGCAGCAAGCAAGCGGTAAAAGTATCACTTTTTAAAATCATATTTAATTTAATTACGACATTATTTTAAGTTTTCAGGCTTAGTCATCAAGAATTAGGAAAAATTCTTATTCAGGATGCACGTCTGATGATTTAAGCAGTAATAGAATAAATTGAGTATTGTTCATATGATTTAGTATAGATTTTCTGATAGATATATTTAGAAAACAAATTATTTTTTTGCCATGAAAGCATCAAAAACTTTAATTAATTCTTAGAAGAATGTTTAAATTCATAAAATAAATGGTCTCATAAATATAGCAAAACATTTTATAATGGTAAACTTTATTTTCATATAGCCCAAATGCATGAGTGCATTTAAACTACAAGGGCAATAGGGGTTTAAGAAGGGAATAAATTCAATTGCTAGCCAGAATCAAATTTTCAATGATAATATTCTTTATTTTTATAAAAATTATTTCTTTGCTTTCTTTTTATCAAGCTGCGCCATCCTCTAGAAATCATATTGGCTCGCTATGGTTCTTCTAAAAGCAGCCTGAATGCACTTGATGATAAAAGTATTCAAGAAATATAAATGGCATGAATGCAATATATCTACGATAAAAAATTGCATTTCGGCTTATCCTGATAGCTCAGTTTTACTAGATATTTCAAAGGTATTTGATACACAATTTTAAATTTCACAAATTTGTAGCGAGCTGTCTTTACTGCATTTAGTCTACCAAGATAAATTTTACTATGAAGATGAGTGGACTTTCTCTCTTATCCCTCAAAAAAATAAACAATTAGATGCACTTTTGGCGCTTTTAAGCTACTTCAATTGGGGAGAAGGAATTGCTATCTGTGACCAGACTAAGTCTGAATGAAAAGAAAAAATTATAGGATTTTCTCCAAAATTTGAATGGCTTACAGTTAGGTCAGAGACTATGTCGAAGATTTAGTTAATGGAGTTATTTTTCAACTGGGCTCTACACTTTATTATATTTTAGCAGGAACTTCAGAATCAACTCAGATTCTAAACTCTTTAACTCTTCAAGCAAATAAATATAAGTAGGAATACCTATATAAAAAAATTATGTGCACAAAAATGTTTCTACTGGTTAGCCATCATCCTATTTTTTCAAAATGGCTAATTTTAATATACTGATGTATTTATGAGTAAAAATATTTCTCGTACCCATAATTTTGTTTATTTAATATACTAATTTCTCTTTAATAACTCGTTAAAAATCTTTTTATAAGCATCCCAGAAAGTATCTAATCAACGAAATTTATTTTGCCACTTTTAAGCAGCAGAAAAAGCTTTGAAAAGAGCATGAACTTTCTTGATTTAGTACTATATTGATGCTTATCAAGAAATTTAGAGCTTTTGGATCGTAAATGGCTTTAAAAAACTAAATAAGTTTGATGATTGTAAAAACTTTGGTAACTATTACTAATATATTATAAGATTTAATTTGAAACCAATCTTCAATAAATTTTATTTTTCTTTCAATTTTGAATAAAATAAGCAGTAAATTGATTAAGTGATAAAAAGGTTTTATGAGCTGGGAATGGAATTGTATTTCTTCAAGAAGGCGGCTATAGATGCAATTATTAAGGAGCTTTAATCATAACAGAATATTTGAAAAACTCTGCCATAAGAGTTATTGATATTTTAATAAGAAACGAGTTTAGTGATTTCAGAAACCTTCTAAATTCAAATCTCAATGATTATCACAATAAGAGCCAGTTTTCTATAGTTAATATCCAAGATGGGTTAAGAAAAACAATCGGGTCGATTCAGAATGGCAATGTAACTATTTTTGGAGACTTGATTTTTCCTGGGCATTCGAATTCGGCACCAAAGTCAATGAAAAAGATTTTGCGTTAAGCATAAGCGCTGGCACAACAAATCCTGGCACAACAAATCCTGGCACGCCAGCAATTCCAAATTCAGCAGTATATTAAATTGAGGGATTAACTCCATCCTATGATTCCTTAATTTTTTTGCATGCGAAAAGTCTAGCTATTATTGCTAAATCGCCGCATTTAATTGCAGCACACATTTTTTCATTATTAATTGGATTAAGCTTTAAAAATGTTCAAATTATTCGTAATTTTTTGTTTTAAAGTTTATAGAAATTTTAAACATAAAATGTAGAGATAAAATAATTTCAACTATTTATTAGATATGGTAAAGCTTTGTCTAATTATTATTTTTTGGGATAGCTTGAAAGATTTATATATTTTCCCTAATCAATTAATTTTTTTTCCCTAAAACCTAGAGTGCCAAATAAGGAGGGTAAAATAAAATTAAAAAATGAAAAGGAGGAGAGTCAATCTCATAATCAATAATAGGTGCCCTTGGCACTTTTCTTATTAGAGATTTAATCAATGAAGGAAACGACATCCTATCACACTTTAATCTGAACTTTTTTAGCTTTGATTGTGGAGTTATTGCATTTAACGCTTCTTTTGCAGAACCTTGCTTCAGCAGAAACATAGATCAGCTGGGATTATCTCACATTGCTGCTTTCAGTTCAGCTATGACTTTTGGATCTTTTCAAATATTCAAAAAATTAAATATAAAAATACCAGTTGTTGGAGCTGCAAGTGCTGACGATTCATTAAGCTCTATAGTAAACTTTCCTACTTACTCAAGAGTTCAATGACTTTTTTCTTATGCCTGCCCCAAATTTTTAGTCATAACTAAAGGACTTGGATGAACATCAGCAGCTGTTTTGGTGCATTTTTTAATATGCAAAATTATTTTAAATATATAGAAAAACATTAGAAGTCTAGCAAAAGGTAACAAAAATTGAGAAATAAAGCACCAAATTAAAAATAAAATAAATATAAAAGTAAAATCAAAATTAGTGAAAATTTAAAGATTTAATCTAGTTTGCAGAAATTAATTTAATTTAAAAGACATATTTACGTAAATATAATCTATCCATCAATAGATTATTTTCTATATTTAACTCACTTGAACTTTTCTTTAAACCCTTTCAGCAACAAAAAGTTTAGCGCTATTTTCTGAATTAGAAATTAATATATAATTTAGCTATTATAAAAGTAAAAGCATATACATTAAAAAGGATTGGTGGACCAACCCGCCCTTAACTCTTGTAGCTAGAATCTCATTTTAACAATTTTTACCGCCAAAACACATTCTCCCGCTGTCTTATATCTAGACAACCTCTGGGGCACTTCGATATATACGCAGATTGTAAAAAACTCAGAAATCCTAGGGTTTAAGTTAGTGAATCCCGAAAAATTTAGACCCATTCCGGCAGGCATATGGTCAAGTACAGATTACAACCTTCCACCCCCATTATATAATTAGGCATATATACAAGTTGCCCGATGATGACACATTATGCGCCATCGTCGGACATTTCCTATAGATTAATTAAGCAATCGACCTATAGCCCATACCCTTATATACCTCAGCCTATTTTAATTTATTCAATAGAAAATTCTATATAGGGGCATGGGCTATGCACCCGATTCCAAATTATTGTGTGTTATGAATATTTAAACACCAGTAAACTTGATTAATAGCTATGACCAGTTTGCTATTTAGCAATTGAATAGTAGACTAACTTTTAACCAGGTAAGACAAGCTTACTGGTGTACAAATACACACTCGCAATATAAAATATGTCTAATTATATAATGGAGGAGGGGGCCGCGATCTATGATTTATGGGCATGGAAGAGAGGTGAGGGCTGGAATCTGTGCTTGGCCAGGCATAAGCAAAATTGGTCTTAAAAATTATACAAATGCTCTTCAAGAAATTATTGATCCAAAAATAAGATTATTATTTTTGGTGGCACAGTACCCTCAAGGAAACTATATTCTTGAAGAATTATATGATCTTGGGGTGAAAAAGGAGATTTAGTTATTGGCTGCTGGTATCAAGACTTGCCTAGTTTCATGCTGATAAATGATACCAACTTATATAAAAGATTGGAAGTTGGAATTCCAATATTTACTCTTATTGGTGAATTCTGATCCGGAAATTTAGGTCATGATATCTTACAAAGAATATGCTCTGATTATCACTCAGAGCCGAGCTCTTTTTCTTGTTTCTATGCTGACGCTGCTTATCTGATTACTAGTGCCTTGAATTATATTATAAATAGAGGGCATGATTATAATGATCCATATAAACTTATGGCAGCTATAAGAACTACTCAGTTTCACGGCTGCGCTGGAAGTGTGAGCATTGAGAAAGGAAGTAACGATAGGATCGTTGATAAAATGATTATTGAAGGTGCTAAACGTAATGCAGATGGAAGTGCTTCAATCTATACAATTGGAAATTACCGACCTTTCAGCTCATAGGTAATCTCTATTATAAACCCAATCATATATGCTGATGGTTCTACACGAAAACCGAGCGAATATAGAGATATAAACAATAGATGCCCAGTTCCTAAAGAACAAATAAAGACTTTTAAGAAAGGAAGAGGGCTTTTATTTGAAATTTGTTTCATATCAGCGTTAATTATGATTGCTATTATATTCTATATTTGGAAGAAATGGTGAAATATCTCTGTTGATCCACTAAAACAAAAAGAAGAAATATCAATTCAAGATGCCATTCTCGCTGCCAGTATTGGAAATGAGTTCTTTCAGTATGTGCCAATGGGACCAGACTTTAAGCTGATAAGCCCTTTGCTTTCAGAGCTCAGTGGGTTGTTTTCATTGAACTTGGAAGAAGCAATAAAGCTGGAAAACGGAGTCTTTTGGATCGTTGTTAAGTTCGAATATGGAGGAATAGGACTTTGAATTTTACTTTGTCTTGTTATTCTGCTGCAGTTTGATGATAGATTTCCACATTTTTCACTGTTCAGACTTTTGAGATGGATTTCTGATTTTTTGATGCCTATTTTGGGAAATCTTTGCTTTATTCCGTTTATTTCAATTTGCTTATTCCTCCATTTAATAGCAGTACCCTTTTAATGATTGATAATTGAAGGATATACATAAAATTGTAAAAATAAATTTATATCCTTTTAAATATTTTTCTAATCTTTTGATTTAACGCAATTTTGGCTGGGGAGTCGTTTAAGTTGATTCATGCTGGCGAAACCAAACCTCAAATGATAACACCACTTACTTTGAGTTTCTGAAATATAGAAAGTTGGCTTGTCCAACTTAAATTAATTGAACTAATTTTTTTCCCTAGAGAAAGATTGGGAGTTCGAGCCAAAATCGTTCTCGAGGCTATATAGGATTTCATAGATCATAGCAAGTCTAATATAAGCCAAATTAATTATAGAATGCAGGGTTAAAATAAAGGTATATATAAATTTTTTGGGTTCTTTTTGCTTTTTGAATCTTATGGATATTTTATAATAGTTTCAAACTATTAGCGATTATAAAAATTGCTAAACTTTCAAATTTTAGCACAGATATATAAGGATTTTAAGATAATTAAGTTGATAAAATCAAGAAAACTAGATTTTTTACTGTAGTTTGATACACAGGCTGGGTATCGGGTTCCATGCATGGGAATTATTCGAAGTGTGGAGCCAAACTCCACACATGCAGCCTCATAACTCGAATGACTCCGTACACGAAATTTGGCCCCACTTGTAGAATTTTTCTCTATATGAGAAAATTTTAAGCGTGTGGAGCCGAAACACAATAGGCCTTTAATATTATTTAGCATAATTTAATTAATTTTTAATTTTTTAAATCAAAAAAATTTATTAGGTTTTCTAATTTAGGCGCCTTAAATATATATTTAAAAACTATAGGTATAGCCGAGTGGCATTGTTAGCTTGTTGAGTTGGACATTTTTCAATGCGATATATCAATAGGGGACAGCTTTACTGATAGCATTCTCGCAAAAGATTGTTATTATTTCTGCTGGAAAGGTAAACATTTAATATATGCAATTATCTCATTTTTTGCATTGCTGTTCTATGAGCCGCTGGCTATCTTCTGGCGGCCGCTTTGGCAAGAATTGCAGCCTACACTGCATGCTAAAACTGTGCCCTTGTTTCTAATGGTTAAAACAGTAGTGCAAACCTCACTTATTGTTCTAAACGGTACAGCTAAAAGATCGTTTGATATTGCTCATGGACTGATATTTATCGTATTTATGGCTTTTTATGCATTATTTATTTTCAAAATCAAGCCTTACAATTATTCAAGGTTTAGCTGATGGCAAGGCATGAGTATAATTGGAGTTATTTGACTTGCATTACTCTCATTTCCAGGACTCATAACAAATAATTGGAATCTATCGATTTCACTATTTGTAGTTCTTCTTTCAGGCTGGGGCATTATCATATTAGTTGGTTTGTATATTCAAATAAAAAAGTTTCCTAGTATGCTTTACAGGAAAAAAGGATATGACCCAAGTACTTTATTTAAGTTTGCTTTTACCTTTGGTAAAAGTTCAAAAATTTCTTTAGAAAATTTCAACAAACTAGAAGTATAGTATCTTCTTACTTCTGCCTTAAAATTGGAACAAATATAGATAAAATTTCTATTTTTCGGGTGAATTAACCCCTTTAAATTGGAACAAAATTTAATGCAAATCTTAAAGATAAAAATGGTAACATGAAAACCCTACGGTGATAAAATTAAAAATAAAAATTAAATCTATAAAAGCTATTCTAAATATTTTTACAAAATCGCACGAAAAACCCTAATAGAAAAAAATTAAAAACCATGCCTGAAAAAACCTCAACGATGATATTTTGCTTTTTTCGAGTTATATTGCTTTAGTGCTTAGCTCCGCATGAGTGTGAAGCTGAAGCTCGATTGAATTAGGGGCTGAAATAAGACCCGTTTTAGCCCTCTCTAACTAAATCTCTCTTTTCGGATAATACAAGTAAGTTCAGTCAAATAAGCATTTTGCAAAATATTAATTTAGAGCGAACTATATGCCCTAAAGTATTACTTTTCATAGTTAATTAGCTAACAAAATATCACTTGTATTTTTAAACATAAATTTTACAATTAAATTAATTTTAGCTTTCCAATTTTTACAAATTAGGATTCTTTAATCTCAAAATATTTTTTTAAAAAAATTAACCCTTCTGTGAGCAAACAATTTTTTTTGTTCGCTTATAGAGGGGGAATTAACCTGTTCAATATCATTAATTCATGATATTTTTTTTGTGAAGTTTTTTTTTCATGCAAAAAACGAATAAAGATTCACCATTGAGCTTTTATGGTATGGCTTTTAATTAATTTCTTTTTCCATCACGCGATTTTAAAAAATATTTACAGTTATTTTAATAGATTTACTGTAATTTTATCAAAGTGGTTTATTTTCCATTATTAGTAAATTTTTATATAAGACACTAAATTAATTATTAGGTTCTCGCTTATTGTCTAATACCGCATTATCTGCAATGGCTTCCGTCCCTGCTTCGTGCTTCCACGTTCCACCATCGTGCCATATACCACTAGTTGGTCCCTCATTCGGATTCAACCAGCTCTCAGGCCTGAGCATGGGTTGCCTGACCAGAAGTTTCATAAAATGAAATATTTCTTGCCGACTTTTGGCAAAATGTCCAACTTGTACCCCAGTGCGTAACTCCTGACTTCACGCTGGAGAGTTGTCCGAATGGCCTAATAGGCGCTACTGGGCTTCCCTTTCCCGCAAGGTAAAATTCATCTGAAAAGGCACTTGGACTAGGCTCCTGCACTACTAGAAATTACCTACTAGTATTGCTGCCCATTTCTGGCTAGCAAAACCTTGCTAGACATAATTAAATTGTGCTCGAGGCTAGCCAGGAGGCTATGCTCAGCTGAGACACCATATTTAATTATCCTAATTTGTATATAACGAGTTTTAGCATTATTTAATGGAAGAAGTGCAGTTAAATATTGTTGAAACTCAAACTGAAATAGTTAAATTAAATCGTCATATAATAAATTAAGTCATCATTAAATAAATTAAAACTCAAATTATTTGTTTTCCAATTTATATTTTGTAAAAATTTTATAAAAAGATGCTTATTATTATTAATTTTTTTTCCAAAATTAGCACCTCTTTAAATTGAAATAGAAATTTTTGTTATAAAATAGGAGTAGGGAGCTAGTGAAGATAATAATTAGTATAAGATATCTATTTAATCTTTTTGCCATTAGCATCATAATACCGTAACTTTATTTTATAAGCATTATTGAAATTGTAATTTCGATTATTTTAATTTTAAATTACATTTTAACCAAATTTTTATTAAAATAAATGGCTTCATAATTTAACACAAAATGCTATTAATGTTAAATTTATTTGTATCTAGTCCAAATGCAATAAATGAATATAAACTGAAGGGAAGTAAAACCTAATTTAGAAATATGGATTCGATTGCCAGCCAGCATTGAAATTTTTTATAATAAGATATTTTTTTATTTTTTAAAAATAAATGAAAGCTGCTTTTAATCCAAAATGCTTTTATTCCAAACTATTTCTTTGCTTTCTTTTTGTCAAGCTGTGCCATCCTCTAGAAATAATACTGGCTCGTTATGATTCCTCTAAGAGCAGCCTGAATGCACTTGATGATAAAAGTATTCAAGAAATATATTGATCCTTTCCCTCAATTGAGTGGCACGAATGCAATATAGTTCTAGCACCCTTATTGAGCATACAATTCTTGCTATCATACAAGAAACTTATCGTGCTGAGCGTCAGGATTTGAGAACTCGAAATTATTTGTTAAGCAAGATTGGCTTGAACAATATTGGGAAAAATAAGCAATAAGTATGATAGGGATATATATCTATGATAAAAGATTGCATTTTGTCTCATCCTGGGAGCTTAGTTTTACTAGATATTTCAAAGGCATTTCATGTGCAATTTAAAATTTCACAAATTTGTAGTGAGCTATCTTTGGTGCATTTGGTCTATCAAAGCAAGTTTTATTATGAAGATGAGTGGACTTACTCTCTTATTCGCCAACAAAATAAGCAACTGGATGCACTTTTGGCTCTTTTAAACACTTCAATTGGGCGCAAGGAATTTTTATTTCTGACCAGGCAAAGTATGAGTGGAGAGATAGCATCATAGGATTTTCATCAGAATTTGAATGGCTTACAGTTGAATCTGAGACTAGCATTGAGGAACTAGTTAATGGAGTTGTTTTTCAATTGGGTTCTACACTTTATTATATTTTAACTGGAACTTTTGAATCAGCTCAAATTCTAAACTCTTTAACTTTTCCCATGAAGAAAATTTATAGATTTTTTTATACACATATATAATTGTTTTTAATATTAATTGCTTTATATTTAGTTTTCTTATTTAGGTGTTTAACTCTCTCCACTGTAAAATTCCAAGGGGTTTCGATTTCTTTTAAAAAAATTAAATTGAATTTTAAGAATCATGATTTCAAAAAATTAATTTATTTAGTGCGCCAGCAGCTTAAATAATACCCCTATCCATTAAATAGGTAAAAACAATTTATATAAAATTATTTTTTCGCCCATAAAATTTTCCGTTAAAAATTCAAAATTTTATTAATTTAAGATATATTTTAATCCAAATAGAGGGAGGAGTAACAATACAAAAAATAAAATAAATAGAAGATATAATTAGAAATTATATCCCAATAAATAAGTAACTATTAATAAAGGAGAGAAGTTAAGTAATAAAAAGCTTTTGAGTAGTGGAAACGGAATAGTTTTGCTTCAAGAAGGTGGCTATGGCTGCAATTATAACGGAGCTTTAATTCTAACAGAGATTGGTCAAGAGCTTACATTTTCAGCCGAAGATTATTTCAAAAACTCTGCCATAAGAGCTATTGATATTTTAGAAAGAAATGAATTTACTGGTGATTTTAAGAAGCTTCTCGATGCAAAAATTACTGAATATCATAATGAAGACCAGTTTTCTATAATTAACATTCAGAATGGAATGAGAAAAGCTGTTGGATCTATTCAGAACGGTAATGTAACTATTTTCGGAGATTTGATTTTTCCAGGTCAATCTAGTATTATACCTAAGTCAACTAAAAAGATTTTGCAGTTAAGCATAAGTGCTGGAACTACAAATCCTGGCGCATCTGCAAGTCCAATTGCAGTAGTAGGTGCTCGAGGCAGTTTTGCAGTTCAAGACCTAATAAATGAAGGGAATGATATTTTGCCACACTTTTATCTAAAAATTATTAGCTTTGATTGTGGAGTCACTGTTTTCAATGCTTCTTTTACAGAATCTTGCTTCAGCAAAAGCATAGATCAGCTAGGATTATCTCATATTTCTGCTTTCAGCTCGACGATAACTATTGGATCCATCCAAATATTCAAAAACTTAAATATAACAGTTCCAGTTATTGGAGCCACAAATGCTGACGATTCATTGAGTTCTATAGTAAACTTTCCTACCTACTCAAGGGTACAAATGGCTTATTCTTTTATTTGTCCTAAATTTTCAATTATTATTAAAGGATTGGGATGAAATTCAGCTGCTGTTCTATATCAAAACGACGCTTGAGGCCTTGCTGCATATATCAAGCACACTCCTCTAACTATTGATGTCTTAATTTTTTTAAATGGAAAATATCAATGGCAAGCCTTTATTATATTTTAACTTGCCAAATTATTTTAAAGAAATTTTAAACTATTTGGAACCTCCAAAAATAAATTACACTTGGAGGATAATTTAGGGAAGATCCATTGCAATATCTAAATTATACTCTTATATTAAAAAGAATTCAGAGGTCTTAGGATTAAGATTAGTGAATCCTGAGAAACTTAGGACTATCCCTGCAGGTCTAAGCAAAAGCGGTCTTAAAAATTACACAAATGCTCTTCAAGAAGTTATTGACTCTCAGGCAAGGCTGCTTCTTTTGATTATTCAATATCCATTAGGAAACTATATATAGTATAAAAAAATTTATGGACTTTATTTTTATCGAAATTTTCATTTAGCACCTTTATTGGCTAGTCTACATTAGCTAGAAAACAAAATGTAATTTATAATTCAACATTAGTAACTCAAATAAGCCATTTTTTATTTGGCTTCTTGAATAATTTTGACTAGCTAATCCGCAATGCTGCCAACACAATTGGACTTAAATGCCAATGCATAAGTGTGGATTAGCTATACTAGAGCAGCTATATGATCTCGGTGCAAGAAAAGGAGATTTTGTTATTTGTGCAGGATATCAAGATTTGCCGACTCTGATTTCAATAAATGACACTAACTTATATAAAAGATTAGAAATCGGCATACCAATGTTTACTCTTGTGAGCGAATACTAACTTTGCCTCCTAAGGCGAGCAAAACTGTTCAGCTCGCTCAATGGGGTTAATTTATTTATGTATAATTTTAGCATTTAAAAATTTATTATATAAAATTTATGCTTAAGAACGTAAGTTGTTTAATTAGCTAGAGGATTTAAAATTGCATGCATATATAAAAATATAATATAAATTATTATAATACAAAAATTGATCAATTTTTGTCAAAAATATGGTTTGCTAGAGGCTTACTTGCTCACGGAGGGGAGGGAGTGAGCAGGAAACGTAGGTCAAGAAGCTCTAAAAAGAATAAGATCTGCTTATTATTCTGAACCAAGCGCTTTTTCATGTTTTTATGTTGACGCTGCTTATCTAATTGCTAGTGCTTTGGATTACATGATAAACCGAGGGCATGACTATACTAACCCTGAAAAACTTATGGCAACGATAAGAACTACTCAGTTTTATGGCTGTACTGGAAGAGTGAGCATTGAGAAAGGAAGTAACGACAGAATTGTTGACCGAATGATTATTGAAGGTGTTAAACTTACTTCAGACGGAAGTACTTCAATTTATACAATTGGCAATTTTAGACCTTTCAGCTCTCAGGTAATCTCTATTATAAATCCTATTATATATGCGGATGGCTCCACGCAAAAGCCGAGTGAATATAGAAATACAAATAATAGATGCCCATTTCCTGATAAAAAAATGAAAACTTTTAAGAAAGGAAGAGGGCTTTTATTTGGAATTTGTTTCACTTCAGCTTTAATTATGATTGTTATTACATTCTATATTTGGAAGAAATGATGAAATATCTCAGTTGAGCCACTACACCAGAAAGAAGAAATATCAATTCAGGATGCCATTGTCGCTGCCAGTATTGGAATTGAGTTCTTTCAGTATGCATCAATGGGACCAGACTTTAAGTTGATAAGCCCTTTACTTTCAGAACTCAGTGGATTGTTTTCATTGAACTTGGAAGATGTAATAAAGCTTGAAAACGGAGTCTTTTGGATCGTTGTTGACGTAGTGTATGGAGGAATAGGACTCTGAATTTTACTTTGTCTTGTTATTCTGCTACAACTTGATGAGAAGTTTCCATATATTTCACTGTTTAGATTTTTGAAGTGGCTTTCTGACTTTTTGATGCCTATTTTAGGAAATCTTTGCTTTATTCCGTTTATTTCAATTTGCTTATTTCTCCATTTATAGCGGTACCTTTTTTTTTTTTTTTGGGGTATAAACATAAATTTTTGATATTTTTAATTCTTAAATAACTATAGGTATTTTTATTATTAACTTGGAAGGTTGGACATTTTTCAATGCGATATATCAATAGGAGACAACTTTACTGATAGCATTCTCGCAAAAGATTGTTATTATTTCTGCTGGAAAGATGAGCATTTAATATATGCAATTATCTCATTTTTTGCATTGCTGTTCTATGAGCCGCTGGCTATCTTCTGTCGACCGCTTTGACAAGAATTGCAGCCTACACTGCATGTTAAAACTGTGCCCTTGTTTCTAATGGTTAAAACAGTAGTGCAAACCTCACTTATTGTTCTAAACGGTACAGTTAAAAGATCGTTTGATATTACTCATGGACTGATATTTATCGTATTTATGGCTTTTTATGCAGTATTTATTTTCAAATTCAAGCCTTACAATTATTCAAGATTTAGCTGATGGCAAGGCTTGAGTGTAATTGGAATTATTTGACTTGCATTACTCTCATTACCTGGACTGATAACAAATAATCAGAATTTATCTATTTCATTATTTGCAGTTCTTCTTTTAGGCTGGGGCATTATCATATTAGTTGGTTTGTATATCCAAACAAAAAAGTTGCCTAGTATGCTCTTCAGGAAAAAGGGATATGACCCAAGTACTTTATTTAAGTTTGCTTTTACCTTTGGCAAAAGTTCCAAAATTTCTCTAGAAAAATTGCAGCAAACTATAAAAGTATAGTATCTTTTAAACAAAGATAATAAGTAGAATACTCTTAGTATAAAAAATCTTTTAAGCCTCTTTAAATTAAAATCATATTACAAAACTGCATTACCCAAGCTTTATTGCAATTCTACTTATGTTTTAGTTTTATCTTAATTTTATTTAAACAATTTTTTATCAATAAACGTTTACAAGACTAAATAATAAAATTACAAACAATAAATGTTTGCAAAATATTCGCACAAAATTGTTTTTAAATGAAGATTAGTAAGGTCATTTTCGAACGATGATATGTTCAAGGATAGTGATGGCAAATGGAAGACTAAGTGGGATCCTGAAAAAAGCATGTCTTACCATGATAACCCAATGTATAAAGAATTACCAAAATACAAGACTATGCTTGATCCTAAATTTAAGCCGACCAAAGAAAACATGACTGAATACGAGCTCCCAGCAGATATGGAAAGGTCTAAAGAGATTCTTCAAATCTGGGCAATGAATGAAGACTTCTTCTCTGTGAATCAGGTATGGATTAAGGGGCCGATTTGGCCCCATGTCAAAATCAGTGTATTTTGATTGTGTGCATTTCATTGAAGTACATTGGTTGAAATTTTTAAATAGTATCAAAAGTGTACGATAATTGGACCTACACCGCCGATATGTGTATTCCCAGAAGCAGTATTTCAGTGGCATGTTGACAAGCCTAAATCTCCTCCTACGTAAGGCAATAAATTTTGTTTGCTTATAGAGGGGTTATATTTAAAATTTATAATAATTATTTTTTAAATTTAATAATCCATATTTGAAAAAATTGGGAAGAAAAAATTAATTTAATTGAATGCAAGATGCTTAAAATCTACAAAATTAGAAAGTGATTTATTATAATAATCACTTCTATTTTAAATTTTTTTTTAGGGATTTTTCTAATGGTTTTATTTGCTCATGTAGGATAAGAACCTTCAAGAGCATCATTTTGAGATTGCAAAATTCATTAGGCCAAAAATTGAATATATCGTTGTTGGCACAGGCAAAATTGGCAAGAATCCAATAAATAACTATATAAAGAATCGCTTTCGAGCTCACGGCATTAATATTGACTACTGTGCCACTGTAATTTCTATTTAGTTCGAAGCATGCGGAACTTTCAACTTATGCGCTGATGATAGAAGAAGAGTCTGTGCCTTTTTATTTCCTATTAATACAGAATAGTTAACAATCATCTACTTAATTTATTATTAATTGCATCAAATAGGATGGATTACAGCAATTTCCTAGACGAATTTGAAATAGATCCCTACGTGAACGCAGTGATATTTGAAAGCGGACTCTTAGTTTTATTAGGAATAGTCATTACAATCTCAATGTCGTTTTTTAATATCGCTTATTCCCTCCCAATCAGTTTTTATATCTTTGCATTTGGCTTTACAGGGATTCTCGGAATACTAAATGTATGCAGACCAAAAAAATTTTTTACCTATACACATATAGCTGCAGTAACAATTCTGATTTTCATGAATATTCTGCTTGTCTCTGGCTCATCGTTTTATACGATCTTGGGATATTACTACTTGCTAAATCTGAATTGTGAGCCGACGTTTAATGGAGAATGTATATGGGATGATAACATTTCTGATTATATAGAGAAGACATTTGGGTCAGTTTTCGCTGCTTCATTGATATTGACATCAATTTGTATGGTATCACTTCATCATGCTAAAACTCTGAAAGAAAAAATAGAAAGCATAAAGCTGAATTCAAGGCTTCTTCCTAGTGATCAATAAATTCAAGGCTTCTTCCTAGTGATCAATAATTATAAACTACCTATAAAACGTTGGTATTATTTTGCGAAACTCTCCACACGTCAGTGCATTTTCCCATGCGTGGAACCCAAATCCCACATAAAGAGCCACTCAAAATGTCTCGACATCTGGAGACCATCCCAAAATTATGCTAACGCATAATATTATTTTAATTAATTGAGAAATTCTCTATTATTTAATTATACTCTTTAATTAACAATTAAATGGAAAGTGATTTAAACTCAATTTTGGAAGACGCTGAAAGGATAAAATCCTTATCAGGCGAAAGGCTTAGAACACTTACTCGTTCTCCTGACAAAGCTTATGATAATCGAGACAGCCTACTTAGACAATGCCGAGATACCATTGAAGTCCTAACAGCTGATATAGAAGAAGAAAAAAGGCAAAGGAAGCAAGCAGAACTCACAGCAAAAGAGCTAGAATTCAAAAACAGAAGTCTAGAGAACAAAGCAAAAATCCTTGAAGAAAAAATTGAGGGGCTGAATGATGATATTGATTCTCTTGCAGATGCAAATACATATCTTCAAGGAGAGCTCAATAAATACCAAATTGAAAACTTTAATTCTTCAGAACAAGCTCTAAGTGACCAATTAAATGAGGCAAGGGATAAAATCCTGAAGCTTGAGAGCAGCTTAACAATCTTCCAATCAGAAAATTCCAAGCTGAAAACCCAATGTGAAGCAAATAAAAGCGTGATTTCACGATTGGAGTCTGAAGTATACGGCTACAAAATTTCACATGAAGATTTAGAAGCCAATGCAAAAAAATTGCAGACGATGGAAACAGAGCTTGAAGACCTTTATGAGAAAAAGCATCAAGACCTCAAAAGCGATTACGATAAAAAACACAATGAAATGAGGACAAACATTGAAGAATTGAGAAAAGAAAAAGAAATGTATATGGCTCTTTATAAAGATGCTACTGAAGAAAACAGCCAAATCAGAAACGAAAATAAATTTCTGCAAAACATGCTGGAACGCAAGCAACAGCAGCTAGAAAAACACTCCCAGGAGACCTTAGAAACAATACAAGAAATGATCGGCAGGAAATCTGATGTAAACATTTCAGAAAGACTAAAAGAGCTAGAAGAAGAAAACGCGATACTCAAAGAGGAGCTAAATTATATGCATGAACAGCTAGATCTCAAAGAGAAACACAAGCTAAAAGAAGACGAAAGCGACTGAAACATAAGCCAAGAACTCTCAAGGGTGCTAGAAAAAGAAAGCGAGGCCCAACAAGAAGTCCAGAGGCTGAATCTAAAGATTGAAACCCTTGAAAACACGTTGAGAGGAGAAAGAAATGAAAAGAAAATGCTGTCAAGCAGCATTGAAAGGATGCAAAAAGTGATTGATGCTCAAAATGAAGAGCTGAAAGGAAATATCAGTCTTGATATCTCAATCCAAAGACAAATGGAAATTTTGAAATCGAAGTACCAAGCTGAGCTGCGTGCTGAGATGGAGAAAAGATTAAAAGACAAGCAGGATTATAAGAAGCTGCTAATTCAAGATAAAGAAGCGTTTAACCGAAAAATCGATCTAATGCAAAGCAAAATAAAAGCCCTTGAAATAGAAAACCAAAACTACTCAGAACAGATCAGCGAGCTTAAATCAAATAAATTTTTAGAAATCTCAAAAGAAAATGACGAACTTAACGAAATCAGGCTAAATTTGAGCACAGAAAGAGAAAAAAGAATTATCGCTGAAAGATCAGCAAAGGTAGCTTATAAGTAGAAAATCAAAGAACGCTTAAATGGAGTCGGAAAAGGCGTAAAAGCCCTCGAAGACGAAATTTTGAGCATGGAAACCAGAGTCCAGCGGACAAGAAATGAGGCGCGCTACTAAAGAAACCTAATGTCATTTATAGTTAATAATCCGTTAAATGGAATCTAAGTTTATTTTTCTGAAGCTCCAAGAAGCCGATATATGGAGTGGCAGCCAAGAAATCTCGTGCAGAGTCAGCATAGAAGGCCAAATTGCGTCACTTACACTTGATAGCACAGTGCAGCTGCCTCTGTCTCATTTCAGCTCTGACATCCAAATGCATCTTCTCGTTCAAACTGAGAATATAGCACTTGGGTCAGTTACTTTGTCTTTAGAGCAGGTCTTTGGCCCTGACCTGGCACAGAAAATGGATGAGTGGTTTGAGTTCGAAATCCCAGGAGAAGTTGTCGCATTGGTTGAATCGTCAGATTCCCAAGGAAAGGTATTGAGGGTAAGGATTGTAGGAGTGATCACTGGGAGCCAGGATTTCGAGTTTTCAGGATCAGAAGTGAAAGAAGAAGTCCCTGAGGCTGGGAAAAAGTCAGAAGCTGGAGGAGAAGATGAAGCAAAAGGGCAAACGTACATTGAGTATGTGGAAGCAAAAGATATTGTCCAGGAATACCCTGAGGTTATAGAAGAAAATGAAGGGATAAGCCAACAAAAGGAGGAAAGTGTTGATAAAGAAGAGGAGAACAAGAATGAAACTGAGGAGAAAGTTGAAGCTCAAGAAGAGGCAGCAGTTATTGAGGAAGTTAAAGAAAGCCCTCAAATTGAAGAAGCTAAACCAGCGGAAGAGCCAACTGAGAGCAAGCCAGAAGTCATTGATATTAAACCACCTGAAGAAATAAAAGAAAGGCCTGACAGAGTTCGTCCCCAGCCACTGCCAATTTCAGGACCCATAAAAAGCGGCAAATGTTCATATCTCGACAACATAAAAGGAGCAGACCACCACCAAAAATTCACCCAGCATATCCTCGACAAGCTTAAGGACGAAATGGGCCAGTCATTTCTAAAACTTGTAGAAGACGCTACAAGGTCAAGATCAAGAAGCCCCACAAGGACAGGAACGAGATCTCCTTCAAAGAAACTCACAGCCAGATCTCCAACCAAAATTTCAGGGGGCAGCTTTTCAGCAGCTTCAAAAGAGGAAGAAGAATTTCTTGAAATCGCTGGAAACTCTGACGTTTTCCTAGAAAAACTTTCACTCAAAACAAAAAATGCCTTTGTAGCTTCCGTTGTAGGTCTTCTGGCAAAGAAATCAATCTATGAAATTCAGGCAAATGAGACCAATCCAGCCAGAGATATCATAGAAATCCATGAAAAAGCATCAGAAATTCTGGAATCCTCAGCAGTCGAAACTAAAGAAGAGATAGATAAAGAGTTTAATGATTACCAAGAAACAATGACGGAGCTTACAGAAGAAATTAAAAGATATGAAGAATCGCTGCAAGGGCTCAGAAAAAAGAATGAAATGCTGGGCCACGAAAAAGTGTCAGTCTCACAGCAGTTAAATAGCTTGAAATCGCAAATTGTGGAGCATAGCCCTGAGTCAGAAGTTTCGCAGCTAATCGAAGATATTCAGGATCTTAGAAAAGCATTTGAAAACTCCCAATCTAAGAGGATAGCATTTGGTATTATTACAGACAGGTGAGCCATATTGGTGATGCAGTCACCAAAGACCAGTGCAGGAGGCTCATCTGCTTTGCCACAAACTGCCTAGTAGGTCTAGCCGCAACCGGCACAGTTATCTCCTACTTGGCTTGAGGCTTCAATCTGGGGTGGCTTATGGATTTCTGCCGCCCCGCGACTGGCAATTTGGAGTAACTTAATTCCTTGGAGTTTATCGGGTGCCGAGTGCCTTTCTTTGGCAGCTATAGAAAAAAAGACTGTTCACCTATTGCACGGGTCCAAATCCTGTTTTCAGTAGATGATACCCAAGGGCCTGAGACATTGCTGAGCACCTCCATTACTAGCCACAGGAAATTGCCACGAATATACGTGTACTGAGGCTGAACTTGTTTCTCGGCATGGGGCCCTTTCCAGTTCACCATAGCCTTAAGGTCTGGACTGCTGTGCCAAGAAGATAGGTTTGCACGTTTCGTCATTTTAATAAATATTCCCCATTTAAGAGGAAATAAAGTAAAAAATGAGTTTGAAGAGTACGTTGAAGACTATAATAAGCGCATCGACTCATTGATTATTGAAAATTTGAGATCTACAGAAACTAAATCATCTCTCCTCGATGAACTAAAAGCAAAAACCCATCAGCTTGAAACCCTTGATCAAGAAAACGATCACTTACTCAAAGAAATCCAACTTCTTGAAGGTCAAATTGACGTGGAATCCAAACAAAAGACCACTCTTTCAACCTTCCAAAAAGCATCAAAAACGCATGAGCTTGCCTTAGACAGAATCAAATCCCAAGTCGTGTCAATCCGAAGCAGCAAGGACAACTACTCAACTGATGCCTTTTCGCTTCAGCAGCAGCTTGAATCAGACATCAAAAAGTACAAAAATCTCCACATCTCCACACAATCTGACATTCAAGCCAAAACAGAGATCGCCAATGAGCTCAAAAACAAGCTGAAAAACCTAAAAGACTACATTAAGCAGCTTGAAGAAATTTTTGCGAAAAAACAAAATATTGACCATGTGTTCGAAATAGTCCAATCCAAAGGTGGCCATGACTTTGAAACAAAAGACATGCTGGTGTCTGAGCTGTCCTATTTCTCAGATTTCGTGTTTTCCCTCACCCAGCTTTATCTTAAAGAGCATAGAATCTATAAAAGCTTAAGCGCAGTTTTTGAAGAAAAAGAATATGACCTTAACGCTATGAGAAGAGTTGTAGCTGAGGTAAAAATGCAGAACCCAGTTTATTTCCCTGTGAATAATGATAATATTGACCAAGCTTTGGCTGCTTATTTAAATTCAAGGGACGAAGTCGTGCCTGTGCCTTTTATAAGAGAAGCTGCAGGAGTCTATTTATTTGGATCACGAAGAGTTTTGGTCAGTTTTGAAAGAGGAAAACTTACGGTTAAGGTTGGAGGAGGATTCCTGCCGATTGACGATTTTGTAGAATGCTACTGTGACGCAGAATTTGAAAAGCTGAACAGCAAGCCAGAAGAAAAAAGCCCAAGGATGAAGAAGTTCATGGCAAAGTGGGTAGGGGGCCTGATAGACTATAAAGAAAACGACGATGACGCAATGAAGCTAAGACTAATAAAAGCAGTACAAGGTCATAAGTATTCCACTGCATATGCTGTTAAAGATAAGTCCAAATCAAGAAGCAGAAGCCAGTCGCCTGCCAAGCTGATCTCTGATGAAATTATAGCAGCCTCAATAGATGAAGAAGTCCAAGTAGAAAACTCATAATATTTAATCCTTAATATATATTTATTTAAATTACTTGCCATATGGAACCAGCAATAGATCATTACATTACATTAGAATTTATATCGCTTAACGTCCACTACGGGGTTACAACCCCAGGTTTATCACTCGCCTTTCGTCGCATCGGGCCCACCAGTCTGCTGGGGACAGACTCGCTTCGATCACCAGGGTGCTTCCAGGGCAAATGTCCACGTCTTCGACGGCTCATGAGTGAGCTACTTGCCTGTACATGGGTTGCTTTTCCGAAAAACCCAAAAAATGGATTTTTCTGGTCAGCTATCGGCAAAAAAGGAAAAATAATACAAAGCCTGGGACGTACGCCCAGTTTCACGCTAGGGAGTTGCCCGAATGGTCCAGAGGACTTTGCTGGGCTTCCCCTTTCCAACCTTGTACCCTCCTTCCCCACGAGGAAAAATCCACCTCTGAGATTAGACTAGGGCTAGGCTCTGAAAGCTACCAGAATTGCTTACCTAGCATTGCCGTCCATCTCTGAAATGGTAAAACCTTGCCGGATATAATTAAAATATGAGTCGAGGCTGCATGGCCGGGAGGCCATGCCCAGACGAAGACGCCATATTTTAATTATGGAACCAGCAATAGATCAAAACCTCAAGCTCTCAGATTTGTCTTTTAATATATTGGGCATTATATTAGAGTTTTTGAATTACAGAGAAATTTGTGTGCTCGGCGCGACTTCTAAGCGTTTGAAATTGGCATCAGAGATGGATGTTATTTGAAGCCAAAGTCTTGACACAGGGGATTCTGGAAAAGAAAAGAAAAGGATTTTTCTTTCGAGAGGGAACATAACCCAAAACATATTCAATGGATCTTATCAGACATATCTTTTTGAAGGACATTCCAAAACGATAACTAGGATTACGACTAAAGAAAATTTCATTTTAAGTGCGTCTGCTGATGGTAGTGCTAGAGTGTGGGATACGACTAAAATGGCATCAAGAGTTTTGGCTGGTCATTCAGATGCAGTTATTTCTGCGAAGTTTTGTGGAGAGAAAATTGTGACTGCATCTACAGATAAAACTGTGAGAATTTGGACAGAAGATCAGGAACCAAAAATACTTACTCTCTATCAATAAAGCTGCACTATATTTCTAAAAGATGCAATATCAGAAAAATAATAATTTTTTATACCATTTTATATTGGGAGACATTTTTACTGGCCAGCCAATGTTCTATTTTTCTTTTTTCGAACTGCCTATTTGAAGAAGAAATAGATACTTATTGGTGCACTGATAAAAATGTTCTGTGTAAATTTTTATGATTGAATTTTCTTATATCTTTGCATTTAAATAAAATATCTCTGAAAACCTCTATAAATCCAAATTTTCTTGGAAAATAAATTAAAAGGCCACATCAAGAGTAGTTAGAGGCCATCTGCAAGGAATTTCTGCACTGCAAAAAATCGACGAAGATAGAGTGATTACTGGGTCATATGACAAAACTGTAAAAATTTGGAACGTAAATAAAGGGAAATGTGTAGATTCATATAACGACCATTCTACTGCAGTGTATAAGATTTTCACATAAATAAAATGGCATTCGTTCGAGAGAAATTAGCTTTGCTAATTTTCTCTCCCTCATGGAATTTTATTTATGGGGTTGGGGTTTTCTCTCGAGAACTTCTGCACAGCAATAGCTGAAAAACTTTGGGGATAACCAAAGGAACAGCTCCTCAGTGCACTCAAGATTTCGGAGTTTTACCTCTCAGCACATCCCCACGGGAGGATGACCCTTAGGCGGAACACGCGCAGGAGCTGAGTCGGGGTAAGGGCGACGGCAACGCGCTGGGTGAGACGTGCGGCGAAGAAGGGCGAAGTGCAGGTAAAGGCTTGGCCGGTGGGCTAACCATCGCGATTCCAAGATGGCCCGGCGACGTCATCAATTTTCGCTATAACTCCATTTTTATGGGGTGCGGCACTAGACACCTTAAACACCAGACACTAAGTTAAGTTAAGTTAAGTATAAGATTTTCACTGAAGACAATCTTTTTGCTTCCTGTGCTCACCAAGACAGCAAAGCTTATGTCAGAGATATGGCTCGTGGAGAACTAGTTCAGGTCTTTGGCGCGTAATTTCTATATAGAAAAACTCAGCCTCAAGCCCAAAGATGGGGTCCTCCTCAAAACGAAATCAGGTCTCTCTACCTCTCTGCCCCTCTATTTTTTACAGGCGAAATCAACAAAATCCGTATATGAGACATGAGATCCCCAGTTCAGGCTGGAGAAACTCAAGTAACTACCCCTCTAAAGAACATGAGCATAAAAGAGGAAAATACGAACGGTATCTTTAAAATGATTTACTCTCAGTTCTCCAACCTTATGCTTGTAGGCTGTATGGGACTTTTAGGCCTATTCGCATTTGATATGCGGTCATATAAAAAGAGCTTCTACGTTCCCTCCCACGATTACCCCATTTTAGCTTTTGACTCCGGAGAAAGAGTACTGAATAACATTGCAGTCACCTCAGGAACGACCACTAATTATAGATATGAGCTCTCAGTCCACGACTTATCAAGCCCTCAAGAAGTCTGCACCAAGTTTGTCCCAGGCCATAAAGCTGTAATCACATCTATTTGTGTAGGCGAAGACATCATTGTCAGTGGCTCTAAGAACGGAAGTTTGCGAGGACTCTGCTTCAGAAGAAACAGAGATGCGCTCAGAAGAGCGAATTCTGGGAACAGTTTCAGAATTAGAAGTGCTAATTAATTTATTTATAAGCAAATAGGCTTTTGTAAAGATTTTGGTAAGTGAGATACATCAAATTCTTTGATAATTGCGAATTCGTCGTCTTTGAGATAGGCTGCTGAAATTAATGTGTAGTTGGAATGGAAATTGGAGACGTCCCCTCCCATTATTCTGGTCATTATTTTTAAAGGCAAATTGTGGGTTACAATTATAATGACATTTTCGGTGATACTTTTGAGGTATTGAGGGAAGACTGAGCCAATCCTTGCTTCAGACTCTTCTTCAGTTTCTGTGTATTTGGGCCTTATGATGTGGCTGTTTTCTATTAGTGTGATATGGCCTAATTTTTCTTGTATCATTTCTGGGTCGTTTTTTAGATGTAAGTTATCAAAAGGGTTATAGTTCCAGTAAGGAATTTGGTAGCATTCTCCAAAACCTTCTTCAATGTAAATAGGCAGGCTAAGAGGAGTAGCAAGCTTAGAAGCAGTTTCTAGGCATCGGATAAGTGGAGAGCTGACAAGGTGGATTGAGCAGTTTTCTGGGATAAGTTTAATAATAGCTTCTGCTGCTAATTCAGATTGGTCTAGTCCAATTCTTGTCAAAGGTGCGTCGCTATCACAAGAGAACTCAACTCGTCGAGGAACTGGTGCTTCATCAGCTCTTTCGCCATGTCTGAGCAAAATAATGAGCCTTTTCCCTTCTTCCATATCAGCAGTTACCAGATTATTAAAAAAATGGAAAAATTAATATCAACAGATTACAGACTATAAATATTTATGAAATTAAAGCTCTTTGAAGTCTGATCTGGAATCCATTTCTCTTTCCTTTGACTCTGTAAAACTATCAATTATTGGCTCTGGTTGAATGGGTGAAGGCGCAAGAGTGTAGTTTATCAGCAAGTCTAGATTTTCAAGCTGGTTTTTGACCTCAGCAGATTTAATATATGAGTAATCATTTTTTACTGAAGGCTTGGAAAGCTGATATCCTGACATGTTCCTTTTGACTGAGACTGGAGCTGAGCTGTTTTGAAAAGGAATAAATTCACTATTCGAGCTGATGTGATAGGAGTTTGAAGGCGCAAAATTGGGCTTGGTTTCAAGAATTGGCTGGCTGTAGTAGTAAGGCCTGAAAGCTTGAGCTATAGAGAACTGATTTTTCTGGGCTGTTACTAATGATCTTTGTCGGAGCTCTTCTTTCAGTTTGTCTAGCTCATTTAAAGCGTCCATTCTTTCTACGTTTGATCTACTGGCTTCACTCTTCAATTTCTCTATAATATCTTTTAGAGCGGAATGCTGCCCCACAAGTTCTCCTCTCGATTGCCATACATCAAGCTCTCTTTGTCTTGGTCTGGGCTCATTATTAATTTCCTTTGGCGGATTTGGCTGCGTCACTACTGGCTGAGTGGTTTCAGGTTTCTTACTCTCTCCGTGAGCGAGCAAAACCATTGGAAAAATCCCTATTTTTTGCTCAAAAACTAGCACTCCGTGAGCAAACAAAAAATTTTTTGATATACAAATTTTTTACTGAAAATTTTGATATAAGTGAGCTAATTCTATTTAATTCTAAACAATTGCTTTTTAAAACATAAATTTATAGATTAAATTGATTTTTATTTCTCAATTTTACGAATAGGAATAATGAAAAAAACAAATAAAATTTATATATAAATTTTTTTAAAAATAAAAATTCACTTCTTGTGAGCGAGCAAAAATTTTTTGGTTCGCTCATAGAGGAGGGGGAGTTAGCATCTTGAAATACGACTTGAGACGTGCGCTCAGTTTTGTCAGAAGGAGTCGCTACTTCTCCTCTTTCATATTTTATCTCATGCCTGAATTTCTTTTCCAATTCTTTTTGTTCCCTCATAATTTTGGCTTCTTCAATTCTTTCTTCTAACAATTTCCTCGCTTTATCTTCTTCAGTCTTCTTTTTCTTTTCTATCATTTGATCATTTAGTGCTTTTCTTCAGTCATCTTTTAAGGTTTCTCTTTTGTCTTGATACATGCTGCTTTCGTATTGTTTTTCAAATTTTATTGTTCCTGCAGGATCTCCTTTGTTGTTTGTAAATCCTGCTGGTCTTTTAGTCACAATTCGTCCTTGGCTGTCTCTCATGGGTGCTCCAGCGCCTGGTCTCCCAAAAGGAAAATATTCTTCTGATGACTCTTGTTTGGCTTCAGGCTTTTTTGAAGTCTGATATTGGCTTGGTTGTGAGAAATTTTGATAGGGAATGCTTGCATTTTGGTATTGCATCCCTTCTAAAGAGTAACCGTTAGGCTGATAACCTGAGTCTTGGGATCCAAACTGCTTTGGAAACTGATTTTCATCCCTTCTGAAAGCTGTAGATTCTTGGACAGGGTATGGCCTTGCTTCTCTATTTTGGGTATTCGGCATGTATGAATCTTCTTTTTCCAAGATTCTTCCTCGTCTACTGATTTTTTCTCTTTCCTGCGATGCTTTTTGTATTTCTTTTCGATAATCGTCTGCCAGCTGAGCTCTTCGCGAATCATATTCACCTCTTGGGTTTGTAAAAAAATTGGATGGTTCGTCATTCTGCTGCTGAGCCTTGGAGTAAGGGCCTTGAGAAGCGTATTGGTCTGGCCGAGATTGTGAATTAACTGGATTATTTGACCTGCTTAGATATCTTGCTACTGGTTCAAGTGAATATAATAAACTCATACTTTTTTTGAAATAATGCTAACTCCTGGATATATCAAAATTATATTTTTAGATTTAAATAAAATCTGTCTTTATCTGCATAAATATAATAAAATTTCAAATCATTCTATAAATTTATATGCCTATTTCTATAAATACTAATAATCAGAATATTTATTTAGCAACGTAATAGTCATTTGCTAAAATATAATTATTTTATCTTACCCTCCTTTAAATTGGAACAAATATCTGTAAAATTTTTTATTTTTGGATAAATTAGCCCCTTTAAAATTTTAACAATTTTTTCAAATTCAAAGTATTGTCAAATTATATTTTTTTTTTTTAAATTTTATAAAAATCATACCCAATTTAAATTAGGGATTTAAAAATCCTTAATAAAACTCATTCCACAAAAAATCATGAATAATGCTCAATTGAATATTCGCCAATTAATTGCAAATCTAAAGCAGCTTCAACTTAGATAAGAATAAATGGCAAAAGCTGAGCCAAGTGTTGACTGACTCTACGACTATATCTTACAATTCCTAAAATCCCCAGGATGGAGAATCCCCATTGTTTCATTCATGGACGAAAACTGCGCAGCTTTTGATTCTGAAGACGAGAACAAGCTTGTCTACACAGAAATCCACGATGTATTTTTCACATAGAAATTTAAAGAACTGATCGACAGCCTCCTCGAAAACCTCTGCAGAGAAATCGGCGTCACCCCTCAGCAATTTGTAAACGTTTGCGGAATTGGCATGAAATCGCCAGCCCATAGAAGAATCTTTGAGCAAATAATTGCATGCGATAACTTCATGAGCTTCAAAAAACTCATGCTCAAGAGGAATAAGGAAATTGAAATGGAGGTTGCCAAGCTTATGTCAAAACCTGAATCTCCTACACCTGCAGGAGCAGAAAAAGAAGTAAAAGAGCAGGCTGAAATGGCCCAGGCGATCACTTTAAGTCTGGCTGCTGAAGAGGAAAGGAAGAGGAAGCTGGATCGTGAAGAAGAAGAGCTCCAAAGGGTGTTAAGGCTCAGCGAAGAAGAGTTTAAGAGGAAACAAGAGCAAGAAGCTCAACGACTGGCTGCCTTGAAAAGGTTGGAAGATGAAAAAGCTGGAAAAATGAAGCAGGCTGAAGAAGAAAAAGCTGCAAAAGTGAAGCAGGCTGAAGAAGAAAAAGCTGCAAAAGTGAAGCAGGCTGAAGAAGAAAAAGTCGTCAAATCTAAGCATTTCGAAGAAGAAAAAGCTCACAAGGTAGAGAGTGAGCATATAAGACCAGAAGAAGAAAAGAAAGGAGAAGTTGAGGCTGCAAGTCCTGAAGGAAGCAAAAAATCAGCCAAAGGGTTAAAAGATGACAAGAAAAGAGTAATGGAAGAGATGAAACAGAAAGAACTTGAAAAGAAACTGCAATTAGAAAGAGAAGAAAAAGAAAGAGAACAAGAATCAATCAGGAAAAAGCAGAAACAAGAAGAAGAACGCCTAAGAGCAGTCAACGAAGCTGCAGAAAGAGAAATCCAAGAGCAACTCAGAGAGCAGGAAGAAGCCAACAAACTCAAAATCCAACGAGAACTAGAGCTGCAAGAAAAGAAAGTAAAAGAAATGCAAGAATTCATGAGCCGCTCCTCTGATAAGAAGCAAGAAGAAAGAAAGGAGCATTCTCCTGAAGACAAGAACCACCCTGACCTCAGACCCATCCAAAAACGCAAGCAAGGCCCAGTATGTTTTATATAGGCAAATGCTTTGGATTTCCTCAATGAAAATCCAAGAGAAAAGACTGACGAGCTCGAAGAAGAAGCCCAAGAGATAGCCAAGAAGTCTAGCAATGCTGATTACTCTAATGAACCCACTGGAGTAGAAACGCTGGCCCAACGTCAAGCAAGACTTAAAAGGCAAAGAGACGAACTTCTAGCACGTAAAAAGCAGGAAAGAGAGCATGAGATGAAGCAGCATGTAGCCAACGGAGGTTCTGATTTTAGCGTCAGAAAAGATGTGTCTCATCTACCTCCAATTATCACCCAAGAAGAAATTGAAAAGAGAAGAAATATATATTCAAAGATTAAACAGGAAGAGCCATTATAAAGTATTTTAATTTTATCAGTGCTTAATCAAAATTAAACGGAGCGTCTTCGATCATGTTCAAGAATTTTGTAACGTCATTTTGCTCAATTTCAAAGTAGGTCTCGATAATTGATTTTGACTTAGTATAAATTTTTTCCAGCTTATGTGACTGCAAATTTTCAAGAACTGTGAGTCCTCCACATCCATCAACTTGCATGGCATAACAATTTACTTTAGACCCATTTTTCTCATGGGTGCTGCCACATTTCAATATGTTTTCAATAGCAAGGAGGCTTATATAGATCGGCTTACTGCTATTGCAGGACAGCATATTGCAAAGTGCAGGGATCACCCCTAAATTAACAAGTTCATTAATTTGTGAAGCAGAAGCTTTAGAAATTGTATTGCTTATTGCTCACAAAGCTTCTTCTTGGACTCCTAATGAGTCTCTATTTAAAATTTGGATTATTCCTTTAAAAATACCCAGCTTAAACAAAATCTCAAGCTGTGCCTCAGTTCCCACGCATAGGTTAGACAAGCTCCATACAGCCTCTTTTCTGATACTTTTTCGGTTACTTTTCAATTCTTTTGCTAGCAGAATAGGCGCTTGGCTGTTAAGAATAAACTCAGTTTGTGGGTCTGGCCCTGCAGAAATATTCCCAACAATCCTAATCGCAGGCAATTGCAGTTCGGACTCTTTGTCATTAATAAACTCAAAAATTCTGCTTGTAGCTCCTAAATCAATTAGTTTTTGGCCTGCGTCAACAGACTCTTCTGAAAGAATGGCGAATGCCCATAAGCAATTGCTGAGTGTTTCTATGTCACTGAAAGTTTGGAATACTTTAAATAGCGCTGGGATCGCAGGACATAAAATTGAATATTCAGGCAAGGGCTTAGTTCTACATATATTACTGAGTGCTCAGGTCGCATTTTTAATTAAGCTTTCTTTTTGTGAAGTCAAAATACTATCAACCAATAAGCTTAAGCCTGAATACTGCAATACGATATTTCTTGTAGTTTCTGAGTCTGCACAGATATTTCCTATACATCAGATCGCTTGTTCTCTTAATTCATCAATAGGAGAGTTCATCAAAGCTATCATTTTCTCTATTATCCCTTTTTCTACTAATGCTGCAGTTCATTTAGGCTCCCCTGATGCAATATTAGTAAAAATTCATGATGCCTCATATTGCAGCTGGGGAAAATCATACCTATCTAGCCAACTCAGCACAACTGAAAGCACCCCAGTATCCACAATACTCTGAATTTGCTGACCTTCATGGCTCATTATCTTTCTCAATCCCTGTGCAACATATAAATATTGCCCTTCATCTTGTGAATTCACAACGTCCAAAAATTGAGGCAAGTCTTCTAATGTATAATCTTGTTTATAATGTGAATTTACCTCAATCCATGACTTCTCTCTGATTTCAATATTCCGCTTTTTTGTGGCTTCCTCAATGCGCTTTGATCTTCGTAACTCCACAGAATGCGAGTCATGTAGACTTTTTACTTGGGAAGGGTCGAATGGCCTCATGAACTCTTTAGACCGGTCCTTTGGAGATTTGCTGTAGATTTCTGATTCTTCGGCCATATCTTTATTCTTAAAGAGAATTTAAATAGAATAGAAAACCAATATGCATTAATAAGCAAATGAGAAGAAGTAGGGAGTGCAATGGAGTTTCTGAAGACGCGCCAACGTTTCTTAAAACAAGATATGGAGAAATTGTTAAACAAAGAAAGCCTAACACAGGAATACATATACAGGCCAAGCTTAAATTTGGGGTCAGCTCAGATTCTCCGCCGTTGTTCCAGCTGCCAAATGTCCTGGTTAGTACAAGACAGTCTAACCTATCGCCTCCTAGGTCAAAGAGCATTGAGCCGTTTTTACCTCATCAAGGGACTATCCATAGCAAAGATCAAGACTTTGATAGTGTAAAATTTTCGGTTAAAAAGGACGTGATTCTTGGTATCAAGGACAAGGTTCGATATCAGTCAGTTTTCCATCAAAATTTCTTACAGAGAATTTATCAGAGAAAAGGGTTTTACAAAAGCAAAGGAGAAATAACAGGAAACAATAAAATCCCAAAAATAGAAAGGAAAGGAAAAAGTGATCTTTCTATACTACAGTCGTCTAAACTTGTCCAGACTGCAATCTAAACCTTAATTAGTCTAAACGCGTTTAACGTCCACTCGTACATAGCAACCTCCAACTGCGCTCTGGGGTGAACTTCGCGCCATTTCCTTACTCCCCCCCCTCCGTAAGTGAACAAAACCATTAGAAAAATCGCTATTTTTTGCCCAAAAACCCACCCTCCGTGAGTGAACAAAAATTTTTTTAATACAAAAATTTTTTATGGAAAAAAAATTTGATATATAAATGATAATTATTATAATGAAATCTAGAGCTAATTCTGTTTAATTTAAACGAATTGCTTTTTAAAACATAAATTTTCTAAATTAAATTAATATTTGCTTTCCAATTTTTGCGAATTAGGATTTTTTTAAATTTCGAAAAAAAATATTGTTTATAAAATTTATATATAAATTTTTTAAAAAAAAAACAATTAACCCCCCTCCGTGAGTGAACAAAATTTTTTTGTTCACTCACGGAGGGGGGGAGTTAGGCCCACCAAATGTGTGGCAATCTTTGACTTTGATCACTAAAGAGGGCAGCAGTCTTAAAATCTGGGCTTCGACGACTCTTCTTTGAGCTCAGGCAATTACTTGATCCAAACGTACCCTAAAGTTTCAGTCTCCGCCGCCTGGTGTAAGTGACACCCTTCTGGAAAATTTCATCCCCTAAGTTCAGAAATCCGGTAAAAAATCATCTCGCTCTTGCTTCCCTGTCATAGCTGGGATAATTTCCACAGGGTAAGCAAACCTCATAATTAAATTGCTGGTAGGGTAGGGTAAAATAAATTTTTCTTATTCGTAATTAAAATATGCTCGAGGTGAATTTTGTTTGGAGACAGAAAATTCAAGCGGCACCATATTTTAATTATGTTCAGATTACAATCAGCAGATATAGTTCAAGACAAAGCAGGTTTACCTCAACAAAGCATTCATCGGTTGACCCTGATAACTCGCTTATGAGAGACTATGAATCATAATTTAACTTAAATTATTATCTAATAGCTTCCAGTCAGCCGCGTCAGATTTTCACGCCCCTAGCTTCGCTCCACCCTCTTGCTTGCCAGTCAGATTCCACAGCCTGAGGTCTAAGCTGCTTCCTCTAGATCATCATCATCATCATCAATTATTCAGCAGGCAAGCCTGCAGCAAACCCTTATGGGCTTTTTGTTATAATCCAACTATCTAGAGATTTCTGCCTAATAACCTTGCCTTCAGTAGCGCCCGTCCTTATGATCCACTTCTTTCTCCACTTCCAACTTTCTCTGTAGCCTTCTTCAACTTCCTGAGCCTCATCACTTTCGCCAATTTCATCCGTTTCATCAGCTTCATCAGTTTTCACGATTTCATCTGTTTCATCAGCTTCATCAGTTTCATCAGCTTCATCAGTTTCACCGATTTCATTTGTTTCATCAGCTTCATCAGTTTCATAAACTTTATCAGTTTCATCACCTTTGCTGTTTTAGAATTTTTGATTTTTTGAGTTTTTGGTATTTTCTGAGGGTTTTGGACTTTTGGTCTTGGGCTTCTTGGGCTTTTTGGGCTTTTAGGGTTTTTTGGGTTTTTTGGACTTTTTTGGGCTTTTTGGCATTCTGGACTTTTTGGGCTTTTTTGGGTTTTTTTGGGTTTTTGGGCTTTTTGGGCTTCTATTTCGATCGATGTTGACCTTAGTCCTGCGGCTGCCATTAACTCTCCACTATCCAAGATTTCTCCGAGCTGCCGTGCAATTGTGGTCCTTATCTTCTCCTCCCATTCATTTTCTTCTCCTAATTCTTCTTCGTAATCCCCATCTTCTTCCAAATACTCTTCATCAATTTCCTCATCTTTCATTCCGTCCTCCCTTCAAAATTCGCATTTCTTCTTCCCAGATCTCAATTTCATCCAGGATTCCATCATAAATA
Source organism: Blepharisma stoltei (assembly GCA_914767885.1). NCBI lineage: Eukaryota > Ciliophora > Heterotrichea > Heterotrichida > Blepharismidae > Blepharisma > Blepharisma stoltei. The sequence continues at coordinate 104,442 of CAJZBQ010000038.1, forward strand.
CTGTCATAATCTTCAAATTCGCTACATGAATCATAATCCCCGCAAGAGTCTCAGCTGCTCGCGTAGTCATACTGCTCCATTTTCGCGCAAAAAATAAAAGTGCTTCCTCTAGATTACGTTGGAAAATTGCCTGATTGATCAAATGAACGCTCTCAATGCTGGACTATTGTTCTCCATCAGGCCAAGTAAGCACACTCATCGCTTGCTGCTCTTCCTTCCACAACGTCTCCAGACTCCCGCCTTGCTGCAGGTTGGTTTGCCACACCATCTTTATGTGCGGACTATGAATCAGATTTTTCTCTTGCAAGGACTCCTTTTTCAACAAGATATGGCAAGCTAAATCCAAAATCTCTGTCTAGATGTGAAGCAAACCTGCCTAAGCTAGCTGAAAAACTAGAGCAGCTAGAACAAAGCATTAGTATAGAAGATTTTGAGCAGAGGCTAACCCACTATCCTTCTCCTAAAAAGAGAAATCTGCATGAGTATTATAAAACCGCAGAACCTCTCCAAAAAAATGATGCATAAATAGTTATAAATATCAATATTTTCCATAAAATAATTCTACACCAATTATCATGCATGGTTTTCTGAGCTGATATATATAAAAAGATGTTCTGATTTTCCTTTATTTGCCTTAAACTCCTGCATTTATTGACCTAAAAGCTTAATTTATTCCACTTAAAACACTAATTTAATTATATCATTAATCTTAGCTAAACTTGATAACTTTAAGGTTTGCATAGCTCATGTACATTAAAGGCACCACCACTCCAGCGACCATAATAGCGCAGCCCACGAAATACATCATATAGTCCAGTTCCATTCCGCAGAATTAATTTTTATTAAAATGATAATTTATAAACAAATTAAAATAAATATTTAAAATATTTCGTAAAGTAGCAAGTTGACTTTACTGAGGTTTATGTGGAAAGCTGGATGATCGTGTCAAGCATAGAGTTAATTTCGTTGATGCTCATTTGCAAATTATTGCAGTCTTTGTCGAAAGCCTCAATTCTTTCTCTGTAGTACTTAAACTGTTCACCCAAGAACTGGAAAACCATATGTATTTCTTTCGCTTTGCTAGCGAACTGTGTAAGGAGTGGGTTTTCAAGCTCATCCACGTTCAAAATGTCTAAAATTTTTACAGTATCAGCAGCAAGGTCGCCGCAAGCGATTTTATTAGCAATTTCGTGCATTCCTCTTTCTTCTGCGATCATGATTGCTTTGATTTTTTCGACTAGAGATTTGATATTTGGCAACCCTTTTTTTGAGATCGATTTTTTGCGGGCGAGGATTTTAAGCACTTGGTTTTTCCACCTTACTTCTCCTCCCTATCCAATTTTGTATTTTATTGGGATTTTTTTTATAAATTTGCAAAAATAAATTATATCTTAGAAGGGGAATTAGCAAAACTTTGGTGCTGGTAGAATATGATGGATCATATCTATAACATTTTATTGTATCAATCCCAATTTGTACAGTCAAAATGTCTTGTTTTACACTGTCAAATATATGAAGGTTTTTTCTTACTTTTGATAGCTTGGCTTTTAGTGGAGTGAAGTTATTAGCTATTTCGTCTAACTTCTTAGACGAAAGAACAAGAACCTTGGTCGGCTCCACGGCTCTATAAGACACCAGCATTTCTCCTCCAACTAGTCCCAGTTTTGAATTTATGATGCTCCCCATTTTGAGCTCATCCAATACCAAAACCATAGCATAATGGCTTTTATACCCGCTTTCAATATTTTTCACGCTTTCCCATTGACCCTTCCCTTCCTGATTTACAATTGTATGCAGCTCTTTATCTTTTACTGTGATTGTAACGTGGACACAGCCTTCCACAATAACATAAATTTCATCAACTCTTTCTCCATAGTTAAACAAGTACTCATTAGCAGCAAACTGCTTTGTGCCTAAAGTGTATATTAATTCATCAAATTTATCAGCTGAAAGACAGCGCAAATAAGGGATATTAGTCATTGTTGTTTTTAAAAACACTTTCCAGTGGTCCATGTAATTGCTAGCGCATTGCAAAAGCATTTCTTTCGCCTCAGGGAAATTTTTAATCATGTCGTGGAAAGACTCTTTGGTAAGCGCAGCTAGGTTGGCATAAGTGGTGGTCTTGACTGTAGCAGTCCTTTCAGTATTGTAAAGTAAAGCAATTTCTCCGAAATGGTCACCTCCTCCTAAAATCCTGATTTTGTGGGCTGCTTTAAGTTCGTCAAGCACTTCAATTTCACATTTTCCGTCCGCAATAAAGTAAAATTCTTCAGCCTCACTGTACTGAGTCACCACTGGATAGTCTGGCTGGTAAAATTGGTTTTCCATTTTACTGACTCCCATCCTACCGCAACTTTTTTTAAGTTAAAGTCCACCAAACGAACAAAATTTTTTTTACATATAATTTTTTATTTTTTATAAATAAGGAGAATTTATTATAATAAATTAAAGCTAACTCTATTGAATATTAAACAGCTTGCGTTCGAAAAAATAAAATTTACAATTAAATATTTAATTTGTATTTTTTGTGGATGGGAATTTTAAATAACCCCCTCCATGAGCCAACAAAAAACTTTCCCCACTCACGGAGGGAGTGAGAATGAACTCTAACAAAGAGCTTGGGGAATGAATAAGCAGCACATTTCTCTCGAAAATAGGCCGATATATGGTTCTGTTTACTTCATTTCTAAGACTTGGAGGCAGCACCTTAATAAACTTTTCATACTCTTCATGCTTCTCTAATATATGATACGTAGCGAATAAGAAATCTGCAATTCTCACTTGTAGCTCGTCAGGGAGTTGCATGTTTTTCATTGTTGTATAGACTTGGTCTTGGACTTCTGCAAAAATGGCAGCTTTTTTATTCATTTCAGTCATAACGTTTGCGATTTCTCCAAACATCACGGCGCACACAATGGCTCCTGCAGCATATAATACATCTACTGTTGCGTAGACAGTGAGTCCTCTTCCTCCAATATCAATGCCTACTAATAAGAAGAGGACATGGTAAAAACAAAACCAATACTGTTTTCCTACAGTTGTGGTGTATAGATCCGTGTAGCCCATATAGAGATAATCTGTAGGAGGCACCCAAACTTTGTCGTCGTCAACTATCATAAACCAAAAGCATGCCATTACATGAACTATGAGTAGCAAGATGATCAACAGGCTAATCAGCCTGTATAGGCATTTTACCTATATTGTCCGATATGGGCTGAAAGTTGAGAGCACTTCCTCTCAAATTGGTTTGGACAACTTAGGTTGGTCAAACCAACAGGAGAGAGAAACTTCCTAAACTCTCTGGTTGGTTTGACCAACCTAAGTTGGTCAAACCAAACTTGAGAGGAAGTGCTCTCAACTTTCGTCCCATATCGGGCAACATAGGCGAAATGCCTATACATCAGCTTCACTTTTTCTTTTGCCCTCACGAATAGCTGGACTTTGGAAAATCTTCATATTCTGATCATTTTTAAGCATCTCAGAAGGCTGTACTAATATTAATTAAGATTATTGAAGCTCCCTGTGATAACTCGAAAGGATATTATCTCCGTATTGCTTCGCAACTGCCTACCGTCTGTCTATCGGCTGTGATCCTCAAGGTGTTGACCAAATGGAACTCATGGCCCAGGGCACAATTATTACATTGCATTAGGAAATTGCCCAATTAGTTCAAGGATGCTCCTGGGCTTTACCTTTCCAGCTTCTTCCCTTGAGGTAAAACCTTGACCTGGAACGAACTGCGGTCGGCGTAATCTGACACTGCTCTCCCAAGCTAAATAAAACATGACTGGTGCATCACCAACACCATTCCTCTTTCTTAAGGTCCTTGGATCTCCCCAGTGCAGTTCTCAAGATGGTGATTTGCTTGCTCCGGCATTTAATATATATCATCTCCGAAGGCAGTATTTATCTCCTGACTCTCCTGCTCCATATACAATAAAATCGAATGGGATAGTTATAACAAGATCCCAGAAGAGCTCCCCACTGATGATATATTGTTTCCAGATCATTCTGCTGTCAAAAACCTCTCGGTCATGCTCATTTATGAAGCTTGTTCTGAAATTCAGCATGATGTCGAGAAAGAAAATGACATCAATAATGATATTGACAGCAATAATCCCACCTGATCACAGTCTATCAGGTGTGAAGGCCACAAAAAACGGAAGGTAAATGCAATTGTATAGGGCGAGGGCTATGATAAATAAATCCCAGCAGATTCGTGGCTTTCCTTTGATGCTAAATATACATTTTGGCCTGACTTGGATAAACCTGTGGGTGGTATAGGTGGTGGGAGACTCATAGTTGTGGACTAGTGTGGCCTGCTTGTTTTTTATGCTCATTACGAGAGGTGCTTCTTCGAAATAGGTAGGTTCGCTCCCTGGAACTGCTGATGGTGCTATTTTCATGTATTTTTTATTAAATTCAAAACTACTCTGGTTTCTTTTCAAACGCTCATAAAAAAATTTAGATATATCATTTATACAGTTATATCTTATGGCTACAATAGCCCTGATAATAGTATTTTTACTGGTAATAAAGAGTAATAATTGCAGCATTTACATAAATTTAGTATAATATAGCTGAATTAAATCAGTTGAGTTTTATATTAAGGCTACTTCTTATATTTAGTATAATTTATGGGTTTATTTTTCAAATGTCTCTTTATGCAAAGCTATTCATATTTTAGAGAATCCTGCAAGCTATATTGCAACAAAATAAATGGGACAAATTTGTAGCATAGAAGAGCCAGGGTTAAGACCGCAGCCATTGCATGGTAAAGCTTTAAGCGAAAGAGTAGCAAAACTTGAAGATAGAAGAGATACGACTGAGTCTGATTTTATAATTTTGAATCAAAGCTCTATAAAAGACGTTTCCCCAGATGACAGAAATAGTTTGGCAAAGTCATGAAGCGTTTTATCCTCAAGAAGTACACTTTACAGTGAAAATGCCCTAGAAGATAGAAAAAGCACCAGTTTGGGAAATGAAATTGGACAAGCTAACGATGCTAGATCACAGGCCCAATCCTTACACCCTAACAAAATTTTTTCTTGTGCACTGGATTTTGAAGAATACCCAGAAACTGTCAGCAAATTTTGAATCCCAATCGAAAAAATGACTGAAATTGGAAAATTCAATAAAACATTTGTTCAAAATGTAAAGCAAATAAAAGAAAAAGGATTCGGGGCTTGGAGAAAAAGCAGGGGAGATGGAAACTGCTATTATCGTGCTGTATTTTTAATGTACCTGGAAAATCTGTTTAGCTTTAGATATGACTATACTGAGACGTTGTGAAATTTGATAAATTTCCTTGAAAATATGGATTATGAGATTCCTTTTACTGATTTTTTGGACAATAAGCTAAAGTTTATTGCTTATATGAAAATCCTTATGAAAGTCAAAGAAAGTAGCTATACAGATGCATTCGTTGAATTTAAGAGAGTAGCACAGGTTAGAGATTTTGATTTAGCTATGATTGCAACTGCAAGGCTTTTGGCAGCCTATAAAATTGCTTCAAATGACCCTAGCATAGCACCATTCATTTTTGAAGATCAGGAAATGATGATTATGCAGATTCTTACTATGGGGGAAGAAGCTGAAGGCATTGCTTTGCTGACTCTGCCAATATCTCTTGGTATTCAAGTTATTCAGTATAACTTTTTTGATAAAGTTGTAGAACAGAAATTCCCTGACTCCACCCCTTCTCCATTGATAAGCAATATATAGGAAAAGCAATGCATTTATGAAATAGCCTCAAAATATAAAAATTATTCAATCAAATATTATGATAATTAATGCTTATTATAATGAAATCTCTATCTGTTTCCATTATTAAGCATAGAATATTTTAGTTTTTGGGGAAAAATGATATAACTATTTTTTTCTAACATAGCCCTTCAGAAAAATGTATTTTACTTCCCAAAGGAGTGAAGAAAATGACTCAAATTTCTCACCTATATTCATAATTCGTAGAGGTGGGCATTATGATATTTTATGTAAAAAATCAGACCTGGAGGCTCAAAATTATGATTTGAAAACTGGAACCTATTTACTTCCCTTATAAAACTGATATTATCTGTTACATAAATTGCTTATTGGGCTCGTTTGGTAAGACTGGAAATTTGAAAAAAGAAACTTATGCATTTATTTTTTGGCTAAGGATTGCCTTCGAATAGAAATACTTCGGGGTCTGCAATTGCAATAAGACCAAGATATGGTGAAACTCCTGCAACAATTTTTGATCATCAACACTAATCCTATGCAGCCAAAATATAGCGAGTTTCTCTTTTTAAAATTTTCATCTTATCTAGGATGATTGAGCTCATTAAGCAATTATTTTGGCACATAATAATCTCTCTATTCCTAACTGTAAAGCTTTTACCACTCCAATAATTTAAATATTCAAATAATTAATATCTATTTAGCGAGAAGAAGCTTCAAACACTCCAGTCCACAAAACGGCTTAAGTGTTTTTGGCTGCCTGTACTTTGCCTTTTTCCCACATTCACAGACTTTTTCACTTCTTTCCTTACTTCCCCACCCTCAATGAGCAAGCATAACTATCGGAAAAGTCCCCATTTTTAGATTAAAGCCGCCCTATATGACAAACAAATTTTTTTTAGCATGAAAAATCTTTTTTATAAAAAATATATTAGTTATAAATATTATAGCGAAATATCTAGCTAATTCTGTTGAATTTTAATAATTTGTATTTTAAAAAATAAATTTAGCAAATTAAATTAATTTCCTTCGTAAGATCGAGAAAAATTGTTTTTGTTCACTCACTGAGGGGGGCGAGTTAGGTGGCGTAATTTGTAAAATTTTCAGCATTGGCAGTGCTGGAGGCAATTTAAGACTGCTATAAGGTCCTTTGCTCCTATACGTAATGCACGGGGCATCGATTTTGTTTTGCCTGACAGCCTGGACAGCTTCTTTCTTTTTGCTGCCAGAGCTTTCTTTCAGAATCCTGTTTATCAAGTTCGGATTCAGCTCATTTGACGACTTCCCAGCAGCTCTTTTCTTTGGCAGCTTCAAGTCGCTGGAGCCGCCCATTTCGTCAAATTCATTCATAACGCTGGGGTCGGGCGTATAATTCAGGCTGACAGAACTCTCCTCATTTGAATGTTGTGAGCCACGCGAAGGCGATTTAGTTTCAAAGTTGGAGTGGCCGTTGCCCGTGTTATTTTGGCTTGGGTCTGCTTTGCGCTCGCCTACAACTTTTCCGTCAATGACAAACTCAATACTTGACCAGTGCTTCATAGCCTAATATTTTAGGAATCTAGTGGGATAACCCTATTTAAGAATTTTTGTTTAATTTAGAAATATTTTCTACTCAGGCGTTTGGATTGAAAACAAGTCTTTCAGCTTGGAGGCGTGGCGTATTAGAGCTGTCACGATTTCTGAATTAAATGACACCTTTATGCAGGACAGGACATAGTTGTCTTCTAGGGTGGTAGCTAGAGCATTAAAAACGTCTCTTGTGACAGGCAAGCCTTGCATGTCTAAATACAGCAGTGAAAAATTGCTTCTTAAAGACTCTGCAAGTCCAATCATATCTTCAGCGACCAGCCCTTTACAATTAGAAATCGTCAAAGAGTTCAGCCCATGGAAATGCTCCATATACTCTGTAAACCTGCCAAACGCCCTTGACGTAAAATCGTTAGAGCCTATATCCAGCTTCATTTTTGGCTCCACATCTTCTTCTTGCTCTATCAAACTTTTTGCTTTATTTAATAGTGCACAGACTGCATACAGTCCTTTATCTTCCATTCTGATATCATTCAGCTCTAATGAATAAAAAGGCAGCTGATGTATAGCTTTAGGCCAATAAAGGTGCTCAAATCTGACAGAAAAAGCTCGAAATAATGACTCAACCCCTTCGTCACAAATGGCATTGTGCGAAAGGTTCAGGTTAAGAAGGGTGTTCCATCTGACTTCTTCTTGTTTAAGAAGCGTTGCAATTGCAATTGCTGATTTTGACCCGAGATGGTTTCGGCTTAAATTTAATGTGTCTACTCTGGTGCAGCCCATTAGTAGCTCACATAGTAGGACTATGTCAGGGTCTCTAAGTTCACAGTTTTCTAGCTCAATTATCTGCAATTTGGTATGTGCAGGCAAAGAGTAAGCCAAACAGTTTAAAAAAGTTTCTTTAATTTCGACATCTTGGAGAGAAATTCGTGAATAATTGAGGTCTTGGAAATAATTAATGAAATCAGCCAAATATTTGTCAGTTGTTTCGAGGTATTTTTTAAAGCAGATTTGGTTGTGCAGGATCACCCTCCAGCCGTTGCCTAATTTGTCATTTAAAATTGTAAGCTTTTTATTTGAGCCTTCAATAGTAAAACATTTTTCTTTGCCGACTTCGCATGGTGTCACGAACTCTGAAGGTAGCGTCATTATCCCTTTAGCAAAAGAGCTTTGGGAGTCTCGATATCAATATAATGTGAATCCTCTTAAAACAAGCCATCTCTGATGGAAATTTGTAGTTCCTGCTCTTTGTTTTTTCACATAGCCAAATTTGATGACTTCTCCATTTGTAGTTTCTAAAGGAGTGGCCACCTGCAAGATATTGCTAACTGCTGCTTTTTTATAGTCTCTTAAGTTCAAGGCTTCCAATTTTGGCAGCTCAGGCTTCGTCTTATAAAAATTCGCATCCCTTCTGGCTGCTCTTTCTTCACTAAAGCAATTAATTTCTTCTTCTGAGTCAGACTCGCTCTCACTTTGACTGTTTTCTTTTTTTATTGGACTTTTGTTTGTTAATGTTATAGATTTTCTCCTTGTGCTCGACCCGACTTCTCTAGCATTTTTTGATATATCTAGCGCACTTAATCTTCTGGTTGTATGGAATCTGAAATTTTCTTCATTTCCTTTTATAAGCTCTTTTAGTGTTTCTGCGTTTTCATCTTGCAACACAATTACAAAGCGATTTGGGTCTTTTCGTTTCCCAATTTTTCGAATTTCTTTTGGGACTCAAAAATTTGAAATATCATTAATGACGCTTCGGAAAATATTTTCTACTGGAGGATGGAGAACAACCATACGTTGTGGGACTGGAGGCAGTACTCTGTTAATAAGTTTTTGGTTTTCTTCAGCTATTATAGAAGTCCTAGTTTTGGCGAGATCTTTTATGATACTATCTGTATAGGAAATTGACTTGATTTTAGAAGTGAGAGAAGCGATTATATCTTTTTTGACTGGTGCAGGAGACTTGGCTTCTTTTTTGAAGAGTTTTGAATTGATTGATTTGATCATTTCGTCTGGGGTTAGTTTTGGGGCTCTACTGCGCTCTGGAGTTTTGGACTGTGGTAGTTGTAATTTAGGCTTCACGAGAGGGGTAAGTAAGCTTAGGAGTTCTGTTGCTGAATATTGTTCAGTTTTGGCTTCCGGCTTTTTCTTAATAGAATCAAGATAATCTTTAATATTCATTTCATATTAAAATGCAGAATGATTATTTTAATTTAGGCTTAAGTAATAGAATTCTATATTAGAAGAAGTCTAAAGTAATAAGAATTCTCCCGATTTGAATAAAAATATGGGTGGGTGGAGATATACAATTTTTCAATGTTTTGATAATCCAGGGATGTGCTTATGGGCCTGCTGCGTTCCTTGCGGCATGTCCTGCATGCAGGCATGTGATGCAAAATATTCTGACCCTGACAACAAAAATGCATTAATAACTGCGTTTCTTTGTTCTTGCTGTTTAGGATGCATTGGGTCGGTTTATAATCGATATAAACTTAGGAAAAAACTTCATGTAGAGGATAGCATTCTATATGATATCTTATTTTGGTGCTGCTGCCCATGCTGCTCTGCGACACAAGAGTGGATGACTGTCTTTTCCGAGAAAAAAGCAAATCAAAAGGTTACAATATGGGAGCTTAAAAATCAAGCTTAATTATAATGAATTTGACTATAATATTTAGCATTTCTTTAGCAATCCTCGTAGTAAGCTGGTATATCTCTGAGTACACCCATTTCCACCACACCCCAAGGATGGTCACTAAAATCTTTGCAGCTGAACTCGACAAGGACTCGAAATCTGGAAAAATATTCAAGGTAATTGGAGGGGAAAACCAAAATATCGTCGACCCCTTTTTATCATTCGAGCATTTCATATTAGAAAAGCCTTATGGATTTAACGATCACCCACACAGAGGCACTGACAAGGTTACTTATATTATTGGAGGCGAAATGATATATGAAGATTTTAGAGGAAACGTAGGAGCACTATCTGCAGGAGACGCAATGTGGATGACCAGTGGCAAAGGAATGGTCCATGCAGAAATGCCTTTGAGTGACACTGTAGAAGGGGTCAGGGTAGAAATTTTGCTGAAAAATGACTTCAGGATGTGTGACCCTGCTTATCAATATTTAAAAAGTGACGAAATTGCGACTGCTGAAGACAGTTATGCAAGGGTTAAAGTAATTGCAGGAGAAAGCATGGGGAGGGCTTCACATACAATTACACGAACTCCTGGGCTGTTCTTAATTTTTGATCTTGGGAAAGGCGGGGAGGCGTTCCAAGAAATCCCACAAGGCTGGAATGCAGTCATATATGTCCTGCAGGGTCGAATCGAAATCCAAGGTGACGAAATCAAAGCAAGGCATGGAGCAGTTTTATCACAATGGGATAATGATCTTACTGTAAAATCCAAAAAAGGAGCAACTTTCATTTTAATAGCAGCTGAGCCTATGGACGAAATGATGGTGCAGTTCGGCCCTTACGTGATGCCTAACTATCCACTAGTAGAAAAAGCTCACCGTGACTTTAAGAACGGCCAAGATGGCTTCGAGGGTGCTCCTGAATGGAAATCGACCATAGGAAAGCAGCTTAATCAGTAAAATAATACAAAATCTTAAAATCCTATATTATAATATAAGAAATGGGCAGCAGTGTCTCATCAAACCCAAAAACTCTACTAGACTCAATCGACTCAGGCCAAGAGCTAGACACCCAAACACTAGTCCGATTCGGCGCACAAATAAACGCCTTAAACAAAGAAGGCTACTCTCCGTTACGTGTATCTCTAGAACATGGCCGAGTATCAATGTTTAAAGCGCTTTATAAGGCAAAAGCATTAATTATCCCAGAACTTTCTCAGCGAAAAACGCCTCTTCACAGAGCAGTTGAACTCGGCCATTATAAATTAGCTTGGATGCTCCTTCGCGAGCATTCTTTATTTGGAAACTTTAAAAATCAGCAAGATGCCTATGGTAACACCCCACTCCACGTAGCAGTTTTGAAAGGAAATTCAGATATGGTGGCTCTTCTGCTAAAATACAACGCAAGCAGAGACGTTTTGAACTCGTCAGGGAAAACTCCTCACGAGCTGGCACTGGAAAGCAGAAGTCAAATGGCTGACGAAATAATTGAGCAGTTTACCTTAGAAGACTGTATTTCAAAAGGAAATCGGACCCCTATATTAGATGAAAACCAGCCTAATAGAGAGCAGAGGTCGACACAAGGGTCGAAATCGACGCTAAAAGTAGAAGAAAGCATTGAGGAGCCGATTACGCTACTAGAGCAAGCCTTAGCGGACAGCAGACTGACAATTATTAAAGGTGAAGAGCTCGAATTTCAAGATGTCTTGAACAGAGGCTCAAGCTGTATAGTATTCAAAGGCAAATGGAGAGGCAGTGAAGTCGCCATAAAACAGTTTAAACTCGAGTACAGCACTTCTGAAAAGGATTTACAGAAATACATTAAAGAAATGCAGGTTTTGTCACAGATCAGGCATCCTAATGTGTTACTGATCATGGGAATTTGTATAGACCAGCCTAATTTGTGCTTAATCACTGAGTATGTCCCTAACTCGTCCCTTTTCTATGCAATTCATAAAAACAAGGCAAGAATCCTGACGCTGTCAGAAAGATTTAATATAGGGATACAAATTTGTAAGGCTTTGGCTTACCTGCACACAAATGACCCTCCAATTATTCATAGGGATCTGAAGCCTGAAAACTGCTTGCTTGACCATGCCATGAATGTAAAACTCGCTGATTTTGGGCTGGCGAGGCCAGTTTCGTCATTTTCTGCTGAAGAGTCTCAGTCAATGACTACAATTTGTATTGGTACCACACGATTTATGGCTCCAGAGCTCTTTGACAAAGATAAAGTCGACTCAATTGGCGTAGAAGTTGACATATGAGCCCTAGGCTGTCTTCTCATAGAGCTTTTCAGCAACAAAAGACCTTGGCACTACATATCAAGCTCAAAAGCCAGCAACATTTTCTACGAAATTTTCAATAAAAAGCCAATCCCCATCCCTGATACCATAACTCCCGAAGTCAGCCTCATAATCCAAGAATGCTGCAGGTACAACCCTCGCAGACGGCCACGCATAACTGACGTCCTTGACCGACTTGAAAGAGCTAAAAGCACGTATATTCTTACTCCCCCCCCCCCTCCGTGAGCGAACAAAAAAATTTTGTTCGCTCACGGAGGGGGTTAATTTTTTTTTTTTAAAAACATTTATATATAAATTTTATAAAAAAATTTTTTTCGAAATTTAAAAAAAATCCTAATTTGCAAAAATTGGGAAGCAAATATTAATTTAATTTGCAAAATTTATGTTTTAAAACGCAATTTGTTTAAAATTAAACAGAATTAGCTCTAGATTTCATTATACTAATTATCACTTATATATCAAAATTTTTTTCCATTTAAAATTTTTTCTTAAAAAAAAAATTTTTGTTCACTCACGGAGGGTGGGTTTTTGGTCAAAAAATGGCGATTTTTCTAATGGTTTTGTTCGCTCACGGAGGGGGGGGGGGAGTTAGTTAATGTATGATTTGTAAAGATTTAATCACAGTAACTTTCCATTTATCTGTTGAAAAATATGAGATCGATCTTAGTTCTCGCCTGTTTAAGCGTTGCTTTAGCAGCAATAAGCGGTGACCTTGTAAAACAGATTCCTCAGGCCCCTGCAAATCTTCCGTTCACGATGTACTCAGGCTACCTTAAAATCCCAAACTCTCAAGGACGACAAATTCACTATGTTTTCTTCACCAGCCAAAATAGTCCAAGTAAAGATCCTCTTGTACTGTGGCTCAATGGTGGTCCTGGATGCTCCTCTATGGAAGGCGCCTTTATGGAGAACGGCCCATTGGTGTTTTCAGAGCACGAGATGAAAATGAGCGTGAACCCTTATTCGTGGAACCTAAATGCCTCATATATGTTAAAGTAGCGTGGCGAATCAGCCCACCTTCTTAGTACTTGCAGCTGAGGAAGCCCAGGGGCTTTGGGGAAGGGAGGATGGTTTTCAGTAATATGCATCCGGCCAGGTTTTACTTGGCTTGGTGGAGCGCAATGTCGGATTAGGCGTACCGTAGCACATTTCAGGCCAAGGTTTTATTTGGGAGGAAGGTGGAATTCAGAGTTGGAAAGGGTCGTTTCAGCAATACCAGTGAGGTTCCTCCTGGTCAATCAGCATCATAGCAGGTGTTGAGTTCTGGGCTACGAATTTCCATCATGCCCAGCAGGTGACCAAAAAATTTCGCTTTCGAATTTTCCAGAAGCCAAACCCGTGGACGTACTTCACGGTGACCTAGCGCCTCTGACTCACGGGTAGCGAGTGTAAGCCCTCGTCCGTGAAGAGTAGCACAGTGAAAGCTGTCTTCGGACTAGCAAATAAGTGGTGGAGTGATAAGGTGGTGAATGTGAGCGGAAGATCATAGAGGAGTTTTTTGATAATTTTAATTAAGTTTAAGGAACCTAAACGCCTCAATGCTATACTTTGAAGCTCCAGCTGGCGTTGGGTATTCCATTATGGGTAATATTGCTAACAATAACACCAATGATAACCAGACAGCTGCAGACAATCTCCAAGCCTTGCTTCTTTGGTTCCAAGGCTTCCCTGAATACAAAACTAACACCTTTTACGTTTCTGGAGAAAGCTATGCTGGCATCTATGTCCCTACCTTAGTCTACAACATTTTGCAATACAATACAGCCAATCCTACAACAAAAATCAACATCCAAGGATTTTTGGTAGGAAATGGAGTCACTGATTGGACAGTAGACGCTGATAATGCTTTTGCAGAATTCGGATGGTGGCATGGTCTGTTTGGCTATGACTTGTGGAACAGCTGGGTGAATAATAACTGCTCAGCTTTTAGTGACGAGCCTATATGTGTAAAAAACCAGAACACCATGTATGATTTATTCACCGATATAAATTTCTATGATATTTATAGACCTTGTGTGTACCCTGATTTTGACTATACAGCCTCTCCTGCTTATGCGAAGTTTTCTAATGCAGTCAAGCTCGGAGGAGTTGTTAATTGTGTCCCTGATATAGGACTGACCCAGTATCTTAATTTGCCAGGTGTGAGGACAGCTTTTCATATAAATCCAAATTTGGGAGCTTGGCAGGAATGCACAAATTTGAATTATAATACTGACTATACAAGAGGCTCAATTTATCTGTACCCAACACTTTTGAACCCTGCAAATGGCCTGAGGATAAGGTTTTATAGTGGAGATACTGATGCCGCAGTACCGACTATTGGAAGTAGACAATGGATCGAAAACTTAGTAACTAAAGGCGTGATTTCTGTGACCAAACAGTGGAGAGAATGGCCTTTCAACCAACAAGTGGGAGGAATGGTCATTAATTATGCACCTTCAGGATCAACGACACCTAACTTTACATTTATGACGATCAGGGGAACTGGACATATGTCAATCCAATGGAAAAGACCTCAAGGATATCACATGTTCATCACTTTTATTCAAGGGATTGATCCTTAATTGATTAAACGGATATTAAACCATTAATTATGTTTTTAAACGTTAATGTAGTCTCTATAATGCTATTATACAAATTAATATAATGCAGCGCATGTTTAAATGCCTTTTATATTAATAAATACAGATATGGAGTCAGAATTTATTCCATTTGAAGTCGAAAACGCAGACTTCATTCCTTTCAAGCGGAAAAAACAATCCAAAGATGAAGCCCTTTATGGTGTGTTTTATTATAGCTCTGAAGACGAAAACGAAGACCTTTCAAAGCCAATACAGTTTGGAAAAAGCAGTGAGAGTATAGAAGAAAATTTAAATTAATAAAAATTATGAGAAAAGTCCTCTGAGGCAGATTTCGCCTCCATAATGCAGTCTCTGTGAGTTAGAAACGCTAGGCCGCGGTGATGCACGTCAGCTAGTTTCGCTTCCAAAATTACCTGACTGCAAAATGGAACTCATAGCCCACAACGCAACGCCTTGCGCTGGGAAATGTCCCCAATTGACCAGAAGAAATTTTGCTAGAGTTGCTAAAATTTCCCTTTCCTATCTTCTCTTAGAGTAAAACCTTGATCTGGGTGAACATATTTTCGGCTTATCCCGGCATTGTGCTCGACCAGACCAAGTAAAACCCAGCAGAATGCACATTACCGAACGCAATCAATCTAACTTCCGCAAAAAATTCCTGGGTTTTTTCACTCCATTTTAATGTAAATATCTATAGAAGAAAAGAAAACCCCAGAACATATTCCGACTATCCAGATGACTGAAGAAATGCTGGAGTCAACCTATGGAAAAGGCTACAAGATGCTGCAAAAATGCGGGTTTAAGGTTGGCCAAGGACTTGGGATTAATCATCAAGGCACTACTGAATTAATTAATTTGGCAAGAAGGAAGAAAAATGAAGGCCTTAGCTTTTCAAAGCCCGAAATCATTCCCCTAGAAAAGCCATCTGAATATAAAAATCTCCCTGAGTGGCTTTTCTCTAACAGCTACCCCAAGAAAAAAAGGAAATTATCTCCAGAGTGCATTAAATCCGAACTAAGAAAGCTTATGGAAACTGACCCAATGCTGTTAGAAAAGGTTGCTCTTATGAAACAAACCTACGAAGAAACCATCACAAACCAAGAAGTATCAGGGAACTCCTGAGACTATTTAAATGTTTCCTATGAAAATACAAGATACACTGTAATCGGCGCAGAACGAAAAATCCAAATCCAAACTGACTTTTTGGTTTCTTTAGCTTATGAAGAAAAACAAGTTAAAATTAATTTAGATTCCCTTGAAAAAGAAAAAGAAGAAATTTCTCAGCTAGAAAAATTTATGAAAAATAAAATTTATGATTTGAAAAACAATGATTTATTGCTTGAAAATTTAAAAGAAATAGAAGAAAATTTCCCAAAGCTGTGGGCTGATATGAGATTGAAGGAAAGATATGGAATTCCTTTATGCAAAAAGTATTTCAGTAGTGTTTATAAGAACTGGATATTTGAGAATGAGCCTATGAAAGGGTATAGCCAAATGAAAATATGGAAAGAATGGGTCGGAGAAGATTTTGAAGAGTCTATTGGAGATTGAGAAGTCGGGATTATGAGGTTTCTGAATGGAAGATGGAAAATTAAAGAGGAAAATGGAAAAAATGTGGACTATTTAGAAAAATGGATGAGCATTTTGCCTGAAAATACAAAGGAAAAAGTAAAGCGATGACTTTTGAATATTTTTACAAAAGAGTTTGAAAAATGGGAGCCGAGGCAGGACAGAATTCCCATTCACACCTGGGTGCACCCATGGCTCCCTCTAGTCGATTTAAGCTCCTTATGGCCTACACTTGTCAGAAAGCTAAGCTTAGCGTTGCAAGATTGACATCCACAAGACCCCTCCGCAAAAATTGTGTTATCCCCTTGGAAGCCTGTATTAGGCAGCTTCTGGACTAAAATGATGATAAGGTATATTCTCCCAAAACTAGTCTTTATATTGCAAGAGCTGCCATTTGACTTAACAAATCAAGATATTGAGCCTTTAACGTGGGTAATGAGCTGAAAAGAGTTAATTTCTGACGAGCAGCTTTCTAAAGCGTTAGAAACAGAGTTTTATCCTAGATGGAAAGCTGCGTTAAGAAAATGGGTAGAGAACGCTGAAGATGACGACATGGAAAATATCAGTATTTGGTATGAAGAATGGCAGAAAATAATCCCAAAAACTCTCCTGGATTTAGAAAATGCTTTTAATAACTAGCACAGTATTACTTTTATGTAAATAATGAGATCTTCTTCAAATAAAAATGCAGGGAAATATATAAATTAATGTTAATAAAATGCATATCTTACACCCAACAATTTTTAATTATCTCGTTAGCATAGGTGGTTATTTTTTTTTATAATAAAATTTTATATAAGTTTTTTTCCTAATTTAACTTGAATAAAATGTAAATTAATTTATAAAATTTATACAAAATGGCTTAAACTTAGCTAAGGATAGGCTATAATAATTATTAATTATATATCAAAATAATTTTATTCCCCAAAATATCAAGATAATTCCAATTGTTTTGCTCCCTCACAAAGGAAAATTAGTGATTTCCTGCATAATAAGCAAATAAGCGTTATTTTTTTATTATTCTGCAACCCAGAAATGCTTATCAAAAAATAGATTGCCACTTTACATTACCGTTAGCTAATTCAAAAATATGAATCCAAATGAAGCCCCAACTGACAATGAAGCAGATCAGATTAGATTAAATTAGAATGAATCTTTCGATATTTATTTCAGCTCCTCTCCGCCTTGCCTGCTTCAGACTTCTCGTCCTAGCATCGGTCTGCACTGACATCCTTTTCATTCATTTGACGTCACTCAAAATATGGTAGCGTCTCCATCTCTCAGGGAACGCACCCAGCTACGTCCTTGGACAACTACTATGTCAATATGATCTATCTGAGGATGGAAGATAGGAAATGACCCTAATCCTTCTTTTGGTACCCATTAACCTTCTCACCCAGAGGCGGGAAGTTTTCTTATGGACTCTAGTCTATCTGTTTATGGGTCGAGATAAAATCTCTTTCATGGTCTCAACTAAGGAGAGAAAACCCATCCTGAAAAAAAATTCCAGGCCCCGAACCCTCTTAGACCCTAAAACCCCGATGGTATGGGATAAGGGCTGGTGGGACAAGTCACCATTTTATTTATTTACAATGAATCAGAAGAAGAGAAGGTTCAGGCAGATCAATGATTTAACAGTATAAGGCAGCAGCTAAAAGTTGAAACTCATAATAAAACTCTATTATACAGCTATGATTTTCTATTAGATAAGCCATTACAAAACAAAAATCAAAGATTCAACTGAATTTCTGCTCAAAACTCGCCTGATTTTCCAAAAGAACTCCCAGCCAGACCATCATCTGCTTCAAACTGTCGGTCTTCATATTCAACATGTCCAACTTTGGATTATGAACTCATAGATACTCTTCCCAGTTTATGAATTTTTCTATAAATATTAGACTATTTATAAGACTAAAAAGCTTTCTTCTAAAGAAAAATACTTATACAGCTTAAAATATTAATGATGGCTTATATGCTATACTTTACCTGATTTCCTATCAAGAGATACACTGATTTCATTGCAAGCAAATCCATTAGAAAATACAAGAAGCACTATCCAATTTTGCTTGAGAGGAGGCAGGGAGTCTTGGACTCCTGAAAGCCAATCGGCTAAGTGGATAAATCAAAGGCCAGGAAGTGCGCCATAAATTTTATAATGTAATCAGGCCTTAAGGCTTGATTTGTTATAATTAAAGTTAACGGCATTAATTAGATTCAATATTCATTAAAATGAAAATAATGGGATAAAGAATAGCGGATGAAATAGAAGAAATAAACCGCTTTTTATTCGTAAAGTGCGAAAGGTTTTTTATGGTTCGTATTATCGTTTTCTTGAGTTTTTGACTTAAAATAATTTAAGTCATGGTATATTTTTTTATACACTAATTATGAGTTTTCTATTTCAATGCGAATTATTCATCCAAAAGTATTTAGTTGAGAATAATTTATTTTAAAATTCATTATTGATGCATAAATTGTACAGCCATGCAGGAATCAATCAAGAGATAAGCAGCAGTCGCAATAACTGCTATATCAAAGAATCTGGGAAAAAGATAAAAGGCTTATTAAAAATAAAAGAAAAACTCATGCCTCATTCTCTTGAAGCTTTACAGCCAATCGTCCAACAGTCAACTGATGGATTGATCAAGGTAAAAATTACTACAAAGTCTTCACTGTCCAAAAATGCCTGAGAAAAGATCAATTATTCCTGAAATAAAATCAGTTCTTTTGAATGTGACAGCCCTGAGCCGAAGTCCATCTATATTACTACTGAATCAAAGCCAGTGAGAAGAAATCCTTCTCCGCTGGTAAGTCATTCTCTTGAAGGCTACCAGTTCAAGCCAATTGACTTGAAATCTCCTGCGAACTCAAAACTCCCTATATTTAATCGAAGATGTTCATCAAGAACCCCGGACAAATTTTATAAAATTCCTTACCTAATTTATAGATATAAAATGGTGATGCTGCGGAAGATGGATTCCGAGAAACTCCTTATGGAGCAGGTGGACCTGTCCGATGAAGCTGAAAATAGAGCCTCTACCATTTTTTGAAATAGGGCTTTGGGCCTGGGGATGCCTGCCGAAGAGGGAAATATTGTTTCTCCCCCAAAGGTTTTCCCTGCCACTACCAGATGGGTAGGTTTTGCCCCACTTGTCTTCGCCAATCGGGACTAACGGGGCATCGCAAGAGGTGGCTCTAATCTAGGGAGCTAATCATTAGGTTATGTGGGTTTACGCCAGATAAAGAGTTTTCCTTGCTCCTATTAGGCTAGGGTACATAGTTTTTCACGCCACAAGGCCACTAGCAAGAGCGTCTAAAATCCAAAAGCACATATTCCATCTTTCTCATTTATACGCAGAGATTACGTAGTCTTTTTGGAGCCAACTAGGAGATGTTCTGCCTCTTATGACAAATGGTTAATCTTAATCTTACCCAATTCGTGATATATCACCTCTAAGTCATTCTCACTCAAGAAAAAAGCTATCTTATATTCCATTTCCATCAAATGTTCCTTTCTCAATAGCACTAACAATCCTATTACTTTTTAAAAAGCATTATTAGCATCCATCAAACAATATTTATTTAACAATCATGACATATGTAATTTTAAAAATCTCGTATAAATATAAAATGGAAGGAAATGGCCCTGACTTCAATGATATATTAAACAATATGATAAGCAATCGATATACCGAAGACCTAGCAAGTCTACAAGACCCCTCATTTGGCAGTCACATAGAGATGCTGAACCAAAATTTGACAAGTTTAATCACAACAGAATTAAATGCAATTCTATCTGAAAAACAGCAGCTTTCCAAAGAAATTGAAGAATTTAACAAATATAAGGACGAAGAGCTCCAGAAATTAGAACAATGCGAAAAAGAATGGGCAGAGAAAAAAGCTCAGTACCAGTCAAGTGGAAATGAAAGCAAAATTATCGAAATTAATGTAGGCGGCACACATAAAGTGACGACAACTCTTTCTACACTTTTAAAAGTCCCTCAGTCTGCCTTAGCAGCTTGCTTTAATGGGACAGTTCAGCTTCCTAAAATAAAAGGAGAAATTTTTATTGATAGAGAAGGTCAGTCTTTTTGCAACGTAATCAGTTTTTTGAGGACAGGGAAATTTCCCAAATTTGAGACATTCGAAGAAGAAGCTGCCTTTTTAGACGAGCTTGACTTCTGAGGAATCCCTTATGAAGAAATAGAGACTGATATAGACCAAGATCTGAAACATTTTGACCCAAATTGGTGCGCATCTACATTAATTCTAGAAAATAATAATACAGTCCTGAAAAAGGTAGGAAGCCCTCATGGTATTGCTTTTGGAGCTATCCCAATGAGTAAAGAATGCCCATACGTCGAGTTTAAAATTTCGATAACTTCTGGCTCAAGCAATGGGTCTCATATTTTTCTAGGACTTGTGGATAAATCAAAATATTCGTCATCTCAGCTGGTTTCAACCCGCTGGAGAGATGCCCCATGCTCTTGGTATTGGGATGTGTGGAATTGTAAATTGGTAAAAACTGATGAAAATGGGGTGCATTCTTTTGTGACTGGGTATGGGTGTGACTGTGATGATGAAGAAACAGTCTTGGGGATTTATTATGATTCTAAAAGAAGGACTGTGTCTTTTTATAAGAAAGGGATTAACCAAGGAGTGGCTTATAATAATGTGTCGAGCGGGTTGTTTCCTAGTATTGATGTGTGGTTTGATACTGGAAGTGTCACGTTTTTACAGACGAAGCTCGCGAAGACTATGGCATATATGTAATAAATAGTGGCAATAAGGACCTGGCATTATAAATATAATATTAATTATCAAAATAAGTGCAGGCTGATATATAGATTTCCCAAGAATATATAGTTATCTATTTGCTTTATATAATTTCCAGCATATTTAAAGGAATTTTTTGTCTCATTTACTTTAAATACCGCAAAAAACTGTTAAAGTTAAAAATAACTTTTTGCTATATAAATTAGCTAAACTAGGTGTTATTAATTTAATCCATATTTAACTCAAGATGGGATGTTGTTCTTCAAGAGCTATGAACAAACTCGAAATAAGCAAAATGATCCACTCTTATATTATAGAGACGAGGCTTGATGCCCACAATTGCAGCTCTATCAAGCGTCTTGACGTTCAAATTCTTGAAGAAACTATCGATGCTCAAACATATGAATCTCTCGCAAAAGGGTGGGATATAAAAGCTCCTTTTGAACTTTTCAGCAAAGGTAACAAGATTTTTAAGAAGGATTTAAAGATTGCTTTTCTTTTATTCAGCAGGGATTCTTTTGAAAAGAAAGCCCAGCTCTTCAAGGAACTTACAAAATCAGATAAAAGAGAAATTATGCCAAATTTGCTAAATAAAATTCATTAAAAAATAGCTTAAAAATGCCTGAAATCAAGAAAAGCAGGATATACATTTATTGGAAATAAGAAACGAATTGCTATATATGAGGATCCCAACGCAGCTTGCAAAGCAGAGCAAAATAAGCGACGAAGATAAGAATGAATATGTTGAAAGCAAGCGACTTGTGAGTGGAAAAGAGGCAAGCCATGCGCTGCAGTCTTGTCTTCACAGCTCTGAAGAAGAGTCAAAAAGACTAGATTTTATATCAATTTAAGTGAGTTTCAGGTAGCAATAACAGCTATCGGCATAATTAAACAGCTTTATTATTAAAATAGTATCTATTTATGTTTAATATGTTAGGTGTTCTTACTCTCCCCTCCGTGAGTGAACAAAACCATTGGAAAAATCCCTATTTTTTGCCCAAAAAGCCCACCCTCCGTGAGTGAACAAAAATTTTTTTAATAGAAAAAAATTTTTATGAAAAAAAATTTTATATATAAGTGGTAATTAGTATAATGAAATCTAGAGCTAATTCTGTTTAATTTTGAACAAATTGCGTTTTAAACATAAATTTTATAAATTAAATTAATATTTGCTTCCCAATTTTTGCAAATTAGGATATTTTTAAAATTTCGAAAAAAAATTCCTATAAAATTTATATATAAAAAAACATTAACCCCCCTCCGCGATTGAACAAAATTTTTTTGTTCACTCACGGAGGGGGGGGAGTTAATGATTACCTGCTTACTTGGTATTAAAGATAATTAAGGTTTTCTTGAGGCGCAACATGCGCTAATATGTGTTTATTTTGTTTAATGCCATTGTGAAGCTTATATGCAAAAAACACAAAAAATGCACTGATGATGCCAGTTAAGGAGATTGAAAATGCTGCAGCTGCTTTGTGATTTTGTTTAAATATACTTATTTTAAAAGCCCGAGGCCTAAATAAATGGCCTGCTAGATCAAAATAATATTTAATAATAGACTAAAGGGCTTCGAGCTCTTTAAAAAGAGTATAGTTTGTAATTGAATAAGCTGAGGATTGGGCTTGACTTACTTTTGACTAATTTTTGTTTTGAGTCATGGTACCATTTTTTATTTTCTGATAAAATTGAACTGTCTGTAGCTCAATCGTCATAGTCGTAATAATTCCATTCAGTTCAAGCGTTTTCTAAGCCATCTTCCTTGTAATCTTGGCTTTCTCGATTATTTTGGGATGCTTCTTGAATTGATGATACTGTTGGAGCGTCTTCTGAATTTATTTGAGAATCGCTTAAAATTTGTGATTGGTCCATGCTACTACCTACATAGTCAGAAAAATCTTCCAATGCAGGATCCACTGCACTAGGATTGCTCTGTAGACCATTATACTGCTTGATTAATTAGTTTTTAACGTATCAGCTTCTTCTGCAGGGTGATCTAGGCATGATGGGTCCATCCTTTAAGCCCCCCACCTAATGACTTGTGTGATCCCCAACAACCAAAATGGTGTTGATGTCACCAGATATGAGGGCATTCTGAAACTTCCACACTCACCTGGGTAGGCCAGATATCACAGGATCTATTGCCTCGCTCTAGACTTAACTCCTACACGTATTCGCCAAAGGTCACCCTCTCGGATATACAAGGGGTAAAACTCTTATGCCTCTTAGAATTACTAGGCTAAACTGTCTGGCCCTAACCCCCCCCTCCGTGAGTGAACAGATAAATTTTGTTCAGTCACGGAGGGGGGTTAAATTTGTTTTTAAAAAATATTTTTTTTCAAAATTTAAAAAAATCCTAATTCACAAAAATCGGAAAGCAAACATTAATTCAATTTGCAAAATTTATGTTTTAAAAATCAATTTGTTTTAAAATTAAACAGATTTAGCTCTATATTTCATTATAATAATTATCATTTATATATTAAATTTTTTTTCCATAAAAAATTTTTCTATTAAAAAAATTTTTGTTCACTCACGGAGGGTGGGCTTTTGGGCAAAAAATAGCGATTTTTCTAATGGTTTTGTTCACTCACGGAAGGGGAGGGGGGAGTAAGGATAAGCCGTGTTTTGCATGGATAAAGTTATATCATATAAACCGAACACATAATAATAAAATAATTACACACGAAAATGCTTTTCTCCGAAACCACTTCCTCCTGTGTGATATTATTATTATATGCAGACCATTATCAGCTCTGAATTCAGCATTTTCTATGCTTAAAACATTCTCTCTAAGTTTGCCTTCAATTTTTTTCAATTCTCTGTTTTCATATACAAGTTTCTTCGGCTGGTATACAGCCAGTTATCATGAAAAAACTCTTGCCTTAAATTTTAACTATAAAATTGATATCAATTTTTTAATTTATATAAAATTATGCAATTTATCCCTGTTTTTCATAAATACCCATACAGCCCAAGAAACTATTAAGCTGGCTATTGCGCCCACTATGACTACCAATAGGCATCCTAAGTATTTTATTTTACAATATTTATGCAGATATTTCGTCAATTTCTATACCTATTTCAATTCAATTTATTAAGAATACCACTTTGAATATCTTCCGCTCTTGTGTTTACTAGCCTTTATTCCTAGTCATGCAGTTACAAAACCCCCAAATCCCATTCCCATTCTCAAAAACAGCATGGCATCTCCACTTGCCCACACATAATTTTTTAAAATAACTATGAAGTCAAGCATAGAAAAGAAAATCATAAAATAGCATGAGAGCCTCACCCATCATGCCCAACGTTTTAAAGACTGCTTTAGCTTATATAGCTCAGGCGTCGACACACTTAGAGCTAAAAGTGGATCTTCCTGGCCATTATCCAATACTGGCATATTCTCAAATATCGGCTCACTATTACCATTCTGGCTATTTTCCAAGGGAATTTGGCCTTGGCCTTTCAAATTTTCCCACTTCTGATAATCCATTTTTTTATTAGCCATAATAATTTGCCTAAAATAGCTTAACCCATTTCATTAACTTTTATTATCCATATATTTGGCCATGGTAACTGTCCTATTTATTTGCTCACCGTTAATTTTTTTAATAAAAATACCTTAAAATTTAGTTAGCCAGATGCAAAAGTTGCATTTAAAATGGACAATTTCAAGGATTTGACCTTTAATTCTGCGGGGCCTACTGTAATAATTCATGGGATATCGCTTTATGCATCTCGAGGAACTCTGTGACCAAGGACGCCAATTGGCAAAAATATTGCGGTCTCAGTGTCTTCGATGCTTCCTGTGATAAAATTGACTTCAGAAGTGCTTGAAACTTTGTGGATTGCGGGACTCCAAGGTTCCTCACGATCTGCGCTAGGAGGCTTTTTGATTGGTTACAAGCATTCTCCAGCTCATTTTTTGAATGTAGATATCAAAGAGATCCAATGGCATGTCCGCAAAACGCCAAGAAACTCAGGGGATTATGCAATAAGGGTCTTTCCTAAAGATTCTGAAAGAGGAGATATAACGAGAAGAGAGTCTGAATTTATGCTACAATCTATATTTTTATATATAAAATATAAGAAATACTCAATAATTTTAATAAAAAGACTATAATACTTATAAAGTATACACTATTTAAACTAGATTCATATGCAGAATTAGAATTTTTGGAGCCGCTTGACTTGTGCAAGACCTCACTAAATTTTGATGTGAGAGGAAATGAAATAGAAATCAGCTGCCAGATGCTGTTTCCTAGGCTTGATCTTGAATTTGTCCCGATTTCTCCTCTAAAAATTGTGTCAACTCCTCTTAGTGTGAAACTTACCCAGAAAAATTTAAAACATCCGAAATTTCAGACTGGATATTTAACCCTTGACCAGAAAAAACGAGTTTTGCCACTGTTATGTTCTGACCCACTAGCTTTTAAGTACCCTCTTGTAGGAGTTTGAGCTACTGCAAGCCCTGGAAGCCAGGAATGCCCATTATCTCATCCTCTAATTTGGTCATCTTGTGTAAGGTTCATTGAAAGCAAGCTGATCCAAGAAAGAATTTCTCCTAATCCTGCCCAAAATACCTTTTTATTTATATATTTTTCATCAAAACCTCAATTTTACGAAGCCAGCACACATAAAAAAGCAGCTTGGTGCATTCAAAATATAACCCACGAGATACAAAAAGAAGGACAATTTTTTAGTCCTATAACCTGCAAGTATTTGCAAGCAGAATCTCCAAGAATAAGCTTAACCTCGCCAAAACTAAAGCAAAAATCATCGAATTTATTAGAAAATTCAAGCATTATTGACAGGTTTAGTAATATAGAAACAATGCCACGATCAGTCAGAAGTAGCTTGGAAACTTGTAATGGGATTGCTCAGTCTACAGAAAGGCTTATAAGAGAACAGTCAGAAATGCTGAAAAGGCTGGAAAAACAAATCCAAAACTTGCAGAGCCACGTAATCTCGTCAAGGCTAGAAACCCCAAGAAAAAGCACAAGATATGCAGAAGAATGCCTCTCCCCAAAAATGGTCAATTCAGCCACAAATACAACTTTGTCTACTGCAGAAGGCAAAATAGCAAGTCCACGACTTATGGACACTAAAAAGTCAGCATCTACCAATACAAGCTTTATTGTTTCTCATACAGAACGAAAACTTCTCCCTCCTAGGCAAGCTCGGACCAAGCTTTCAAGTGATACAGAAAGCATAGATTGCAAGAAAATTTCAAGTGATACAGAAAGCATAGATTGCAAGAAAACCAAGCAATCACCAACCCGAGCTGCTTCTTTACGATATAGCTGCTCCTCTACAGATATTTCCAATATAAGAAGCTCTATAAACAGCAATAGCAGTTTCCAAAAATCCGAAAATTCCGACACTACAATTCGAGTCCCAAAAATAATTTACGAGTCTTCTCTCAGTGATATATCTGACGAAGAAGTTGCAGAGCTGGAAAAAAAAATATTCCTTATTTCATAACTCTATTAAAAAAAATATATAAAATACTGCTATAGTCTATTTATTCAATAAAAAATACTTAAAATAGCTGCTATTTTTATCTAAATTAATTTAATTGTTTATGTCAAATATTTCATCAAGAAACCCTACAGAGGACAGCAGCACAGAGCCCCCAGAAACTATAAACAGGTTTACAAGCTACGCTGAAGAAATCAAAGAAGAAATGCCTGAAATTGACTCTGAAGAGGAAGAAGAAATAGAGCTGGAAGACCCAATTAATGCAGTCGTTAATAATGATGCTGAAACAGAGCTAGAAGAAACAGTAAAGCAACTTGCAAGCATGCACCCAGAAACTCCTATTGCAAGAGGCTCTCGAAAGTGGTATGAGAAGGAGCCTAGCTGGAAATGAAAAGGAAAACCACTAAAAAACCCAATTTCTAAAGAAAAAATCAGGATTTGTGCGATTACGTGGAATATGGAAGGTAGGCCGCCTCCTGATGATATAAGCTCTTTGTTTCCTCCTGATGTAAAGCACCACTTATATATAGTTTGTGCAGAAGAATGCATGAGATCTATAGGACACTCACTATTTAAGACGTCCAAAAAGGACTGGGAAACCAAAGTTTTAGCAGCTTTAGGCAGAGAATACAGCTTATTAGAAGCCTGCACGCTCACAGCACTGCATTTAGCTATATATGCCCATGCTAGTGTAAAGCCACTGATTTCTTTCCACGAGTCTGATAAAATTTCAACAGGAGTGGCCAATGTGATAGGAAACAAAGGAGGGGTCGGGATTTCCTTCAAAATTGGCTCCACAAAAGCAATGGTCATTGGTTGCCACTTAGCAGCTGGGCATAATGCAGTTACTAAAAGAAGTAATGATCTAGCTCGTATAGAAAGAGAATTATCACTGCCTAGCTATTGGCCAAAATCAGGCTTGGCGACTGATCGGACTGATTTTGCGATTATTTTAGGGGACTTGAACTATAGGATTTTTGGGCCGAAAGACGCTATTGAGTATCTTATAGAAGAAAATGCAATTGAGACGTTAAAAAAATATGACCAGCTTAGGCTTGAAATAGAAGACAGAAAAATTGCCCAGGATTTTGAGGAAGGGGAAATCAGGTTTCCCCCGACTTATAGGTTTGACAAAGGCGAAAATAGATATGACACTTCGAAAAAGCAGAGAATTCCTGGGTGGACTGACAGGATTTTATATAAGGACAGAAAAGGGCTTGCAAAGCAAAAATCTTATGATTGTATAATGAGTGAAAAACACTCTGACCATCGGCCTGTGTTCAGTCAGTTTGTGTTGAAGTTTAGGAATGATATAGTGGGTCCGGTTAATACAAGGACAAATAAAGGTAGCTCGACTTGTGTAACATTCTAGGTAAAGCCAAAAGACTCAGAATAAAAGTTTTGAGTGGCAATCAGTAATTAATAACTAAATTATATAAATATGATAGAAATTAGGAACTTACTATTAGTTTTGGCTGGAGTTTCAGTATTCTGCCTTATATACACAAATATTGTTTTATATAGAAAAGCTCCAGATCCTATTGAGTCTCAAATTAGTGTATTTGAAAACCCTGAAAAATCGAGAATTATTGCTTTTGGAGATCTTCATGGGGATTATAGCGCACTTAGGACAATATTGAAATTTACTGCTTGGGATCCTAAAGATATTCTTGTGCAGACAGGAGATACGATTGGAAAAGGCGATGACACAAAAAAGATCTTGAACTTTTTTATTGAGCATAAAGGCAAAAATATATGCCTGTGGCCTTAGAATATATAGCATGTCTTTCGTCATCATTTTCCCCCTGGCGCCATTTGTTCAATTTTTTTTCGGCAGATATTTGCTCTATAGAAACCGTTATGTTTTTTGGCCAAGTGGCGCCAAGGAAATAAATTGGCTACAAGAAGATAAATTCCCTGAGAAAAAGGCATTTATATCCTTAAAATAGAGCCTAAATTTTGGCCAAATAACTAATCTACATAAATTTTACTTGGAAATTAATGCAAATTATGATAATCCACATAATGGGAAACCACGAGCATATGAATTTAAATGAAAATTACCAATTTGTGACTGACGCTGACATTAATTCCTTTGGAGGTGAAGAAAATAGAAAAAATCTCTTTCAAAAAGATCAAATTTACGGCATTTATTTATCAAGTTTAAAAATCTGTGAAAAAATTGGTGATGTGATTTTCGTTCATGGAGGAATTTCTAACTCCCCCCCCTCCGTGAGTGAGCAAAAAAATTTTGTTCACTCACGGAGTGTGGGGTTAATTATTTTTTTTTAAAAAAATTTATATATAAATTTTATAAAAAATATTTTTTTTCGAAATTTAAAAAAATCCTAATTCACAAAAATTGGAAAGCAAATATTAATTTAATTTATAAAATTTATGTTTTTAAAAAGCAATTTGTTTAAAATTAAACAGAATTAGCTCTAGATTTCATTATACTAATTATCATTTTTATATATCAAAATTTTTTTTCCATAAAAAATTTTTGTTCACTCACGGAGGGGGGGGGGGAGTAAGGCAATTGCAGAGCAATACGGGAGTTTTGAAAAAATCCAAAATGGATTAATTGAGGATCCAGCTAATAATAAAGATTTAGCAGGGAATAACGGGCCAATGTGGTATAGAGAGTACGCTAAAGGCCCTGAAAATAAAATTTGTGGAGATTTAGAGAGGACTTTAGATATCTTGGGCGCTGAGTTTATGGTAATGGGACATACCACTTTTAAGAAAATTACCTCAAAATGCAATAATAAAGCAATTTTTATCGATACTGGCAACTCAAGAGCTGTTAGAGGTGTAAGATCTGCTCTAGAGATACAGCAGATTAAAGGTGAAACAGTCAGCATAAGAGCAGTGTACGATGATTCGACAGAAGTGATATATCAAAGTAATTAATAAATTTTATACTGAGAAAAGTTACATTGTTTATTCTCGGAAATTGCAAATAAAAATATAAATAGAAATTGTAAGGAAATGCGTTTTGATTAGAAAAATTGCTTTATATAAGAAGGTTTTAGCCTTTTATCAATTTAATCCTGTCACCTAATTGCATCAATCTTTATCTTATATCTTAATAGCGATTAAAAGAAGATTTCATAATTTCTGTTTTATTTTTAATAGGTTTCATAGCCATGATTCACTTCGTCATTTTTGCATTAATATGCCATTTTTTACATTTTTGCTGGGAAAGCAATGAGATTTAGCATAGAGGCAAGATGGATATCATAATATAAATTTCTGGTATTAAAACAAAGTGCGAGAAATTAAATTCCTCAATTGACAGAGACTATTATAATTAAGATCTTTTTTAAAAATAATAAGCAGCATTTTCTTATAAGACATCAAAATTCTTTGTTCATATTCAGTGCCTTACCTTCATTAGAGTGCTTTAGGTGATGATCACAAAATCAGTAGACCTTGAAATTCAGCAGGAATCTGATTGGCTTTGGCTTGTTAAATATGGCATGTTGAATCCATTTTTAATATTTTTACGAACCCTGTTTGACATGCAAAACTAAAATTAACAAGAAAATAATTCTTGACTATTTTCTTAGATTTTATTGATAAAATTTATTCTTTTAAGCAATTTATTATCATAAAAAGCTTCATTTTTACTCCAAAAAATAAAATAATTCAAGGTTATGCTAGAGATTTTTTAATAATACAATTGGAGTGCGACTACATAGAGAACTACCAATTGACTTATCGCTAGTCCTCTTATACTGCTTCCATCTTTTTTCCAAAAAATAAAATAATCAAGATTATGCTGGAAATTTTAATGGTACACCTATTTGAGCACTGCCACATGAAGAGTATCAATTGCCATATCGGTGAGTCCCATCTTACAATTTTATTTTTCCATTTTCTCATACTATTTCTCCATAATGGATCTCTTTATTCTAAGAAACAAAAATAAGTCAAGATTATGCTGGAGATTTTTAATGGTACATCTATTGGAGTAATGGATATGAAGTGTTATCAATCGCCTTATTGACAAATCTCATATTAGCATAATAATTAAGTGCACTATGAAGATTGATGCTTTATGTATCTTACATGAATAAGACTGTTGTCTGCTACATAATTTATATTTTAAATTCAGCTTGGCATGTCAAAATATTTAGGCTTGTAAAAATTTTAAAAATTGAGCCTACAGCTAAATCCAAACAAGCTTAAAAAGCGAATCATAGCAAGCCAAAATGATAGATCCCCTTATTTTCAAATCCTAGAAACTATCCAAAAAAGCAGAGCATTGAGCATAAAAGCAGAAAATTAAACATTTCATAAGGGATTAAACATTTTATAATGCTTTTAAATATTTAAATTTAATAGTCTGAGTCAATTAAGGCACTGCTTATCTTTCTCTTTGCTTCGTTTAAATATGTGTGGCATCGAAATAGGCTTCGTCCTCTAATTCAATTCTCTGGGCTTTTAAAGCAAATGTGCAAATAATGCTATATATATAGTGACAGTTATAATCATTTTTAAGCATAAAAAACAGCTTACATGACTGGCAAAGCGCATTTATTTATAATTTAGGGCAATTAAAACTGTTTCCTTCTCTTCTCGATATTAATCTTATTAAAAAGGGTCAGAAGCCAGGGATTGAACCTGGGTCTCCCGCGCCGCAAATCGGGAATAATACCACTATACGACTTCTGAACTAAAATTTAATGAGCTCATTTACTATTATACAAAAATATGTCTATTATAAAAATATTTAACATAAATCTCTTTTATTTTACTGCAAAATATTTATTCAAATACAAAAACGATGCATTTAATTGAATATTATTAATTCAAGGTCTTGCCTTTATATAGTCTATTTATTTAAGTTCAAACCAAAAAAATTAGAAAAATTTATAAGCTCTACTTGAAATTCAAATAATTAATTTTTTGGTCATTTTAATATGAATCTACAAATATAATGAAGAAGACAAAGTTAACTAAAAAAGTAAAGCCAGTGACAAATAGAAAAAGCTTAGTACAAGATTCTCAAATTTCTGATTTGTCAAGTCAATCTACAATGCCGCAGCCAGCAGGGTTTCCATCTATCCACTTTCAATCCAATCAAAACTCATTTCAAAGCACTATAAATAGTTATCCAGTGCCAGCAGAAAGTACTTTCCCAGGCCACCAGCCTAATTCTTCAATGCCAGAGGAGCCAGATCTTCCAGACATCTCAGTCAATCCAACTTATCAAATCCCAAACCCCTCTGTAGAAGAAGACGATCTTCCAGACATTTCCTCAGTTCCAATCTCTCAAGGGTTCTATAATCCAACCAAAGTTCCTTTTCCAAATATTGAAACAGCCGAATCAACTTTCCTCTCAAACGACTCGTCGATTGTTCATGATAAAGCCAATCTTTTAGATCAAAATCAAGATTTCGACATTCCAGATATATCAGGATCCTCCCAAAATCCAATCAGCAATGTAGAAAACTATGCTTATAATAATAGCTATGAGCCTCAGCAGCTGGCACCAGTAGAATTATCAATAGACCCTTCAATTAATCATGCAAACGGAAATTGACAGTTTGAAAATGAAAAATAAAATGGAATTCGTACGAGAAAAATTAGCTCTCGCTAATTTTCTCTTCCTCATGGAATTTTATTTATGGGTTTGGTTTTACCTTGAGAACCTTTGTACAGCGGTCGCGGGTTATAGCTCCAGTATCATTTTTGTCAATTTAGGAGCAATACCTTTGCCTATTGAATAGGCCACGAAAATGTCAACTTTTCTGACAAGTGCAATTTAAAATGCAAAATATAGATCATATTTGTCAATTTTTAACTAGCCCTTTTCATAAAAATTGGCATTTTCGTGGCTTATTCAATAGTCATAGGTATTACTGCTAAGAATCTATAAGGGGTCTTAAGCTATAACTCTGGGGATAACCAGAGGAACTGCTCCACAGTGCATTCAAATGCTTGGGGGCTTTTACCATTTGGTAAATCCCCACCTGAGGATGACCCTTAGACGATATAAGTGCTGAAGCCAAGTCTCACAGAGCGACGGCAACGCGCTGGATGAGATGCCGGCCCTGGAGTTTCCGCTGGCTCTTGCCAGAGTGATTGGGCTAGCTTCCATTTTGGTCGGGTGACCGGTGACATCACCAGTTGGCATGGTCCCTATTTATTAGGGTGTGGGCACTAGACACCTCAAACACTAAGTAACTAACGATAACGACAGTTTGAAAATGCATCAGGGCCTGAAGATATCAAGGAAGAAGCTGAAAAAAATAAAGAAGAGGTTGAAGAAATAAAAATAGAGCCTAAAGAAGTTGAAGAAGTAGTAAAAAATAAAAGGGTGATTATTGATCTGCCATTAACAATGAAATGTGAGTATTGTGAATATGAAAGGTTTGAATCTGACTTTTTCCCAATGCACTTTGGTCCTGAAAAAGAAGTTTTATGCAAAATGTGCTGGAATTCAAGAGTTGCTTCAGTTAAAAAAGAAAAAATCGAAATTCTGAATGAGTGCGGAACCTGTGAGGAATGGAAACATAGGTATTTTGGGGAAAAAATATGCCCAAATAACTGCATTGTGTGTGAGGACTGCCAGTATCGCTATATTTTTATGTGCAAAATCCAAAAAAGACAAGATGAATCGTGCGTGTTTTGTAATAGAGCATTAATTAAGAAGGAGCAGCCTTGGACTTTGGTGGCATAAAATTAGCTATAGTACTTCCCCTTATATTAATCCTATATAATTAAATCTGTTTGCTTATAGAAAATTCAAGGAGAATAGTATAAATTTAAGCTTAATTAAAAATCAAAATAAATAAAAATTTATTTAAATTTTTATTGAGAAGTTAAATGGTGAAGCTGCCTTTCCAAATACTCATCAATATCAATATCATGAATATATTTACATATCAAATCTCTTGCAAAATGATATACAATTTTGAATCTTCTTATCAAATATCCTATTACAATGGCAGGTGCATACGTTTTCCCAGTCGGACACTGCACTAATACATTGCAGTTCCCAATATGGCTGTCTAAAAATCTCTGTGCTGCGTCCATCATCTTATAAAAATCCTTATCAATCGGTATTTTCAAATACCCGCGCTTTATAGTCGGAAATCTTTCTGGAGATTCTTCCCCTACAACACTTAATACTGCTTCAATCATATGCTGGTTAAGCGAGCCTTGGCTATTCACAGAATTAATATCCCCTATATACAGTCTAAACAGCAATTCATCAATATATAATTCCGTCCTATACGGAATTTCACATAAAAAAGCATCATGTGAACTTTTCTTTACAAAAAGGGAAATCTCGTTACTTTTTTTCTCGTCTGGTGACGCCAAAATTCCTGTATTAGAACGGCGGTATCTCATTGGAGTTTTTGCTTTTTCTTTGACTGGCTTGATTTTTTTTGTAGGAGACTCTGGGGAATGAGAATTGTGACGTCGATGGACTCCTATTGTGGTGATTCTTTTAAAGTCAGCTCTTTCTTTTTCCGGTAAAGCTTGGACTGCATTTTGTAATAAAGAAATATTGCTGCTATTAAAAGAACCAATTCTGGGCCTTTTAGGTATAACAGGTTGGTTGCCATAATCAAGTATGGGCTCAGTATGAAAAGTTTGTAATGTATCATTATAAGAAGATAAATTTCCTACGTTAAATGAGTTTCTACGAGGTTTTACACTGGTGACTGATAGATGGATCTGGTTGTGGAAATCATGCTCAGGAATTGTGCTTTCTTTGTTAAGGTAATTTGAATCCATTATTAATGTGGTTATTTATTTAAAACTATTATTAAAAATCCCATATATTGACACAGCAATCGTCAGAGGTGCTAGCTAGAAATAGGCTGCTTCCACTAGACCAGTCAACAGAATTAGTTTCTGTGACGTGGCCAGTGATGACTCTTCAGGGCTCGTCAGGCTTTTCGGTGTCTCATATAAACATTGGCCCATCTAGTGACCCACTTACTACATGTGTAGACTGTGAGCTAAAGCAGCCTTTTACATAGAAACTAGCTCTATGTCCTATTAATTGTATGGGTGGCTCTATATCAAGGGTGTTAAGGTTTTTATATACATAAACCACATTTTTCAATGATGAAACCATTAAAGATACTCCATTAGGAGATATTCTTATCAATATAATCCATTTTTATAACTAAAATAATAGACACAAAAGTATTTATTCTTTATACATAAATATAAAGAAATCCACGAATTCCCCACACTTAGCTCTCTATTTTGTTCTTCTTTATTAAAAAGGTCATAGGTTTTATAAAAATCTT
The DNA here is from genome assembly GCA_914767885.1 of Blepharisma stoltei. Taxonomy (NCBI): domain Eukaryota; phylum Ciliophora; class Heterotrichea; order Heterotrichida; family Blepharismidae; genus Blepharisma; species Blepharisma stoltei. Next base: position 139,314 of record CAJZBQ010000038.1, read on the forward strand.
GCCCATAGATTTTAGTGCTGATATCATGGCTCATTTGAGTCCTCCTTCACGTCCACGGGTCAATTTTGGCTGCATAATTTACAGGCTTTTTCTTATTGCCTTTGCCCCCCATTATTTTTCTGATATCCCATATTTTTACACTGGCTTCGTTTTGCTCTACACTTGCTATCAAATGATTGCCTAAAAATTCAATTCCTGTAAACCCAATAGTTGAGCCTTGTTGAATTCTGTTTTTCTTGCCTGTCTCTTTATGTTTTCCAGTAATAAAGCCTACAGGCTCATGCTCAGTTCTATTTTCATTGATTTTTCCCGGACATCTGGCGTCTCAAAAATAAATAAACCCATCCCTAGCAGCAGTTGCGTAGACTTCTCTTGTGTTTGGGACACTTTTAATGCACTTTATAGATCCTCCATGGCCTACCAGGGTTTCTGATTCTTTTCGCTCTAAATCTCATACCATTCCAGTTAGATCCCCGCTTGCTGTGAGTAATTTTGTGTCATCAAAAGACCAAGAAGTGTCAAAAATTGAGTTATGGTGAGCTCTGAACTGTGACGATATAGACACTGAGCTGTCGCCAGCTATAGAAATTATATATACCTCCCCCGATTCATCAGAAGCGGCAAGCATAGTTTGGTCACCATGAGAGTACTTCACAGTATAAGACGGTGACGTGGTCGGTATTTCTGCTATTTTATGCTTACTTACTTACTTACTTAATTATCTGGTGTTTAAGGTGTCTAGTGCCGCAGCCCAAAAGGGCCTATGGCAAAACTGATGACGTAGGCGAGCCATCTTGGCACGGGTCAGCCCCGTCCAAGCCTTCTATCAACTCCTGCTTCACCGGCCTTGCTGCACGTCTCACCCGGCGCGTTGCCGTCGCCCTTGTCGCTCGACTCAGCTCCTGCGCGTGTTCCGCCTAAGGGTCATCCTCCCGTGGGGATGTGCTGAGAGGTAAAAGCCCGAAATCTTGAGTGGACTGAGGAGTGGTTCCTTTGGTTATCCCCAGAGTTAAACCGCTATTGCTGTCCAGAAGATCTCGAGTGAAAACCTAACCCTATAAATAAAATTCCATGAGGGAGAGAAAATTAGCAAAGCTAATTTCTCTCGAACCGAATGCCATTTTATTTATGCTATTTTATGCAAATCTGAGATCCCTTCATTCAGCTTTTCATGATATTTCTTACGGTATTCCGCGATTGTGTTTATCTCCATTTTATACAGACGCGCTAATTATTAAGATAATCTAGATTTCGCCGTTATTACTTAAAGCTTAGCTCCATGAACAGCGACTCCGAGGGCTTGTGCAAGCTTAGCTCCGTATTCAGGGTCACACTTATAGAAATTCCCGCATTGTCTTTCTGCGATTTCTTTTCTGGTTATTTTTTTCATATGGCCAGCAAGGTTGGAAAGGGTGTCTTTTTTATCTTCGTCAGAGAAAACTCGTCTGAATAAGGCACCAGGCTGCTCGAAGTCTGAATTAGGGTGGGTGTAAGGGTGTCTTGCGGCTGTACCTTTGACTTCGTATGGCTTTTTTCTGGTTTCTGGGTCTTGTTTAGGAGTGCCTTCAACGGTGTTTGGCTCATAGTTAGGCTCGCTTCCGAAGTTTCCGCCGACGCTGGCTGGACCGTCTCTTTGGTAGTTTGCGACTCTGGCCATGTAAGGACAGTTGATTGGGATTTGCATGAAATTGGCTCCAACTCTATGTCGGTGGGTGTCATTGTAAGAGAAAAGTCTGCCTTGGAGCATTTTATCGTTGGAAGCTTCAATACCTGGGACGAGGTGGGCTGGGGAGAATGCTGATTGTTCGACTTCAGCGAAATAGTTGGTAGGATTGCGGTTGAGCACTAACTGCCTTTTCTGTAAGAGAGCCAAATTGTTTTGATCATTAGATTTATTATTTTAATATGTTTTTTGAAGTTCCAAATCACAAAAATGGAATAAATTAATTTATAAAATTTCTGTTTTATATGTCAGCGTTCATTAGAATTATCTAGATTATTATTACTTATAAAAAAGGAAATTTTTAATATTAAAAAAATCGTTACTTATCATAATTTCCAACCAAAAAAATGGGAATTTTCGAATAGTATTGTTCCCTCACAAAAAGAGAGTAAGCGGCCGACTGGAATCAAAGGCCAGTCACTGTGAGGCCAGACCTTGGTGACGTCATAGATGTCCCACTTGTATTTTTCTCCTACTTCAGCAGGCATTACTTGTACTTGGAAGTTCCAGACGACTTCTTTTCCTGATGCAATGTGATTGAAAAGGTCTCTAGTTGCATAGTCAGGATCTTCACCAGCAAGCCTGGTTGCAACGTCAGCCTTGAGGTTTTTGCAGCCACCTTCAATTTTGAAGTGGAATTTGACGAAGAAATCTTCACCTTTAGCATTGACCCATTTAAAGGTATGGGATCCGTAGCCATTCATATGTCTGTAACCATCTGGGACACCTCTAGGCCCGAATAAGTAAGTTACTTGATGGCAAGACTCTGGGACATTGCCTAAGAAATCCCAAAACATATTGGCACACTTCAGGTTGGTTTGAGGGTCTCTCTTTTGAGTGTGAATGAAATCTGCGAATTTGATGGCGTCTCTAATAAAGAAGATTGGGGTGTTATTTCCAGTCATATCCCAGTTGCCTTCTTCAGTATAGAACTTTAGGGCAAAGCCGCGAGGGTCTCTTTCGGTATCAGCTGAGCCTTTTTCACCTCCTACAGTAGAAAATCTTGCAAAGACTGGTGTTCTTTTCCCGATTTTATTTATATTTTTTCATAAAAATCCTCTATATATATTTAGAGAATAATTTCTTTTTTCGCTAAAAAATATTGTTATTTTCCTATAAAATTGCCAAAACTTCTATTAAATTCTATAGGAACTTAGCCTTGCAGTATTTAGTAACATCATGGGTAACTTCAAAGTATCCGTGAGCTCCTGCACCTTTAGCATGGACAACGCGTTCTGGAATTCTTTCTCTATCAAATGATGCAAGTTTATCAATGAGATGGGAGTCGGAAAGCAGAGTCGGGCCACGAGGACCTGCAGTCACAGAGTTTTGGTTGTCGTCAACTGGATGACCCCAGCTGGTGGTCAAGACACGTTTCTTGTCAGCCATTATTTATTATAGCTGGAAGGCATGATGTCACTAAATTAGGAATAATTGAGACTGAATATGGTGTGGGGCTCGATATCATTTGATAACGACTTTTTACTAGTGAGGCATTCCATAGGAAATTTTTTCATTATGAGATATATGCTCGGGAAAAAATAGTCAAATTTCGACCAAATGTCCCTGAGAAAAAATCGCACTAATATAAAATTCAGAGTAAAAAAGTGCACTCAGTGTGGGGCAGCTTTGGAAAGAGTATTTAAAAGATTTTGGAGAAGATAATGCAGTGGATATTGATATTTCGAGAAAGGGGGAAAGAAAAGTTATATAAATTTGTGGGTGAGTTATTTAGATGTGGATGAAAATTTGGGAAAAACGCTTGCTCCCCCCATCCTTGATCGAACGACTCGCCATCGTTCGATCAAGGATGGGGATTAAGACAAATTTTTTCGGGAAAAAAAAATTATATATAAAATAAAAAATATATATATATATATTTTTTTATTTACTTTTAAACAAGAGGGTTAAGAGTATTTAATAATTATTTTTACAGCAAAAAATTGAATTAATTTCATAAAATATCAATTTTTAATATTTTGATTTATTAGTTACCCCTTTAAACTGTATAAATTTTAATTTGTTCCTTACTGAATTAAAATTTATTTTTTTTTACATTTTAAAGAATCTCTATTTTTATTAGATTATTGAGTTTTCAAGCCTAGGTTGATGACTAAATCACTTCAGATGGTTGATTCCGCAGCTTTCTGTCGTCTCAAGGCTCTGAAAAAAACTTCATTAAGTACATCTTCCCAAGCTTTTGATAACTAATATATTTTTATATATATAAAAAATTTGCATATGAAAATCGTTCGATCAAGGATGGGGGTTAATTTCCCCAATTTTTAGGAATTTTTACAGTCAATCGTTTCGATCAAGGATGGGGGAGTTAATAAGAATTTGAGATTTTTATTAAAGCTTTAAAATATAGGATTTTTTAGACTGGAATTGCTATTGAGACTATGAAAAAGCTTTATTTCATGATTTAAAACTGATTCTAGAATAATCGTAAAATGAACTCTAAAGACAAGATTTAAAGACTTTTTCAGTTGTGCTGGATGTAGAATTATCTCATAAAGCTATTGAAATATTCTCATAATTCGTATATTTTCTATTTCTTAAAGCCTCGCTGTTATAGAATTGTAACTATTTTGCGTTTCTTTCATAGCTTCTTCCTATGCTTTTATTTATATTATACTTAATCAAAAAAATAAACTATAAAACTTATGATTCCAAGCACTGACGATCTTATAACTATATTTAAAAATAAAATTGGCATCTTCCTCAGAATCCTATATTCAAAATCCTCTTAATCCCCTGTGAGATAGCAAAACTTACTACTCGGAAGAAAAAAAATTCTTTTATAAAACAATAATACTTCTAGACTTTTAATTTAAAATCATTATTTCTATCAAAATTTTATAAGTATGAAATCTTAGGTATAAATATATTATATTAGAATAGATTATATTCAGAAAAATTTAACTATAAAGCAAGTAAACTGCAATAAGTAAGAAAGGATTAGTTTTCGTTTATTGCCAATAAAAAATGTCCGAAGAAGTCACTCCTCTTACGCCTGCAGAAATAACTGAGTTCAACGAAGCCATGCTTGCGTATTTGACTCACCACGATTCATCAAGACTTGAAGAGCTCTTCCGTTTATTTGACAGAAATCATAATGGATCATTGAGTGAGCTAGAAATCAAAACAGTGATGGAGCAAGTATCAGGGCATGGATTTAGTGACCAGCAAGTTCATGAGATTATCAGATCTGCAGACAAAAACAGCGATGGGAGCATTGATATTAGAGAATTTATAAGTGTTATGAAGCGTCTAACAGACTAAGATTAATTTATGATAAGCCTAGTATCAAAGTTTACTAATTCAATCTATGCTGAACTATATAAAATTAATACGTAGCTGGGTGATTAAAATTAGCAAAAAAATTACTTCTAGTTATAAATTTAAATCAAGTTAAGAGTATAAGTAGAAATAAAATCACATTTGAATTTCTTCACACTTTTTTCGACCTTGCATGATAATATAAGTTTCGAAATCTCGATAAAAAATACAAATTATAAAATATTTGTAATGAAAGATGTTTTTCATGTGAATTTCTTTCTCTTATCCCTTTATATTGACACTAAATTTCTATTCCAGTTTAATGCAGTGTTTTAGAAAAATAAATTTATATATAAAAGTTCTCAAGCAATGTATAGGCTTAAACTTATGCACTTATATTTACTTAAAGGCTTAATGCCTTAGATTAGCTTATGCCATTTGCTGGAAATCTTGAACTAGAAGACAATCTTTTTGTATTCTAATTCTCCTTTGTATTTGAGTTCTTCAAAGTCTTGTTATGGCTTTTCTCTTGTGTGGCTATTTCATTCACATGACAGTCGGGCTGAAGTGTGGAAGTCTGCACCAGAACTGGAGCAATGCATTGCAAAATCTTAATTAAATTGGGTATTAGAAATAATTTTTTTATAGGGTGTAAGTACCCAAAAATGATAATTTTAACAATATTTTTTCTAATTTAAAGGAGGGTAGTTAATAGAAAATAATTGGCTATTTATGATTTCAGCAAAATAAAATTTATTTAATTGCAGATTTTATTTGGGATTATTCTATTTACTTAAAATTACTACATATAATAATTAAAACCCTCACTATTTATTTGGGCTAATACTTTATTTCTTAACTATTGAATGAAAGTCTTTTCAATTCCAACATGTTTTCTGGCATTCCCCTTAAGATGCCTTCCATATGCGTTGTGGAGCTATCAATTGCCCTTCTAAAATCCATTATAGTCACATTTTTACTTTTCGAAATTTCAATCCAATCTTTGTGCATTCTAATAACAGTTGCTACATAGAGTTCGTCAATTACATTTATTGATAAAATTATTATAGAGAAGCTCCGGCAAGCTTGAAAAAGCTTTTCACGTCACTTTCTTCGCACCACCCCTTGTTGTCCAGTCTGATTCCACGGCCTAAGGATTGCGCTGCTACCTTCGGACAAGAGCGTGCACTTGCTAAACGGAGGTAGAGACGCTAGGTCATCGTGCAATTAGTTGACGAGGTTGACTTTTCCGAAAATTTGAAAAGCGAATTTTCTAGTTTGGCTATCGACCCAGATGAAACTTGCAGCCCAGGGCACAACTCCCAGTATAGCACTGAAAGACATGTCCGATTGGTCAAGCGAACGCCCTCTAGTTTTTCTGGGCTATCTCTTTCCAACTTTAATTTCCGTCCTCCTAAGGGTAAACGTTGCCCTGAATGTGAGCCTAGGGTGGGCTAGGCGACATTGCGCTCCACAAGACCAAGCAAAGCCAGGCCGATACACATACTGAATGCTACTCTCCCTTCCACAAGGTTCCCACACTCCCGTCCGGCTACAGAAGTTGAGTGGGCAGGTTGGTTCTCCACGCCATTTTTATGTATATGAGTTCGTCAATTGCACTTTGATCCTGCGCATTTAATGCACAAAATGCTTTCATTACCCTTGGTGGTGCTCTTCTATCATTCATAACAATTGTATTTCTTGAGAAAATTTGGAAAAAATACATATAAAAGTGCTGGTTGCATTTCCAATAATCTTGTACTTTTTGATAGATTGCATTTCATCGAAAAAAGTTTGGTCGCACTATTTGGCCAATAAATTACCTCACTATCAAAAACTTTCCACAGGAATATTGCACTATCAAAAGTAAATGATTATTTAGCATGAAGCCAAAAGCGCTATATTTTCTATATATGAATATTTACCAATATCGGATTTCTCATAATTATATTATTATATAATAAAATTAATAGAATTTGCCATTAAATTATTTTTATAATAATATGGAATATATAAAAATTACAGTCACGTTTAAAGCAGAAATAGCAAAACTATAGTCATGTGAATTGTCCAAAATATTTTTGTATTCCTGAGGATAATGAGATGCCATATAATAAAGCTGGGTTAAGCCAAATAATCCAGCCCCACGGAAATCAGTTGCAGGATCCTTTCCTTGGAACCCAATTGACTTTCACTGGTCAGATATAAGGTCTTCTAGCATTTCTTGCCCAGGAAAGGTCACCATCCAAAGTTGTTTTAGCGTTTCAGAATGCAAAGAATTGGCTCTATTATATTTTACTCTAGCTCTCCTCCTTAAAACATTCAAAGCATGCAGCTCTTCATCATTGATCGCAAATCTTGAAGCCCCACAGCATTTTTCACAGCAATTTTCATAGAAATAGCTCTAATTTATCCTTAATCCCCTTATTAAAGAGCAAACCCTATCTTTAGGAAAACTATAGCCCTTTATTAGCGAGCAAAAATATATTTTAAAAAATTTTAAAATCCGCAATAACTATCGTTGTAATAATGAAATTTCTATAAAATTATATAAAATTTTAAACAGATTGCTACTGTTAAAATTTATTTATATATTAAAATAACTTTTCAAGTCCCGTACTTCTTGGCCTCAGCTTGGAATAACGGTAAGTGGGCGGGCCTAACCGTCAAACTGTTTCTGTCTGCAGTCCCTTGGACCGCTCTGATCTATAATAGACTCATGTAGAACTATTCTCTTGAGTTAAGACTCTCAAGAAGTCATGGACTTCTCTCACTGAGCTCAGATGTAGGGCCTAACTAAGATTTTTAATTGTGCATTTATATATTAAACTAGTTTTTATTAATTTTTTAAAACCAGAAAGAAATTTTTAAAATAAAAGTATTGCTTGCTAATCAAGGGAGGGTACAACTTCTTCTTCCTTATCTAAAAGTTCGTCAGATGATGCCATTAATATTAAAATCCATTTTTGAATATTTGGGTAAACAAAGGAGAACTTTTCTCTTAAAATTTTTGCATTGGCTAATAAAAGCCATATATATCATCTATATATCAGAAACTCGTTTCTATGTGATGCCATATTTTAAAGATAAGATGACTAAACGCAAATTTAAATAAAAATTCATCGAAAGTCTAAGTATACCAGTAGAACTTGCATTTATATTGGAGTTTTGAAATATACGTAAAATTAATTCTATTTTTTATCCAATGAATTGTTCAGATCCGTTGAGACATATTTATAATTACTAACTCTCCCCGCTCATTGAGCGAACATAAGCATTGGAAAATTCCCTATTTTTTTGCCAAAAAGCCCATACTCCGCGGTGAACAAAAATATTTTTATTATAAAATTTTAAAAAAAATATTTCGATATACAAATAATAATTATTATAGTTAATTCTGTTTAATTTAAACAGCTTGCATTTTAAAACATATGAATTTTAAAAAAAAATTAACCATCGGAGGGGGAGTAAGAACAATCTAAAAAATGACTCAGCCAATTGGTGAATTAGGAAAGGATGTGAACTTTTTTCCGCTCACTGGCTTGCAATTTGGGAAATGGCTCTCAGCATTTCACCTCGAAAAACAAATATTCTTATTTTACCCCAAAAATAATACCTTCGTATTCCTAGCTGTACATCCTAAAGAAATTGGCCAAATAAATTCGTCGTTTCTAATGCCCCTTTCAAGAAAACAACTATTAAAGCAATTTGGCAAAAATTCCCCATTTGCGGCGCCTGCGAAGAGAAAAGATTCTCTTGATGCAGAAACAATTGGGATTAATTTGATCAGCAAATTAAGTGCAGACTATGGAGGAGTAATCGCTTTTGAGGTAGAATTTGAAGATATCGTCGGCCTAGATTATTGCAATACACTTGTTTATCCTTTTTTTAATTAAATATTAAAAAATTATATTGAAAAATAAAAAGAATTGGGCTAGTCTTAGGGAGGATACTATGGAAGCAGAATTGTTATTGAGGCAAAAAAAGGGAAAAAAAGATGATTTTGCAGTGTCAAAGAATTTTGCAATTTCTATGAGATTTCGACCAATTTAAGTTATAAATCATCATTTTATACGCCAATTCTTGACTGGAGCAAAACGTATTTCGCTACAAAGCAAATGTATCCTATTGAAGAAAATAGGGATCCTCTATGGCTCATTTAATTAATATATGACTATATCATAAATTTAAATACCCAAATTATGTAGATTACAGCCACAAAATATACACAGTGTGGATTATTTGAATTATAAGCGAATGTTTCTAGATGTTCCACGGCAGTCAGAAAAGCTACCAGCGGGTGTGGTCCCTAGTCACAGCCGATGTATCTCTGAGCAAAGTGAATATGAAAATACCCCTGATGACAACTTTGATGGCTTTGACAGAGCCAGATCTGAAGCTTCAAGCTCTGACTGTGAGTACGAAATTCACAAAGATGAAGGAAAAGAATTCAAAAACAAAACAATTGTCGCTTATTTCGATGACCCAGTTTTCCCATTCTTTATAAGAGATGTCATCAGGAAGCCGGAAAACAGTAATTTATTGAAAATAGGGCTTTAAATATTTTTAATATCAAAAATTGTAATTTATTTTTAAAAAATCAAGGATGGTTTTTTCGCTTAGCCCTTGAAAATGTATGAAAGAGGCATCCCATCTTGGGCTGTCTTTTTACCATCATACGGTCTGCCATATAGACCATGAATGAGAAGGTCAATGGCGCTGATAATTTTTTGCTTTTCTCTGATGACTATGCTATTAGGATTTTATGACCTTTATAAGAATATTCCAAGATTGAGAGAAGCATTGCATTTAGTTTTTGGAGACTTTTTCGAGATGTTTGAGGAGGCAATAGTACTGAGGCTTTCGATGCTTTTTGGGTATCTTTTGGCTTCAAGCCAATATTTCCAAAGTTTTATTGGATTACTTGTGTACCCGTTTCAGATGGTTTGGTCTATTGTGAATTCACTTTTATACCAAATTTCTAAAATTGATAAAATTTTATAGTAAACTTATATTTAATTCCTACAAAAATAAGCAAAATCTTGTCATGCACATAATTATTCTAAATTATGTAAGTTTACTGGTAAAATATGTCACTCTTGGCATTTACACAATATTGCAAGCTATTCTTTTCATTTTTATCCAGCTAAAAGACTTCACATTCATCACATTTAGTCTCCCATTCGACATAATCTGGGGCATCACTTATCTCATCTGGCAAATTCTCCGAGAATCTTACTATTTCACAACAGGCCTCATTCTCACCATCAGAAGTACCACAAACATCGTCCGAGCCAACAAAGAAGCTGTAGAAGCTGCCAAATCCTTAAGTATCCTCATCAGGATCAAAAACTCCTGGCAAACCGCTGTAGGAGCTGTAGTAAAAGGAGCCACGTCCATATACAACTTTACAGTCTATTCCTCTATAAATCTCTATAAGCATAAAGACAGTGCTTGGATGAGCTGGGAAAAATACTACAGAAGGAACCATGCTTTTATCAGGCTGAGAGTCTTTCAAGTCTTCTCATTTATGCTCTTATGGGCTCTTGTTAAATACACTTATCGTCATTATTATACAAGTCAACATGTGATAAATTAATAATAATTGTTATGAGTTATACTAATTTATGGGACAAGTTTAAAGAAGTTCATGACCATTGGAGCCTTACGAGGAAGCTGCTGGATGAATTTTCAGATTTTTTGCAGGAAAGGGCTATGGTTTTGGAAAATAAATATGGATTTTTTGTGGGAAAATAGGGAAGGTATATAGAAAAGGTATAATTTAGATAAAAATTATGCGAAAGGGCTTGAAAAATTAGCAGCTCATTCTTTCTTTCAACTTTCGACTGGAGATTCTTTATCTCATGGGCTTGGGACAATCCAGAATTTTTACCATTTGCATTCTTCTCTATTAAGCAGCCTCTCACAAAGTTTGTATTCAGATTTATCAAATACAGTCAAACAATTAGTAAATGAGCACGACGCTTCAATTAAAGAAAAATACGAAACAGGCCGAAAACTCACCAACGAAAGAGAAAAACTGCTAAAAATTCATGACAAAGCTCGAGAAAAATACATAAAATCGGTCAAAGACTCAGCAACTCAAAATAAATCAATTAATCCTCCAGCGAAAAACAATGAAGATTTTTTCTTAAAATCTTATATGTCATCAATACAAAATGCAAATACCTTTAACATCCAATTCAGCGACGGAATAAAAGCTGTTTTAGCTGACTACCAAGACCAAGAAACCGCAAAATTAAAAAACTTAAAAGAGTCCTTACAAAGAATCGTGGCATTAGAAGGGTGTTTTATTAAAAATTTGGAATATGAGATGGAAAATTTGCCTACTGTAAGAGGTATATAGGCCGTTGAAAGTTTTAGCCCAGAAAAAGATATAGAAGAGTTTGCAGAAAGTATATGCACAGGGAGAAAGGTAGGAATTCTTGCATTTGTGCCGTGTTATGAGGAATCAGCGAAGAGAAAGAATATGGAATTGAGAGACTCACAAGAAGAAGAAATAATGAGAAATGTGCTTGAAGCTTGCTGGAGTGAAGACAGTATAAATGATCACGATCTTGAACTTTTTTATCATTTGATAATAGAAAGCCAGGGTAGAAAAGTGTTTACATCTTTTTTAAATGAAAAAAGACACCAAGGGCAATTTAAAATACCTGACAAGAATTTTGGAATTTTAGGGGAATTAATGAGAAGACTTTTAACAAGCATGCTAAATACAGAACTAGATTTATTATGCGCTAGGCAGTGCATAATTTTGTCGCAGACTTTTTATTATGAAGATGCTACAGCTAGAAAAATATTTTTGCAAAATCTAATTTTATTGATTTTTTTAAATAACAATATTTATTTTATATAAAAAATTTAAAGTGAATAAATCTGGACTTATATAGAGTTTTCCTTCAATTGACTATGGCAAAATTTGATGTTTTTAATATAAAAATTAATGGCAAAATATGGGAAAGACACTATATTTTATTACACCCTGTATGGCATGATGAAAAAAATTGAGAAAAAATTATCACAGATGCAATTCAGCTAGAAATGAAAAATTATGCAGATTCTTGTCTAGATAGTTTAGAAGTTCATGATAATATGACACAAAAAATGAATATGATGAATGTTGGACAGCTTAATTCGTATGCTCATGTAATGGCAAGTTTTGACCTAAGCAAAGAGACTATAACTCAGTTAATTTATAAATTAGCAGAAAAATTCCAAGTCCCAGAAGAAATGATCCCAGACGTGTCAGGTACCGAAACTACCCACTAAATTAATTATTAATTAACAGAATCTAAGGGTTTAATTTAATGATATTTTATACAGATTGCATTCTGCTAAAAATAAAAAAAAGAAATTAGCTGTAGGGAAAATTTTTAATTCGGCTTTTTAATCTAATAGGACTTTCTGATTTAGTCTCATCTAATTCATCACATTCATATATTTCAGTTATATCATTTGTAAGAGGAGTTTGATTATAATTTGTATTGTTTTCTTTTTCTTCTTCTTTTTTTTCTTCTTCTACTGCTTCTTGTCTACTATTCATAGAACCCGGAGACTGTTCTATTTTAGCTTTATTTTTCCCAAATAGCTTAATAAGCACGAGTAAAACTAACCCGAAAGGATCTGCTGCTCCTATTAATTTAAGGCAAAAGACTACACATTCAAAAGTAATAACTTCATACTGCTGGCTTCTATTAGGGGAAAGATTAAATTCGAAAAATGATAGAAAAAATAATGTTGGCCTAATAAAATAATTGAGCAATACAATTCCTTTCTTCAATTTAGAATTGATGCATTTATTATAAAAATCATTGATTTTCAACATCACATACCCTAAACAACATATACTTTTAACTTTTTTAATATCGTCCCGGCAGACTAATGATATATAGAAAATTAATTCAATAAGAGCATGAGCTGTTATGAGTGCACAAATAATTAGCCAGTTTCACCAGTTTTCTCGTCCTAGAATAATGTCGAAAATATAAAAATAGAATGAGGTGAAGCTGATAAGAAATGACAAAATGATTAAAATAAGCCTTATATAGGCTCTTGGAGCTTTTTTCTTACTCCCCTTAGTGAGCGAGCAAAACCATTGGAAAAATCCATATTTTTTGACCAAAAAACCTGAACAAAAATTTGATATATAAGTGATAATTAATATATTGAAATCTCTACTAATTCTCTTTAATTTTAAACAAATTGCGTTTTAGAACATAATATTTATAAATTTAATAAACATTTGTTTTCCAATTTTCGCGAATTAGGATTTTTTTAAAATTTTTTAATATTAAAAAAAAACTCCCTCCATGAGCGAACAAAATTTTTTGTTCACTCACGGAGAGAAGAGTTCGAAGGATTTCCTGTTTCATTCATTTTTATTAATTACAGTTTTAAAAAATTAGAAAAGTATTAATCTCAATCGTGATCAGCTTTAGTCATAAGCCCATATTATAGCTGGGTTTTCCTCTCATAATCAAGTTTATCTCCTATCGAAGCAACTCTTCCAGCTCTGCAGCTCTGTCAATATTCTCAAATTGCTAATGCGGCTAAATTTCTTGAGTTTTCATTCGTTTGAGCTTGTCTATAGTATGCTCACCTAGGATGCAGTCAAACTTATAATCAACTTTTGGCAATTAAAATATGGCATCTCCACCTGGCATGGCCTCCGGCCACGCAGCTTCCGAGCACATATTTTAATCATATCCGGCAAGGTTTTATAAAGCTGGGAATAGGCAGCTATGCTAGGAAGCAACTCCCGTGGTGTAGGGAGCCTAGCCCTTGCCCTTTTTTTGGCTTGGGTTTTACCTTGAGGACAAAGGAGGCTTGCAGTTGCAAAATTTTTGCCCAGCAAAATCCTTTGGACCTTTCGGGCACTGCATTACTGTGAAACCAGGGTTACGGCCTGGGCTGCAAGTTAGACCTTTTGCCGACAGTCGGCCAGAAAAAACTTTTTTTGATTTTCTGTGCAGGCAATCTCGTCGCAGTAGCCAAAGCAACCCATAGTCTGCCAACTCAAGACTGTAGCCACCGCGGAGTGGCAAGGAGGAGAGACAGAGGAAACCGGAAGTAAGTACGCATCCCACAAAGCGGATGAATCCCTAGGAGATCCTTGGTAACCGAGCTAACAAAGCGGACCTCGACTAACCGCCATAATAAGTAAATAAGTAAGATCAACTTTCGGCTCGAAAGGGAAGATAGTAGCCGATAGAGTAAAGCCTTTCATTGCGCTTGATAATTTCCCATAGCCTATTCTTATAATTAGTCACTGTTTAGGCTAGCTTTTCTAATTCCACTCACCTTTATTTCAAGAAGCAAAAAAATAATTCTGAAATTAGGCTTTGGAATTATCAGAGTTACTTACTCCTTGGAACAAAAAAATTTAAGCAAATATTAAATATATTATTTACTTCATAAAATTCATGTAGCTTGCTAAGCTAATATTCTCAAATTCAGGATACCAGAGAGTAGATGCAGATAGGAACTAGACTTAGCATTTGCTATGCGCTTGTTACACTCTATCAGCTATTATTTTAAAATCAGTTTTCTTGAATTTTAACTATAGTATAAGAAATATCGAAAACAGAATAAATAGAGATTGGTACATATATTTAATATTGTGATAGTCTATTTACAGTTTAATTTGAAAAAAAAATTATTTATACATTCGATGAAAAGATCAGCCTTTTTTTGAACTAAATTTACTTCTTCAATTTTTACCATTAATATGTGCTATTTGTAGTTTCCTATATTAACTATTGAAAATACAAATATTTATAAAGAAATTGAAATAATTACAGAATAAGCTATAGAAGCTTTAGTAAAGGCAAATTTATTTTTTAAAAGCTCGTCAGCTATCATTTTTCAATAGAATAATTTATTTTTCTGAATTATTTCAGATTTAAAGTTTTTCTATACATCATAATACTATAATATTGATTATCATTATATCCATCCTCTTCCATTGCCAATTTCTTTAAAAATAAAAACTCCATTTACAGCTTTAACCTTATCAGAATTAGACCCTATAAGGTATGTGCCCTTGACTATAATTTTCAGCTCTATACATTGCTTGGCTACAGCGATCTATTATAGTTTAAGGGCTATACATCAATCAGCATAAATCTGTAATTTTAATCCCTAAATTAAATTATATTATTTAGACTCGAAATGTGAGCCATTCCCCAGAATCATTAATGGAATGCTGCTTCTTCATTGAACATTTTTCATTCATTACAGGCGAACTATCGCGAGTGCACCGACTATCTTCATTTAAATTTGAATTACTTGCTCCCCCTCCATAATCTAACAAAATCATCGGAAAAATCCCTGAAAATTTACCCCCATAAGCGAACAAAAAATTTATTTTAATATAAAATTTATAAATATATAATGAAATCTTGGGAATTTGTTCACTTATAGAGAGAAATTAATTCTTTTTTTGCGAATTTTTTTTTCAAAATTCCAAAATTTTTTGTTCTCTCAAGGAAGGTGGAGCTAGCGATCTATCATTTTCAGCAAACTTCTTACTTTTGTATATTTTTCTAAATAATTCGACTGCTGGGTTAATAATTTCACATAAAAATCTTCCTTTCGTTTCAATAAATAATATAATAAATCCATATAATTCTAATGCTGCTCTTAATTTAATGTAAGAAACAACACACACAAAAACTATTTCTTCATGAGCTTGGCTGCTGATAAAAGAATAACCATATAATTTTGGCTAAGATTTATGCAGCCGAAATCCCTTGACTTAAGGAAAGGCAGCCTATATCAGAGTGAAAAAGGCGGAATGGCAAATCAAAATTCCACCCTCTTGAATTTTCTTGCGAGACTCACTAAGCTTATCCTAGGTTAGATCTACCCTCTGTAGCGTGACCAAATATTCCCTATATCTAAAACTATATGAGATGCAAAACCTGCCAAGCCCATCTGATAGGAACAGTAAAAACCTTTGGGAGAAATAAAATATCCCTCTGATATAAAAGCAACAAAGCAGATTCCTCATGATATCACTGTTCATAATTAAAGGGTGGGCTACGACTAAATCATCTTTAAGAAGTGAAAACGCATTAAAACTAATACTAAAAGATAAAAGAACAGTCAAAGCGGAAAATAGATAGGAATAATAGAGTAACCCAAATAATGAAATTTATAATGATACAAATTTCAAGCTTGCAAGGGCAGGCACAGTTTGCAAAGAAATTTCTATTTGGCAGAGGCTGATTAGAAGATTTAGCTCGTACCTCATTTTTAGCCTTTCTGCGACAAACCACTACTATAGAAAAAACTTCAATAAGAAGATAAACTTTTATCATGATAAAAATAGTTAGCCAGTTTTTTCAATATTCGCCAGCATCGTTGAAGTAGAAAATTGTATAGAAAAATGATGCAATTCAAGCTAAAAAAGATAGAAATAGTAAAGCCCAATGCAAATAATAGTGTGGCTTTTCTCTTTCAGTTGTATTTTTCATTTTAATTATTTCTATATTCCATGACCTCTTTTAGATCGCCTTAGCTCCGAAACGCCCTTCCAACCCAAATCCCCCAGCTTGAAGGCTGTTTATAGATCAGGGCGATCTAAACGAATCCTTGCGCTATACTTTAGTTTAATACCAAATTAGGTAAATCTATTTATAAAACTTATAAAAAGGAAGAAATTATGGCAAAATATAAATTTTGAATTATACTTTTATAGTTTGCTATACTGAATAGGTTTAAGCAAAAAATTATTTTAATTAATATATAGTAGAAAAGAACTTTGTGTAGTTGGGCATGCAAATGCACAATTATAGGCTACTGTTGAAAATAGATTAGCTTCATAGTTTTTATATAAATAGGATAGACATAATTATAAAGGGCTATACTTATTAAAATTTATAAGAAAAACTCACTATCTGAAACTTTTTTTGGGATTTTAAATATGCTTTATATTAATTTTTTTAATAAAAAATTTTATTTAGCAAATAATTAATTATATTGAATAGGTCAAGATAGTAAGTTCTTTACAATCTTGAATGTGTTTAAAATTCTTAAAAACATTAATCAGCATAATTTAATTAAATTTTCTAAATTTATTCATTATTTAAAAAGAATATTTTAGATTCTTGATCTCTTCAGATCCTTTATTTTTCTTTGATTCAATATCTTATTTTTATTCATGCTGATAGGGACTGAAGGTTGTAACTTTGCACCAATAAACTTATGGTTTTTGGCATGAAGACAATCATATGCACATAACGAATGAGAAATCTTGATTACTTTTGAAAAAATATTCTTTAGGTTGCCAATTTTTGAGGGCTCAATATTAAGATCCCAAAAATCATTTCTAACAATATATTTTCTTAGTGAGTAGTCTGAATTTAAATCAACCATTGAATTTCTAATAATAAATCTCATTAAAGCATCTTCTACTTGATATTTAGTGGGATAAAATCCAGAGTTGGTGTCACACTCTTTAATTAGTTCTATTATAGCAGATTCTACAGCACTATCATTATCAGTTTTCTTGAAATCAGCTTTTATAAAATCTCTTGTATATGGGAAATATTTTGCTTCTACAATCTGATATAGAGAAATAATATATTCTAGCTTAATTTCTGAGATCCTTGTGCTGCCTTTCAAATCTTCAGAAATTCTAGAAGAATTTAGCTCTTTGCAGAAATTCATAATAGAGGAATCATTTTTCCCTTTATAATACCTAAGGTAGCAAAGCAAATAATTAAATGATCCATATATTCCTTTCAGTTTTTCTTGATATGCTTCTCCTTTTTGCTTTAGTTCATCAAAAAATAACTCAATACAATGCAGCTTATCAGACTCAAGTGGTTTTTGATTGATAATTCCTTTGATTTCTAGTAAAAGTCCTGACTCTTCGCTGGATAAATTTAGCAACTCTAAATGATATTGAATTAAATCAAGTTTTGTAGTATCAATCATTTTAGCTAAAAGGAGCTGCTTAGCCAGGCATTTTCTTATTCTTTCAAAATCATAAACAATTTCTTTGCCTCTTCCATATATGGGGCTGCTAAGTGAGTAAAGATTGAGTATTTCTGTATTATCTATATCAAGTGAAATTATATTTTCTTCTTTTAATTTTTGTAAAGGATACGCTTTAAATTTGGCTTCATCGAGGTCATTTTTATCTCTTAAAGAATTCGAAATTATTGAATTTATTTGCGAAAGACATTTGTTTTGGATTTCAGCTAATTCTATTAAAACAGCAGCCATATACATACCACCACCTTTGACTTTATTATCGACAAGGAAATTAGTAAGTTGACTTTCCTCATTAAATTCTATGCGATCTAAAACTTTGCATTCATACTGGAGATTATCAATTCCTTTGCTATTTCATGCTTTAATGAAGTTTTCAAAAAGCGGCTTTATGAAATGATTATCCTCAATAGCTTTCTTAATAGTAGTTTCTATAGCTTCAGACCGAAGAATTTTATTGTTATATATTTCAAGCAAACAATTTGTAAATTTTATAATAGGATACAATGATTCGACTTTTAAAATTTCAGTTGAATTTTTTAGATAAATATCAATTATTTTGCAATCCTCAGGATTGCTCAATAAATACTGATTTTTAAGATTTTCGAGAGATGGTTCACCTTTTATTCTGAATAATTCTATATCAGGATAATTTTTATCGTCTTTTAGATTAATATACTCATATATATAATCTTTAAAAGAGACTTGGACTTCATAATTGGCTTTACTTTCGCCCCTTATATATTGGAGCAAATACCTTTAAATATATTTTTGGGTTATTAATTTTCTTTAAATTGAAAAATAAAATTCTTGATAAAAATCAGGACTTATATAGAAATACCTTTAATATTTATTTTAATATAAATTTACCTATAAATTACTCTAGTTAGTGATGGGATCTAAATATAATACTATTAAAACAATATTAGCCCTTTAAATCGACAAATTTTACAAATTAATACTTTTCATACAAATTTATAAAATTTGTTCTAGAAAAGTTGTTTTGGAACAGATTTTGCTCCAAATTAAGGGGAAGTAAGAAAATTTGAATATTCTAAAATAGAATTTTGTGGGTCGATGTTAGGAATAATCAAATTTTGCTCAAAGTTCTCTTCAAATTCATCCCTATCTTTTGGAGAGAGTGATCCAGTGCTGCAGCTCAATAGTAATTCATCCAATTTTGAAATTATTTTATATACCCATAAATGGCTTGAAGCGGATCTACTCATTTCTAATAATTTTTCATAATCAGATTTCACAGATTCTCTTAGGTATTGATAACTATCTTCTTGCAAAATTGATGAGTCTATAAGTCCTTCAAGGGTTATATTATCAATTAATCCTATCTGGTGCAAGGCTAAAATAATACTGCCTAGCACAAAATGAAGAGCTATATAACTAATTGGATTTAAGCCTCGAATTGAGCGAATTTCTCTTTTCAGTGATCCAGGAAATTTTAAACCGGCTTCTATCTGGCTCATATGTCTTCTAACTGCGTTGCTAAGAAAACTATAAGCTTGCTCATGTGATAAATTCTCATGCCCTTCTCTTTCTATTAATTTATGGTTGGTTCCTCCTATGTTTTTATGGCAAAAAGGACACTCAAATATCTGCATTGGGGCACCACATTTTGATATCACATAAATATAATCGCAATCAGACGAACATTTATAAGTACTTCCTTTGGAATAGCTTTTCTTTCATTCCTTTGATATGAATGCATCAAAGTTATCATGAAATTCTTTAATGTATATATGCAATGGATTAGGTTCTGCTCCAAAAATATATCGATTATTAAATCTTTCGCTTAAATTATCTAAACTTCCATTTTCGTTGAAAAAAATTGATGAAATTGGATTTAATTTTTGGCTGTAAGACAATATGACTGTAAAAATTCCTAGAATTGTTAAAATTCTGTGCAAATCAGTCTCTGATGTATCTCTTTCTAATCTTAAGTCGGAATTTGCTGGGAAATTATGGATATAAAAATAGAATAATTGATAAAATTCCTGGCCAAAAGCATTCAGAATGTCATCTTTTCTACATTTGAAAAAGTTGATAATATTTCTATTCATTTCTTTTTCTTTCGAATAAATTGAAAAAATTTTATTTAAAAACGCAATTCCTAAAGCAAGCTTTTGGTCAGGGTTTTGAGTTTCTATAAGAATTTCATCATATAAATTTTGGTTTTCATTTTCCAATATTTTTTTTATGATATATACATTCCTCTTATACTTTTCTAAAACCCTAGGGAAAACTAAAAATGAATCTAAATCTAAATTGATTTTTTTGCTTTTTTCTTGTTCAATTTCTTTTATCCTAGGAATCCATTTGAGGTTGGGATATTCTATGATGAACTTAGAAATGTCATATCCTGTAATTGTTAATATTTTTTTAACACAATACATTTTTAAAGTATCTCCAATATCTAAATTAAAAATAGTTTTATCAATTTTTTCTTTAATTTCTTCTTCCTTATCATTTAATATTTTTTTTGCAAGCACGCAACAATAAATATCAAGATAATTTCTTACCAAAGTCAATGATATTATTTTTTTTATTTTTGGATACTCAATTTGTTCCAGTTTTCCTTTTTTTAAAAAGTACTTAAAGAATTGATAATCGCTTTTAAGTTTTTCGATATCAGATTTGCTTTTTGCGTCATCTTTTTTTTCTGAATCGAAATAATTTCCTAAATTATCACTTAAAATTATGCCAAATTTGCTATGAATCCCTTGCTGTTTTAAAGCTTCTTCTATTTCGTTAAGGTAATTATTATCATTGGGTAATTCAAAATC
The DNA here is from genome assembly GCA_914767885.1 of Blepharisma stoltei. NCBI lineage: Eukaryota > Ciliophora > Heterotrichea > Heterotrichida > Blepharismidae > Blepharisma > Blepharisma stoltei. The sequence continues at coordinate 160,137 of CAJZBQ010000038.1, forward strand.
AACATCTTTATTGTTTGATATTTTGTATTTTAAATCTTCTATGCATTCTATAATTTTTGATTTTTCTACAATAATACTCATAATTTTTGTTGTATATTTCCAAAATTCTTCATTTTTAAACTCTTCAGCAATATCTTTTATGAATATGGAATCGTTGCTTGCTAGAAGCTTAAAATAAGAACTTATAAATTTGAGGTATTGTTCAGACTCACTATATTTTTCCTTAACTTTTGGAAGAACATGTCTTGCAAATTCTATGGAACATACATAATTTTTAGTTTCTGTTTCGACGTTCAAGGCTTGATCTAATAGATAAGATAGATCTTCCCGTTTACCATTATTTTTTGCTACCAATTTGCTGTATGAAACCCAGAATTCAAGAATATCTAGAGTCTCGATAAAAGCATATTCTTTTAATTCTATTTCTGTAAGCACATTATATAGCTTTTCTGCTTTTATAGAGTACTGTAAAACATCTTCGTTATTACTGGATATCATTTCATTGATCAGCATTTCATAAATTGAGTCTAAAACCGTTTTTCGTGTATTTTCATTTTCTTCAGAATTTTCATCTTGCTCACTTTCATAAGGAGGTAAATCTTTTAAATGTTTCTGAAGTATTTTTATAGCTTTATTTTCTAGCTCTGGTAAAAGATCAAAGGTATTACACAATAAAACTCCAAGTTCTCCAATTTTCATGAATGAAATTAATTTTTTTTCAAATAAATTATCACCATGAAAAACGATTTTGAGTAGTTCACAAATAAATTCTTTATGATGCAAGCTTAGTAGATTTTCCTTTAAATAAATTGATACAAGATCTCCAAAATATAAATCTTGTAGTTTAGAGTGTTCTCCATTAAAATCCAATTTTCCTCTATTATATTTAGAATGCTTATTGTATTCGTCTTTAAATTGCTCAATGGGAGTCTGAATCTGATTTTCTTCCATTTCTGATATTTCATACGATTTAAAAGCAGCTACTACAGTCTTGTAGTCCATCATTGAAAATGGAAAACAAAGCTCATATTCGCATTTTATAATATTTCCTTGATAAAGACGGTTTAGTCCAATATTATTATCTATTCCTAGGGTATCAAATATATCAAACCAAATTTGCTTTCTAAAGCTATCAAATTCGAGATAGGGATCTCTAAAAGGTTCTATGCAACTAAATAGAGCGCTGTTTCGTTCCAATGTATAAAGAATTAGCTGTAGAGAACTTTCTATTTCTGTTTCAAGAAATAGTGAAATAGCTTCATAAAGATTAGCAGAGTCATCTATAAGCTTGGACTTTAAAAAAATTTCTTCTTTTCCAATCGCTCCCATCTCAAATGAACATGTATTTTTGTCAGTGAGACATTTGGCAGAAAAATCGTTAAATTTCGGTCAACTAGTACACTATTTGAAAATTTTACGACCAAATTTCTTCAATGAATGCACACTATTAAATGTACACGATCATTGGGACCTTTTCCAATCTTTATTTATTATTTTTGCTTGCAAATTTTTCCATATTTTTGCTTTAAAATGGCTAGCAATGTCACAATCAGTTCCAATTTTTTCAATAGCATTATTAAGATAGATAGGAATTTTATCTTTATTTTCTTCTGTGATTTCAACTCTAAAGGAAAGTAAGCATCTTTCTGCTAAGTGTTTAATTTCTTTCTGAAAATTAAAAATTTCATAATCTAGTATTAATGACTTTGTATCCTTTGACAGTATTTCGTCTGTGACCTCAAAAGAATTGTCGAGCAAGCTATCAAACATTTTCATTTTTCATGACTCAAATAGCATTGTAAATGAGCTATATTTTATATTTCTTTTTATATGGATAACAATACAAAACTTCTTTTTGGACAAAGGATTTTCTGAATTTATCTTATCAATTAAAAATTTTACTAAAGGAAGATGAACACATTCTTCTCCAAAATCGACTTCTAAAATAAAAACTTTTTGGGTTTCATTTCTATAAAACGCATTCAATTCTTTGGCTAAATCTTGCTTTGAATTATAAGCAATCATCTCTTTGATTATAAGCTTTTCATCATCATCATCTGTATTAAAAATTTTTTCTGATATTCTTTTATCATAACTCCACCTTCCGTGAGTTATCAAAAAGTTTTTTAGCTCAAAGCAGAATGCTAATATTATTTTTAAAATGTTTATTTATAAATTTTAAGTAATACTTTTCGAAACTTTAAAAAATCTTAATTTTTAAAATTAATCAAATTTAGATTGAGATCTCAATAAACTAATTATATATCAAAAATATTTTTTTCATATAAATTTTTTTTTTCACTCACAAGAGGGTATTTTACCTAAAAATAGGGTTTTCCACTGTTTTTGTTTGCTCATGGAGGAGAAAGATTAAGTGAATGCAAAAATATTTTCAAAGTCACTTGTATTATCTATCATTGATTTTATTGTATCTTTGAAATTTATTGCATGAAGCTCTTTCCATTTATTTTTTATACTTTCTTTAATCTCCGGATCAATTGAGATTAATTCTAGTAATATTAATATATCAGAAGAAGCTATCTCTAAAAGATTTTTTTTGCATTTTTCTAAAGTTTCACTATTTTCTTCTCCTTTTTCATTGAAAAGTATAAGCAGAGCTAATGAATCACTGCTATAAATTGGAAATAAGTGATTTTTAGTAAAGCTAACAACTCTTTGCTCTTTAATGACGAAAAATAAATCAATTCAATTTTCAAGCTCTTTTAACAATTTCGCTTGCTTATTATTAAGTATTTTTTCAATAGTCAAAATATGTTTTTCGAATCTGTTAAGAAAAGGAGCATCTTGTTTTTTTACATCTTCTGGACTTATTAGTGTAATTACATGAAAATTAGGATGCACTAGACACTTTGGATTAAAATTATCTCCAAGAGAAATTTTGCAATATTTTCGTTGATAATTTTCTGATCCATGGATTGAAAAGCTCTGATTAAATAAATCGTAAAGTGAGCTATAAATGTGGTCCATATCTTTCAGAACTATAGATACGCCTAATTCCATATAAATTATAATATCATTCAAAGACTCAAATCCATAACTATCTTGATTTATATCATCAGGCAAGCTACTTCCAACTATAATTCTCCTGTTTTTATTATCACTCAAATATTTATCTAAAATAAACATGGCTATATCTGGCTTGCCAATAATCATCAAATACCTTGCATTTGGATCATTTAAGTTATCATTTAACAGTTCAAAAATTTTTGTATTTTTCTTAGGCAAATTTATTTTATGATAATCATAAAATAAGCTACACATAATAGATTCACCATAGCTTGTGCCTCCAAAATTTCTTTCAATTGCAGCTTTCACACAATTTGTTATAAACTCACTTGTACTATTTTCTTTATCAATTAGTTTTTCTGATACTCGTTTAATTAAATGATAAAAGTCTCTCAAGCCATAAAAATCAGCAATTTCTGTTTCTTGGGTTTGTGTTTTTAAGCTTGTATATGCCTTAGCAAGCTTCTTAATTATATGGTCGTAAATTTTATTTTCAGTGTATGAATGATAAATATCCAATGCAGTCAGCACCAAGTCATCCTCACATGGATCAGGCCTAGCTAGATATAAAGCTCTATTCATTTTAGAGGCATCTAACCTTCAATTAGAAATCCCGATAAATCCAACTTTAATGTTTTCTTTTTCAAGATATTTGTGAAGAACTTTTAAAGGGTTATATCTTGATAGTTCAGCTAAGCCAATTTCATCAAATACAATCACAGGGAGAACCTCGTGCCCTATTTTTGGATGTTTTCCAGCTTTTTCAAAAACCTTTATAATTCCTCCAGATTTGCAAGACTCAGAGCCTTGAAAATGCACCATCACTAGCTCTGGCAAAGTCCTAAAATAATGGTCATTTGATGTTTTACCTCTGAGATTAGAAAATATTAATTCTATCGATAAAGATTTGCTGCTTCCAGGCTTTCCACATATAAAAACAGGTATTTTATTAACAATACAAGGAATAGCAGCAAAAATGTTTTCTTTTAAAGCATTATTTAAAGCTGTTCCTTTTGGCAATTCCATTCTTTCTATATAGTCATTTTTTTCTAGCTCTATTATTTCCTTAATTTTTAATACACTTATAAAGGGGCTGCTTATAGAATCAGAAATTTTGCGTATAAAACGCTCTCGATCTAATTCGGATGCAATTCTTAAGTAATAGCAATGAGAAAAAGAAAGGATTCCCGCTGAAAGATCAGTGTCTTGATTCGCATTAATATATTTTTCATTGACTTTACTCCCTTTGAGAACGCTGTTTACAATTGGAGTTTAACTTTTTTTATAAATATAAAAAGCAAAAATTAAAAATTGTTTAAAAAATTTTTTAAGACCTTATTTTTTTTGCTGACTCTTAAAGAACGGGATAATCCTCACAAAGGTGAAGGAGTTAGATTTTGGTGGCAAGTTTAAGTGATCAGAGATAGACTTTTCAAACCATAAATATAAATCAATAAATCTTGATACATCTCTTACTCATCCCTCTTTAAATTTAAACAAGAGCATTTTTTGAAAGCAATTAATAAAAAATTTTTTGATTTTCAATAAAAAAAAATTTTAGCACTGGGATGCATTATATTTCTCTTTTTTACTCATCAAATTGCAAATAAATGTTTTAATCTTATTTTCCAATTCTAAAATTCTCCAAAAATGTATCTCTTTTATTAAAATAACGAGCTTATCGCAGATATAAACAATTTCATGATGGGCATCCTCACTGTGGAAAAGTTAAGCTAACACTGCTGACATCTTCCTCTTCTTGGAAATACTTGTGAGCTATACATATCATATCAGTAAAAACTTCTTTATACTGTGAATTTATGCGGTCAAGCATATTATTAACATATTTTCTTACATCTTCATGAGTGAGCGTTCCAAAGTCCCACACATAGTCTATCATGGTTTCAGGGAGCGGTTTTACGAGATGAACCAGCTTACTTTCATTCTGCGTTCTTTTTACTTTTTTGATACCAATATTTTGCTGCATTCCTTTTTTTGAAGAAACTCTATAAGGATTACACGCTCCTAGAAACGCAATATTTGAAGGCAAAGGGTTTCCATCAAGAGTTCTTTCACACATAATTTCACAAATCATTCCAATAGAATCAGTTGTATTGAATTCATCGAAAAACACTCACAATTTTTCATCTGGGCCGATTTTTTGGGCTTTTTCTGTTATTTTTTTCATTTTGTTTCGTATATCTTCTGATGTGGTGCCTGCATGAATACTAATTTTTGAGTAAAGCCTTGATGATTCGTCTTTAGTTTCTTCTTCAATTGACGAAGAGCTATGCAAACTGCTTCTAAGAGGCTCTTTTTTGGGCTTTCCTAGCACATTTTCAACAAGAAATTGTATCAATGATGTTTTTCCACACCCAGTTTCGCCCATAATAATAACTGGAAGGCCTGAGTAGACTCTAAGATAAATAAGATTCATTTTTAAGAAATTATCAGGAGTCATTACATATTCGCCATCTCCATACGTTTTTTCCAGTCTTACATTATATCTATTATAATTATTCAATATTTCTAGCAGCTGATAACGATTCATTGATGCGTAGTCATCAATTTCAAAATTTTTTCACTGTTCTTTATTTTTGCGTTTTCTTATAAAAATATTTTGTTTTGCTGCTAATTTTTGTAGAGAAATTAATTCTTTGAAATTTTCTGGAACACAATCTCGATTTCTATATATAGGAATAAAAGACCCATCTTTAAGGAAAATTAGGTGAAAATGGTTTGATGATTCTCATTTGATATTATTTTGGTATTTTAAGGCTAAAGAAGAAATTTCATTTGCGTCATCAATTTGGTTCATTAAAATTTTTTCTGAGGACTTTTCTTGGATTTCTTTAATATTTGATATACATTTAGTTGTGAATTCTTTAGTTGAGCTTAATAAAGACTCAAAGACCATTGTTCGAAAATAGGAGAGTTTTTCTGCTATATTAGAAAGTCCCAAGTATGATAAATTTTCCTGTATATCTTTTATGATGTCAGGAGAAAATGGACTTCTTTCGAAATTAAGGAGCAGCCAATTTAATATTGATATGAAAATATTCAGTTGCGTATATGTCACACTTTTTTTATCATATTGTTCTTCTATAAAATAATTTTTTATTAAATAAATCAAATGATCCTTCTGCAAAATTATTTTATTTTCTATGGCTTTCTTATCGTCAATTAAATGATTCTCATATAAATTCAAATAATTACCCACAACTTGTATAGGATCATCAATTATTTGGGGGACTATTAAACGCTCTATATCAAAATAATCAAGATGGCAAGAAGGAACAAAACTTAAATAATCTATAGACTTTAAAAGATTGTCCTGAAAACTATTTGCTACTTCAATTAAAATAGGAATCCCTGCATCTAGCACAGAAATACTTTCAGATGTGCTTAAAGTTCTGAAAAGGCAGATATTGATTAAAATTTCGTTTAATAGAGAAGGGTTGCTTGTATAGCTAATATTTAAAAGCAAAACTGAGTTCCCAGTGACAGTGTTCAACTTCGAAATCATTTTGCATAACTCTGCATAATTAATATCACCACCAATAGGAAAAGTGATTAAATTTGACCCTTTCTGTCTTTCCTCCTCTTTTATCATTACTGATTTTCCAAGTCCTGCAAAAGATGAAGTTATTACTCGGCTTTGATTTTCTATTTCACTTATCTTTATCTTTATTTTTTCATCACTTAAAATTTTATTCGAGCTGAATCTATTTACCTTTGGGACTTTTAAATATATTAAATACTGCAGTAGCTCCCCTTTTAAATGAAGCAGAATTTTAATTTTTTAATAAAAAAATTTTAAGCGAAAGTGTAAATAACTTTAGCCAGTTTAAAGAAGGAGCCAAAGAGGATGCTATTTAAAGATTGTCATGCTGGATCAAATAATTTTCTAAATAAATTTTCATAAAATTTTTAAAAAAATAATCAATTTTATGTTTGAAAATTTTGCGATCCCCTTTAAATAGTTTTTTTTTTTTCCAATTAAAGAGGAGTAAGTAGCATTTTGGGTTTGCTGTAATTATTCCGAGCCCTGATTTTATTGGCGATAAGCCGTATAACTCATTGAAAAGTAATTTAAAATTTATTTGATTTTCTAAAGAGAGATTTTCACAGTTTATTAGGCAGTAGATATTGCAAGAAGGGTCTTTAAAGTATCTATATAGAAAGGATTTAAGTTCTCTTCAATAAGTGCAGCTTTTACAAAATAAGACTTGAGAGGCACTAGGAAAAGAGAGCTTATAGTATTCATAAATAGAAAAAATCCCATTGAGATATTTTGTTGTGTCAAGAATGATGATTTCGCCTTGGAAGGCTAAAATTTCTGGGTTTGGAGGAATGCCATTTAAATTAGGGATTTCGTTCAGAACAATTCCTAATTTCATTAATCTCTCTTCTGGTAGCCCATCTTTAATGTATTGTACTGAAAGTTCTGTCTGTTTCCCCATAAACTTTAATAAGCTTATTGCCTCGTTTTTTGATACACAGGATGAGTCAATAATATAATTTTCTAAAGTCCAAAACTGGTTTCCACTCAAAAATGTTAACCAAAAACACTCCTTATAGGAATTGCTCAAATTTTTCTCCCAAGATTTAAATAGCCGCTGTATTTCCTTTTTTAATTGGATTACGGCTTCATAGTCTCCATCACAACAGCTAAATTCTTCATTAAGCTTATCCTCCAATTTTGGATAGCCACTTTGATATAAATCATTCATACAGTTGATAATTTTATTTATTAAGTTGATATAATTCACAAAAACATCAAAATATTGTAATCCTCCATCATTATGCGTGCATGAGGACTGATAGGTGTGCATTATCAACTGTGCTCGATTTTTAAGTTCATTAATATCTGATATATCAAACTGCTTTTTCGCATTCTCAGAATATACTAAATCAATGAGATATTCATTATTTTCAAATTTCAGTTTAAAGCTTGATTTTTTCACAATTCCAAAAATTTGTTTCTTTTTAGCTTCTTCTTTGCAATTTATTTCAATATGCAACTTTGTTATAGCATTGAGTTGTGCAGCACATGAGCAAAGCTGACTAGGGACAGATTTAAAATCTTTTCCATTATCACAATTTGATGCAAATAATTGACTGAGCTGAGCAAAATTAGACAAAGAATCCTTTATATCTCTGATACAATATCATAAGTTTTCTAAATCTAATATGGTCTGCATGCTAACAAACTCAATTTCATAGTCATTTATGCCTTCTTTCATATCCTTTATTTCACCTTCTCTTAAGCTTAACAAGAAGAGCACAAGCTCTTTTGATTTCGCTATTTCTTGAAGTGAAGCGGCTAATGAATTTTTTTGCTCTTTCGACAAATTTTGAAACAGTTCATGGATTTTGGCTGATTCGTTTAAAAATTCATAAATGCAATAATTGTAAAGATTTGATGATAATTTAATGTAGTCAGAGCATATTTTCAAAACATTAATATCTGCTTCTCCTGTAATTTCTTTGAGACCAATTATTCCATGACATGCGTTTAACAAAGTATCATTCTCTTGATATCTCTCCAAAAATTCTCTAAAACGAGCTATCTTATCAAAAGCAAAGAGACCTTCATTCTTCATAAGGCTGGCAATGATTTCTATCTCTTTGTCAACATCTTGTATTTTAGAAAATATTTTTATGAATTCTCCCAATGGATAATTAGCACTAGCATCAAGAAACAATTTAATCAAGTTTTGAATCATTTTATCATATGAATTTCTACAGCCTTCAATTATTTTGTGAATGTCCAATTTGGGTGAACTTGATGTTGTTAATAATATTTTGCATTCGGGCAGATAATAATTATTAAATATATATGAGTCAATTGCAAGCCCAATTTCACATGATATATCTACTATCATTTTAATTTGTTGTGGAAATTCAAATTTAGCCAATTTAATTTCTAAAAATTTTTTCATTAAATCTTTATGTTCTTTCTCTATAGCTTCATAGTCTACCATAATATCTTGAAAATGGCAAATAAATCTATTGAAAGAATTTAAACTGTTTTCGATTTCATTTTTTTTTTCTATAGCTTCTTCAATTGCCATAGAAAAATTTAGCTTTTCTTTATCTAAATTATTAAATGAAATTTCTAATAGATTTATCATGTCTGATCTCTGTTGTTTAAGCTGATTTTTGATAGTATCGATTTCAGATAAAGTAATATCTTTATTATATATTTTCTCTCCTATTTTGGATATTGTGCTTATAAGCAACTTTGGATGTTTAAATGATGTTAATTTTTTGTTTGAGTTGAATATTCAGCCCCATCATTTTTTCTTTTGAGGTTCAGTAAATAAAGCATTTTTAATATATTGCTCTGAATACTCATATACAATAAGAGAGAGTTCTCTCTCTATAAGGGTGCTCAGAGTTTTATTTTTTTCATTTTTTTCATGAAGTTTAGAAAATTTTTTAAGTATTTTTTCGACTTTATCATTTTCTGAGATTTCTTTACCCAAAAGCAGTTCCTTCTCGTTTTTTAATTCTATTTCAATATAAGCCTCATTTAAAATTTCATTTTGGCAATTATCGATATTTACCACACAGCTCAGAAATTCTTTCTTTATGTTTTTGCATCTTAATAAAAGACGCTCTACAAAAATAAAGCAGAGCCTTTCTAAATTTTTTTGGTTTTCAATCGAAAGAGCTTCACTTTTAAAATTGGAGATAATATCCTCAACTTTTTGATGATTAGCAATAATATTATTTGACCATTTTTCAAAAAATGAGTCAACAACAGAGATTTTGAAATTAAAAGTATTGCACACTATTGAAAATTCAATTTTGTCTTCATATATAAGTGTTTCAGAAAGTTCAATGGCGGAATAGTAGTCAGAATAAAAAACATCATAATAATTTTTGAATATTTGTTCGTAGCAATGAAGCCTGATCTTTATTTTTTCAGTGCTTTGTTTTAAAATGTTTCATATCATTGCTCTTGCCTTATTGTTATACATTAAGAGCTTAAATTCTTGGTCAAGGCTGCAAAGTACTCTAAAAAATTCAACGATATTATCCAAGCTTGATATATATTTTTCGCAATATTCTTCTACTAAAGTATCAATATCCTTAATTGATTTATTTTTAGCCAATTCATTAGTCTCTTTCAAACAAACTAATTGCAGGCTTCTAAAAAATTCATCACAGCTTAAACCTTGACTAACTATTTTTTTGAATATGCAGATTCATCTCTTTAAATTGAAAGAATTTATTTTGCTAATAATAAAATTTTTTTGTTCAATATTTAAAGGAATTTTAAGTTCATCCAAATCTTTTAAAAAGTGTTCTAAGATTTCAAATTTCGAATCATCACCCATATTGTAATCAAAAACATTTCAGATTTTCCTATCTTCTTTCATCTTAAATGCCATTAAATGGGCTAATCCTTTTAAGAAATGAGGATCCGATTCTAAATTTTGAAATTGGTCAGTGTTTTCTAATAAAACTTGAGACTTGCTGAAATTGACATCTGGGATCATTGAATGAGTGATGCATGATATCAAAGAGACAAGAGCATGGAGCTTCTCTATAGACAGTTGAGGATATGATGAAATAAATTCTTCCAATATTTCAAGGAAAATTTTTGCATTATCATAATCAGTAATATCAAATCCATATTTCGCTTTAAATTGCTTAATAAGCATTGGAATAGTTTTCTCCCAATTGAGATTTTTTAATAAATAGTCTGCGTAAATTGATAGCTGCTTGAATGAACCACTTACAGATTCACCATCAGGTCTAACAGCCCCTAACGAATATATGGTAACTATATTAACATCAAACAAGAAATTATTTTGAAACTCCAAATTAACGCCTCTGCATTGACCCCCACTTTCTCAGTTCTCTTTAATTTTATCTAAAGATTTATCATAAAACATGAGCTTAACTTGAATGCATCCATTCCACCCTTTATTAAGTTGAATAGGCATTTCAAAAATTTTAATATTTTGGTCAAATTTTTTACAATATCCTTCTAATATTTTGAACTTTTGAAATTTAATTGGGTAGCTGTCGCTTCCAATTATTGCAAGCTGAAGAGAATTATTTTCACGCTCTTGAGGAGTGAGCTTGTATAAGGCATAAATAGTGCAAATGTTTGCTGAAGTATCTTCGCAGTCGCTGAACTTATCCTTGGGTTGCTCTTCAGTAATGCTTTTTATTTTCTTTTCAGGATGGCATGGCTGATCTGTCAGTTCTGCTATAGGTGAAATTATGTTTCTCAATTTATGTAGTGTAAATTAAGATATAAATAATATGCAATAAGGTTGTGCTAGTTTATACAGATTTAGGTCTTAACTTGCTATAATGTACAAATAATATGGTGATATAAAGTATTGAGCTCACAACCTATACTTGTATTATATTTTCAGCTTTCATTTTAACTTTATCCTTCTTGTAAATTTCATTTATTTCATACCTCTAACTTTCGATGGCATGTTTTGTTTGGACAAAAGATATGTAAGAAAGTGCAAGATGTCAATCGTGGTTATCGTTAATAATAAGCCTTAAGATAAACTTGCTAGTGCTTCGAGAAATCCTAATTGGTATTATATATAATTTTCATCAGAACGAGATTCTTCAGGTATTAGATCCTCAGCCTTTCCCTCCTCTTTTTCGCAAAACGCTAGCTCTTTTGCTTCTTCAGCACTCATATTTTTATAATAGGCATTTTCTCTCTGTTAATTTTAGGATTCTACATTTTTGTAAAGGTAAATGGAGAATTAAATACGCACTAAAGTTTTATTAAATAGGCATATATATATACTGAATTTGCTTAGATTTCAAGGAAGATCATATGAATGGTGAATTAGTAAATAATTTATAGGGATTTGGAGCCTTTTTTAATGTCTTGAACAAGAAAGTGGTAAACAATTCAGCTTCAATTACTCTAGACAATAAGGAATTTGCTCACTGGGTATAAGTTTTAAAAATATCTATAACTTTTATATAAAATATAGATAAAGAAATATTATGTATTAGCATTTTTATTTAATTATGCCCCTATATAGAATTTAAATCCACATGTAGCGTATGATATTTTTTGTTGGCCCATAATTTAAATAAAATCACAATAAAGCATAGGTTAAATCAAAATAGCATTAAGTATACATTTTCTAATCATACAAAAACAAGTTTTAATAATAGTGAAGTACTCTGAATTAATATAGAATTTAGAACAAGTCCAACCCTAAATTTATGTTTTTCTTAAAATTTAGATTTTTATGTGACAGGAGATATGCAGGATGACCTGAAATTTTTGCTGGGCATGGAATTTTGGGATCAATATCCTTCAATTTAGAGATAGGCAATGTGAAAAGCGAGAGGTAGACAAAGATGCAAGAGGCAGAGGAATGAAAGAAAGAAAGAAATTGAAAAGCTGAAAGGGCCTGTAAGATAAAGAGTCGATTGGAAATACAGGTAGGATAGTTAAAATGGGAGCAAAAGCACCAAGCGAGAATCCATCATCTATCTTAAACTGTATATCTTAAAATTGACTGAATCAACAAATTCAATATTTCAAAAACTAGATTAAGCTAATAAGAAATATTTAGAGGCTACTAAACTTCTCAACCCTGAGCGAACAAAATTTTCTTACTCCCCCCCCCCCCGTGAGTGAACAAAACCATTAGAAAAATCGCTATTTTTTGCCAAAAAACCAACCCTCCGTGAGTGAACAAAAATTTTTTAAATACACAAAATTTTTTATGGAAAAAAAAAATTTGATATATAAATGATAATTAGCATAATGAAATCTAGAGCTAATTCTGTTTAATTTTAAACGAATTGCTTTTTAAAACATAAATTTTACAAAAAAAATTAATATTTGTTTTCCAATTTTCGCAAATTAGATTTTTTTAAAATTTCGAAAAAAAATATTTTTTATAAAATTTATATATAAATTTTTTAAAAAAAAAAAAATTAACCCCCTCCGTGAGTGAACAAAATTTTTTGTTCACTCACGGAGGGGGGGGGGAGTTAATATAAAAAATATTATGAAAAAAAAATTATATATATGATTAGACTAGATTATGCTACATGTTTAAAATCACCTCTATTAAACTTCTGCACAGCTCTGTTAGAAGCTACGTGGTGGCTCAAGCGAATTGGAGGTTGGATGCCATCACAATTTTATGTATATGATATATGAGTGATGATTAATACAATTAAGCATCTAGCTGATTGTTGAAATTTAAAAAGCTTACATTTTAAATATAAATTTAAAAATTAAATTAATTTTTGTTTCCCAATTTGGGATTTTTTTAAATAAATTTACTATAAAATTTATATATACAGTAACTCCCCCCCCCCCTCCGTGAGCGAACAAAAACCATTAGAAAAAATCACCATTTTTTGACCAAAAACCCACCCTCCGTGAGCGAACAAAAATTTTTTTTAATAGAAAAAATTTTAATGGAAAAAAATTTTGATATATAAGTGATAATTAGTATAATGAAATCTAGAGCTAATTCTGTTTAATTTAAAACAAATTGCGTTTTTAAAACATAAAATTTTGCAAATTAAATTAATATTTGCTTCCCATTTTTGCAAATTAGGATTTTTTTAAATTTCGAAAAAAATATTTTTTATAAAATTTATATATAAAATTTTTTTTAAAAAAAAAAATTAACCCCCCTCCGTGAGTGAACAAATTTTTTTTGTTCGCTCACGGAGGGGGGGGGGGAGTAAGCAAATTATTGGCTTGCTGTGCTCCCGACATCTTCCGACACTCTAGGAAGATTGATTTTGCTAACAAATATTGGTAATGCCAACTCCAGGAATGGCAAATACACACAATAGGATAGATTTGCATTCCTTTAGTTAGCTTTACTAACATTTGTTGGGAAAGCCAATACCCAACTCTCTCAGGAGATGCCGGTAGCACAATGAGCCAATAGCGTGCTTGAGCTATATAAAAATTAACCCCCTCTGTGAGCGGACAAATTTATTTGTGCATTGAGAAGGGGGAGTAAGTAATGAAGAGAATGATATATTACATCATGAGCCTTAGCTTATAAATACAGATTTTAAGATAATAGATAAAATATAATAAGCAATGCATTTAAAGATAGAGCAAAAAAACTAAAATATAAAAAATAGCACCTCTTAGCCGAATAAATATTTGACTTACTACTGAAGGGGATTATTTATTATTTCAATTTATTATGTATTAATTTTAGAAAGTAAGATAATAAAATGAATTTATTCACAAATTTATGCCTCAAAGTTTTATCTATCTAAACATTTAGATTACTAGTAATTTCTTGCCTATATATTAAAAAAGCTCAATTTTTGAAGAATTTGAGGATACAGGAATCTATGAAAATACTCTACTTCCCGAACTAGGTGATTAATAAAAAGTAAATATGCAAAAGCATTTGCAGAGGTAGCTTTATTATAAAGCATTAACAATTCTCAACGTTTATAATCTGAATAGGCAAATTAGGAGTATATTATCTTATATAATGGTATAGCTTCTAGTTGTAAGACTAGAAAATTGGGACAAATGATGGGGGGGATCCTTACATCATGAATCCCTAAGATGACTCTTTTTAGAAATGAAAATAAAGGTAATACCCTGTCGGGTGTGGGCTGAGGCTTTCCTCTTATGAAATTTGATACTACTCATGACAGCATCTTTATCAAGCTCTGTTTATGAAAGTCCACTCCAGCCAAAAACTCATAAACATAATTGAATTTTGTGTAGTTTAAAATTGCATCTCTACATTTAGCAGAGTCTCCAGTGATAATTCCAAAAGCCCACATCACCTGTTCTTTAATATCATTATTATTTTTCTTAAAACTGTAAACAAAAATGGTAACACACCAAGATTGAGCAAGTAAGAGCCCTGTTCTGAACTTCCTGACAAAATATTTGTATTCTCCTTAACAGGAATAGCCTAGTTTCATCATTTAGCCTTAATTTAATTAAAGAGAATATTGGGTTATGAATTTTAGGCACCGTAAATTTATTTTATTAAAAAAATTTAAATAGTCATGTAGCTTCAAATAAAAATTTATCGTCATCTTTTTCGTATGCCAAGGAAATGATATGTTGGTAAATCCCTGTTTTGATGACATCGTCTATAAGTGGGTTATCAACTATAGATAGTGATTGTCTGAGAAACTGTAAACCTTCAAATTGGAGAACTTAGTTATTTGAGCGGATTTTGTTAGCGGTAGCTAAGATTTGTTGGTCTTCAATTTGGATATCAGTGTGAGATGCACCTGCTAGATTCGCAGGAGCTGCTGGGTTTAGACTTTGACTATCAGGGGCTTGAATATTATCATTAGAAATAGCAGAAGCAATTGGGCTATTTTCTTGATTGGCTGGATCGTTGATGTTCTGTATATTCCATTTATTAAAAATATATTAATTTTAAAGGTAATTAGGGATTTTGAGATATTTAATTTGTATTCATATTATTGGGTAATCAAATAAGCAAAGGAATAAAAATTCAGAAATTGGAAAGGCTTGTGGAATCTTTAGAATGTTTTGGTGAAGCAATTAAGATTGATTCAATGAATTCTGAGTTACAAAATGGAAAAGGAATAATCATTTTATATGAAATTATGTCGAAAAAATCAGCTTTTAAACGCACTTTGGCTATAACACTATTTAAAGTTTTATTAATAAAATAATTAATAAACATTATTTTCTTGCAACTTTATATTTTCAATCTTACCGATAAATTGAATTCTGCAATAATAATTTAACTGCAAATCATTAATTATAGTCTATTCTTAAATCCTTTGTGTCTGTAGTTGATAATTTTTTCAATGCTCCAAATTATCTGTAATATAAATGCTGAGGCTAAGGTTTTTTGCCAAAGGATTCTCTCGCTCGTTTTCAGAATTTCCAAATCACTACAACATAGAAAAAGCTCGGATAGATCTAAAACTTGCAAGTGCTAAAAATTTAGATTCATTTATAAACGATTTAGACTTGTCCAAAACTTCTCATTCAATGCTTGCATACACACTGACGAATGTTGATACGCAAAAGCGAAAACTTGAATCAGAAGTCTGAAAAAAGTTACATAAAATTAGAAACGAAGTGGAAGGGAACCTTGACAAACTTGATTCTCAAGGTATCGTCAATTTTTGTGAGTGATATGCAAACCCTTATCGTGTAGCCAAAGGAGCATCTCTAACAAAAGAGAAGAAGAAATTATTAATTGATCGCATAAATGAGTATATAATTAATCGCTCTTTTGACCGAAAACAAATTTTATCAATCCACGAAAATTTGGCGCCTCAAGCGTTTAAAATAGAAGAACTAGAAAATGAAGTTGAAAAAATTGCTATGAGCAAATTAAATTTGGAAGAAATTTCAAAAATTTTGACTGGAACTGGAAGATTAATCTATACTTCAAAGAAACGTATTTTTTTCACTTGCATGGAAAGAATCCTTCAACTAAATAAAGAAGAGCTTGATGGAAGGCGCTTAGCCAAAATTCTAGACGCTTTAGCTATTAAATGCCCTATGAGCGTACAGAATTGTTTATCAGATTTTTTAAAATTTATTGAAGATAGTTTGCCTAGATGAGAAGGAAATGATTTATTATCAGTAATCAAGTTCTATGAGAATAGCAATCCTTTCTATTGGAGTACATGCCAAACTGCATTATACAGACTGAATACTTTGCTTAGTAATGATCAACCCATACATTTTATAATTGAATTGACTTCTCTTTTAAAAAAACAAGCTAAAGCTCTACCTATTGCTGATAAAATAATTTTAAAAGGTTTGCAAATAATTAAGGAAAAATTGTCGAAAGAATCAATAGACTCAGAAAATATTAAAAAAATACTTAGGATTATAGGCCAAAATATTGATTATCAGACTGCACTTACATTAGCACACCAGATAAATAGTAAAACCCTTTATTTTCAAAAACGCATGGAAATATTTGAAAAAGCATCATGATTATATGTTAACAAAGAAGGAAATCTTTTCCCTTTGACAGATTTAATTTCAATTGAAATTAACTATATAAGAATTAAAAATCTTGAATATCCTGAACATCGCTGCAAAATAGATGCATTATTCAGCATTAGTCATACAAATAATTATGAACTATGGCTCAAGACAGCATTTAGCTGACCTGAGTTGCTGACTTTCACTTCAACTCGAGGAGTTTGCTTGGAAATTTTCGCTGCAAACCAATTCTATCAGTTCGAGCAAAAGCTGGTAGCCTAGGGCGAGCTAAAGCTATCCTGAGGTATATATGGACTGCAAAAAATGAAAGATTTACTTATAGATGACTTAAGAGAGTGAATTACTTTAAGTGGTGACAATACTAAACTTTTTATGAATATTGTTCACAATAAAGAATATAGTTCAAAGTTCTGTAGAGCAATAAAACCTTTGCAAGCCACAGCTTTTCGCTCATTAAAAAGATTATCGAAGGAATGTAATTCCTTATTTTTTTCGATTTTGCTTTATGAGTGTGATCCTGAAAAATGAAAAGACTTTGTGATCGAAAATAAAAATAACTTTTCATTTGAAGATATCTTAAGAGCAATAAGATTCTATCAAGGACCTTTTGAGGCAATTATATTTTTACTAGAAGAGTATAAAAATAAGTTAGCTCCACGATGGATAGGTGCAGCTATGGATAGAATTGTTGAAGTGGAAAATGTTCAAGTCTTAAATGATTTTGCCCGTATTTTAAACAAAATAGACCCTCATTATTTATTAAATGATGCAGGTATATTTTCTAGAATAAATAAATTCAGTTATCTACTTAGGAATTCCGACTCTAGTTTGCTGATAGATTTATTTGATGGCGCATTTAAATTACTAAAAGACCTACCTATTCATTCTGTCCTTGGCAATCAAAACATCAGAATACTCAGCTTAGTTTCACAATTTGGCAAGCTAGAACCGGAAATAGCTGATTCTGTTTTATCTAACTATTCTTATGTAAATGATATTGATAAAATAGAGATGCTGACTATTTCTTCAAAATCTACTGATTTGGAGCTGAGAAAAAATATAATCAATAACGTTTTCAACAAGATCAATGAGAAATTGAATTTTCATCTTCTTCCTTTGATTATTAGGGAATATTGATATCATCCAAATACAGAAATTGATAATTATATTATAGATGCATTGAAAAAATTTGTTCCACTTTTAGGAAAAAACAGTGTCTGAATTATGGCAGATGTAATTAGCAAGCTTTCCCAAGTGAATATAAATGATCATTTAGAGCTATATAATGCAATATCATCCTTACTAAAAGAATTGGCTTTAAATAATGTTGGAAAATTATCATATCCAGATTGTGATAAATTGCTGGATTTAGCTCATAATAATATACCTATGGATCTTAATTTTGCTCAAATAATATCGGAGAACAGTAGGAATTATAAATTATTAGATAAAGAGAGCAAAAGAGAACATTTCATTGAAAAAATAAAAACAATAGGATTATTTGACAAAAATGCAGTTTTAGCAGTTTGTAATAAGCATGATAATTTTAGAACAGCTTATTTAGCAGAAACTATTTCATGTTTGGCAGAATTAAGATTTGAAAAAGAGGCATGGGCTAACCAAATGGCTAATGAATTGATAGATTACGTGGAAGATAAAAAGATTTCATTTGAAAATGATAAAGAGCACATCAATTGGATATATGGGCTTGTTGCTTTTAAAGCTAATAAATTAGAAACTATGAGACATATAGAAAACAGTAAATATTTTGACTGCGAATTGCCAACTTTTAAGCACTTTTTACTGGAGAATCACTTCAGCATGGACCCAGATTACGAAGGAGTGAGATTTCTCAATCAAGAAATACACAAATATTGACAGGATTTTGACTATTTTAAGCATTTTGGAATCCATAAGCCACTTATCACACTTATTGAATCATCATTCAATAAAGTCAATCTTGAAATACAAATCGGAACATTTTTTGACAAGAGTTGGGTACCTTTTTACATTCCAAGCAAAAAGACAGCTTTATGGCCAGTGACAAAATCGGTTCTTTTGTATCAATCAAATAAAGAAAGAGGAGAATTTTTTATGTACCGAAACCAAATTCTTAGAAAGATAAAAGATTTTAAAATCCTTAGTGAAGAAGAGGTGAATAGTATAGGAAAAATAGATATGAAGCAATTTCTTAATTAAATTGAATTATTCAATAATAATTTAGCTGCAAATCATAAAGCTCAATTACGGAGGAATCTGAAGGATTCAGGAATCTATGAAAATACTCTAATGCTCGAGTTAGGTGATTAATAAAATGTAAATATACAAAAGCATTTGCAGAGGTAGCTTTATTATAAAGCATTAACAATTCTCAACGCTTATAACTCGAAAGCATTAAAAGATTACTTTTAAGCAAACCATTTTATTTCTATTATAAATAAATCATTTTCTTCTCGTTCAAATCAAACTTGAAGTAAAATCTTCTCTCTAAGCAAATATATATGTATATTCCTCCTTTATTATATAAACAGTTCACTTGGTTGGGAATTGCGATGCCAAAGTCTTGTAGTAATCTCCAATCCATACAACTTCCAATTTCACTTTCATAGATTGATCCAGGTCATTCAATCAAATATAGTCTCTCTGCACTTATCAAGGCCTTTATTGATTTTGCCCGAAACTCATAAGTAAAGGTCGAGAAAGAGTCAATATCAATTGAGTATAACAAAAGATTTTTACTTATAAATCCAGAAATCAAAATATTCCCATTGAATATTACACTACTGCAATTTTCATCAGCTTCTGGCATTGGAGTTAATTGAATTCATCGATTTTGAGCCAAATCAAATCTACTAGATAGAGTTAAATAATTATCAGAAACCCCTCCAAAGCAATAGACGCTGTTGTTGAAAAAGATACAAAAAATAATAAAATAACAACTGCAATTTATTTATTACAGATGGCAACGCTTCGACTCCACCATACATATTAATTAGCACTGTAACTCCAGAAGCTCGACCATTACCAAAGCAAAATAGCTTGCCATTCGGAAGTTGAGCTATGCAAGTCCATTGGTCTAGTGGTTGTGAAGTGTGCAAGATTTTGACTTTTTTGGTTTCAGTTTCAGTGTTATAAATATTTAAAATAGGTCTCTTGTGTTCTCGTATGATATTATAAAGAGATGTCTTTTTTTGATAAGCATTATGATAGTCTTGGTAAGCTTGTATTAGCAGTCGATTATTGGCACTAGAATTGTTCTGATATGCTGAATAAGTTGTTCCGAAATCCATCTCTAACTTTGGATTGTTTGGTCTCGTGTCTTTACATGATGACTATTTTCATAAAGACTTTGACCTATTTATTTTTGGCCTATTTTTTAATGACCTATTTTTTTTAAGCCTATTCTTTTTTTGACCTATTTTGTTGATTATTTTTTAGCATATTTTTTTGCTTATTTTTTGGCTATTTTTTCCCTATTTTTTTCTGAACTTTTTTGGTCCATTTGCTTTGGAAATGATTCCATGGTGAATTTTAATCAATTTTAGTCTATTGTTTTGACAGAAGTTATATTATAAAAATTTTTTAGTATTAAAAAATAAGCCCAAAAAAAAGCCAAAAAGTACACCAAAATAAATAGGCCCAAAAAATAGGAACAAGCAATAGACCAACAAAAAATAGGCCAAAATAGATAGGTAAAAAAACAAATAGGTGGACAAAAACAAATATGTGAAAAAAGGAACAAAAAATAGGCAAAAAAAATAGGTTAAGAAAAAAATTATTATGAAATAGGGGGGTTTGAAGGGACCGTTTGGTCATCTCAAAATCTCAGTTATCTCATTTATTAAGATATTTATAATGTATAAGTTGCTTTCTATTTCTTCGAGTTTGTTATCGATATCATTAGTAATGATGCTCATTTGAATAAGCAAGCCTCACTCGCTTTCTGTTTTTATGTTTTCAAGCTCTTTTAAATTCTTTCTGATCTCCATTATTATAGAGGAAAAATTGTTTTACTGTTTTAACTGAGTTTAGTGTAATAATCACTCTTGATTTCCTACTGACGATTTCTTGAATTAGAGTTCCTTTGTATTTAAAATGCATTTAATCCTAGCTATTAAAATTATTATTAAGATAAGTCCAGCTATTAAAAAATACCATTTGGAGATCTATATTAAATTAGATTTTGAAAGCAGATGCTGTAAAAGCTCTGCTGTTTGGAAAAGCATGTTACACAAGTATTTATCAAATTTTGATATAAATCGATTTATTATTACCAATTTTCAGGGGTATGTTAAGCTAGTATTGATTGACGAAGATAAACTTATAGTAATAAAAGCTGTACTGAAAACTGAATTTAAAATAGTTAATTCAATATATGTTTAAAAATAATACATTTTATAAATATAACATAGACCATGCTTAATAATTTTAGATATGATCTTCATTGTTTACATTGCTTTTATTATTATAATTGCTCCAAGCTAATGTCTGATTAAATGTATTAATTATTTCCCTCACCATTATTGATATCAAGCAGCATTAACCTCAAGCTCACTGCCTTATCAGAATTTTCACCTTCCTCAATCACTCTATCCAGCACCCTAATCAGCCTATTTCTTTCCTCACTCCCCACAATATTTTTATCTTTTCCAAAATATTCAGTCAGCCCTTCAAGTACAACTTTCTGTGATGCTTTCATTTTATCTACCAAACTTATCATTTCTCCAATCAACCCTATTTGGGCTACTCTTCTAGCTTGCTCTGCATCGCAAACTGTAGCTGTATTTCCTATTACCCAAATTGCTTCCTTTTTAACGTCTTCACTATCTTCTTTTAATACCTTCAATAATTTCTCATAAACTTTTCTTTCTAACAGCCCTTCAACAGCTTCTTTTTTTTCTGCACAAATATTTGACAGCATTCAGCAGATTTCTTTTCTTACGTTTTTTTTGGGACATAAAATTAATTCGTCTATTTTATCTAAAAACCCAAGTCTGAACATAATTTCGTAGGAATTTGGTAATGATGATGAAATATTGCCAAGTGTCCGGAGAGAAGAAATTTGTAAAGAAGCATTATTACTAGAGAGCTGCTGGATTATTTTTTCTAAAAATGTACTGTGCTGGGATATTTAGAGCGATTTATATAATTGATTTTACTATTTTTTAATAAAATAAGGAATTATAATGATGTAGTTAAAAGCTAATGAGTTTAGGAAGGAGTAATTCATTTTTGAAAATTGGTAAACTTCCATCTATATCTGTAAGATATGAGCATCCCCAGGTTGCATCTGTAAGGGCTTCTACATCATGAATTCCCAGGATGACTCTTTCTAGAAATGAAAATAAAGGTATCACCTTGTCGAGTTTGGGCTGAGGCTTTCCTCTTATGAAGTTTGATACTACTCATGACAGCGTCCTTATTACGCTCTGCTTTTGAAAGTCGACTTCAGCCAAAAACTCATAAACATAATTGAATTTTTCGTGGTTTAAAATTGTATCTCTGCATTTAGCAGAATCTCCAGCGACATTTCCAAAAGCCCACATCACCTGTTCTTTAATATCATAATTATTTTTCTTAAAAACAGTAAACAAAAAAGGCAGCACACCAAGTTTTAGCAAATAAGAGCCCTGTTCTGAGCTTCCTGACAAAATATTTGTATTCTCCTTAACAGGAATAGCCTAGTTTCATCATTTAGCCTTAATTTAATTACAGAGAATATAGGATTATGAATTTAGGCACCGTAAATTTATTTTATTAAAAAAATTTAAATAGTCATGTAGCTTCAAATAAAAATTTATCGTCATCTTTTTCGTATGCCAAGGAAATTATATGTTGGCAAATCCCTGTTTTGATGACATCGTCTATAGGTGGGTTATCAACTTTAGAAAGGGATTTTCTAAGAAACTGTAAACCTTCAAATTGGAGCACTGAGTTATTTGAGTGGATTTTGTTAGCGGCAGCTAAGATTGGTTGGTCTTCAATTTGGATATCAGTATGAGATGTGACTGCTAGGTTGGCAGGAGCTGCTGCTGGGTTTGGGCTTTGACTATCAGGGGCTTGAATATTATCATTAGAAATAGCAGAAGCGATTGGGCTATTTTCTTGATTGGCTGGATCGTTGTAGTTCTGTATTTCTTCCATTTATTAAAAATTATATTAATTTTAAAGGTAAGTAGAATTTAATTCATGTTATTGGGTAAGCAAATAAACAAAGGAATAAAAATTATGAAATTTGAAAGGCTTGTGGAATCTTTAGAATGCATTGGTGAAGCAATTAAGATTGATTCAATGAATTCTGAGTTACAAAATAGAAAAGGATAATTCATTTCTATCTTGGAAGTCAATATTCTCCACATACCAAAAATGGCCCCACACGTGGGTTCAATTCCCGTGTGGGGCCTTTTTTTGAATTGCCGAGGATGGCGCAAAATAGCGCCATCCTCGGGCAATTTCTATATCAAAATATGGAAAAGCTATACCCCCTTTAAATTGGAATGAAAAATTCTGTCCCATTTTAAAATGAGTATTTTTTTTAAAATTTTCTCTTTAAAATTTAATATATTATTTTTATTTTACGAAGAACTGAGGCTAAAATTAATTTTATAAAAAGTTTTATTTTCCACATATAAAATTTTCCTAATTTAAAGGGGAGTTAAAGTACTAAAAAATGGAAATTTTACACAGATATTTTGTTTAAATTTAAAGGAGGAGCTATTATTATAGACTATTAAACAAATCCTCTGCCTAAATTTACGGAAACACAGAAACAAGACCTATCCTTATCAAGTGATGGAGATCAAATCTAAGATTAATAAAAAATAATGGCTTTTTTCCAACCACTTTAAACAGAATGCAGCTTATCCAATTCTCTCTTATTAGATACTTTAGTGCGAAATAATCTACTATATGATTTCAGTTTATGATATAGGTTTACTATTTCAACTCAAATCTTGCTCTGCAATTAAAATAATTCATTTTGTATAGACTTTCAAGGTTGTCATTAATTCGAAAATAGATCCCTCATAATAAGAGAAAAATCTGTAATTGGAAATAATCAATTCATGCATAGGCTAGATGCATATTAAATTATAAGCACTTCTTTAACAGATTAAAAAAATTGAACCTTGCAAAAATAATTTCATAATTTACTATAGAAATATACACTTGGTTAAAAGAAAATAAAGCAAATTTATAGCAATTATGGAGAGATTTCTCTTTTTCTTGAAAACTCAAAACTTTACCTTTAAAATTATATGTAAAAATTGATAGAAGAGCACCCCTATTAGTATAATTTCAACTTCACCCCTTTTCAGATAAGCAAAAGATGAAATAGAATAAAATTTTGAGCGAAAGAAAATGAAGCTATAAGGAAAAGAATAAATGATAAAGGCTAGAAAGAAATAAAATATTAGAAATGCCCGCTATGTCATCAAAAGTCACTGATTAGTTAAGAAAATAATTAAATATAGATATTGCTAATTAAATATTAAGGAATTGCTGAATATCTATTTTATTCGCCTCTTCTTCACTAAATTCCCTCCGAACAAAACCATTGGAGAAATTCCTATTTTTGGATAAAAACCTACCGTCCTTGGCAAATTTTTTTGTTCGCTCACGTTTTTATACGGATTTGAGCACTATTTAAAGTTGTATTAATAAAATAAAGTAATGAACAAATTTTTTCTTGCAGCTTTATATTTTCAATTCTATAGGTAAATTGAATGCTGCAATAATAATTTAGCTGAAAATCATTAATTATTATAGTCTTTTCTTAAATCCTTTGTGCCTATGGTTGATAATTATTTCAATATTCTAAATTATCTGGAATATAAATGCTGAGGCTTAGGTTTTTTGCCAAAGGATTCTTTCGATCGTTTTCAGAATTTTCAAATCACTACAACATAGGAAAAGCTCGGATAGATCTAAAACTTGCAAGTGCTAAAAGTTTAGAGTCATTTATAAACGATATAGACGTGTCCAAAACTTCTCATTCAATGCTTGCATACACACTTCAAATTGTTGATATGCAAAATCAAAGATCTGGCTCAGAAGCATGAAACAAGTTAAAAAAAATTAAAAACGAAGTTGAAGAGAACCTTGAAAAGCTTGATTCTCAAGGTATCGTCAATTTTTGTGAGTGAATTGCAAGCTCTTATAGATTTACCACAGAAGTATCTCTAACAAAAGAGAAAAAGAAAATATTAATTGATTGCGTAAATAAGCATTTAATTAGTCGCTCTTTTGACCGGAAACAAATTTTATCGATCTATGAAAATTTGGTGCCTAAAGGGTTTAAAATGGAAGAACTAGAAAATGAGGTTAAAAAAATGGCTGGGAGTAAATTAAATTTGGAAGAAATTTCAAAAATTTTAACTGGAACTGGAAGATTTATTTATACTTCAAAGAGAAGCTTATTTTTCGCTTGCATGAAAAGAATCCTTCAACTAAATAAAGAAGAACTTGATGGAAGACACTTAGCCAAAATTTTAGACGCTTTAGCTATTAAACAGCCTACAAGCATACAGATATATTTTTCAGATTTTTTAAAATTGATTGAAGATAGTTTACCTAGATGGGAAGAAAATGATTTATTATCAGTAATCAAGTTCTATAAGAATAATACAGATGGCTATAAGGGTCTATACCAAAGTGCACTAAAAAGACTGAATATCTTGCTTAGTAATAATCAATCCATAGAATTTATAATTGAATTGACAACTCTTTTAAAAAATTCACCAAAAAATTGTTTTATCGCTGATGAAATAGTTTTAAAAAGCATACTAATAATTAAGGAAAAATTGTCGAAAGAGTCAATAGACTCAGAAAATATAATAAAAATACTTAGGCTTATAGGCCCAAATATTGATTATCAGACTGCACTTACATTAGCACACCAAATAAATAGTAAAACCCTTTATTTAAATGAACTCATGCAAATATTTGAAAAAGCATCATGATTATGTATTAGCAAAGAAGGAAAACTTTTCCCTTTTGCAAATTTAATTTCAAATAAAATTAGCTATAAAAAAATTGAAGATATTGGGTGTCATTACAAAATAGATGTATTATTCAGCATTATTCATACAAATAATTATGAGCTATATGGCCTGCAAAAAATAAAAGATTTACTTATAGATGACTTAAGAGAGTGAATTACTTTAAGTGATGACAATACTAAACTTTTTATTAGTATTGCTAGCAGAAAGGAATATAGTTCAAAGTTCTATAGAGCAATAAAACCTTTGCAAGCCACAGCTTTTCGCTCATTAATAAGATTATCGAAGGAATGCAATTCCTTATTTTTTTCGATTTTGCTTTATGAGTGTGATCCAGAAAAATGAAAAGACTTTGTGATTGAAAATAAAAATAACTTTTCATTTGAAGATATCTTAAGCACAATAAGATTTTATAAAGGACCTTTTGAGGCAATTATATTTTTACTAGAAAAGTATAAAAATAAGTTATCTCCGTGATGGATAGGTGCTGCCATGGATAGAATTGTTGAAGTGAAAAATGTTCAAATTCTAAATGATTTTGCCCGTATTTTAAACAAAATAGACCCTCATTACTTATTATATGAAAAAAATATCATCATTAGAATTGATAAATTTAATCATCTTTTTTTGCATTCCGACTTTAGTTTACTGACAGATTTATTTGCTGGCGCATTAAAATTACTAAAAGACCTTCCTATTGATTCTATCTTTAGCAATCGAAATATCTTAATACTCAGCTTTGCTTCAATGCTTGGCAAGCTAGAACCGGAAATTGCTGATTCTGTTTTATCTAACTATTCTTATATGAATGATATTGATCAATGAAACATGCTGACTATTTCTTCAAAATGTACCGATATGAAGCTGAGAAAAAATATAATCGACAAAGTTTTCAACAAGTTCCATGAGAAATTGAATCATACTGCTCTTCCTCAGATTATCAAACGATACTGATATCATCCAAAAACGGAAATTGATAATTATATTATAGATGCATTAAAAAAAATTGTTCCACTTTTAGGAAAATACGGTCTCTGAGCTATGGCAGATGTAATTTACAAGCTTTCCCAAGTGAATATAAATGATCATTTAGAGTTATATAATGCAATATCATCCCTATTAAAAGAATTGGTTTTAAAAAATGTTGGAAAAATACTATTCGCAGAGTTTGATATATTGCTGGGTTTAGCTCATAATAATATGCCCATGGATCTTAATTTTGCTCAAATAATATCGGAGAACACTAGGAATTATAAATTATATGATAGTGAGAACAAAAGAGAAAAGCTCATTGAAAAAATAAAAACAGTAGGATTATCTGACAAAAATGCAGTTTTAGCAGTTTGTAATAAGCATGATAATTTTAGAACAGCTTATTTAGCAGAAACTATTTCATGTTTGGCAGAATTAAGATTTGAAAAAGAGGCATGGGCTAACCATATGGCTAATGAATTAATGGATTATGTAGAAGATAAAAAGATATCCTTTGAAAATGATAAAGAGCACATCAACTGGATATATGGGCTTGTTGCTTTTAAAGCTAGTAAATCAGAAATTATGAGACATATAGAAAACAGTAAATATTTTGAATGCGAGTCGCCAACTTTTAAGCACTTTTTACTTGAAAATCATTTTAGCATGGATCCAAATTACAAAGAAATTAGGATACTCAACCAAGAAACTCAGAAATATTGGCAGGATTTTGACTATTTTAAATATTTTGGAATAGAAAAGACACTCATCAGTCGTATTGAATCATCGTCCAGTAAAGCTAATCTTGAAGTAAAAGCTGGGGCGTTTATTGATGGGATATGGATGCCTTTTTACATTCCACTTAAAAATACAGCTTTATGGCCAGTGACAAATTCGGTTCTTTTATATCGCTCAAATCTTTTAAAGGGAGAATTTCTAATGCACCGAAATCAAATTATTAGAAAGGTAAATGATTTGAGAATTCTTAGTAAGGAAGAGACGAATAAGATAGGAGAAATAGATATAAAGCAATTTCTTAAGATTTAACATCATGATAAGAATTATCAATACTAATTTCTTTCATCAGCGATACTTCAAGTGCTCATTCTATTTATGGCTTCTCTCTTTTTCTGTCTTCACCACTAATTATCTTTCTTCTACGGTTAATTTAATTTATCTTTATTTCTTGCTACCCCATTTTTTAAAATGGAAGAAGGCAACATAAGCCACCTTTAAATTCTGCTTTTATAGAGCGAAGAAAAACCCTACTAGATTTGATTCATCATTTATTCCCTTTTTAATGGAGTGCAGATCAAAAGCAGGTCAGCCTTAGACCCACAAAAGGATAAGAATATCCACATCCTTGGCTTTAGCAAGGGTGGTTTCTGTTATAGCTTTAGAGCTCCCATAACAAGTCCAAGGATTGAGAAAATACAGAATTTGCTAAATATTCATTGAAATTTATTTATCTAAATCTGTAGAGTATTCTTTTCTCAATTAAATCGAGCTGAGCACCAAAGAAGAAAAGGAGGCTATAATTTGGCCTGACATCATACAGTTAATATGGAGTAAGTAGAGAAGTGCGGAGATGCTGTGAGAAACTGGTGCTGAGAGAGACGATCTATATTGGAGTTTAGGTAGATGATTTATTTAAATTTTTGAAAGTGGAATACTCACCTATACCTGGTGGGATTTGGATGAATAACTGAAGTATTTTATTTTAATCCTGGTTATTAAATTATTAATAATATAGGCTCAGCTTTAAACAATATCTATATTAAATTAGATTTTAGAAGTAGATGCTGTAAAAGCTCTGCTGTTTTTAAAAGCAGGTTATCAACTATCAAATTTGATATAAATCGATTTTTATTATTATCAATTTTCAGAATTGATTGACGAATATAAACTTATCGTAATGAAAGCTGCATTGAAAACTGGATTTAAAATATATAAATTCAATATATGTTTAATGGTGTACTAAATAAAAGGTAAAGATTTGATTATATTACAGATTTTCATAATAAATCGAACCCTTTTTGTATTTTAATCTGCTAACTCCTCATTTACATAGTCAAGATCTTATTTGAGAGTTAAGTTCAAACTATCAATATTTGAACCTGTTAATTGTTTTAAGCTATTAATAAAGTGTATCTCTTACTTATTTTTTTGATAGCTCAATTGGTTTCACCATCAGCATTTTCATGCTTTATTTTATTTGCTTCTTTAGCCAACTTCTAATTCATGTGGAAGCTTTCTTCATGAACTGTTTAAAAAATCAATTTCCAAAATCCTTTCAATCTTACGTTGCATTCAGGGTAAATTAATAAATATGAGCTATAATTTATTTATTTTGATTGATAAAGAAATTAATATATAGATAGGAAAAGGTATTGATTATAAAGAAATAATAGAGGAGAGGCCATAGATTTAGCAATAAATTAAAGGAGCTCATAATATTTTTTCACCAATGAGTATATACTAATTGACCAAGAATAGCCCACTATGGAGCCATTCTTGGTCTGCCAGAAAAAATTTTGACAAAAAGATCCTAATCTGCCATTACCACTGAGTTTTGGTGTTTCCAAATTTTTTGGGCAAGCCAAATGCAATAAAAAAAATTGTTTCTTTTGCGATGATGCATTGGCTTGTCAAAAAAATTTGGCAACATCAAAACTCAGTGGTAATGGCCAAAAAGATCCTAATCTGCCCATTACCGCTGAGTTTTGGTGTTTCCAAATTTTTTTGACAAGCCAAATGCATCATCGCAAAAGAACAATTTTTTTTATTGCATTTGGCTTGCCCAAAAAATTTTGGAAAACACCAAAACTCAGTGGTAATGGCAGATTAGGATCTTTTTATCAAAATTTTTTTTGGCAGACCAAGAATGGCTCCTTAGTGGGTTATTCTTGGTCAATTAGTATAAGTGCTCTGTGCTATTTTAAATAGTTTTGCGATATCATTTTGTAAATTTAGTATAAACCTTAATAATTTAGATATGATCCTTGTTTACATTCCTACTATTATAATTGCTCCAAGCTAATATCTGATTAAATGTATTAATTATTTTCATTATTGATATCAAGCAGCATTAGCACCAAGCTCATTGCCTTATCAGAATTTTCACCTTCCCCAATCATTCTATTCAACACCCTAATCAGCCTAATTCTGTCCTCACTCCCCACAATATTTTTATCTTTTTCAAAATATTCAGTCAGCCCTTCAAGTATAACTTTCTGTGACGCTTTCATTTTATCTACCAAACTTATCATTTCTCCAATCAACCCTATTTGGGCCACCCTTCTAGCTTGATTTGCATCGCAAACTGTGGCTGTTTTCCCTATTAATAATATAGCTTCCTTTTTAACGTCTTCACAATCTTTTTTTAATATCTTCAACAATTTCTCATAAACTTTTCTTTCTAATAGCCCTTCAACAGCTTTTTTTTCTGCACAAATTTTTGACAGCATTCAGCAAATAATTAAAATATGGCGTTTTCACCCTAGCATGGCCTCCGGCCATGCAGCTTCCGAACACATATTTAAATTATATCCGGCAAGGTTTTGCCATTCTGGAAATATAGAAATTGCCCGAGGATGGCGCAAAATAGCGCCATCCTCGGGCAATTTCTATAAGAATATATGCCAAATAAGCAATTCTGCATGGCAGAGCCTGACCAATGCTCAGCATCTGGGATAGATTTTATCTCGTGAGGAAGGAAGTCACAGAGGCTGGAAAGGGGAAGCCCAGCAAAGTCCCTAGTGTGAAACTGGGCCTTATGTCCCAGGTCATGTGCTCCCCCTTTTTGCCGAGAGTCGGTCAAAAAACTCATTTTTTGAGAAATCGCTCACTCATGAGCCGTTGAATTCGGTGACGTCACCTAGAGGTAAGTGATGCGCTGGGCGGTCGAACCTGGAGGCTGTGCTTTCAGATCCCTATGTGTCAAGAGGTGGCCGTGGTCTTCAGAATGCCTACCCCGTGGGGGACGTTAAACGTGATATCTAATTAAGTAAGTAAGACAGCATTCAGCAGATTTCTTTTTTTACACGTTTTTTTGGACTTAATATTAATTCGTCAATTTTATCTAAAAGTCCAAGTCTGAACATAATATCGTAGGAATTGGGTAATGATGAT
This sequence comes from Blepharisma stoltei, assembly GCA_914767885.1. Classification (NCBI taxonomy): domain Eukaryota; phylum Ciliophora; class Heterotrichea; order Heterotrichida; family Blepharismidae; genus Blepharisma; species Blepharisma stoltei. The sequence goes on from CAJZBQ010000038.1 coordinate 191,238, forward strand.
AAAATATTGCCAAGTGTCCGGAGAGAAGAAACTTGTAAAGAAGCATTATTACTGGAGAGCTGCCGGATTATTCTTCCTAAAAATGTACTGTGCTGGGATATTTAGAGCGATCTATATAATTGATTTTACTATTTTTTAATGAAATAAGGAATTATAATGATGTAGCTAAAATAGAGTTAATTTAGGACGGAGTAATTCATTTTGGAAAATTGGTAAACTTCCATCTATATCTGTAAGATAGGAGCATCCCCAAGTTGCATCTGTAACGGATTCTTCATCAAATATCGCTAAAATGACTCTTTCTAAAAATGAAAATAAAGGTATCACCTTGTCGAGTTTGGGCTGAGGCTTTCCTCTTATGAAGTTTGATACTGCTCATGACAGCGTTTTTATCAATCTTGGCCTATAAACGTTCATTCCAGCCAAAAACTCATAAACATAATTGATTTTTTCGTGATTTAAAATTGTATCTCTGAATTCAGCTGATTTTCCAGCGATATTTCCAAAAGCCCACATCACCTGCTCTTTAATATATAAATTATTTTTCTTAAAAACAGTAAACAAAAAAGGTATCACGTCAAGATTTAGCAAATAAGAGCACTGCTCTAAGCTTCCTGACAAAATATTTATATTCTCCTTAACAGAATTAGCTTAGTTTCATTTTTTAGCCTTAATTTAATTACACAAAAAAATATAGGATTATGAGTTTTAGGCATCGTAAAATAATTTTATTAAAAAATTTAAATAGTCATGCGGCTTCAAATAAAAATGCATCGACATCTTGTTCGTATGCTAAGGAAATGATATGTTGGCAGATCCCTGCTTTGATGACATAGTCTATAGGCGCGTTATCAACTTCAGATAGGGATTGTCTGAGAAACTGTAAACCTTCAAATTGGAGCTCTGAGTTGTTTGACCGGATTTTGTTAGCGGCAGCTAAGATTTGCTGGTCTTCAATTTGGATATTAGTGTGAGATGTGACTGCTAGGTTGACAGGAGCTGCTGGTTTGGGCTTTGAATGCCAGGGGCTTGAATATTATCATTAGAAATAGCAAAAGCGAGTGGGCTATTTTCTTGATTTGCTGGATCGTTGATGTTCTGTACATTTCTGAAGCTTTCTTCCATTTATTAAAAACTATATTAATTTTAAAGGTAAATTGGTATTGAGGTATTTAAGATATATCATATTATTGAGTAAGCAACTAAACAAAGGAAAGGCTTGACTAATCTTTAGAATAATTTGGTGAAGTAATTAAGATTGATCTAATGAACTCTGAGTTACAAAATGGAAAATAAATTGATTAATTCTTTTCAATCAAAATATGAAAAAACTAGGCATTATTATAGATATTAAACAAATCCTCTGCCACGAGAGCATTGAAGCAAGACCTCATCCCTTATCAAGCGATTGAGATCAGTCAAATCAAAATGGTAATAATCCAATTCTTTCTTATTAGATATTTTAGTGCTAAATAATCTATTATATGATTGCAATTTATGATGTAGGTGTAATATTTAAACTCAAATTTTGCTCTGTAATTAAAATAATTCTTTTTAGATGGTCTGTTAAAGTTGTCATTAATTCGAAAAAATTAAAAAGCTTCCTCATAATAAGAGGAAAAGCTGTAATTAAAAATAAGCAATTTATTTATAAGCGATAAGCAGTTAGATTTATAGTACATTATTCGCAATTCTTTAATAATTAAAAAAATTGAATTTTACAATAATTTCATAATTGACTATAGAAATATGCATTTGGTTCAAAGAAAATTAAACAAATTTATAGTAATTATGGAGCGATGCTCTCTTTTTCTTGAAAACTCAAAACTTTCCTTTAAAATTTTATGTAAAAAATTGATAGAAAAACATCCCTATCAGTATGAGTTCAACTTCATCCCCTTGTCAGATAAGCAAAATCATATAGAATACCATTTTGAGTGAAAGAAAATAAATTTATAAGGAGAAGAATAAATGATGAAGGCAAGAAAGAAGAGTAAAAGAAATAAAATAATATTACAAATGCTCTCTGTGCCATCAAAACGTCACTAACCAATTAAGAAAATAATTAAATATAGATGCAAAAAATATAATATTGCTAAACTGAAATTAAATATTAAGAAATTGCTTCATGTCTATTTTATTCGCCTCTTTTCACTAAGGATTTTCAAATTTTTTATTTTTTTAAGAATTTGGTTTCGGTACATAAAAAATTCTTCTCTTTCTATATTTGATTGATATAAAAGGACCGAATTTGTCACTGGCCATAAAGCTGCCTTTTAGCTTGGAATGTAAAAAGGTATCCAAATCTTGTCAAAAAATGTTCCAATTTGTATTTCAAGATTAGCCTTATTGAACGATGATTCAATAAGTTTGATAAGTGGCTTATGGATTCCAAAATGCTTAAAATAGTCAAAATCCTGTCAATATTTGTGTATCTCTTGATTGAGAAATCTCACTCCATTGTAATCTGGGTCTATGCTGAAGTGATTCTCGAGTAAAAAATGCTTAAAAGTCGGCAATTCGCAGTCAAAATACTTACTGTTTTCTATATGCCTCATGATTTCTGATTTATTAGCTTTAAAAGCAATAAGCCCATATATCCAGTTGATGTGCTCTTTATCATTTTCAAAGGAAATTTTTTTATCTTGCGTAATCCATTAATCCTTAACCATTTGGTTAGCCCATACCTCTTTTTCAAATCTTAATTCTGCCAAACATGAAATGGTTTCTGCTAAATAAACTGTTCTAAAATTATTTTTCTTATTACAAACTGCTAAGACTGCATTTTTGTCAGATAATCCTACTGTTTTTATTTTTTCAATGAGCTGCTCTCTTTTGTTCTCATTATTAGCCAATTTATTATTCATTTGATTTTGACAGATTATTTGAGCAAAATTAAGATCGGTGAGCATATTCTTATGAGCTAAATCCAGCAATTTATCACAATCTGTGAATGATAATTTTCCAACATTATTTAAAGCCAATTCTTTGAATAAGGATGATATTGCATTATATAGCTCTAAATGATCATTTATATTCACTTGGGAAAGCCTGCTAATTACTTCTGCCATAATTCAGACACCGTTTTTTCCTAAAAGTGGAACAATTTTTTTTAATTCATCTATAATATAATTATCAATCTCTGTTTTTGGATGATATCAGTATCTATTGATAACAGAAGGAAGACCATGAAAATCTAATTTTTCATGGATCTTGCTGAAAACTTTATTGATTATATCTTTCCTCAGCTTCAAATCAGTACATTGTGAAGAAATAATCAACATGTCTCTTTGATCAAAATCCGTCATATAACCATAGTTAGATAAAACTGAATCAGCCGTTTCCGGTTCTAGCTTGCCAAGCAGTGAAACCAAGCTGAGTTAGATCAGGCTAAGCTATTGCGCCTTACAAATTTTGAAGATGGGTTGTTCAAACTTATGCATCACTTTTGCTGAATTGAGTTAAGCAGCGTGCACAAGTGCTATTCCCGGTGATCATTGTGGAGTTTCATCTTACTGGAGAAAGCTGCGCCTGAATCTTGCTGGTAGGTATTGTGGAAATGTCTACTTTAGACATCTTTCCTTTTCTTTATTTTCTTAATTCCTATAGCTTTATTAGAATGCATTTAGTTGAGAATAGATAGTATTCTTGGATTTTCAGAAATGCATTTATTCATTCTTCTCGATAATGGTCATTTAGCTCTCAAGTTAAGGATTGCCACTCAGTTGATTAATAGAATATATTGGGTGATTTGTATCTGCAATTTCTATAATTACAACAAAAATGCCCATGATAAAGGAGCAGCTTTCTTAAGCAAAATGAAAATCCACAATGAATAATTGGAATAGTACTTGTGAAAGCTGTTTAACTCCGATTCAGCTTAGTGATGTATAAGTTTAGCACTATTATTTGGCTCCTCTCCTGAGGCAAACCAAGCCAATGTTCAAAATTTTTAAGGTACAATAATTAATCATTCAATACTCCATAATAAAATCTTATCTAAGACGGAACCTCGAAGAATGCCCGCTTGAATCTGACTCCCCCCCCTTTAAATTGGAACAAAATATAGGTAAAATTTCCACTTTTTTGGTAAATTAACCCCCCTTTAAATTGGAACAAAATTTAATTTTATAATAAAAAATTTTATATATATAAATCATAATTTTTATGTAAAAAGTTTTGATATAATTTAAATGTTTCTTCTTAACTAAAATTTAAAATTTAGTTTTATCCTGCTCTTGTTTATAGAATAGAGTATAAACAGCATTTTATTTAAATAAATTTATTATCCCTTAATTGTAAATTTTTTAAAAAAATTTAATTTTTTTTTTTTAAAATATTTTCGAAAAAAATTTTATTTTTTTTGATAAAAATGATATTTTTTATTTAAATAACTTTGATATAAATTCAATGCGAATTCTTTACAAAAATTGAAAATTTACTTATTTCTTGCTTTATTTTAAAGAATAGAGTATAAATAACATCTTATTTAAACAAAATTAGCACTTTGATTAATAAATTTTCTATAATTTTTTTTTTATCAATAAAAATAATAATTTTTGTGTAAATAGTTTTGATGCCAATTAATAGTGGTGTATTAATTAATAATAAAATTTTAGTTATATCTTGCTTTATTTTAAAGGATAAAGAGTAAATAGCATTTTATTAAACAAATTTATTAATCTAATTCGATAAATTTTTGAAATTTTTTTTTTTTATAAAAAATTTTATAATGATTTTTTTTTTAAAAAAAATTTTCTTAACCCCCCTTTAAATTGGAAACAAAATTTTTAGTTCCAATTTAAAGGGGGGGGGAGTGAGCTAAATTCCTTACATTCAGCATTTCTATCAGAAATAGTTCTCAATCGGCTTTTATCCTGGCTAACTAGCTTTCTCGAAATATTGAAGTATACATTTAAGGGACTATTGAGATAACAAAAATTTTCATTTTCATGGACGCAAAGCACAACTGAAGAGCAAATAATTATTACCCATTAACTCAATTTCCTACTAAGCTTGTCTTTAGGCACATCAAGTCCTAAAGCTCTGAATGGGTTGCAAACGGCTTTCACATCACCATTTTATTTGTGCGGCACCCAAGCTGGGTATTTTGATATTTGAATTGCTAAAGACAGAATGAATAGGCAAGTCCTTTACTCTCCCTTTAGTAAGGGAATAAAACCATTAGAAAAATCCCTATTTTTTGCCTAAAAGCCTATCCTCAGTGAGCGAACAAAATGGTTTTAATATAAAAATATTTTATAAAAAAAAAGTTTGATGTATGAGTAATAATTATTATAATGAAATCTCAAGTTAATTCTGTTTAATTTTAAAATTTGCATTTTAATACATAAATATCGTAAATAAATTAATTTTTATTTCTCAATTTTTACAAATTGGAATTTTTTTTAAATTTTAAAAAAAGCAATTTCTAGAAAATTTCTATATAATTTTTTTGTTCGCTCACAGTGGGGAGAGTTAGCAAGTTAAATGCACCAGTAAATAAATCTGTCAGTAAACTATAGTCAGAATCTACAAAAAGACAATAAAGTTTATCAATTCTCCTATAAATATTATGATCATTTAATAAATAATGAGGGTCTATTTTGTTTAGAATACGAGCAAAATCATTTAGTATTTGAATATTTTCCACTTCAGGAAGTCTATCCATGGCTGCGCCTATCCATTCCGGAGATAATTTATTTTTATATGTTTCTAGTAAAAATATGATTGCCTCAAAAGGTGCTTTATAATATCTTATTGCTCTTAAGATACCTTTAAATGAAAATTTATTTTTATTTTCAATCACAAATTCTTTTCATAATTCAGGATCAGACTCATAAAACATAAGTGAATAATATAAATATTTAGGTTCCGTAGATAATCTTTTAAATAAGCGAAAGGCTATGGCTTGCAAAGGTTTTATTGCTCTATAGAACTTTGAACTATATTCCTTTCTGTTAGCAGTACTAATAAAAAGTTTAGTATTGGAATCACTTAAAGTAATTCACTCTTTTAGATCATTTATAAGATAATCTTTTATTTTTTGCAGGCCATATAGCTCATAATTATTTGTATGGATAATGCTGAGTAATACATCTATTTTGTTAGAGCACCCATTAATTCTTTTATAGTTAATTTCATTTGAAATTAAACTTTCAAAGGGAAAAGTTTTCCTTCTATGTTAACACATATTCATGATGCTTTTTCAAATATTTCCATGCATTTTTCAAAATTAATGTTTTTACTATTTATTTGGTGTGCTAATTTAAGTGCAGTCTGACCATCAATATTCGGGCCTATAAGCCTAAGTATTTTTTTTATAATTTCTGAGTCTATTGATTCTTTTGACAACTTTTCCTTAATTATTTGCAAAGCTTTTAAAACTATTTCATCAACAATAACAAAAACTTTTGTTTCATTTTTTAAAAGAGTAGTCAATTCAATTATAAATTGTATTAACGTATATGCTATTTTTATTTTAATTTATCATAATTTTGATAAATAACAAATATTTCAATTTTAATATTTTTTTTCTAGTTATTATTTTTCTCAAATTATTCTCTTGCTTATATTTTACATGATACCTAGTTTTCGACATTTTTTTCACCTATCCTTTTTTTGGAAAAAAAAGGCCAAAAAGATGTATTTTATGAATGAACCATCTGCTCACTCTTTCAGCAATTTTCACATGTTGGTGCTGATTCACTAGTAATTTTTTAATTTCTTTTTTATGAGCAGCATCTAGCTGTATATTCATCTAGTCTTTTTAATAGCTAAAGTATCTAAAATTTTGGCTAAGTGTCTTCCATCAAGTTCTTCTTTATTTAGTTGAAGGATTCTTTCCATGCATTCGATAAATAAACTTTTCTTTAAAGTATAGATAAATTTTCCTCTTCCAGTGAAATTTCTTCCAAATTTAATTTACCCCTAGCAATTTTTTCGGTTAAATATCTTTTATTCAAGGAAATTCTTCTTGCAGAAATTTTACTCTCTATTTGACCGAAAATTTGTATTTCCAGTTGTTTGGCTAAAAACGCTGTCATGAGCAGTATCAAACTTCATAAGAGGAAAGCCTCAGCCCAAACTCGACAAGGTGATACCTTTATTTTCATTTTTAGAAAAAGTCATTGTGGCGATATTTGATGAAGAATCCGTTACAGATGCAACTTGGGGATGCTCCTATCTTACAGATATAGATGGAAGTTTACCAATTTTCCAAAATGAATTACTCCGTCCTAAATTAACTCTATTTTAGCTACATCATTATAATTCCTTATTTCATTAAAAAATAGTAAAATTAATTATATAGATCGCTCTAAATATCCCAGCACAGTACATTTTTAGGAAGAATAATCCGGCAGCTCTCCAGTAATAATGCTTCTTTACAAGTTTCTTCTCTCCGGACACTTGGCAATATTTTATCATCATTACCCAATTCCTACGATATTATGTTCAGACTTGGACTTTTAGATAAAATTGACGAATTAATATTAAGTCCCAAAAAACGTGTAAAAAAAGAAATCTGCTGAATGCTGTCTTACTTAGTTAATTAGATATCACGTTTAACGTCCCCCACGGGGTAGGCATTCTGAAGACCACGGCCACCTCTTGACACATAGGGATCTGAAAGCACAGCCTCCAGGTTCGACCGCCCAGCGCATCACGTACCTTCAGGTGACTTCACCGACTTCGACAACTCATGAGTGAGCGATTTCTCAAAAAATGAATTTTTTGGCCGACTCTCGGCAAAAAGGGGGAGCACATAACCTGGGACGTAACGCCCAGTTTCACACTAGGGACTTTGCTGGGCTTCCCCTTTCCAGCCTCTGTGTTTTCCTTCCTCACGAGATAAAATCTATCCCAGATGCTGAGCATTGGTCAGGCTCTGCCATGCATAATTGCTTATTTGGCATATATTCTTATAGAAATTGCCCGAGGATGGCGCTATTTTGCGCCATCCTCGGGCAATTTCTATATTTCCAGAATGGCAAAACCTTGCCGGATATAATTTAAATATATGAGTTCGGAAGCTGCATGGCCGGAGGCCATGCTAGGTGAAAACGCCATATTTTAATTATTTGCTGAATGCTGTCAAAAATTTGTACAGAAAAAAAAGCTGTTGAAGGGCTATTAGAAAGAAAAGTTTATGAGAAATTGTTGAAGATATTAAAAAAAGATTGTGAAGACGTTAAAAAGGACGCTATATTATTAATAGGAAAAACAGCCACAGTTTGCGATGCAGATCAAGCTAGAAGGGTGGCCCAAATAGGGTTGATTGGAGAAATGATAAGTTTGGTAGATAAAATGAAAGCATCACAGAAAGTTATACTTGAAGGGCTGACTGAATATTTTGAAAAAGATAAAAATATTGTGGGGAGTGAGGACAGAATTAGGCTGATTAGGGTGTTGAATAGAATGATTGGGGAAGGTGAAAATTCTGATAAGGCAATGAGCTTGGTGCTAATGCTGCTTGATATCAATAATGAAAATAATTATAGAAATTTCCCATAGATGGCGCTGTTGCCCCTTGATTTGCCCATGAGAAAAATTTTTTGGTTTGACCAAACCATATGGGGCTGGTCGAACCAAAAAATTTCCCCAGTGGGCAAACCAAGGGCAAACAGCGCCATCTATGGAAATTTCTATAATACATTTAATCAGATATTAGCTTGGAGCAATTATAATAGTAGCAATGTAAACAAGGATCATATCTAAATTATTAAGTTTATACTAAATTTACAAAATGATATCGCAAAACTATTTAAAATAGCACAGAGCACTTATACTCATTGGTGAAAAAATATTATGAGCTCCTTTAATTTATTGCTAAATCTATGGCCTCTCCTCTATTATTTCTTTATAATCAATACCTTTTCCTATCTATATATTAATTTCTTTATCAATCAAAATAAATAAATTGTAGTTCATATTTATTAATTTACCCTGAATGCAACATAAGATTGAAAGGATTTTGGAAATTGATTTTTTAAATAGCTCATGAAGAAAGCATCCACATGAATTAGAAGTTGGCTAAAGAAGCAAATAAAATAAAGCATGAAAATACTGATGGTGAAACCAATTGAGCTATCAAAAAAATAAGTAAGAGATACACTTTATTAATAGCTTAAAAAAATTAACAGGTTCAAATATTGATAGTTTGAACTTAACTCTCAAATAATATCTTGACTATGTAAATGAGGAGTTAGCAGATTAAAATACAAAAAAGGCTGGGTAGGATGTATTTACTGAATGAGGAGAAGGGACTAACATGGGCGAAGACTTGCTCTAGATGGAGTGATCTTGTAAATTTTAGTGGCCTTAGATGGTGGAATCGAAGAGAATCCAAAAGAGAGATTGAATCCAAGATTAGAGCACATGCGTGGGATCAGTATCGAAGGAGAATAGAAACCGAGGTGAGAGCAACGACACGACTATTTATGACCTTAAATGAAGGGAAGGGAGTAATTGAGGAGAGTCCTTATTTATATTTTAATTCGCATAGAAGACAAGAGATTATGGATATCTTCAGGTTAAGGGCTGGTTTTAATACAACGTCGTATTCACAGAATTTAAGGCATTTGATGCAGAGTACCAAATGTGAGAAATGTAATTGAATAAATGAGGATGAGATGCATTTACTTAATGATTGTTTTTTATATGAAGATGACAGAGCAAATTTATTGTTGGGATTGGAGGAAAATGGTGTGCTAGAGGGAGTGATCAGGAAAAGATTCATGCTGCATGAAGTTGTGCTTTATGCGGAGAAATTTGTTATTTGGATGAAGGAGGAACATGCTGGAAGATTTGGAGATGTAGATAACGAGATAAAAAATTTTATTTATAGAGTGATGAAGAAAAAAGAGAGAAATGCTGCTAAGCAGCGCTAAAATAATGCTAAGATTTCTAAGATTTCTAAAATACAAAAAGGGTTCGATTTATTATGAAAATCCGTAATATAATCAAATCTTTACCTTTTATTTAGTACACCATTAAACATATATTGAATTTATATATTTTTAAATCCAGTTTTCAATGCAGCTTTCATTACGATAAGTTTATATTCGTCAATCAATTCTGAAAATTGATAATAATAAAAATCGATTTATATCAAATTTGATAGTTGATAACCTGCTTTTAAAAACAGCAGAGCTTTTACAGCATCTACTTCTAAAATCTAATTTAATATAGATATCCAAAATATATTGTATAAAGCTGAGCCTATATTATTAATAATTTAATAACCAGGATTAAAATAAAATACTTCAGTTAATTCATCCAAATCCCACCAGGTATAGGTGAGTATTCCACTTTCAAAAATTTAAATAAATCATCTACTTAAACTCCAATATAGATCGTCTCTCTCAGCACCAGTTTCTCACAGCATCTCCGCACTTCTCTACTTACTCCATATTAACTGTATGATGTCAGGCCAAATTATAGCCTCCTTTTCTTCTTTGGTGCTCAGCTCGATTTAATTGAGAAAAGAATACTCTACAGATTTAGATAAATAAATTTCAATGAATATTTAGCAAATTCTGTATTTTCTCAATCCTTGGACTTGTTATGGGAGCTCTAAAGCTATAACAGAAACCACCCTTGCTAAAGCCAAGGATGTGGATATTCTTAACTTTTGGGGTCTAAGGCTGACCTGCTTTTGATCTGCACTCCATTAAAAAGGGAATAAATGATGAATCAAATCTAGTAGGGTTTTTCTTCGCTCTATAAAAGCAGAATTTAAAGGTGGCTTATATTGCCTTCTTCCAATTTAAAAAATGGGGTAGCAAGAAATAAAGATAAATTAAATTAACCGTAGAAGAAAGATAATTAGTGGTGAAGACAGAAAAAGAGAGAAGCCATAAATAGAATGAGCACTTGAAGTATCGCTGATGAAAGAAATTAGTATTGATAATTCTAATCATGATGATGTTAAATCTTAAGAAATTGCTTTATATCTATTTCTCCTATCTTATTCGTCTCTTCCTTACTAAGAATTCTCAAATCATTTACCTTTCTAATAATTTGATTTCGGTGCATTAGAAATTCTCCCTTTAAAAGATTTGAGCGATATAAAAGAACCGAATTTGTCACTGGCCATAAAGCTGTCTTTTTAAGTGGAATGTAAAAAGGCATCCATATCCCATCAATAAACGCCCCAGCTTTTACTTCAAGATTAGCTTTACTGGACGATGATTCAATACGACTGATGAGTGTCTTTTCTATTCCAAAATATTTAAAATAGTCAAAATCCTGCCAATATTTCTGAGTTTCTTGGTTGAGTATCCTAATTTCTTTGTAATCTGGATCCATGCTAAAATGATTTTCAAGTAAAAAGTGCTTAAAAGTTGGCGACTCGCATTCAAAATATTTACTGTTTTCTATATGTCTCATAATTTCTGATTTACTAGCTTTAAAAGCAACAAGCCCATATATCCAGTTGATGTGCTCTTTATCATTTTCAAAGGAAATCTTTTTATCTTCCACGTAGTCCATTAATTCATTAGCCATATGGTTAGCCCATGCCTCTTTTTCAAATCTTAATTCTGCCAAACATGAAATCGTTTTTGCTAAATAAGCTGTTCTAAAGTTATCTTGCTTATTACAAACTGCTAAAACTGCATTTTTGTCAGATAATCCTACTGTTTTTATTTTTTCAATGAAATCTTCTCTTTTGCTCTCATTATCATATAATTTATAATTCCTAGTGTTCTCCGATATTATTTGAGCAAAATTAAGATCCATGGGCATATTATTATGAGCTAAATCCAGCAATTTATCAAGTTCTACGAATAGTATCTTTCCAACATTTTTTAAAACAAATTCTTTTAATAGGGATGATATTGCATTATATAACTCTAAATGATCATTTATATTCACAAAGGAAAGCTTGCCAATTACATCTGCCATAGCTCAGAGACCGTGTTTTCCTAAAAGTGGAACAATTTTTTTTAATGCATCTATAATATAATTATCAATTTCCGTTTTTGGATGATATCAGTATCGTTTGATAATCTGAGGAAGAGCCTTATGATCCAATTTCTCATGGAACTTGTTGAAAACTTTGTCGATTATATTTTTTCTCAGCTTCATATCGGTACATTTTGAAGAAATAGTCAGCATGTTTCATTGATCAATATCATTCATATAAGAATAGTTAGATAAAACAGAATCAGCCATTTCCGGTTCTAGCTTGCCAAGCATTGAAGCAAAGCTGAGTATTAAGATATTTCGATTGCTAAAGATAGAATCAATAGGAAGGTCTTTTAGTAATTTTAATGCGCCAGCAAATAAATCTGTCAGTAAACTAAAGTCGGAATGCAAAAAAAGATGATTAAATTTGCCAATTCTAATGATGATATTTTTTTCATATAATAAATAATGAGGGTCTATTTTGTTTAGAATACGGGCAAAATCATTTAGAATTTGAACATTTTCCACTTCAACAATTCTATCCATGGCAGAACCTATCCATCACGGAGATAACTTATTTTTATACTTTTCTAGTAAAAATATAATTGCCTCAAAAGGTCCTTGATAGAATCTTATTGTGCGTAAGATATCTTCAAATGAAAAGTTATTTTTATTTTCAATCACAAAGTCTTTTCATTTTTCTGGATCACACTCATAAAGCAAAATCGAAAGAAATAAGGAATCACATTCCTTCGATAATCTTTTTAATGAGCGAAAAGCTGTGGCTTGCAAAGGTTTTATTGCTCTACAGAACTTTGAACTATATTCTTTTTTGTTAACAGTACTAATAAAACTCTTAATATTGTCACCACTTAAAGTAATTCACTCTTTTAGATCATCTATAAGTAAATCTTTTATTTTTTGCAGGCCATATAGCTCATAATTATTTGTATGAATAATGCTGAATAATAGATCTATTTTGTAATAACACCCAATATCTTCAATTTTTTTATAGTTAATTTTATTTGAAATTAAATTTGCAAAAGGGAAAAGTTTTCCTTCTTTGCTAATACATAATCATGATGCTTTTTCAAATATTTGCATGCGTTCATTTAAATAAAGGGTTTTACTATTTATTTGGTGTTTTAATGTAAGTGCAGTCTGATAATCAATATTTGGGCCTATAAGCCTAAGTATTTTTATTATATTTTCTGAGTCTATTGACTCTTTCGACAATTTTTCCTTAATTATTAGTATGCTTTTTAAAACTATTTCATCAGCGATAAAACAATTCTTTGGTGAATTTTTTAAAAGAGTTGCCAATTCAATTATAAATTCTATGGATTGATTATTACTAAGCAAGATATTCAGTCTTTTTAGTGCACTTTGGTATAGACACCTATAGCTAAGCATGCTATTCTTATAGAACTTGATTACTGATAGTAAATCATTTTCTTCCCATCTAGGTAAACTATCTTCAATCAATTTTAAAAAATCTGAAAAATATATCTGTATCCTTGTAGGCTGTTTAATAGCTAAAGCGTCTAAAATTTTGGCTAAGTGTCTTCCATCAAATTCTTCTTTATTTAGTTGAAGGATTCTTTTCATGCAAGCGAAAAATAAGCTTCTCTTTGAAGTATAAATAAATCTTCCAGTTCCAGTTAAAATTTTTGAAATTTCTTCCAAATTTAATTCACTCCCAGCCATTTTTTTAACCTCATTTTCTAGTTCTTCCATTTTAAACCCTTTAGGCACCAAATTTTCATAGATCGATAAAATTTGTTTCCGGTCAAAAGAGCGACTAATTAAATGCTTATTTACGCAATCAATTAATATTTTCTTTTTCTCTTTTGTTAGAGATACTTCTGTGGTAAATCTATAAGAGCTTGCAATTCACTCACAAAAATTGACGATACCTTGAGAATCAAGCTTTTCAAGGTTCTCTTCAACTTCGTTTTTAATTTTTTTTAACTTGTTTCATGCTTCTGAGTCAATGCTTTGATTTTGCATATCAACAATTTGAAGTGTGTATGCAAGAATTGAATGAGAAGTTTTGGACACGTCTATATCGTTTATAAATGACTCTAAACTTTTAGCACTTGCAAGTTTTAGATCTATCCGAGCTTTTCCTATGTTGTAGTGATTTGAAAATGTTGAAAACGATCGAAAGAATCCTTTGGCAAAAAACCTAGGCCTCAGCATTTATATTCCAGATAATTTAGAATATTGAAATAATTACCAACCATAGACACAAAGGATTTAAGAAAAGACTATAATAATTAATGATTTGCAGCTAAATTATTATTGAATAATTCAATTTACTTACTCCCCCCCCCTCCGTGAGTGAACAAAAAAATTTTGTTCACTCACGGAGGGGGGTTAATTTTTTTTTTTTTAAAAAAGTTTATATATAAATTTTATAAAAAAATATTTTTTTCGAAATTTAAAAAAATCCTAATTCGCAAAAATTGGAAAGCAAATATTAATTCAATTTGCAAAATTTATGTTTTAAAAAGCAATTTGTTTAAAATTAAACAGAATTAGCTCTATATTTCATTATACTAATTATCATTTATATATTAAATTTTTTTTTCCATAAAAAATTTTTCTATTTAAAAAAATTTTTGTTCACTCACGGAGGGTGGGTTTTTGGGCAAAAAAATAGCGATTTTTCTAATGGTTTTGTTCACTCACGGAGGGGGGGGGAGTAAGTATTTATATTTATCAACTATTGGAATTTCAGTTCTTTTAAAATGTAGTTTGGGTAATTTTTGGAGGGTATTTTTTCTGTTTCTATTAATAATTGTCATCAATGCCGTTTTTTCAGGTCCTATATTTAAATCCATACTATTTTCTCTGTTCATTTTTTAAGATTATTAAGAATTGACTGTAGATCCTCACATTTTCCTGTAATAAAAGCTGTATCATCTGCATATTGAAAATTTATTTTTGAGTATAAATTCTCGTTTTTAATTAATTCTAGGCTAATATCTTTTGTTACATTTTCAATATCATCGATATAGATATTAAATAATGGAGAAATCGCACTTCCTTGTCTAATCCCTTTAGTAATATCGATTTTAAATGTTTCATTTCCGTTGATTATTAAGGTAGTCTTTTCTCCTTTAATCATCTGGGAGATTGATTTTCCACTATCATCTGTGACTCTCTTACTTTTTATCTTTTCCATGAGTTTAGTTCTATTCACAGAATCATATGCTTTCGAAAAATCTATAAAAAGTATATATGAATCACTCTTTTTCCCTTTATTATAATATTTTCGATATTCTAAGGTATTTTTCAGTAAGAAACTTTGTGTTATGCATGATTTTCCTTTTCTAAACCCATGTTGTCTATCTGAGATCTTAACGTTGTTTTCAATTTTTCTTAGTTCAGCCTTGTCAAGAATCTTCATAAAACTGTTCATTAATGTTATAGGTCTGAGATTCTTCAATTCTTTATGATTTCCTTTACCTTTATATATAAGAATAGTCTTAGCTTCATTTGCAACATCCGGTATACCATAAATTCTGCAAGTATTTAAAAAATGTGTTATTGCTTCTACCATTATATCTCCTCCTTTTATTATTATTTCATTCGTTATATTATCTGGTCCAGGAGCTTTTCTGTTAGGCAAAGATTTAATAATATTCTCAATCTTTTTTGAGTTTCAAAGTTCATCTTCTAGACAACCTGCTTGTGGAATAAAAGATATCGTACTCCTAAATTGATCTTCAAATTCTTTAATCTCAAATGCATTCATTGGTAAGACCAGTTTATTTTTATTCAATAATCTTTTTATTTTTTTTCAAGCTCCATAGGGATCATTTATGCATTGCTTTAATCTATTTTCACTTATTATTTCATATCTATCCAGTCTTTTTAACTGATCAATGCATTTTTTCTTTACTTTCCGTATTCTTTCAATAAATTCATTATTTTTCTGAGAATAGCAAAATTTGATTTATTCTTTGAGTTTGTTAATTCTTTTCCTTAAAATTTTCATTTCTGGAGTTTTAAAATGATCAGGCTGTAATTTAGTTTTTACAATAATTGATTCTTCATCTAAGATAGTCTTTATTTCGGTATAGATTAGAGAAGGGTTATTTGTTATGAAAATACCTTTTTCTTTGAATTTAAGGAAGAGTCTGCTTTTAAAGGCTTCATGATCATCTCCTTCTAGTTTATATCATGGAATAATTGTTTTTTGAGTTCCTAATGGTATAATTATCGAAATGCGTGATAGGAGTAAAATATGGTTAGTATTTAATTGAGGGACTTCTATATAAATAATTTCTGATGTTGAGTTTGAGAGAATGTAATCAATAATTGTGTGTGTATTATGACCTCTAAAAGTTGATATTTGCATATCATTGAGAATGTATAGATGAGAATCTTTTATAAATTTAGAAAATATCTCTCCTGTTAGATCATCGATTTCAGATAAATATCCTTTTAGATGCGCATTAAAATCACCCAATAGTACTATTTGACGTCTATCCTTTTGATTCTTTTGAATAATTTCTTGAACTTCTATGATAAAGTTAATATAGTCATCAATTGATTTCTTACTTTGGTGATTTGTTACTACTGGGGCATAAGCTACTATTATTAAGTAATCTTCAATTAATGTTGCTGTTATTCTATGATTGTTAGTTTCAATTGATGTTATTAGATTTGCAAATGTTTCATGTATTAGTAACCCAGTTCCGCCTAATCCTCTGTTGCCAGCAATTGGCCCATTATTTCCAATTCAGATAAATCCTTGAATATATAAGGAAGTTTTCAGTCACGTTTCAGCAATTCCAAGAATAGAAATATCATTAGAAATCATTAAATTTCTTAATTCTCTTCTAAACAATTCGTCTTTCCCTATTCCAGATATATTTACGAATCCAAAAGTTTTTCTCAGTGGCATTTTCAATAAGATTTTCATATCTGTTGTTTTAAATTTATCTGGTTTTTAAATGGTCTTGTAAATAAATTGATTCTTTATCCATCACTTGTCTTATCTTCAATGGTTCTTTTTCTTCAAGTAAATGTCTTTCTTGAAACTTCATAAATAATCTATTTCTAAAAGCCTCAAGTTCGTTACCTTCTAACTTATATCAGGGGATAATAAATTTTTGATTTACTTGAATCATTATGGTTTGAAGGCACGTTAGTATCAGAGTGTGATCTGTATTTAGTTGTGGAACTTCTTTGTATCTTAATTTGCTTGATGAGTTTGATATAAAGTAGTCAATGATTGTATGACTGTTTCTTCCTCTGTAGGTAGAAATATCTTTTTTCGTTTAGTATAAAAAATCCTGAATCTTTGATAAATTTCATAAAGTTCTTCCCTGGGAGATCATTTTTATAATTCCTCTGATTTTCTAAAATTACTTTTTGGATTTCTGTCATTAAATTTATATATTCATCTACTGATTTGTCATTTTGGTGATTTGTCACAACTGGCGCATAGACTGTTAGAATTAAATTATTTTCTATGATCACTGCAGTTATTCTATGGTTATGGGATTGTATATTGTTGATTTTGTTTGCTAAAGATTTGTGAATTAGTAATCCTGTTCCTCCTGAACCTCTATATCCTGCTGTTGGTCCGTTATTACCTATTCATATAAATCCTTGGATATTAAAAAAGTATTTTTCAATCATGTTTCAGCTATTCCTAAAACAGTTATATTGTTTTCTATCATAGCATTTCTCAAGTTCCTTTTCCCTATATTATCATTCTTAATTCCTGATATATTAACAAATCCATAAATTTGTGAATCTTTAGTTTTGTACATTCTTTTGGATATGGAACAGCAACTTCTTCTTTTTCTGTAGGTATCATATCTCCTTTTCTCAATCTTGTACATGGTATTTTAATGAATTTTTCTTCCTCACAAATTTTTATCATGCAAATAGGTTTTTGGATTGTTCTTAAGGTCATTGCTTCATATTTATATAAATTTGTAGGCCTTTTTGATGTTTTATCCTCTTCCTCGCCTTTCGTAATAAATGGGTTTTCGAACTCAATTTTCTTTCTTTGGCTGTAATTCAGAAAGGATTTATATTCTTCCTTTGCTTCAATTTTTTTGAGAAATGGATTATCAGTCTTACTATTTTGGTCATCTTTTTCTCTTAAATCTGTGCATTTTTCACTTATTTTATTATCTGTAACTTGTAAAGGTATTTCTCTTTATGTGTTTTTTCATTGATTTTATTAATTTGAGATCCTAAGTAATTTGAAGTGTTTAATTTTATCTCTCTTTGGCTTTCTAGAAATCTTGATTTGTAGTTTCTTCTCTCTTAATTCCATTGTCTTTTCATGATTGCTTACTAAATGACCAATTTCTTGACATTGAGAGCATTGTAGAGTCCCTGCCATGTCTGATTCAAATTGATTTATTTCCTATAATTAAAGCATTTGATAACTCGAATGCTTCTTCTAGACTTTGAAATTCTGCATAAATTTGATATTTTGACTCTGGGATAAAATTTAGTGTTTGTCTAATTTCATCTTGAAAAATTGTATCTTGTGCACAAATTTCTCTAATCTTGCATTTTTTGCTGTAGAGCTTCAATTGCCCCCTCAATTGCAATATCAGGAGTAATATAATATCAATTCAATATCTTTTGAAATTGATTTCTCCTCCTAGTAGGAAAGGGCCAATAGGTACAACAATCTTTTTATCTTTAATGTCATCTCAAATGCGTTCAATTTCATAAAATCTCTATAAGCTGATTTCTTTTTGAAGATGATGACTCCATCTCCAGATGGTAATTTGAAGCATCTTAGAATTGTGTCTGGAGGGAAGTTTTCATTAAGAACTGTGCAAAATTTCACGAAGACTTCTTTTTTCTTCTTTTGGTCAGCTTTTTCGAGAAATTTCGAAAAGTAAATTTTCACTGACTATTGTAAAAACTCTTTCTCATTAGGAATTTGGATAGGATCTGTTTCTGAATCATAGTAAAATATGATGCTTGAAGGCAGGAGTTGTAATTCAGTTTCTTCTGCTCCAATGAGAGCAGGAATCGAAAGTGAATTTTCCAGCTTTCTTTGCATTTTAATAGTTGAAAATAAAGATGAAAGCTGAGTTGATAGTAAATTAATAATTTAGAAGAATGCAAACTGTTATATAGAGAAGCATTGAGGATAATTAATCTCAAAAAGCAGAGAAAGTGGGAGAGGATTATAGTAAGTGAGGAGCTTGAATACCTGCACTGAAAGAAAAAGCGAAAGATGCTATGATTACTGCTAAAGACGAGACTGCTGAGAACTTCAAAACAAGAGTAAAGTTGAGGAAAATGGAGATAAGAATTTAGATTGTAAATTTAAAATATAATTTTTCGATATGTCTAAGTAGAACATAAAACATAATTAAATATGGCTTCTCAACACGGGTATAGCTCTCTAACAATACAACCTCGAGTACATATATTTAAAAATATCTACAAGGTTTAGCCAAATCAAAAGGATTAACGCCAAATGAGTAGATTTTATTTATAGAAAAAGCTAATATAGGGCAAAAGATTGACTTATAAGAGATATTGGTGTAAAATCTGATATTCTATTTTCACTTTCCCATCAGAAAATATTTTTTTCCTACATTCCGATTTGAATATACAAATCCATTATCTGCAAACAAAATTAGTGAAAAAAATTAATTTGGCTTGCATTAATTTTTGGAAAATCCATTACTGCGCTCGCATAAAAAATAAATGAGTAACTTAAGGCCGGCATAAATTAACCTTTTAATATCGCCTGCCCTATCCTCTATTACTAATTCTAAAAGTTTCCATATGCCTTCATGACATTCAATCCTCTGAATTTTTCGTGAAAATGAGCTAATAACAAAAATTAATATTTTTCCATGTAGTAGTGAGAAAATAAAACATTTCTATTCTCTTCCAACTTTATATTTTTTTTTGAATTTTTGGCAATAATCTTTAGATATTTCTAATTTATTTTGATAAAAAGGCTATTGATGCGATAATTTGATCTTTTACAATAATAAAAGCTATTTATACAATGAAAATTCTGCTATTTCTGCATCCATGAACTTAATTTTTGAATTTTATGCACGTGAATAGCCAGCTTTCCTGGCACTGCCTTTGAGTGATTATGAAAATGTGCCAGCGAAGAAGAATAAAAAACTAATCTATTTCTAATCGTGAAAATTATGAAATTTTAATGCAATTTGTTTCAGCAATGTTATAAAAAATTATATGAGTCTTCAAGCTGCACATCTATGAGTGAAGATTAAGATAACTCAACCGATAGGTCTCATAATGAAATAATCGAGTTTAAAATTTCCAGTTTTATAGAGATAGGATATTTTTGCTCATCCCTTCATCATTCTAGATTTAAGGAAATTTAAGATCCCAAATACTTTTTTCAATAGTAAAGCAATCAATAACCTTTAATAAGCCTAAAGCAACGCATAATAAAATAATTATAACAGTATACAATTATGGAGAATTTTGATAAAAAAAATTAAACCATAAAATAATAATTTTTATTATAATGGATGGTCTCAAGATTCTTTTGAAAAATTATCATTTTTATTATTTTGTCTTAATAGAAATTTTTGATAAATCCTATATTATAATGGGTTGTGGAAATATTAGGCTTCCTCCTCTTACACAAGATTCAATATATGACTTCTCAATGAAAGACATTGAAGGAAATACGATTTCCTTATCGAAATACCAAGGCAATGTCTTAATTATAACCAATGTAGCATCAGGCTGTGGACTGACCAAAAGAACTTATTTAGAATTAAATGAGCTCTACAATAAATACAAAGCCAGAGGACTAGCTATTCTTGCTTTTCCTTGCAACCAGTTTTTCTGCGGAGAACCTGGATCCAGTGCAGACATCAAAGATGCTGTGAAACACAGTTTAAGGGTCGATTTTGATTTATTTGAAAAAATCGACGTCAATGGAGAATGCGCATGCGAAATGTTTAGATTTTTGAGGGAAAAAAGCTCGCTTAAAGGATGCAAAATCGGATGGAATTTTGGGAAGTTTATAATCAATAAGCGAGGAAAAATTGTGAACTACCATGGACCTAGAAAAATGCCTTCAAGCTTCGAGAGCGAAATTATTAAGTTGCTAGATGAACAGAATTAACAGAGTTCCCCAATAGTCGGGGAGTTATACATTAAGTTTAGTCTTTATTTCTATTAGAATATTTTGTATCTTAACAGGGTTTTTTTTTGGCGGTTATATATATGGTTTGAGAATTTATTAATATATCAAACAGAATTTGATTTTTTTATATTTCATCAGATGATTTTCAGCTAAGGTTACAGAATTCAACTAAATTTGTTTTTACCAGTATAAAGCAAGAAACGATAAAGAAATTGATGGAGTTTTCTTTAATAAAATTCAAGTCCTTTTCTGTTAAAAAGATAAAAATGTTTTTAATTAAGCTAATCGATTTTTTTTTAAAAATTAGTATTTCCTTCTTAATCTCGTAAGCACAATAATTTTTTTATCATATTTAGTTTTATTTTTTCAAAAAATTTAGGACTTTAAATCAGAGTAAATATATTTTATTTGTATATAAAATTAATTTGCTTAAAAGCATAAATAGATCTTAGGTTAGTTTATTAGCATTTTAGTCAAAATAGGCTATTTCTGACCTGCTGATAGATGAGTTTTTATTTTGGCAATTATGCCCATTTTGAAATATATAATCTATAAAATAAGAGTTATTTAATATATAATTTGCTTTTTGAATTAATTCTAACTCCCCTCATTTAAATTAAATTTTTTAAAGCAATTAACCCCCTTTAAATTGGAACAAAATTTTATAAGTAATAATCATAATTTTTATGCAAACAGCTTTTATAAAATATTGATGCCACCAAAATCAAATCTTTATGGATAGCTATTTTATTTTGAATAATAGAGTGAAAAATAATACTATTTGACTAATCTATTATATATGCGACTATCACCGCAGAAAAGAAGTGCTAATCTTACCCTTATTAACTGAAAAGGTGGCATCATGGCCATTTTAGTTTATCAAGTCCAAATAAACTCACTTCCTCTGACACTGATAGCCTCACGAGCTGCTTTATGTTTTCTAACTTCTTCCTTGCCTCCTGCACATGTTCTGCTTAAGGGTTTCTCACTCCATAGAGAGGATAAGTGGTGAAAAGCTATGCCTCCTAAAAGCAAGGATCAGGTCTCAGGGGCTGCAAAATGCCTAATACTGCTTGTCTGGCATACCTGAGCAAAGTTCACTGGTAAAATCAAACCTCATAACAATAAAACGTTGAAGATAGAACCATTTTTTATTATTGTAGAGTGAAGCTATTTAAACAAAGTTAACATTTTGAATCGATAATTTTATATAAAATTTAACCCTCTAGATTAGAGCAGATTCTAAAGGAAGATTAAATAAATTTTTACTGTCCTAGGTATTCTCTAGAAAATTTTATTATCTCACTAATTTCTCATCTCAATCATGATTTATTTATTCCATAATTAATCAGACGATTTAACTCTAATTTATTTAATCTCTTCCTTTCTTCCAATTTTTCTGCGGTTTTGATACTTTCTTTTTGACAGCACTAGGCTCTTGATGCAAAACCTCAGCTTTACGAGAATTTATATTATGATTTTTTGCATAGAAAAATTCATATGCGTTTAATGAATGGGAAATCTCAATTGAAATTGGGAAAATTTCACCTAGACTATCAATTTTCCCTTGGTCAACATTAAGGTCCCAAAAATCATATCTCACAATATATGTGTTTAGCTTATCCTCAGGATTCAAATTTGCTGTTGAATTTCTAATAATAAACCTCATTAGTGCTTCTTCTATTTGTAATCTACTTGGATATAAGTCAGGATTAATATCAACTTTTTTGATAAGCTCTATAATAGAATCTTCTACTATATTAGCTTTTTCAGTTAATTTGTATTCTGGATTTATGAAACCCTTTGTAAATGGGAAATATTTTGCTTCAACAATCTGATATAGAGAAATGACATATTCCAGCTTAATTTCTGATATTCTTGTCCTATCTCTCAAATAAGTGGAAATCCTTAAAGAGTTTAGCTTTGTGCAGAAATCAATAACAGAGCAGTTATTTTCTCTTTTGGAATACCGAAGGTAGCAAAGAACACGATTAAATGATGTATATATATCTTTAAGCTTTATTGCATAATCCATTTTTGCCTCTTTTTCTAATTCACTGAAAAACAATTCAACATGATGCAATTGCTCTTGCTCCAATGATTTTTGTGGGATTATTTCTTTTATTTCCATTAAAAGTCCTGACTCTTCACTGGTTATATTTATAAGCTCTCCCTGATATTGGATTAAATCAAGTCTACTTGTATCAATGAGTTTCGCTAAAAGTAGCTTTTTAGTTATTAATTTTTGCATCCTTTCAAAGTCATAAATAATTTCTTTTCCTTTGCCATATATAGGGTTACACAGTGAGCATGTTTCAAGAAGATGTGTATCATCTATATTAAGCGATATTATATTTTGCTCTTTTAGCTTTTGTAAAGGGTATTTTGCTACCTCCTTATGATTTTCTTCTTCGCCTTGTGGGGTTTCTTTATTTCTAAAGTTATTTGAAATTACTGTTCTAATTTGTGAGAGATATTTATTTTGAATTTCTCCAAGTTCAATTAAAGCAGCAGCCATATACATTCCGCCATCCATTACTTTATTGTCAACAAGAAAATATGCGAGCGGAGTGTCAATGGTAAATTCATTTATAGGCTTTAATTCTTTGCAGCCATAATGGAGATATTTAATTCCTTTATATTTTCACGCTTCTAGCTCTTCCAATTAATTTTTTTTTTATTAAATCCAATATGAAAATTTATATAAAATAGATAAAGTATTGTGATTTAAATAATTTTAGAATTGCTTGTGCTGCATAATGGAGTAAAAATTTAGTAAATAGTGGCTGTATTTCTGGATTTGAGTTTATTGCTTCTCCGACAGTAATTTTATAAGCGCCTGCACGCAGGATTTTATGGTTATATATATCAAATAAGCTGTTTGTAAATTCAATAATCGGGTATAATGATTCAATTTTTCCAATTTCATCAGAATTATTTAAAAATGCATTAATCAGTCTAAATTCGTTTGGAGACTGGCCTAATAAAAACCGATTTTTCATGTTTTCGAGTGAAGGTTCTTCTTTATTCCTGAAAAGTTCTATATAAGGATAGTTTTTATCTTCAGTTAAATTGAAAAACTCATATAAATAATCTTTAAAAGAATACTCGATTTCAAAGTTCTTTTTAAGATAATTTGAGTAATCGGCGATTGAATTTTGTGAGTTTAAGTTAGGACTAATCAATTTATTTTCGAAACGTTTTTCGAATTCATCCCTTATCGTAGATGATTTTGAGCCAACATTATTTTCAAGTATCAGCTCGTCTAGGTTTGCTAATATTTTATATACCCATAAATAGCCAGAATCAGAGTGACTTACTCCCCCTTTAAATAAAAACAAAGCATCGGTGAAATTTGCATTTTTTGGGTATTTAGCCCTCATTTAAATTGGATCAAAATGATGAAAATATTAATTTTTATAAAATTATTTTGAACAAAATGCAAGTAGAATGCTATTTAAGCAGTTTTCACACTGAATTGATTAATTTTTATTTAATTCTCCATAAAAATAAATTAAAAATATTCAAACTATTGTGCTCAATTTATGAATTTTAACAAATATTAAAAGATGGAAGAAAATACTAGTTTTTGTAAAAAATTTTTTAGCCTAATTTAATTAAAAAACTGCAAGTAGGATTCTATTTAAACAGTTTTCACACTGAATTGATTTGATTTTTTAAATTAATTCTTTATAAAATAAATTAAAATCATTTTTAAGATTTTAAAAATATTTTTTACAGAGGACAAATTTAAATATTAAAACAATAAACACTTTAAATTGGAGCAGGTTTTTTTCCAACATAAAGGGGGAGTTAGTTCTAGTAGCTTTTCATAATCTGATTTTATTGATCTTCTTAACTCCTCCTCCCTTAGTGAGTAATCAAAATATATTTTGGTTGGGCTATAATTTTGTGTTTAAATTTTTACCCTTTATAAATTGTTTTTTTCAAAAATTTAAAATATGCCAATTCGCAAAATTTGACATTTAGTTTGCAAAATTTATGGTTTTAGAATGCAAGCTGTTTAAATTTCAACAGAATCATCTAAGATTTGTTATAATCGTTATCATTATATATTAATCAAATTTTTCCCCGTTTACAAAGGGTGAGTAAGCATTTACTGCTGGATTCATGCAAATGAGAAGAGTTTATTAATGTTTCAAGCTCTTTTTCATTAATTGATCCTAATTGATGTAATACAAAAATGATACTGCATAAAACAAAATGCTCACTCCCCCTGCGAGCTAACAAAAAAATTTTTAAAGAAATACCAATTCGCAAATATTTTTTAAATTGTTTTAGATTAAGTAGAACAAGCCAGAGATTTCATTATACTAATGGGGTTTTGGGCAAATCAATAGAGATTTTCCAGTGCTTTTGTTCGCTGATGGATGGGAAGTCAGCAAGATAGCTGGCTGGATTTAGACCTCGAATTGAGCTTGTTTCTCCTATTAGTGTTCCAAAGAAGCTTAAACCAGTTTCAGCTTCTTTGCGATGTCTTAGAACAGCTTTTTCAACAAATTCACGCGCTTCTCTATCAGATAGATTCACATGTCCTTCTCTTTCTACCAACTTATGGCGACTCCCTCCTATTTTTCTTCCGCAGAAAGGACACAAAGATTGTTGAGTAGGACCTCCACACCTTGTTACCGGATAAATATAGTCACAGTCAATAGAGCATTTATAGGTACTGCCATTTGCATATTTTTTACTCCAAGTATTAGTTATAAAGGAATCAAAATTATTGTGAATATCTTGAATATACTTATGCAATTGGTTAGGTTCTGCTGCAAAAATATATTGGCTTTTAAATCTTTCAATTAAACCATCTACAGAGCCATTTTCATTGAAGAAAACAGATGAAATCGGATTTTCCAATTGACTATATGACAATGCGACTGTAAAAACTCCTAATGTTGTTAAAATTCTATGTAATTCTATATCTGGTGTATTTGTTTCAAGTCTTAAATCAGAGCCAATTGGGAAATTATTGATGAAGCAGACAAATATATTATAAAATTCTTTGCCAAGACTATTAAGAATCTCATCCCCCTTGCGACCTAACCATATAATAATATTTTTATTCATTTCTTTTTCCTTTGAATAAATTGAAAATATTTCATTTAAAAATGCAATTCCTAAGGCAAGCTTTTGATCAGGGCTTTGAATTTCAATTAGAATTCTATCATTTTCATTTTGGTCGCCGGCTTTATTCAAAATGTTTCTGAGGAGTCTTACATTGTTTTTATAAATTTCTGAAATTCTAGGGAACACTAAAAATGAATCTAAATTTAGTTTGATTTGTGGCTTTTTTTCTTCTTCGAGCTCTTTTATGCGTCTAGTTCAATTGAGATTGGGATACTCAAGTATAAAGTTGCTTGCTTCAACTCTGTAAGAGCGAGCAAGATTTTTATTCGATAATGGAGAGTTAATTTTTTTATAATTTTGAAAAGTAAATATAATTAATTTAAAAAAGTTATGTTTAAGAATTCAAATTTTATTAAATAGTTTATCTAAAAAACTTGATTCTCAAATAGTTTTGCTTACTCATAAAAGGGGAAATTAGTTCATATCCTTTAATTAGTAAAATTTTTTTAATGCAATATAGCTTTAAAGTATCACCTATATCTGATTTAGTAATTATTCTATCAATATTTTCTAAAATTTCAAAATCTTCATCAAGCTTTTGCGCAAGAGCACAGCAGTAAATATCAAGATATATCTTCACCAAAATTAATGAGATTAGTTTTTTTATTCTTGGCAAATTGATCTCATCATAACGCGCTTTGTTTAAAAAATATTCAAAGAAAGTAAAGTCTCTAAGCCCTTCTTTATAAAATTTGTTATTTTCTTCACTTTTAAGCAATTTTTCTAACTCCCCCCCCTCCGTGAGTGAACAAAACCATTAGAAAAATCGCTATTTTTTGCCCAAAACCCACCCTCCGTGAGTGAACAAAAATTTTTTTAATAGAAAAAAAAATTATAGAAAAAAATTTTTGATATATAAATGATAATTAGTATAATGAAATCTAGAGCTAATTCTGTTTAATTTTAAACGAATTGCTTTTTTAAAACATAAATTTTATAAATTAAATTAATATTTGCTTTCCAATTTTTGCGAATTAGGATTTTTTAAATTTCGAAAAAAAAAAATTTTTTATAAAATTTATATATAAATTTTTTTAAAAAACCCCCTCCGTGAGTGAACAAAATTTTTTTTTTTCACTCACGGAGGGGGGGGGGAGTAAGCTATCACCAAAAATTATACCAAATTTACTACAGATTCCTTTATTTTCCAGAACTTTTTCAATGCCTTCTAAGTAATCATTATTTTCCAGCTCAAAATCGGCATTAAAATTATTTAACTCCCCTAGTTTTGGGTAAAAGCCCACCCATCATGCACGAACAAAAAATTTTAATTAAAAATATTTTTTATATATAAGTGATAATTCTCTATCTAATTATGTTATAAAATATAAATTAAATTAATATTTGTTTTAAATTGGAATTTTTAAATATAAAATATAGCTTTTTTAAAAAAAAAAATTAATCTTCTCCAAATGAAACAAAATATTTTTTTCTTCGCTCATAGAGAATGGAATAAGATATTTTTTCTTAATTCGTGCATTGAATTCTCAATTTCCGATTTATCTTCAATAATATTCATAATTTTTGTTGAAAATTGTCAAAATTCTTCATTTTCGAGCTCCTCAGCAATATTTACTATATATTGTGGATCTATATTAATCTGAAGCTTAAGGAAAGAGCTCATAAATTTGTGATATTGCAAGGAGTTTCTATAATGATTTTTCACATTTTCAAGAATATAACGTGCAAAATTTTCATTATATAAAAATGTATCTTCTTCTTTATTGCCTATTGATATTATAGATTAAATAGCGTGATGCCCTCTTAGCACCTGTAGCCGTAGATTCATTGGAAAAGTAGGGGAACTTTTGAAAGGGAGAGCAGCGTTCGGGCTTTCCTTTGACTTTTTTTGAGCGCAGTGTAGAACTCGCTGAATGCATGCTCATATATTGTGAGGAAATGGTTCGTCTGAGTTAAAAGGAGATGCCTAGAAAGGCCAGAGAGCGTTACTTGGCCAATCGTGCAAAATTTTCTAGTGCGATAGGCCTTACATTCTTGGCTTCGAGCTCTTTTTTAATCACAAATTTTCTGGACTAAACAGCTGATGCACAGCATGGTGACCCAGTATCTCTGACTCTCGAGCAGCTAGGCAATCCGTCGTCCATCAGGAGCAAAACAGTGTAAAGCAGTGTACTGACTGGCAAGCAAGCTGTGGATCGTTCTATGAGGCGAATAGTTTCTGCAAGCCTGTATAGAAGGTCTCTATCAGTAATTTGAGTTAATTTAAGTCTATTGCTTTTATCTGGTTCAAAATATTTAATATATCCACTTTATTTTCATCACTTTTTCCAATTAATTTACTATATGAAACCCAAAATTCAAGGATATCCAGAGTATCTATAGAAATATCTTCTTTCAGCTCTATTTCAGTCAGTAAATAATATAAATTTTCAGCTTTTATTGAATATTCCAGAACATCAAATTCTAGATTATTATCTAAGTGAGGTCTCATTTCGCATATTAACTTTTTATAGACTAAATTTAATGCAATTTTCCATTTTTGTTGATTTTCATCCTCATTTTCTTCTTGATCCATAGGAAAAGAATCTATATTAAATCCTCATATTAAAAATGAACAAAATTTTCGGCTTATCTTAAAGGTTTATTTAAAATATTTATATTAAAATTAGATATCTTTTAGATTTTGAAAAAATAAATATTTCAAAAAGAATAATTTAATTTATAAAATCTATGCTTAAGGATCTTCATTTATTTAAAATTTAATCTATTTAGTCAGAATTTTCGTTATAACAATTATTAAATATATAAAAATATTTTTATTGGACCTTAATTTCCGAAAATTAGCATCTTCCATTGGTTTGGCCGCTCTTAAAGGTGGAAGCAAGCAAAATATTTTCCAAAATACTAACTACTTCACCCGACAGGTCTGGCATAACATCTATCGCATGACACAATAAGACTCCAAGCTCTTCAATTTGCATGAATGATATTAATTTTTTCTCAAATGAGTCATCATCATAGAAGATTATTTTAAGCAAAATTGAAATCATTTTCTTATGATCTAAACTCAGTAAATTTTCCTTCAGATAGATTGAGATAAGGTCATTAAAATAAAGATCCTGGAGCTCAGAATGCTCTATATTGAAATCTATTTTTTCTTTATATATAGAGAATTTATGATATTCTTCACTCCTCCCCTCCATAAGCGAACAAAAAATTTTGTTCGCTCAAGAGGAGGGTTAATTTTTGTTTTTTAAAAAAAAATTATATATAAATTCGAGAGAATTTTTTTTTTTAAAATTTAAAATTTTTTCCAATTTGTAAAAATGAAAAGAAAAATTATTTTAATTTGCGAATTTTATATTTCAAAACGCAAGCTATTAAAAAAATTAATCAAAATTAACAAGAGATTTCATTATAATAAATTTCATTTATATATCAATTTTTTTTTTAATAAAAAATGTTTGTTCGCTAAAGGAGGGTGGGCTTTGGGCAAAAAATAGCGATTTTTCCAATGGTTTTGTCGCTCACAGAGGAGTCAGTAAATTTTTCAAAAGAAGTTTGAATAGGATTATTATTCACTTCAGAAATTTTATATAAGTTAAAAGCAGCAATAACAGCTTTATAGTCCATTCTTGAAAACGGGAAATATAGCTCATACTCATATTTTAACAGGTTTCCTTGGTTTAATTTTTGTAGTCCGATATTATTGTCTATTGTCATGCTTTTAAAAATATCAAGCCATATCTGTTTTCTTAAATCATTGAATTTGCAATAAGGCTTAATAAAAGGCTGCACATAGCTTAAAAGAGCACTTTTCTCCTCAAGAACATAAATAATCAGCTGAAGAGCGCTCTCTATTTCCATCCCTAATGACTTGCTAATGGCTTCATAAAGATTTGCAGAATCGTCAATAAGTTTCGGGTTTAAAAATATTTCTATTCTTCAGTCTTGCTTGATATTGACAGTTTTCAAATATTTCCATATTTTATCTTTAAAATGGGCAGAAATATCAGGATCAGTTCCAATCGTCTTAACAGTATTTGTGATATAATTATTAAATTCATAGCTTTTACCTGCATTAATCTCAACTTTAAACGAAAGCATGCATTTTTCTACTAAATACTCAATTTCTTTTGAAAAATCGAAAATATGGTCAGACATTATTAATGATTTGCTATTTGATAATATGATTTCGTCTGTAATTTCAAATGGACAAGTAGTTAAGCAATCAAACATTTTCATTTTCCATCACTCAAATATCATCATATTTGAGCTGTATTTTATATTTCTCTTAATATGAATAACTATACAAAATTTCTTTTTCAATGAAGGATTTTCTGTATACTGTGAGCACGGTTTTAGATCAACCTGAGACCCCCCTCCCCTCCCCCCCTCCCTTGACGGTTTCAGCTTTATTGAAATCTACAAATTGAATTTGACTTGTCATTTTAAATTAACAATTTCGTTCAAACTGAAACCGTCAGGGTGAGGGGGAGTTTCAGGTCGAGCCATACCTGCTCTGAATGTATATTTAATTTATCGATCAAAAATTTCACAAGTGGGAGATGATTGCACTCTTCCCCAAAATCAACTTCCAGAACGAAAACATTTTTTTCTTCACTTTTATAAAAAGATTTTAGTTCTTTTGTTAAATCTTTCTTTGAGCTATACATAACCATCTCTTTAATTATGATTTTTTCATCATCATTTGTATTGAAAATTTTTTCTGAAATTTTTTTATCATAAGTAAAAGCAATCAATTTATCAAAATCGCTTTTATCATCTATCATTGATTTGATTGTATCTTGGAAGTTGATCTCGTGGAGCTTTTTCCAGGTATTTTTTATGTTTTCTTTGATGCCTGGGTCTATCGAAATTAGCTCTAGCAATATTAAGATATCAGAAGGGGCGATTTCTAAAAGAATCTCTCCACATTTTTCTAAAGTATGCTTCTTTTTTCCTTGGCTATTGAAAAGTATAAGCAATGCTAATGTATCACTGCTGTAAATAGGGAACAAATGATTTTTTGTGAGACTTACTATTTCTTGATCATTAATTGTAAAAAATGAATCAATCCAGCTTTCAAGTTTTTCTAATAAATCAATTTGTTTGTCATTAAGTAGCTTATCAATAGATAAATAATGCTTTTCAAATCTATTTAGAAAAGGAGCATCTGTCTTAGCAACATCACTTGGACTTATCAGTGCAATTGCGTGGAAATTTTGATTAACATAGCATCTTGGGGTAAAGTTATCTTCAATTGAAATATTGCAATATTTTCGTGATCCTTGTATTGAAAAATTCTGGTTAAATAAATCGTAAAGTGAGCTATAAATATGGTCCAAGTCTTTCAAAACAATAGATATCCCAAGCTCCATATAAATTATAATATCATTTAAAGACTCAACACCATAATTATCCTGATTTAGATCATTCGGCAAACTACTACCCACTAGTATCCTCCTATCGTTAAGCTTATCCAAATATTTATCCAAAATAAAAGTAGCTATATCAGGTTTGCCAATTAGCATCAAATATCTTGCGTTTGGGTCATTTAAATTATCCTTTATTAAATCTAGAGTTCTTGCATTTGTCTCAGGTAAATTAATTTTGTAGTACTCATTAAATAAAGAGCACATAATAGCAGTTCCGTGTCTTGTCCCTCCAAAATTTCTTTCAATTGCAGTTTTTACACATTTAAGAGTATATTGACTTGTACTCACGTCTTTTTTAGATAAATTTAATGAGACATTTTTAATTAAATGGTAAAAGTCTCGTAATCCATAAAAATTTGCAATTTCTGTTTCTTTAGTTTGATTTTTAAGTCCTGCATAAGCCATAGTAAGCTTAGAAATAACATGCTCGTAAGTTTTATTTTCAGTGTATGATTTATAAATACTTAATGCAGTCAATTCCAAATCCTTTTCATCAGGATCAGGCCTAGCTAAATATAGCGCTCTATTCATTTTAGAGGCATCTAGTCTTCAGTTAGAAATTCCAATAAATCCAACATTTATATTTTTTTTTTCTAAATAGTTATGAAGAACTTTCAAAGGATTGCGCTTTGATAGCTCAGCTAAACCAATTTCATCAAATACAATTACAGCTAAAACCCCATGGTTTATTTTTGGATATCTTTCTGCATTTTCAAACACCTTAATAATTGATTCAGATTTGCAAGTTTCAGAGCCTTGAAAATGAACCATTTTAAGTTCTGGCAATGTCCTAAAATAAGGATCATTTGATTTTTTACCTGTGAGATTAGAAAAAATTAATTGTACTGATAAAGATTTACTACTTCCTGGCTTCCCACATATAAAAAGAGGTATTTTATTAACAATGCATGGAATAGCTGCAAAAATGTTTTCCTTTAAAGCATTATTTAAAGCTGTTCCTTTTGGTAATTCCATTCTTGATACAAAATCATTTTGCTCAATTTCAATGATTTCTTTTATTTTTTGTATATTTATTAAATCAGGTCTTCGAAGAGAATCAACAATTTTATGCAAAAATTTTTCTCTATAAATATGAGAGGCAATTCTTAAGTAATAGCAAAGAGAAAAAGCAAGAATTCCAGCTGAGAGTTCAATTTCTCTAAAGGTTCCTTCATATCTTATGCTTCCCCTGTATATTTCTGCTGACTCAGTGCACCGATCATAAATGGATTTTTTAAACCATAAATACAAATCAACGAATCTCGAAACATCCCTTAAACTAACACTGCTAACGTCTTCTTCTTCCTGAAAATGCTTGTGGGCAAGGCAAATCATGCTCACAAAAATTTCTTTATGCTGCGATTTAATTTTATCAAGCATAGTGGATATATAAATCCTTACATTTTCATGTGTAAGTGTTCCGAAATCCCATACATAATCAATCATTGTTCCAGGGAGAGGCTTTACTACGTGGACAAGTTTACTCTCATTTTGCATTCTTCTTTCCTTTTGAATTCCAACATTTTCTAATATGTTTTTGTTTGAAGAAACTCTATAAGGATTACAAGCTCCAAGAAATGCGATATTTGGGGGCAAAGGATTACCATCAAGTGTTCTTTCACACATAATTTCACAAATCATACCAATGGAATCAGTCGTGTTGAATTCGTCGAAAAATACCCACAATTTCTCATTTGAGTCGATTCTTCGGGATCTGTCTATTAATTTTCTCATTTCTTTTCTTATATCTTCTGATGTTATGCCTGCATGAATACTTATTTTGGCAAAAAGATGAGTCTCTTCATTTTTAGTTTCTTCAGATTTTGTAGCTATCGGTTTTCCTAGTACTTTCTTTACGAGAAACTGGATCAAAGATGTTTTCCCACATCCAGTTTCCCCCATGATAATTACTGGCAGTCCTGAATAAACTCTAACTCCCCCCGATTCTCATATGCAAAATTTTTAAAAATATATAAAAATATATTAGTTATCAAAAGCTTCGGAAGATGTGCCTAATGAAGTTGTTTTCAGGGCTTTGAGACTACAGAAGGCTACGTAATCAACCATCAGAAGTGATTAGTCATCAACCTAGGTGAATAATCTAAAAGAAAATAGAGATTCTTTAAAATTAAAAAAAAAATTTTAATTCAATAAGGAACAAATTAAAATTTATATGGTTTAAAAGGGTAACTAATAAATCAAAATATTGAAAATTGATATTTTATGAAATTAATTCAATTTTTTTTTTGCTGTAAAAATAACTCTTAACCCTCTTATTTAAAAGTAAATATAAAAAACATATATATAAATTTTTTTTCCAAAAAAATTTTTTTAACCCCATCCTTGATCGAACGATGGCGAGTCGTCGATCAAGGATTGGGGGGAGTAAGGTAAATAAGGTTCATTTTTAAGAAATTATCAGGTGTCATAACATAGCTATCTTTTTTATATAAAGTTCCTAAGTCTACTCGATCTTTATTATAGCTGCTTAATTTGTCTAAAAGCTGAACATGAGTCATGCTTGAATAATCATCAATTTTAAATCTATTTTTTTTTATCATTTTTGCTAGTTCTGGCCCGGGGATTTCGTAGTTGCTTTGTAAAAATAGCAGTTTTTGGAAATTTCTTGGGACAAGGTCTCGGTCTCGGTAAATTGGTATAAAAGATCCATCATCAAGGAAAATCAGATGAAAATGATTGGAGGATTCCCATTTAATATTACTTTGGTATCGTGATACTAATGAAGAAATTTCATGCAATTCATCAATTTCGTTCTGGGAAATTTTTTCTGACTCCGCCCCCCCTTTAAATTTTAAATTGGGACAAAAAATTTTGTTCCAATTTAAAGATGGATTAATTTTTTTTTTTAAAAAAAATCAATATAAAATTGTTTATAAAAAAAAAAAAAATTTTCAAAAATTTATCCAATTAGATTAATAAATTTGTTTAATAAAATGCTATTTACTCTTTATCCTTTAAAAAAAAGCAATATATAACTAAATTTTCATTATAGATTAATACGCCACTATTAATCGGTATCAAAATTATTTACACAAAAATTATTTTTTTATTGATAAAAAAAAAAATTTAGAAAATTTATCGATCAAAGTGCTAATTTTGTTTAAATAAGATGTTATTTATACTCTATTCTTTAAAATAAAGCAAGAAATAAGTAAGTTTTAAAATTTTATAAAAAAATTCGCATTGAATTTATATCAAAACTATTTAAATAAAAAATATCATTTTTATTAAAATAAATAAATTTTATTTTTAAAATTTAGCAATTAAGGATAATAAATTTATTTAAAT
This sequence comes from Blepharisma stoltei, assembly GCA_914767885.1. Classification (NCBI taxonomy): domain Eukaryota; phylum Ciliophora; class Heterotrichea; order Heterotrichida; family Blepharismidae; genus Blepharisma; species Blepharisma stoltei. Next base: position 226,149 of record CAJZBQ010000038.1, read on the forward strand.
AAGATGCTGTTTATACTCTATTCTTTTAACAAGAGCAAGCTATAACTAAATTTAGAATTTTAGTTAAGAAGAAACATTTAACTTATATAAAAACTTTTTATATAAAAATTATGTATAATTTTTTATTATAAAATTAAATTTTTTTGTTCCAATTTAAAGGAATTTAAAGGGGGTTAATTTACAAAAAAAGTGGTAATTTTATCTATATTTTGTTTCAATTTAAAGGAGGGGAGTGAAGATTTTTCTTGGATTTCTTTGACATTTGATATAGTAATTGCCCGAGGATGGCGCTATCTTGCGCCATCCTCGGGCAATTTAAAAAAATGGCCCCACACCGGAATTGAACCCACGTGTGGGGCCATTTTTGGTGTGTGTAGAACATCGACTTCCACGCACCAAAAATGGCCCACACGTGGGTTCAATTCCCGGTGTGGGGCCATTTTTGAATGTCCGAGGATGGCGCAAGATAGCGCCATCCTCGGGCAATTACTATATGCATTTAGTAGTGAATTCTTTGGTTGATTCTAAAATTCACTCAAAAATCATTGTTCGCATGTGAGTATATTCATCAGCAATAGACTTAAGTGCGCTCTTTTTCAAATTATCTTTATAATTCTTAATCATTTCAGGTGAAAAAGGGCTTATCTCAAATTTCTTTAGTAATCTGTTTAATATTGATATAAATATATGTAGCTGTGCATAAGTGACTTGCTCTTTTTTACTTTGTTCTTCTATAAAATATCTTAAGAACAGCCTTTTTACTTCATCTGATGGTACAATTCTCTTATCTTCTACCGATTTTTCATCATCCAATAATTGGCTATCGTATAATCTCAAATATCTTCCAACAACCTGCATAGGGTGATCAATATTTTCTGGCACAATTAAATCACTAATATAAAATTGATCAAGATGAAAGAGATTGACGAAACTTAAATACTCCACAGTCTTGAAAAGGGAATTTCCAAAAGTATTTGCAGCTTCAATCCAAATTGGAGTGAATCGATTTAATACCAAAATATTTTCGGACGAGCATAAAGTCCTGAAAAGGCAAATATTGATTAAAATTTCATTTAAAAGAGCTGGGTTACTTGTGTAGCTAAGGTTTAAATGCAAAATGCAGCTCTCAGGGACGAAACTTATCTTTGAAATCATTTCACATACTTCTGAATAATTAATGTCACCGCCAATAGGAAAAGTAACTAGATTCAGAGAATTCGTCATTGCTTGATATCTCATATGAGTTGTTTTTCCAAGTCCTGCGTGAGAGGAAGTTATCACATAACTCTTTAAATCAATATTTTTGATTAATTTTGTTATATCTTCATCATGCAAAAATTGATTTGTACTGAATCTGGCTACTTTTGGAACAGTTAAGGATTTAAAATATTGAGATAAGTAACACTTTGAGTTTGCTGTAATTATAGCTAACCCTGATTTTATATGTCCTGATCCTAAAAGCTCATTAAAAAGAGTTTTAAATTTAATTTGATTTTCCAAGGAAAGATTTTCACAGTTAATAAGTGAGTAAAAATTATCATAAGGATCTTTAAAATATCGGTATAAAAAAGCTTTTAGCTCTCTCCAATAGGTAGAACTCTTGCAAAATAAAACCTGTGATGCTTCAGGGAAAAAACCGGTATAGCATTTATAAATAGAAAAAATTCCATTGAGGTATTTATTTGTTGATAGAAAAATAATTTTGTCTTGAGAATTCAATTTTTCACCTAAACTTCTCTATTAAAAGATTGATTTATCGATTTCAAAGTAATTATTATTTTAAAATAAAAATTTGACTTATATTGATAGGAAGCCAATTACAAAAATGGAAATTTTATAGATAAGGGTGGAGTAAGATATAAGTGTTCCTTTCAAGGTTTCCAGTCTTTTTTAGAATTTCTCCTAATTTAACTAGTCTATCTCCTGGCATTCCATCTTTAATATATTCTTGCCGATAACGAATTTCGCTTTGTTTTCCCATAAATCTTAATATATTTTTAGCTTCTGACATTTTTTCACAATTTGGATCAATAATATAATCTTCAATTGTCCAAAACTGTTTTCCACATAAAAATGTCAGTCAATAGCATTTAGAATAGGCGTCGCTTAAATCAATTTCCCAGACTTTAAATAAATCCAAAACCTCATCTTCATATTCCTTTACAGTATCATATTTTCCATCATTGCATTGAAATTCCCTACCTATTGTTTTTTCTAAATCAGGGTAGCCATTCTGGTGTAAATCATTCATGCAAATAATGATACTATTAATAGAATTGACATAATCTACGAAAACAGGAAAATACTTAAGATTTTCATCTTCTGGGTCGCCGAAGGAGTGAGAAGTGTGCATTATCAGCTGAGCTCTGCTTTTAAGCTCACTAAGTGTTGCTATATCAAATACTTTTTGGCTACTTGGATATCGCAAATGTATATCAAATTTATCATTTTCAAATTTAATGATAAAAATTGAATTTTTTGAAATTTCTGATATATGCTTCTTTTTGGCTTCTTCTTTACAGTTTACTTCTGTGTGCAGTTCTGTTATAGCACGAAGATTTGGGGAGCATATTTGGAGCTGCTGAGGGACTTCCATAAATTTTTTCCCATCATCTCTGTTTAATTCAAATAAATTGCATAAGTTAAAAAAATTTGAGCAAGATCTTTTAATATCTCCAATGCAGTATCATAAGTTTTCTAAATCAGAAATAGTTTTTGTGTCTACAAATTCATTTTCAAAGTTACTCACGCCTACTCTTATTTGATCTATCTCGTCTTTTCTTAAATCCAGCAAAAAGAGCACTAATTCTTTTGATTTTCCTATTTCTTGAAGCGTGGAAATTATACAATCCTTACTTTGTCTTGAAAGACTTCTATCGAACAACTCATGAACTCTTTCTGAAATATTTAAATATTCCCCAATATTTGAGTTCTCAAGTTCTGATGAAAATTCAATATATTTAGAGCATGCTTCTAAAGCATTTCTATCAGCCTCTACTGCAATTTCTTTCAGTTTCATTAATCCATGGCATGCTTTCATAAGAGTTTCGTGCTCTTGGTAATTATGTAAGCATTTTATAAGAATATTTTTATTTTCTTCATCTAATGGAACAAGAAGACTAAGAAGCATAATTTCATCTTCAATACTCCTTAAATTAGAAAATAGCTTGACAATTTCTTTCATAGGATAAGCATTAGTATCTCTAAATAATTCAGTTAAATTATTGATCATTTTCTGATGGGCATCTTCACATGTTGATACTATAATTTTAATTGAAGAGGACGGCAATAGTAAAGATTTGTACTTGGCGAGATAATAATTATTGAATATAAATGAGTCAATTGCTGGACCAATTTTTCATGAGACTCCAATAATTAATATCATCTCGTTTGGAAATGAAAAGCTAGCAAGCTGAGTATTTGTATATTCCACTTTAAAAGCATTGCATGCATTTTCTATATTTTCATATTCTTCGATTATATTTTGGAAATGATTAGTAAATTTAGCAAAAGATTCAAATTCTTTCTCTATTAAATTTCTTTTTGTTATAATATTTTCTATGATAAATGAAAAGTCTTGATCTCTTCTAATAAAAAATTTAAAAGATTTTTCTAACAAATTTATCATAGCAGCTCTCTGGCTTGCTGTTTGGATTTTAATAATATCAATTTGGTGTAATTCAATATTTTCTTCAAGCAGCTTATTTCCTATTTCAGATAACTTACGTATTAGGAACTGCGAATATATTAATGGCTCATAGTACTCATAAGAGCTCAAAATAGAGCTTCATATAATTTGCTTTTCAGGTTTTTCAAATAAAGCAGTATTTAATTCGGATTCTGTATATTCAAATTCTGTAGAGGAGAGTTGATTATCTATAAGAGTGCTAAGAATTTTATTTGTCGGATATTTCATGTGGCGCTTGAAAAATTTTTCCAGTACTATATACTTTTGATGGCTAACAGAAATCTTATTATCCATAATTTTTTTATTTTCATACTCCAATTCTGCTTTTATATAAACTACATTTAATAAATCATTTTTAGAGTCATCGATATATCTTGCACAGTCTAAAAATTCGATTTTTCTTTTTTCGCATATTGATAAGAGCTTTTCTATCAAGACTTCACAAATAGTACCTAAATTTTCTTTGTCCTTGATCAAAAGAGTTTCTTTCGTAAATTGGTAAATAATCTCATTTAGTTTTAAGTCTTTCAGTGCAATGCTTTCTGCCCATTTATCAAGAAGTTTAATCAAAGATGTTTTAAAGCCAAAAACATTTCAAATTTCATAAAGCGGAGTATTAAAATCTTTCATAAGCTTTTCAGATAGCACAACTGCATAATCATAGTCAGAAAAAAATGGATCAGAGTACGTTTTGAATATCAAATGATATGATTTCATCCTAGCTTCTTTTTTCTCATTACTTTGGTTTATAACATTTCATATAATGGATTTTATATTGTCTATATATGTTAAGCATTTAAATCGCTGATCCAAACCAGAAACAGCCTTAAAAAAATCAATGACATCGTTCATAGACACTATATAGGTCTGACAGAACTCAAAAAGCAATTTCCAGCATTCACTTATTTGGCCATCTGAATCATTTTTCAAAATAATATTTTGTAAATTACTCAAAAAATCCTCACAATTCAAATTCCAATTTGAAAGTGCTAAATGTCTGAAAAGCTTTAAAAACTCTTCAAATTTATAAAGACTAATTTTTTCAAGAATAAATGCTTTTTCTTCTAGTCTTAAATAAATTTTAAATAAACGCAAGTCTGCTAAAAAATGATTCAATATAGAAAATTTCAAAAAATCATTCAAATCGTAATTAAGAATGCTCATCCAATCTTCTCTTTTTTCTTTAATGTTGAATATCATTAAATGGACTAATCCTTCTAATGAATGAGGACTAGATGCCAAATTTTGCATGTTTTCTGAGTTTTGTAATAAGATAGAAGATTGACAGAAATTGACTTCTTTGTATTGTATCATTGAATGAGGAACACATGAAATCAAAGAGATCAAGATATGCAGCTGATCTGCTGATAAAGAAGGGTTTTCGCTTATAAATTCTTCCACTATTCTAAAGAAGATGCTTGCGTTTTCTCAAAAAGCAGTTATCTCAATTATATATTGTGCTCTAAATTGTTCGATAAGCATAGGAATTCTTCTCTCTCAGTCCTGATTTCTTAATAAAAAATCAGTATAAATTGATAACTCTTGCAGTGGATCAGTTTGAAATTTGTCAATAGGGATGGTTTTTGACTTCTTACTAGGCTTAGAAGCTACTTTTAAACCAAACAAGAAAATATGTTGGAAATGTATATTCAATGTTCTTATAGGATCAATAATTGGCACGTTTACTTTTATATCTTTATTTTTTGGATCTTCTGAAAAAAGCGTTATCTTGATACGTCCATCCCACCTATCCCGAGGCAAAAAAGGGATAGTAAATATTTTTATATTTGGGCTAAATTTTTCATAATAGCCATTATGCATATAGAATTTTTCACAGTTTCCTTTATTTTCCCTTGTAAAAACTAGAGAACAATTTGTGAGATTTTTAGAGTTAAGATTGCACAAAGCATAGACATAGTTAAATTTTTGCAAAGAACTGATGCTTTCTGGAGAAATTTGATTAGGCAAGGAGTCTGTGCTATCTATATCTGTAAAAGATGATAAAATTTGATTTCTGCTTTTCATCTCAATTTCAGGATTACTTGAAGAACCTTGCGCCTGCAATGATTTGGAAAGAATTTCTTTTTTTGGATAATTAGAAGTACTTTTCGAGCTTTCTTCTTCCTTCTTTTCATAAGTTTCGTCTTTCTTTTTATCCTCTTCAGACTTCTCTCTTCCCTTTATGCTACTCATATTTTATATAAAGGCTGGATTCTACATATTTACTAAAGCTTTATTAAGATTTCTATACTTTTAGAAATAGAGTTTTTATTTATAAATCAATTTTATTATTATGGTCACCACTCCCAATAGAATTAATCTTTTTAATTTTTACAATTCTTCCAATTAATTCTTAAATTTTTTATTTATAACTCCTATTTTTTCGTTGTATTTCTGATCATAATTATTAACGGGTACCACTCCCAAGTGAGCCATAAAATAAAGTATATAAAACTAATTTAAAGTATATATATTTTTGCTTTCTATTTGAGCTTTATTTTGCATTTCCAGCATAAATAAACTCAAATTATTTAACTTTATTTCAAAGTTCAGCATTCAGTTTATTTGCGTCATTCATTAATTATTATAGAGAAGCTCCACTAATGGCTGCTCACGTCACTTGCTTCGCACATCCCCTTGCTTGCCAGTCTGATTGCAATGCCTAAAGCTTGTGCTGCTCCCTCCAGATAAGGCTTGCACATGCTACTCGGAGGTAAAGACGCTGGGTCACCGTCCAGTACGTCGACGAGGTTGCCTTTTCTTAAAATTCAAAAACTGAATTCTCTGGTCAGGCTATAGGCCCAGATGAAACTTGTAGCCCAGGGCACAACTTCCGTATTGCGCTGGGAAAATGCCCGATTGGCCAAGCGAACGCCCTCTGGCCTTGCTGGGCGATTCCTTTCCAAACCAAGTTCCATCCTCTTCCTCAGGGTAAAAACTTTGCCATGAACGTAAGCCTGCAGTCGATCAGTTCGACATTTCGCTCTCCACTAGACAATTAAAACCCAGCGAATGCACATGCCGAACACTACTGCCTCCCCAAACTCTTTGTTTGGATACCGATATTAAGAGGGCACTTGGTTCGTTACACTATATTTATGCATCAGTTTCTTTGTGTCAGGCTTCTTAGCAGCAAAAATCATCGTGCATAAATAGTCTCTTATTGTGACTCTATTTAAAGATGCAGATAAAAGTGCATCTTATATTTATTAAATGCTAATTAAAACTGTGTATGCAAATATTAAATCTGGAGCACAGTTAAAATGATAAGAGTAGTTCCCTTTCTTTGGGCTCAGTGAAGGGAAATTTAGGCTTTCTAGGTTTTTTTGCCTATAGAGACACTATCCTCTGGATCTGGGTAACAGAAGAAAGAGTGTTCTTTGGAGCTGATGGTGAATGAATGAATGAATTAATGGTTATCGCCCAACTAAGTGGACCAATTAAAAGATCTTCAAAAAAGTTCCAGAAATTTGTGAAAAATTCCCAAAAAATTTCTAAAAAGTAAATACAAGTAAATAAAAATAAGAGTAAAAGGTAAAAAGTAATTTTCACAAAAAAATCAATGCACTACCTGCTTGCGCCTCCAATGCAGGCCATTGAAATTTTTGCCCTGTATCATGTGCTGTATTCATGCCATCACCCACTGCACCACGCTTTCATCTTCGCTTCAACTCCTGCAGTCCATGAATTCAGCACTGAAGAGACTACTGCTGACGCAAAATCTCCTCTCACACTGCAACTCCTTTCAGAATTGACAGGATAAGCACTTCCTAACTTTTGGCGCAAAAAGCGCCATTATGTGCGGGAAATGATTATGGAGCTGATGGTGAATGATCTTCTAATTCATGCAACTGCCTATCTATTGTTCAGAGCGGAGCTCGCATCTCATGTAAAAGGATTCAGAATACAGAAGATTAAGCTATTTAAGGGTTATTTTACTAACTAAATCTGGAAAGCTAAGTGCTACTTGCAAATTTTCTACCTCTTTGCAAAGCTATTATCTTATATTTAATCTATAATCAAAGACCCTTCAGGATGGGATTCATCGGGCAGTAGGATTAAGTTTATTATGCTTGAATAAGATCAGATATATATTTAGCAGTAACATTTTTATTTTATTATTAGCACTTATATTAAGAAATTTACTATCAAAATAATAGGATAGTTATAAATATTAAATAGGCTCCTTTATGAGAATTATGATAAAAGTGCAAATTTTCTGTAGTTTATCCAAAATTTATTAATAACGCATATATTTTTTTGAATAGCTCTGGAGTAATACCTAAAGAACTAAAGAAGCGATCTGAAAAAAATCGCAAATACTATTTTCATGGCAAGTTCATGATTGATTTGACGCACTGAAACAAAAGATACATTCGTTAAATTTTATCTACACTTTCAGAAATCCATTTGACTTACCAGATTGTTCTTGCCTCTTTAGTTATTGTTTCTCAGCGATCTAAATGGGTTCTCAAGCTATGTTGATTTATTTAATTATTTGCAAAAACTAACATAAGATCTTTATAAAAATTGTTTTAATTTGCAAAGAAACACCAGGTTATAGCATAGCAAATTAAGAATTTAATAAAATGAGATTTCAATATATGTTGTCAAAATTTTAACACTCAAACTCTTTCTCAGCTCTATTAATTATCATAGTCATCGTTTATTAGGCCATCTTGTAAAATTAGAAATATCGTGATAGTGAGCAATTCCTCCTTCCCTTCTTTCTACTTTTTAATAAAGAAAATATAAAGAGCCTGCATAATCAAGGAGTTTAAGATATATTAAACTTTATAGATTATTTTCTTAATTTTTAAAAGAAATTAACCACTCAGCTTTCAATAAATTTCACTTAATATTATTGTTAGTCTCTACCTTCATCCCAATTAATAGACTCACGCTGTCTTGGCACTCTCCTTCTGGCTGCAGCAGCCTGCCTTATCTGTGAAGTCTCTGTTCTGTTAGTAATAATATTATGATTTTTTGCATATAGGAATTCATATGCTCTTAATGAGTGAGAAATTTCGATTAAACTTGGAAAAACTTCACTTAGGCTATCAATTTTCCATTGTTCGACACTGATGTCCCAAAAATCATATCTAGAAATATAAGTGCTAAGCTTATCACCTGGCTGCAAATCAGCAGTAGAATTTCGGATTATAAACCTCATTAATGCGTCTTCTATTTGGAATTTAGTTGGATAAAACTGAGGACGCTGATCACACATATTGATTAGTTCTACGATAGAAGCTTCTACAAGGTTAGCCTTATCAACTTGCTTGTATTCGGGGTTTATAAAACCTTTTGTGAATGGGAAATATCTTGCTTCAACGATCTGATATAAAGAAATGACATATTCGAGCTTAATTTCTGAAATCCTTGTACTGTCCTTCAAATGAGTTGAAATCCCTGAGGAATTCAACTCCTTGCAGAAATCTCGAATTGAATAGTCATTTTTTCCTTTGGAATAACGAAGATAGCAAATTACGTAGTTAAAAGATGTATAAATATCCTTAAGCGCCATAGAGTAATTCATTCGTGCACTCCTTTCTAGTTCACTGATATATCCTAATATGGTAGAGACGACTACCTGAATTTAAGGAACAATTTCCTCAACACCTGAAAGGCAAAGGAGAGTCAAGATATAAGTGCGGCATCCTTAATTTATTAGGGCAGAGTTTTTCTCATTCCGCAGGGTATGATATCTGGCAAATAGGATTTTCCTCATGATATAGAAGTTGGAAAGAGCCCAGTCAGCCAGCAATCATCCTCAAGATTAGGTTTCATCCCTATCGAGTTAGGGACTCTGGAAGCAGCAGGTGCTCTGTGTGAAACTTGCCCTAGAGCAAGCAAGGTATGATTTAGTCTAAGGCTAGGCAATCGGTGTGCTTTTAGAGGGTGGATGAGCTTTAAAGGTGAAAATCCTCAGCCGATTTCAAATAGCACATCATTTAATTTAATTTCTAGTTCACTGACTCCCTCCCTTTAAAATTGGATCAAAAATTGGTAATATTTGCATTTTTTGAGTACTTTAAACCCCTTTAAATTGGAACAAATTTGGTTTTCAATAGAAAAATTTTAAAATTAGCTTAGACTTAGTTTAATAGACAATATACTAGTGAAGTTATATTTAAACAGAATAGAATTAAAAGAAGAAGATACTAGTTTTTAAAATTAGCTTTGACCTAATTTAGTAGATAAAATGCAATTAGAATGCTATTTAAACAGTTTTCACACTGAATTTTGTAAATTATTTCTTTATAAAAATAAATTAAATTTAAAGCATTAAACTCAATTTATATTGTTTTAATTTTTATAAAATTATTTTATAGAGAAAAATTTAAATATTAATTTTTATATTACCCCTCTTTTAAATTTTAAAAGGAGGAGTGAAAAATAATTCAATGCTATGCAAACTTTCTGCACCTAATGCTTTTTGAGGGATAATTTCTTTAATCTCTAATAAAAGCCCTGATTCTTCGCTTGTGGTGTTTAATAACTCAAATTGATATTGAATTAAATCAAGTCTAGTTGTATCAATCATTTTAGCCAAAAGCAGTTTTTTAGTCAACAATTTTTGCATCCTTTCAAAATCATATATAATTTCCCTACCTTTTCCATATATAGGATTGCTGAATGAGCAAACCCTGAGCAAATCACTATCATCTATATGGAAAGATATTATATTTTGCTGTCTTAATTTTTGCAGCGGATATTCCGTTATCTTTTTTTGTTCTTCTCTATCCCTAGAGTTATTCGAAATAATTGAATTTATTTGTGAGAGATACTTATTTTGAATTTCAGCTAACTCATTTAAGGCAGCAGCCATGTACATTCCAGCGCCTAAAGCTTTATTATCAACAAGAAAATAAGAAAGTGGGCTTTTAATATCAAAATTAATTGGACTCAAATCTTTGCAGCCATAGTGAAGATTATCAATTCCTTTAGCTTCCCATGCTTCAAGAAACTTTTTAAATAGAGGCTGGAGCTCTGAATGGTTATTTATGGCTTCACCAATGGTAATATTTAATGCATCACTTCGAAGAATTTTATGATTGTATATATCTAGCAATTTATTTGTGAATTCTATTATTGGATAGAGAGATTCTATTTTCTCGATTTCCTCAGAGTTTTCTAAATAAATACTAATCAATCTAAACTCCTTTGCTGATTGGTTCAATAAAAACTGATTTCGCATATTTTCCAGTGATGGTTTGTCTTTTGTTCTGAATAATTCTATATAGGGATAATTTTTATCATTATTTAAGCTGATAATTTCATTTACATAGTCTTTAAAAGAATATTGGATTTCATAATGATTTCTAAGAAGTGTTGAATATTCCAAAATAGAATTTTGTGGGTTGAGATTTGGGATAATCAATTTATTTTCAAATTGTATTTCAAAAACATCTCTCATATTAGAAGAAAGCGGATCAAAATCGCACTCAGATAGCAGCTCGTCCAAATTTGATATTATCTTATACTCTCATAAATGGCCTGAATTTGAGCCACTTAACTCAAGTAATTTTTCATAGTCTAATTTTACAGATCTTCTTAAGCACCCATAGCCGGATTCTTGCAAGTGGGAAGGGTTTATTAATACTTCAAGAGTTGTGCTATCAATTGATCCTAATTGATTTAATGCAAAAATAACACTGCTTAAAACAAAATGCTGAGCGAGGTAGCTTGCTGGTTTTAGGTTTCTAACTGAGCTGATATCTCCTATTAGAGATCCAAAGAACTTTAAGCCTGCATCTGCTTCTCTACGATGTCTTATGACAGCATTCTTAATAAAATCATATGCTTCTCTATGATATAAATTTACATGCCCTTCTCTTTCTACCAGCTTATGACGTGTCCCTCCAATTTTTCTACCACAGAAAGGACACTCAGATTCCTGAGTTGGGCCTCCACATTTTGTTACAATATAAATATAATCACAATCGCTTGAACATTTGTAGGTGCTCCCTTTAGAATATTTTTTACTCCAAGTATCAGTTATAAAGGATTCGAAATTATCATAAATTTCTTGAGTATACTTATGCAATGGGTTAGGCTCTGCTCCAAAAATAAATCGGCTGTTAAATCTTTCAATTAAATTATCTATAGTTCCGTTTTCATTAAAGAAAAGAGAAGAAATTGGGTTTCTCCTTTGGCTATATGACAACGCAACTGTAAAAATCCCAAGAATTGTTAAAATTCTATGTAAATCTAATTCTGATGTATTTACTTCGAGTCTCAGGTCAGAATTAACTGGAAAATTATTGATATAGCAGAAAAATAGTTGATAAAATTCTTGACCTAAAGTAGTGCGAATTGCATCTTCTTTGAGATTAAACCAAATAATAATATTTTTGTTCATTTCTTTTTCTTTTGAATAAATTGAAAAGATTTCATTTAAAAACGCAATTCCTAAAGCGAGCTTTTGTTCAGGACTCTCAATTTCGTTAAGAATTCTATCATTTTCATTTTGGTCACCAACTTTATTCAAAATATTTCTTAGGCATTTTATGTTATTTTTATAGATTTCTGATATACGAGGAAAAACCAAAAATGATTCTAAATTTAACTTCATTTGTGGCTGTTTTTCTTCATCAAGTTCTTTTATACGGTTAATTCATATCAGATTAGGATACTCTTGTATGAAAGTACTTAGATCACATTTTGTAATCAATAATATTTTTTTAAGGCAATGCATTTTTAAAGTGTCGCCTATGTCTGACTCAGAAACAATTGTGCCTATATTATTAATTATTTCATTTTCTTTGTTAGAAATTATCATTTTTTTAGCAACCACAAAGCAATAAATATCGAGATAACTCTTTACCATAATCAAAGATACTAATTGTTTCACATTTGAGAAATTGATGTCTCTGTTTTTTGCAGTCCTCAAAAAATAATTAAAAATCTTTTCCTCCTCGCAGAGCTTTCTCCTATAATATTCATCTTCTTGATCATCTTGATCTCTATCTTTTACCAATGTTTCCAAGTTATCACTTAAAATTATACCGAATTTGCTACAAATTCTTTGGTTGGATAAAGCTCTCTCTATTTCTTCTAAATAATTGTTGCTAATTAGCTCAAAATCAGCATTTGTATCATCTAATATATTCTTTTTTAGTTTTTCTATAGAATTTTTAATTTTTGATCTACTTGTAATTATATTCATAATCTTTGTAGAGTATTGCCAAAATTCTTCATTTTCAAGTTCTTCAGCGATATTTGCTATATAGTGTGGTTTGTGGTTTACCAAAAGCTTAAGAAAAGAGCCCATGAATTTATAATACTCTGATGAGTTTCTATATCTGTTTTCAACAATTCTAAAAACTGTATTTGCAAACTCATCTGTGAATATCTCTGAAGTTCTTTCTATATTTATCTCTGGTGCTTGAAAAGAAAGATTTAACAGAATTTCCCATTTTCCATTATTTTTTGCAATTAATTTGCTAAATAACACCCAAAATTCAAGAAAGTCGAGACTATCAATAGAAGCACGCTCCTTTAATTCTATTTCAGTAAGTAAATAATACATTTTTTCCGCTTTGTTTGAATATTCCAAAACATTGAATTCGTGGGAATTGAATAAATGAGGCTGCATGTTGCCTATCAGCATCTTATAGACTGAATTTAGAGCAGTTTTCCAAATTTTTTGGTTTTCATCTTTACCAGCCTCAAACGAGTCTATATCAATTAAAATATTTTCCAAAACGGGAGTCACGCTCACAGTTAACTCTGGTAGAACATCAATTGCATTGCATAATAAAACGCCAAGCTCTGCGATTTGCATGAATGAAATTAATTTTTCCTCAAATAATTCATCATCATGGAAAACTATATTAAGCAAAATTAAAATCATTTTTTTATGGTCTAAACTCAACAAATTTTCTTTAAGATAAATGGAGACGAGGTCATTGAAATACAGATCTTGAAGCAGGAAATGTTCTCCATTGAAATCTATGGCTTTTTTATATATAGATTTTTTATTATATTTTTCATCAAATTTCTCAAAGGAAGTTTGAATAGGGTTTTTATTCATTTCAGAAATTTTATATAAGTTAAAAGCATCTTTAACAACTTTGTAGTCCATTCTTGAAAATGGAAAATAAAGTTCATATTCGTATTTTAGCAGATTTCCTTGGTTTAATCTTTGCAGTCCAATATTATTGTCTACTGTCAAGCTCTTAAAAATATCAAGCCAGATCTGTTTTCTAAAATTATTAAATTGGGCGTAATAACTGCCAAAAGGCTGAACGTAGCTTAAAAGAGCACTTTTTTCCTCGAGGACATAAATAATCAGCTGTAGAGCGCTTTCTATTTCCATTCCAAGAACCTCTGAAATGGCCTCATGCAGGTTCGCAGAGTCATCAATAATCTTAGAGTTTAAAAAGATCTCTTCTTTCCAATCTTTCTTTATATTTATTATTTGCAGATATTTCCATATTTTTTCCTTAAAATAGCTAGAAATTTCAGGATCACTCCCAATAGTCTTAATTAAATCATTAAGATAGCTGCTAAATTTGTCTTCATTTTCTGCAGTGATCTCAATTTTAAACGAAAGCACACATTTCTCTGCCAAAAGTTCTATTTTCTTCTCAAAATTAAAAATATTATCGGCAAGAATTAATGATTTTGTATTTTTTGAGATTATTTCATCTGTAGCTTCAAATGAATCAGGATATAAACGATCAAACATTTTCATTTTCCATGATTCAAACAGCATAATATTTGAGTTGTATTTTATATTTCTCCTTATACGAATCAATATACAGAATTTCTTATTTGATTTAGAATTTTCTGAATTTAATTTATCAATCAAAAATTTCACAAGTGGTAGATGGTTGCACTCTTCTCCAAAATCAACCTCTAAAATGAATACCTTTTGGTCCTTATTTTGGTAAAATGCATTTAATTCTTTAGTAAGATCCTGCTTTGAGTTGAAACTAATCATTTCCTTTATCACAATTTTTTCATCGTCATTTGTATTAAAAAATTTTCCTGAAATTCTTTTGTCGTAAGTAAACGCAATCAATTTATCAAATTCGCTTGCATCTTCTATCATTGACTTTATGGTATCTTGGAAGTTAATACAATGCAATTCTTTCCAGGCATTTTTTATATTTTCTTTAAGATCTGGATCTATTGAAATTAATTCTAGTAATATCAAAATATCAGAAGGGGCAATTTCTAGCAGAATATTTTTGCATTTTTCTAAAGTTTCTTTCTTTTTTCCTTGGCTATTGAAAAGTATAAGTAGTGCCAAGGTTTCTCTGTTGTAAATAGGAAATAGATGATTTTTGGTGAAACTTACTATTTCTTGCTCATTGATCATAAAAAATGAATTAATCCAATCTTCAAGCTTTTCTAATAAATTTGTTTGCTTTTTATTAAGAAGCGTATCGATTGATAAATAATGCTTTTCAAACCTATTGAGGAAAGGAGCATCTGCCTTTTCAACATCATCTGGGCTTATCAGCGTAATGGCATGGAATTTTGGATGCACGTAGCAACTGGGATTAAAATTAGCCCCAAGTGAAATTTTACAATATTTTCGCTCACAGTTTTCTACTCCTTGGATTGCAAAGCTTTGATTAAATAAATCATAAAGCGAGCTATAAATATGGTTCATGTCTTTCAAAATGATAGATATCCCTAGTTCCATATAAATTATAATATCATTTAAGCACTCAAAGCCATAATTATCTTGGCTTACATCATTCGCAAGGTTGCTTCCTATAATTATTCTCCTATCATTATGCTGGTCCAAGTATTTATCCAGAATAAAAGTAGCTATGTCAGGCTTGCCAATGAGCATCAAATATCTTGCATTAGGATCTTCTAAATTATCCTTTATTAAGTCAAGGGTTCTTGTATTTAATTCTGGCAAATTTATCTTGTAGTATTCATTAAATAAAGTGCACATAATAGATGTACCATAGCGTGTGCCTCCAAAGTTTCTTTCAATAGCGATTTTCACATATTTGAGAATATCTTCACTGGTGCTTGGGCTTTGCTTTGCAAATTTTTCTGAAACATTCTTAATTAAATGATAAAAGTCTCTCAAGCCATAAAAATTTGCATTTATTGTTTCTTGGATTTGCTGTTTTAAGCCCATATATGACTTAGCAAGATTTATGATTACAGGCACATAAATTTCATTATCAGTATATGAATGATAAATGCTTACTCCCTCAGAGAGGTTAATTTTTTTATCAAAATTTAAAAAATCGAATTCGCAAAAATTGGGACAGCAAAAATTAGTTTAATTTGTAAAATCAATGCTTTTAAAATTCAAGCTGTTAAAATTTGGCAGAATTAGGTAGAGATTTTATTTTAATAATTATAACTTAAACACCAAAACATTTTTATATTAAAAAAAATATTTTGCTCGCTCACAGAGAGCCAAGAAATAGAAATCTTTTAATAATTTTGCTTGCTTATCGAGGGAAAATTAGTGCAGTAAACTTTAAATCTTTTTCATCAGGGTCCGGTCTGGCTAAATACAAAGCTCTGTTCATTTTAGAAGCGTCTAGCCGCCAATTAGATATTCCGATAAATCCAATATTAATGTTTTCTTTTTCAAGATAACTATGAAGCACCTTCAAAGGGTTGTGCTTCGATAGTTCAGCTAAATCCCCCCTTTAAATTAGGCCAAAACTTTTTATATAAAAATTAGTATTTACCTATAAAATTTAATATTAAAGTGAATTTTTTCAAATTTAAACGAGACCCAAAATTGGAAAATTTACCGATATTTAGATCCAATTTAAAAAAGAGTAAGCCTATTTCATCAAACACAATTACAGGAAGCACCTCATGCCCTACTTTTGGATATCTTCCTGCTTTTTCAAACACTTCTATGATTCCTTCAGATTTGCAAGTTTCAGAGCCTTGAAAATGAACCATTGCAAGCTCTGGCAAAGTTCTAAAATAAGGATCATTTGATTTTTTACCTCTGAGATTAGCAAATATTAATTGCACTGATAACGATTTGCTGCTTCCTGGCTTCCCACATATAAAAACAGGTATTTTATTAACAACGCATGGGATAATAGTAAAAATATTTTCTCTTAAAGCATTATTCAAAGCTGTGCCCTTAGGTAAATCCATCCTTGATATATAATCATTTTGCTCTGTTTCGATTATTTCAGTAATTTTTTGTACGTTTATCAAATCAGGCTTACAAAGAGAATCAGAAATTTTGTGTAAAAAAGATTGTCGATCATCATCAGATGCAATTCTCAGATAGTAGCAATGAGCAAATGCAAGAATTCCAGCTGATATCTCAATTTCCTTAGTCCCCTGAGCAGACAAAAAATTTTTTCGCTTACGAAAAAAAATATATATAAATTTTCTAGTAAATTTTTTAAAAAAATCCCAATTCGTAAAAATTAAAATTAATGATTTGATTAAAATTAAACAGATTTAGTTAGAGATTTCATTATATCATTATCATTTATATAATAAAATTTTTTCAATAAAATGCATTAAGGGTTTTGGCCGATAAATAGGGGATTTTACTATAGTTTTGTTTGCTTATGGAGAGGGAAGTTATCATTACTATAATATTTTTCCATTTTTGGGAATTTCCTAATCAATTCTCTTTTTCGATCACAGATTGACTCTCTGAACCATAAAAACAAATCAATAAACCTTGAAACATCCCTTAAGCTAACACTGCTGACGTCCTCTGTTTCTTGAAAATGCTTATGTGCTACACATATTATATCAACGAATAGCTCTTTATAGAGCGATTGAATTTGGTTTAGCATAGTCCATATATAAACTCTTGCATCTTCGTGTGTGAGAGTGCCAAAGTCCCATACATAATCTATCATTGTTTCAGGGAGAGGCTTTACTATATGAACAAGTTTGTCTTCATTTTGGCTTCTCCTTGATTTCTGTATGCCAATATTTTGCTGCATACCTTTTTTAGAAGAAACTCTATATGGGTTGCATGCTCCAAGAAAAGCCAGATTTGAAGGCAGTGGGTTCCCATCAAGGGTTCTTTCGCACATAATTTCACAAATCATGCCGATAGAGTCAGTTGTATTGAATTCGTCAAAAAATACCCATAATTTCTCCTCAATGCTTTCAGCTCTGGCTATTAACTCTGCCATTTTTTCTCTTATGTCCTTAGATGTTGTTCCTGCATGAATATTGATTTTTGCAAATTGAGACTTTTCATGCTCAGCTTCTTCCCCTTTGATTTCCTCATTTATTATAGGATTATATAAACAGTCTTGTGTGAGTCTTTTTCTCTTCGGCTTTCCTAATACTTTTTGAACTAGAAACTGTATTAAAGATGTTTTTCCGCACCCAGTTTCGCCCATAATGATGACTGGAAGACCTGACTGGACTCTAAGATAAATAAGATTCATTTTCAAGAAATTGTCAGGAGTCATAACATATTCATCTTCTGCATACTCTTTATCGAGCTCTACAGTCTTGTTATATGTATTCAACTTATTAAGTAGCTGAACATGGGTCATCTTTGAGTAGTCTTCAATATCATATTTCCCTAATTTTATAATTTTAGCCAGCTTTTTGCCACTAAGATTGTATCTACTTTGTAAAAAAATCAATTTTTTGAAATTTTTTGGGACATGAACTGGATTTCGATAGATAGGTATAAAAGACCCATCTTCTAGTAAAATAAGATGGAAATGGTTAGAAGACTCTCATTTGATATTATTTTGATATTTTGTGATCAAGGAAGAGATTTCATTGGTTTCATCAATTTGATTCCTAGAAATTTGTTCTGAAGATCTTTCTTGTATTTCTCTAACATTTGTTAGATATTTAGTGGTGAATTCCTTAGTTGAGTTTAAAAGGCAATCAAGAATCATTGTTCGCATATTTGAGTACTCTTTGGCAACGTCTCCAAGTGAATTTTTTTCTAAATCTCTTTTAAATTTTTTAATCATTTCAGGCGAAAATGGACTTCTTTTGAAGTTTATTAGTAGTCTATTTAATATTGACATAAAAATATGCAATTGCGTATAAGTTATCTGCTCTATGCCAACTTGAAGCGTAATAAAGTGTTTTTGTATTAAATCTATCATATCTCCTTTTGTCAAATCATCGATTATTTCTACATCATCCTCATCATCGATTGTTTTATTCTCATAAACTTTTAAATATTTCCCCACAATTTGCATCGACTCATCGACGATTAGATGGTTTATATTAAATCTATCAAGATGCCGAGGAGTAACAAAGCTTAAATATTCTACAGATCTAAAAAGACTATTTCCATATGTATTTGCTATTTCAATCCAAATGGGATATTCTCTGTCTAAAACAAAAATATTTTCAGATGCACTTAAAGTCCTTAAAAGGCAAATATTGATTAAAATTTCGTTTAATAATGATGGGTTGCTTGTATAGCTGATATTTAAATGCAAAATAGTTCTTTCATAAGTGATATTGAGTTTCGAAAGCATTTTGCAAACTTCTGCATAATTAATATCCCCGCCGATTGGGAAGGTAATTAAATTAATGAGATCATTGGAAGCTTGATATTTTAGATTCTTTGTCTTCCCAAGCCCCGCACATGATGAAGTTATCACTCGAGTATTAGGGTCAATTGCAGTGATAAATTCATTTATTACCTCATCGTTTAAGAACTGATTGGTGCTGAACCTGTTTACTTTTGGGACAGTTAAATCTTTAAAATACTGCAATAAATAGCATTTAGAGTTGGCTGTGATTATTGCGAGACCTGATTTTATGTGTTCTAGGGTATATAATTCGTCAAAAAGAGCTTTGAATTTGGCTTGGTTGTCTTGGGAAAGATTTTCGCAGTTTATTAGTGAATAAATATTATAGCAAGGGTCTTTGAAGTATCTGTATAAGAAGGACTTTAACTCTCTTCAGTGTGTAGAGCTTTTGCAAAATAAAATTTGGGAAGCATTTGGAAAAGATCCCATATAATATTTATAGATAGAAAAAATACCGTTGAGGTATTTAGTAGTGTCAAGAAGGATGATTTCACCTTGGTAAGTTGGAGATTTGGCGGATTGGTCAAGAACAAACGACTGCTTATCAGAATTAGGAGTATTATCCAATACTTTGCCTAGATTTTCCAATCTTTCGCCTGGAGTTCCATCTGTAATAAGTTCTCTATAAGCAGAAATTGCAATACTTTTGCCCATAAATTTTAGGATATTCTGTGCTTCAATTCTTGAATCACAATTTGGGTTTAAAATATAATTTTCAATAGTCCAAAATTGTTTTCCATTCAAAAATGTAAGACAAAAATGTTTAAGATACGAATGGCTTAAATCAATTTCCCACACTTTATATAAATCAGAAATTTCCTCTTCAAGTTGGCTCACATTTTCATAATTTCCATCATTGCAGCTAAATGAGACTCTAAGCTTGTCTTCGAGCACAGGGTAACCATTTTGATATAATTCATTCATGCAAGTGATTATATTATTTATAGAATTTGCATAATCCACAAAAATAGGAAAATACTTTAAGTGATCTTTTTGCTTGTCAAAAGATTGATGTGAGGTGTGTATCATCAATTGTGCTCTACATTTAAGCTCATTGATGTCTGCGATTGAAAAGTATGGTCTCATAATCTCAGGATAAGTTAATTCAATGCCATATTCATCATTTTCAAATTTAATAGTAAAAGTTGAATTTTTTGTAATTTCTGAAATCTGCTTCTTTTTGGCTTCTTCTTTGCAATTTATATCAGTATGCAATTCTGTGATAGCACAAAGCTGTGGGGCACATATAAGAAGCTGTTGAGGGATTAGTCTGAACTGTTTTCCATCATCTCTGTCCGACTCAAAAAGTTTACATAAATCAAAGAAATTTGAGGAAGATTTTCTGATATCTTGAATACAATACCATAGATTTTCTAAATATAAAACAGTTTCAGTGCTCACAAACTCAATTTCATATTCATTTACATTTCCTTTCATATTTTGGACCATTTCTAAGCTTAAATCTCGCAAAAATAGAACTAGGTCTTTTGATTTTTCTATTGCTTGAAGTGTTTCTATCAGAGCTTTTTTTTGAGGGCCTGATAAATCTTTAAAAAGGCTGTTAATTCTTGCTGAGTTTCTTAAAAATTCTCCAATTGTGGAATGTTTAAGAATATAGGAAAATTCAATATATTCTGAACATAATTCTAGAACATGAAGATCTCCTTCTCCTGTAATTTCTTTAAGATCAATCATTCCATTGCATGCATTTATTAAATTTTCATGCTGCTGATAGTTTTTCAAGCATTGAGTAAGAGTTGAAGTATTTTCTTCATTGGACTTTTCTATCGTAATAAGAATGCGAATCTCTTTGTCAATCTTTTTTATATTAGAAAACATTTTGATAATTTTTTTCATTGGATAATCAGCTGGATGGCTGAATAAATTGCTCAGGTTTTCCTTCATTTTCTTATATGAAATTCTGCAATTGGAATTTATAGTAGAAATATCCAATTTAGACAGTGACGAAGATAGCAATCGCTTGCATTTGGCAAGATAATAATTATTGAAAATATAAGAGTTGATTGCTGACCCTAATTCTCTTGAAATCTCTATTATTGTTTCCATTTTCTCTGGGAATATGAAATTAGCCAATTTGATGCTCAGGTAATTCTTCTTAAATTCTTTGCATATTTCTTCAATATCCTCATAATCTTGCATGATATCTTGAAAATGGTTGACAAATATCCCAAAAGCTTCGAAGCCTTTTTCTATTATATTTCTTTTAACAATAATATTTTTAATGATGCGAGAATAATCTTTTTCTTCTTTTCTTAAAATTCTTTCTGAGCCTTGCAATAAATTGATCATAATTGATTTTTGATTATCAGACTGCTTACCAATAATATCAATTTCGTATAAAGGAATATTTCCCTGGGCTAGCCTATCTCCTACCTCTGATAATGAATTAATAAGAGACTGTGCATACTCAAATTCTTTATAATTTTCATAGGAGGAAATTATTGAAATCCAAGCAATTTGCTTATCAGGCTTTGAAAATAAATTAAACCACTCTGAGTCCTCATATTTCATAATAGAAAGTTGTTTTTCTACAAGTACTTCAATAATTTTATTGGTTGGTTTGAATTTAAAAAACAATTCAAGCACTCTGCATTTCTTTTGGCTATCTGACATTTCTTCTCCAGCTAATTTTTCGTTTTCATCCCTTAATTCTACTTCAATATAAGCTGACCTCAATGAATCATTTCCAGACTCTTCAAAATATTGTGAGCAGTCCAAAAACTGAGTTTTTTGTTTTTTGCATAATAATAGCAGCTTTTCAGCAAAATTCCAGTACATTTTATCTAAATTCTTATTGTCCATTATTTGACTCATTTCTTTATTAAAATAAGAGATAATGCTTTTGATGCTTCGATTTTTACTGATAATTTCATCTACCCATTTCTCAAAAAGCTTGAAAAAAGGATCTCTGAGGCTAAAAATGTTGCAAATTTGGTAGAATGGGATATTGAAATCCTTCATAAGCCTATCGGAAAGCCTAGCTGCATAAATATCATCAGAAAAGAAACTGTCATAATAAGTTGTAAAAATCAATTGGCAACATTTCAGCCTAAATTCCATTTTTTCAGTATCTTGATTTAAAATACTTCATATAATACTTTTTATTGATTCGCTATACAGTAAGCACGTGAAGCGTTTATCAAGCTTATAAACTACTTCAAAAAATTCAATGACATCATTCATTTTTAAAATATAGCCTTGGAAATATTCATTAATTAGTGAACTAAAGCAATCCCCAAGCTCTTTAAGCTCATTTTGAGGCAAGCTATCATTTGCTTCTAACATCAAATTTTGCAAAATAAAAAGGAACTCACTGCAATTTAAGTTATCGATGGCTAAATTTTTAAAAAGTATTATCCACTCTACCCATTTAAAAATGCTGATATTTTCAAGTATAAATCTCTTATCTTCTTGTCTTAATTTAATTTTTAACATCCTTAAATCCTTTAAAAAGTGATCTAAAATTCTGAACTTCAAATTGCTATTTAAATCACAATTAAGGATATTGCATCAATTTTCCCTTTTTTCCATTAGGGTATATACCATTAAATGGACTAAGCCTTCTAATGAATAAGTACTGGATTCCAAATCTTGTAATTTGTCAGTGTTTTCTAATAAAATTAAAAATTGACTGAAATCGACTTTGGTGTATTGCATTAGAGAATGGGGAATGCATGAAATTAAAGATAGAAGAAGGCGAAAATGCTCAATAGACAAGGAAGGGCTTCTAAACATGAATTCTTCAATTATTCTAAAGAAATCATTTGCATTTTTTGGAAACTCAGTAAAAGCGTTTTCATATTTGGCTAGAAATTGCTCAATAAGCATGGGAATGGCTTCCACTAAATCTTGATTGAGTAAAAAATCTGTATAAATTGACAGCTCTTGGAATGGATCAGTTACAGATTCCCCGTCTGGGGTTACAGTTGACAGCCTAAAGCTCTTAGATACTATTTCCAGACCAAATATAAAGCAATGATTGAACTTTGAATTGATTCATCTGGCTTGCTCATTAATTTCCCAATTTTCTTTGAAATTATCGCTATTTTTATCTTCAAATCTAAGCTTGATCTTAATGTACCCATTCCACCCATCAGTGGGAATGAAAGGTACGTGAAATATTTTGATATTTGGGTCAAAATATCGGCAATAATAATCAAATTTTAAAAATTTTTCGAATTTTATAGGCTTGTTATCTGTTCCAATTTTAGAAAGCTTTAAAGAATTGTAAATGCATTCTTCTGGATTGAGTTTATACAAAGAATATATATGATGGGAACCTTCTAAATGATTTTGGACATTATTTAAAATTTCAATTGAAGTATAATCATATTCATCAATATCTTGGAATCCTTCTAGAGCTCGATGAGACAAGTCTTGCATTTCTTTTACATGCTGAGAAGGTATTTCTGGGTCTCGGCTTGGCAAAATAACATTTCGTGGTATAATTACTGGTTCCTTACTCTCTTCCTCCAGGGCTGGCAAGGCTAAAATGGGTTTCTCCTTAGGTGAAGAATCATCTGAACTGCATGGATTTTCTTTTATATCCTTTTTACTTTTAGATTTAGACAATTTCTTCAATGTTTTCCTTTTCATTATGATTATAAAGCCAAAAATCTATAAAAATTTATCAATTCAAATGTAGATTTCTATAATTTTTACTATTAATTTTTTGAGATTAGAAGTTTAAATTATGAATTTTAGGAACAACTATCAGTATTTTAACTTTGGATATTTAATATTTTTTTCCTAAAAAATCAAATGTTGCTTAAAGATAGCGTAATTATTTTATAATTTAATCAAAACAAATGAAGCAATTCCTTTTACCTCTAGTTTAAACGAAGAATAGACCCTTAAAGCAATTTTAAATCTAGTTAAATCTTAATTTTCCCCTCTCTCTATATATAAGCTTCAATAATTAAATTTTTAATTCTAAAATTATCGAATTTTATAATAAATCTTTGGTTTCATACAGCCTTAAAACCTAAACGTTTATTAATTGACTTGATAATCAATATGAGCCTAATTTAAAATTTTAGAATTTTCTAGCACACTAATAGCTTGAAAACTCCTTTCATTTTAACAAAATAAATGGCATACCACTACTGACTTTTAATAATCTATCACATTAACTTTAAACTGAAAGTGAAAATCTTAATGATCAATTGTAACCTTCACATTTAAATTTATTTAACAGACTCCATAGATGATAATAATAATGGGAAATATTTGTAGTAGTGCTTCTATAGACATTGCAAAATCCTGTCATAATGAAATTCCTAGCCCACTCTTTTTATCGCCTCGCCCTATCACTATTGGAAATTTCTTTATTAAGCGAGTTCTCGGCCATGGATCGTTTGGAAAAGTTCTATTAGTTGAGAAACTCGAAACTGGCAAGCTTTATGCAATGAAAGTCATAAATAAAAACTCGCTTGATAGTAAAAAAAAGAAATCTCATGTATTGACTGAGCGTGAAATATTAGCCAATGTGCATAGCCCATTTATAGTGAGGATGCATTATGCTTTTCAAACTCCAGATAAATTATGTCTCGTATTTGACTATTTTGGAGGTAAAAATCTCAGCTATCATATAAGAGAAAACAAGCGATTGACTGAGCCTACGGCTCAATTTTATATAGCTGAAGTGCTGTTGGCATTAAAAGATATCCATGATAAAAAAATAATTTATAGAGACTTAAAGCCTGAGAATGTTCTGATGAGTGAAGATGGACATATTTGTTTATCTGATTTTAACCTTTCCAAAGAAAAAACAGAGAATAATGGCAATGACACAATTTGTGGGACTCCAGAATATATTGCCCCAGAAGTCTTGCTTGGAAATTCACAGGGTCCTGAAGTAGATTTTTGGGGTATGGGAATTTTATTATACGAAATGATAAATGGGAAATCACCTTTTGCATCACAAACTTATGAAGAAACCTATAAAAATATAATTAGAGGGAAAATCAACTTTTCCTACTCCATTTCTTATCAAGCCAAAGATCTAATTAAGAAACTTTTAAATCCAAATCCTAAAAGAAGGCTCGCAAACATCGAGGATATAAAAAATCATGCATTTTTTCAAGATTTGAACTGAAAAGACTTGAGAGAGAAGTATGTGAACCCTCCAATTATACCTAAAAATGACGAGTTTAGATTGTCATACAACTCATCCACAGGAGAGTCTGAAAGTGAAGATGAAGAATACCGAAGATGTGAAACAAATCCTGATAACGTTGGCAGTGAATATAAAAATTTCACTTATACGGAGTCTATGTAAATTTGTAAAATGGCTTAAAAGACACAATTTAATATAACTCTTAACAAAATCTTCTTGGGTATTTTATTGATTTTTATGTTTTGCTAATTATTTTTTAGTCATTATTTTTTATGCTAAAATGGATATGTAAACAGCTGAATAATTTCCTCAACAATTTATCTGAGCTTGATTTTAGTGTAATTTTGAATAATTTTTATAATTTTTTTAGAATTCTTTGAGCTAACTAAACAATTTTATATAAACCTCGATATTTTTTATATATGGATAGAGAATTTTTAAATATATTAACGAGCTGCATGATAATAAATTTTACTGAATGCTTTTGAGCATTGCATTGTTGAAATAAGCCTGAGCAAAAATTGATACTTTGAAAGCATTGGCTTAGATATAACCAAGAACAGCTATTTTTCTCTTATAATTATTGGCAAGCTGTCTAAATTTTTGTTAATAAACATCAACCTAATAATCAGGTCATTCCACCTAGAGCCAGCCAAGCATGCTAGCTTTAGCTTATAGAATATTCCCAAAATCTTAAAACTCTAAATAACTTTGTATGTCAATATTTGTGCCAAATTCATATTAAATACAAAAAAACTGATCACACTTTATATAATAAAAAACCTATTAATCTATTTGTAATCAATCGGCTTTTTAAATTAAGTTGATAAATAATTTCATTTAACTCTAATGCCTAAATTATGCAACATTTTAATGGTACCCACAAAATCTTAATAATTTTAATTTTATAATAAAAAGCATGACCAGATCCCACAGCACGCTTGATAATTACATTGTTATAAAAACTCTTGGAAAAGGCGCTACCTCTAAGGTAAAGCTTGTACAAGATATAGCTACTTATAATAAATTGCCATTTTTTAAATTTGCAGATATTACAATAAAGGATAATTCTATATAAATTGGTATAAAAACACTCAAGAAATTTTTGCAGTAAAAATTTTTAAACCTCCAACAGAGTTGAATTTTGAAAGATACCGAGATTCCATAGCAAATGAGATCAGAAGCCTAAAGCTAGTATCACATCCTAACGTAATTAAATGTTTTGGGTTTAGTGAAAATGGAATTTACATTCAGAAAAGTTCGGGATCTCTCAAGAAGTGTACATATCTAGTTATGGAGGTATGTCCAAATGGCTCACTTTATGATATCATTTTTTACACGGGAATTTTAAATGAGAGAATAACGAGATATGCTATTTATTATAATTAAAATAAAAAAATTAATTAAAAAAAAAATATAAATTAGAAGTTTTAGTTAAAGTCTGATGGTATATCTATTCCATCAGCTGGTCGAGGCCTTAGAATGCTGCCATAATAGTGGGGTTACTCATCGGGATCTAAAACCCCAAAATATTTTATTCGACGAAAACTACAACCTAAAATTGTCAGATTTTGGGCTGTCTATAAACCTATTTGGAAGAGACGGCTCTGGCTATCTGGGAAGTCCAGTAGGCACCGAAAATTATATGGCACCAGAAATCCATATGAGAAATCCTTATGTCGGTACAAATATCGACGTATTTTCATTGGGTGTTATTTTATTTATAATTTATTCATATAACCCTCCTTTTAGGTTTGGGTATTTAACTGATCCATGCTACAATATGTTGGTGAACAACGAAAGTATGTTTTGGGGTTTGCATTCAAGAAATAAGTCAGAAGGATTTTATACTCCAGAGTTTAAATCACTAATTAAAGGAATGCTAGCACTTGATCCAAAGAAAAGATACACTATCAGTGATATAAAAGCTGATAGCTGATATAATGGACCTGCTGCTACTTATGAGGAAGTTTACAGAGATTTGATGTCAAGATGTCAAGCAGTCAACAGAATGGTTGAACAAGTAAAAGAGCAGCAAACTATAAGCTCAACCAGTACGAAATCAACTTCAGCTTCTTCAAGAATTTATAGAGGAGATTCATCTATGTCAGAATTCAGATCTCGATCATTATCAATTGTAATTGATGATCTCTCTGTCAAGCCTCTCCCAGAAAGCTATATCACAGTTAGAAAATTCTCACAATTCGTCACAGATCTAAAGCCAATTGATTTGATCAATATAATTATTCAAGAAATTTATAAAAATGATGGTGAAGTTCAAATTTCACTTGAATTTTATGAAATCAAATCAAAAATTTTCTTAGAAGAAAATGAAATAGAATTCAAGGCAACTGTTTATCAAGTAGAAGCTGACATTTATTTACTTGATTTAATCTGCAAAAGCTCTGAGCAGCGTATTTTCATTGAATTCGTAAAGAAGCTTTTCGAGTCAATCAAAGAAGTTCAAAGTCCTTCAGAAGAATCCAATAATTTTTCAAGTTCTTTTCTATCTGTTTCCAATAATTTCTCAAGCTCTTATCTATCTGTTCCGACTAATTAACCTAGTTTAATTTTTTCTTATAATCTGATTAACAACTTTTATAAGAATAATTATTTATCTTATATATATATTTACCAATTTTCTACGCAAAGGGCGAGTAATAGAGTAATGTGAGTCATTTACGCCTTCAAAGAGCTCGATAGAGAAATTCTCTATTGACCAAAATATGAAGCAGATATTTAGATTAAAGTAATGTTATTATTTTTTGCCAGCTTTTACGAAGAAGTTGGATGGTAAAAATTGTAAAATAAGAATTAAAGCTTGAAAATAAACGAAAGGATAGGATTTTAATCACATGAATTAAAAAAAATAGAATAACTTATATCGGATTAATATCACCATGTGGCTTGACATATGGTGCTGGGTATGATGAAAAGCTTCGTTTCAAAGGTGATTTTCGGAAAACTTCTTTTAAGCTTGGAGTGGGACTGGTGTAAGAATTTGTAATTGTATCTTTTATTAATTTTTTCATCTCCTCATATGAAGATTGTGAAAAAGGCTTGCTAGAAAAAGATAATGACTCTTGCAGCTCCATATATTGGTCTGCCCATTTTCCTAACAATGTATTTAGCCTAACTACCTCTGATTGTTTTCTTAATAATTCTTTTTCACAATTTTCTTTAAGCTCTATAAAGAATTTTCGTCATCTTTCCCGCTCTTCTTTTTGTGCTTTAAACACATCTTTTTCGAAATTATTTAGCATTTTTTGATAAGTTTCTGATTGCTCTTTAAGAAATTCATTTGTTCGTTTTAGCTCATTATTATAAAGCCTTTGAAGCTCAAGACTAGTTTCTAGGTTGCTATATTTTAATTGGAAACTAAAAGTATCCATACTATAGCAGTCCAGATCATCTTTGGACTTAGAGTTTTCTCTTGTGGATTCACAGGAATCAATTAATTTGGTTGTTGATAGTCTTCTTCGTTTAGCTACTGCAGATGGCGTGAATGATTTAAGCATTTGCGCTTTAGGTATTAATACTAGGTCTTTTTTAGATAAATTTGGTTTTTCAGGATTAACTTGTTCATAAAGCTTTAGCATGTGCATATGAGAATCGTGCAAAAAATCAATCATTTTTTCTAAAGAATCTATTTGCTCTTTTTGATGGCTTACCAGCATTTTTTTAAGGCTATATTTATCAGCCAAAAGTCTGAATTTCCAGTCTAAAGCATGAATTCCTCTAACTAAGTTAGAATTTATCATGCTTGCATGAATAAGCTGATTTTTTAAATGGAAAATCGAAATATCTCTGTTGAGCTCATCATTATTTTCGACAGCTTTTTTTATTTCATCGGTATAAGGGTCAGAAATTCTTGATAAATCACGAGGATTTATTGATAAAGAATTTGTGATGACTTCTAAATTTTCTGTTCTACAAGCTTCTAACTCACTTAGTTCTTGCTCCCCCATAACTGGAGTAGTTAATTGCAAAATACTAACTTCCGTTAAATCGTCAAATTCAACCTCAGTGATTTGATGAGAATTTATTAACTTTTCATTGACATCTTTGTATTTTATATTAAGAGAGTCTAATGCTTTTGTAAATTTGCTCACCTGAAGCACCAATTTTTCATTTTCTTCTTGTATTAACTTTAGTGTATTGTTTTCTTTATTATTCCCTAAGACAACTTTATTGTATTTTTCGTAAAATTCATGAGCTTTTTGCTCATTTTGTAGTTGTTTGGTTTTAGTCGAAGTTACTTTTGCTTCTAATTCTGCGACTTTTTCTCGCAGATCTGTATTTTCTCGCTTTAAAAATTTGGTTTTCTTTTTATATTTTCGAATTTTTTTTTCAAAAGCTTCATTATTAAATTTATTTTACATTAAAATGACCTGGCAGAGTGATACTATAAATAATTGCATTATTTTATAAAATAATATTTTTCCATTGCAATAATTCTGATATAAAATTATTATTTATTTTATTATATTATAATAGCTTCTGGATCAGGAGATGATGGAAATGAGGAATCAAATGGCTTTAATTGAAAAGATGTGGTCAAATAATCAGGCTCAAAAGTGCTAAACGGAGATCTTTTTAAATCAAGCTGAGAGTCCTCATATGTAGAAACTCTTGAAGAATCAATATAATTTTTTGGGGATGCTAATTCAGCGAGAGTTATTGTATTAGAATGGAGAAGACCTGGCAAAGGCGGGTCTTTTAATATAGGGGATAATGAAGCTACACTTCGAGACTCCCCTGCAAAATCCCTTTCAGACCTCAATAAGTTTATTTCTCTTCTCGCTTCAGCCAGCTCTGCCTTCAATTTTTCAATCATTTTAATGTAGCTTTCAGGAGAATTTTTTATATTAATTGTAGCTTTATTTTTGATTTTTTTAGCTCTGACTGCAAATTTTAAGGTATTTAAGGTTTCTTCTATAGCACGAGCAGAAGGAGAGCAAGCTACAATTAGCGTGGTTTTATAATTTCCTCCAAGAGATTCTTGAAGGAGTCTAGTAAGCTTAGAATCACGATATGGAATATGATCAGAGTATGAAATTAAAGCATGAATCACATTTCCAAGCGCTGAAAGAGAAAGATTTATTTTCTTGGTTTCTTCAAGGTTGTTTCCAGTCACGCCTGAATGGCTGACTTTTTCACTACCAGCCAAATCTACCAGATTTAGCTTCCCTTTTTTTTCGCTGTCGTTAGGCAGTTTTTGAATTACTTCCAAAGTAAATAATAAATGAGACCTTGATGATGCTTTATTTAGTTTTGTAGTCGCAACAGTTCTCATTTGTTGGCCGATTGTTAGTACTTCGATCATGTCGTTTTCATTTGTGACACAAACTTCGGTTAGCCCCTGGACATGTATTCCTCTTCTTGGGCATTCTTTTATTTTTAATTTCACAGATTCTGCTACTAATAAATCTCTAAGCGTTTCTTTATAAATTTCAAGCATCGAGCACTTTAACGTGTACTCAATTTCTCCATAATCTGATTGTACAGCTTCAAAAATCTGTTGAGCAGCTCTTGGAATAATTCCTTTATATTCTTCTTCGAAAATATTTTTCCCCATCATTGTATGTGTTTTACCACTTCCTGTTTGCCCATAGGCAAAAATTGTCCCGTTGTAGCCGTTTAAGACATCTTCAATAACTGGTTTACCTACTATTTCATATACTTCAGACTGTTTTGAGTCTGGATCAAAAACATGATCAAGTGTAAAAGTTTCAAATCCGGGCCCAGCTGCTATTGTATTTTCAGACAAAAAGTTCACCAAAGCATGATTGTCGGTGGGACTTTGATCTTCGTCTGTCATTTCGAAGTCAATTAAGGGGCGAAACCTTGAGATAACTTTAATATTGTTTTGACGTGACATCCCAGCCCTAACATGGGCTGCAAAATCTGGGTCAGCCATCATAGTTTTCGAGCGTATAGCATTTCGTCTCATGAGAGCTTAAAATTTATATTTTTATTTTATGGCTATTAAATTAAATTTTTGCAGGGAAAAATATGCAATTTAATCAGTATTCTAGTTAAGCAAATATAATTTGAGTCAATTAGACCATAAAATTGTAGATTAGACTAATTATGCATTGAAAAAATTAAATTCCTTTAAATTTGATAAATAAAAGCGTTTGCATCTGTGTATAATAGAAACATTTTCTATAAAATCATCTAAAGCTTTATATTTTCCACCATTTTCTTTAATTATTATTTAAAGTTGAAATAAATTTTATGTGCTAAAAAGAATCATTTTTAATTTTTCGTAATTAGAATTTTATATATAGGTTTATGCGATGCCTTATTTATATTTAGATTAATTATTTGATGCATCATGTCGAGCATATTTAGAATACATAATTAACATTCAAATATGCTCAATATATAAAATCTTAATTATCTCAACTTTGGCTTCTAAAATTTTTCTCATATAGTGTATACTTTTAAAATGTTTTTTTAATCTTTTCTCTTTTCATATGCTGCAAATTGCAATGATTAATCATTTTTTAATTTCCTTTGTAGGTTATATATGATATTTGCTATATCCTAATATCTTATATTAATTAAGATATTTTTAATAAACATCATTCTTAATTATTATGATATAATTTTTAATAAGAAGCTTATCGTTAATCATTCAATATATCTTGAAGCTGCTGATTTAATAGTTCCTCCAAAGTTTCTTTCATATCTGAATTTAAATGATATGCCATACAAAAATTGCTAGCAAGCTCTTTAGGATCATCATCTTCATGTATCGCAATTCTCCCTGTCTTCCCTGGTCCAACATTGACATCAACATAAACCAGCACACTTCTTTCATTTTTTTGCCTTTGTAAGAACGAAAACGGCTTTATTTTTTCGTTTTTCAATTTTTCATAATTTTCTCCGGTAGGTCTTTTTTCAAGCATATCTTTAAGTTCTTGTCTATTTTTATTAGCTTGTCTTAACCTTTCAATTGATTCTTTAAATCCTCTAGGTGTAATTTTTGCTTTAGGAATTTTTACATCAGAGCTCAATGAAGGCTGAAAGGTGCATTTTTCTAATTCTTTTTCTAATGAGGTTCTTGGATCTTGCACAATTTTTGGAGCGTTTCTTTGGCTATACAGCCTCTCTTCTACTTTTAAATTAAAATCTTGGCTTTGGGGTCTAACTGAGTTAATTTCAGGAGTAAATGTACACTCTTCTAATTCCTGCTCTAAAACTGCTAATCGATTAACAATGATTTTTTCTTCTTTTTCTTTTTGTTTTTTAAATAAAAATTCATATCGTTTGTGAGGTGAAATAGGCTCCTGAGACGACTGCAAAATTTTTGATTTTTCACAAATTTGAGGCTTAAATGTGAGGTCTTTGGTAACATGACTTGTCAATTTTTCTAGCTTTTTTTCAGTCAAAACTCCTGTCTTTTTATACGCAACTTGATTGTCATTAAGTTTTTGGAAATTCTGCAAAATTTTTTCAGCGTTTCAGCATTCTTCTTTTCTTTTTCCGATTTTTTCATAAATAATCCCATCTAGTCTTCTCAAATCTTCAATTAGATTCTCCTCATCTGTATCTTTATCAAATAAAATTAATAAAAAATCACTGATAATTTCTCTCTGGATATGAGAGGCTTTTATTGGATTTAAAAATTTTCATGACTCTACGTAAAAAATTTCTTCTGACTCAGCTCTGAGTTTATGAGTTTTGCTTATAATGTTTCTGATGTTTGTTTCACTGACTGGCTAATTTTATAATACCTGGAAAAATTCTGATTAGCTCAAGTTCTTTATAGATCATAAATAGGCTTTCTTGTGAGATGCAGCCAATTGGGTCTTCATATTTGCTGATAATTGTATCGATTTCTTTGGAGAGCTTTTGATAGGCTAATTTTTTTGATTTTACTAGCACTTTATCAACTGAGCTATTACGGATTACATCAAGGGCTGCCTATATAGGTTTTACATTTTCTTGGATTAACTGTTTTCGTGCCAGCCTCCCCATAGCGTCTTGATATAAGGATTCATATTTTTTGGTTTTCCCAGCTGACTGCTGAGCATCGGTATCTTGAGGATTCTTCCCACATTCAGAGCTAGTTCTAGATCTTGCTAATGTCCTGAGCTGATTTTAATTTACCTCTTCAAGTTTTTTAGCCCGGTTTAAATGCAAATCGCTCTGGGCTTTTTGTCCAATTGCGTTGTCAAATTCTTCCTTTGCGACTTTTGCATCCTCTTTAAGCCGTTGTAGCTCTTCATCCGTAGTTAAATTAGGGTCTTCCATTTTAACTAATTATTTAGGCGCTTAACCAATTTTTCTCGAAATAATTTTGATTAAAAGCTCACATACATAGAATCTTAACCTATTTTAAGGAAAATTTATTGAAAGTAAATGATAATTTATGATTTTTTCTCAGTTTCTTCATTATTTTTCGTTTCATTAGTTTCGTTGAATCCTCCATCTAAGTAATATTCACTAAAAACTCCAGCCATATCATAAAGCTCAGTTAATCCAAAAATTCTTAGCAGCCCTTTATAATAGAAAGGAATAGCAAGAGATGTGTACACTGTCGCAAAAAATATTGAAAGCAATGCTAGCTGTGTTGGAGATTTATGCTGCAGTCTGAGAAGCCTAGCATGGAATCCACAGAATTTTTTAAAAGCCCATCCATTTGTAATTGTGAATATTGGAATTGCAAAAAAGGTGACTGAGTAGCCTAATGCAAAACGCCACCTTTCTTTTTTCATTAACTCTTCGATTGGTGCTGGCTCTTTCACAGGGGTAAATAAAGATTTTGCAACCTTTCAATAAGTTGAATAGCTGCTTTCCTCTTTTACTTCTTCAGACATTATTTTATATGTTATATTGATAGGATTATGCTAAAAGTTAAAAAATAATATTTTTCATTTAATTATAGACCTCTCGCCCAAGCAGATAGCTTGGACGCGTCCATCCATCTGTCTCCATCAGTTTTTGACCCTAAAGTCGTAATATAAAGTGGCCTCTGTGAATCTTTAGTTCTCACACACAAGCAAGGTCCAGCTTTCGGTGTCGTCCCTGTTTTAACTCCATCAAATCCTCTTCCCAGCAGTTTATTTGTATTAAACCAATGGACAGTCCTCGTTCCCCAATATTCATTATCGATTTCACACGTATAAGTTTGCGTATTAACAATTTTCCTGAATTTTTTATTCTGCATAGCATATGCTGCCAAGACGCAGACATCTTTAGCTGACGAAATATTTGGCTTGCTAGAAAGCCCATGGGTATTTTGGTAATGTGTATTGTCAAGTTCTAGGTATTTTGCCATAATATTCATCATTCGAATAAACTCCAGAGTAGGAATATTAGGGTTGAATAAAGAGCCAATATAAGTTGATAATGCAACCGCTGCATCATTGCCAGAAGGAAGCATAAGGCCATATAAAAGGTCTTTGATACGAACTCTGTCGCCTTCTTCTAGATTGGCGGTTGTCCCGACTATATTAGCTGCATTTGAGCCAATACTGACCAAGTCATTCAAAGAAATATCGTTTTCGTCACAGATTTCTAATACTAAAATGCAAGTCATGACTTTTGTAATACTTGCAATTTCTCGCTTTTGGGTGCTGCAACGGGTTGCTAAAAATTCTTTAGCAACTGGATCGTAGATGGCCCAGGACTGTGCGGTGATGTCAGATGGCATTTCACGAGTTAATGAGACTTGGTCTTTATTAGATGATTTTATTAAATTGTCTGGGAGCAAACTGAATGGATTTGAATGTGAGCGCTTTTGTTCGTTTTTAATCCGTGATTCAGCTGCTTGGATAGCATAGCTATAATCGTCAACTTGTGCGTATGCCATTAAATTTGCATGAAATTTAAAGAGATCAAAAATTGGATGATTTTTAATCTTATTATGTGGCAGGATACTTTTTTCAGGTATTTTTGCTGATAAATTAGAGGTATTTTTAGACAATTATGCAATTAACGAGTTTTATTTAAAGAGTTTAACAATTTTATAAATGAACATGCGAAAAAGTAATTAAGATAAAAAACAGCTGCAATTAGCTGATTTTTATCTATAATTTTATTGTAAAATTAATGTTATTATTAGATTTAGTATATCAATAAAATGGGAGGAAGGAAAAAGGTTAAGGAAGCTCCAGAAAATGATAATGAAAAAAAGGTTACACAAAAGTCAGAACCTAGCATTTCGGGAAGGGCGACTCGATCTATGACCCGTGCTGCTGGAAATCAAGAAATTGTAATAGAAAAAACAACTGAGACTCGCAAATCATCTAAATCCCAAAAAGTCAAAGAAGAAGCCACAGAAAATACCCAGCCCATTAAAAAAGCTCGAAAAAACCAAAAAGCTGTAGAAATTGTTGATGATTCAATAGAAAAAATTGAAGATTTGATCGATCAGTCAAAACCAAAGGGAAAATCAGAATCAAATCCAATTATCATAGAAGAAAAAATAGAAATTAAGACAGAAACCCCAAAGCTCAATAAACAGATTACAAAAGATGTAGAAGAACTTGCAGAAACCAAGCAAAATAATATACCTAAATCTTCAGCGAAGAAAGAAAAAGGCGTGGAAAAGATAGAATACAAATTTAATGACGAAAAATCTCCAGATAAAGTGGAGAATCCTCCACCAAAAGCAGCAGAAAAATCAATTGAAAAATCCACAAAATCAAAAGAAGTTCTCCCTTTTCCAAATTCAAAAAAGCAAAAAGAAAATTCTGCTAGCTCTGATGAAGACTGCCAAATGCTTACCGCAAAAAATATTTTTTCCAAATCCGCAGGTTCAGCCAAAAAAATGCTGAAAACTTTATTTGAAAAGTCACATGAAATTCCAAGCTCAGGTAGCGAAAAAGAAGAGCCCAAAAAAAAGCAAATCAAAAAAGAGGAGGAAGAAGAAGAAAGTGTTTCTAGTGAAAGTGATCAAGAAATTAATAAGAAACCTCCAGTAAAAAAGCAGTTTAAAGAAGATTCTGAATCAGAAAAGAGCTCTCATGAAGAAAAGTATGAATTTTCGCCTGATTTAGTAAAAGAACTAAATATAGAATTGCCTGAAGCTTCATGCTCTAGCGAATCTGATGAAGAAATTGTCAAAAAAAGCAAAAAAGAGAAAGCTGAAGAAAATAAAGATAAAAAAGAAGAAAAGAAAGAAATCCCTGCAACCAAAAATCAAGAGAAAGCAGAAGTAAGGAATGACAAATCAGAGTTTTTAAAAGAAAAAGTTAAGAGAAAACGGCAAAAGCGGCAAAAATTAAAAGAAAAGCCAGCCCCAGAAATGCTGAGAGATGAACTACCTGGCAAAAAAAGAAAAAGAAGACATGGAAAAGATAAAGATGCCACCAAAAAACAAAAAACAGAAGAAAGCACTGAAAATTTGAATCTAAAACGTGTCCCAGATCAAAATCCAGCTACAAAACTCACCAAGCCTAACGAAAAGCCCACAATTCCTGAAGTTTTCATTACAGGCCTCAGCTACAAAACCACAGATTCAGACATTCACGAATTATTCAAAAATTGTGGAGAAATTAGTTCCATGAAGCTTCTTCGCAATGAAAAAGGTTTCAAAGGCTCTGCCTTCATTATGTTTAAATCAATAGAGTCAGCAGAAGAAGCCATAAAATTATCCAACACTGAATTTTCCGGTAGAGTTCTAAATATCCGATTTTCCCATGAAAAATCACCAAAACCGCGGCCTTATAAAGGAGTCCATACAATTTTTATTGGAAATATTCCATGCAATGTAGACGAAGACTGCCTTTACAGTTTCTTTAAAAAGTGTGGAGAAATTAAAGAAGCAAGAATCGCTGTTGATTCTAATGGCAACAAGCGAGGATTCGCACATCTAGAATTTGAGTCTGTAGAAGCCGCAGACGCAGCTATAGAACTATCAGGCAAAATTTTGGATGGAAAAATATTAAAAATCGATTATTCTGAAGATAGAATAATAGAAAGCACACACAATAAAGAAAATCATTTTACAAGGCCGCCATTTGGGAAACTAATAGAGAAAGCCAAAAGTGGATATAAAAGACTATTTTAATGCATAAATCAATTATCCTAGCTCTGCTATTTCGCCTTTCATAATTTTAACTCTATTGACAATGATCCCTAGTTTTTCTCTGTCTCCTGCATTTTTGAAATAGGCTGCTAATTGCATGTCATGTTGTATTTGGTTTTCTAGGACAGCTTTGTATTGTTCTGGGGTGATAATCCCGTTTTCTACTTGTGACTCAATGATCATTTTCTTTCTGGCTACTTCTCTTTGCAAATTAATCTCTGCAGCTGGATTTTTACCGTCCCCTCTTAACTGTATGATTAATTGTTGAAGTCTTTTAGACTCTTGCTCGAGGACTTCATAAGAATTCAGGTTGTCAAGAATATTTGGATTTTTTATTTCAGCTGGAGATAGCTGGATAGGCTTCTCTGGGATGTTTTTTTCCTCTTCTATTGGAGTTTGTTTAGGGACTTTTTGTGCGGGTGCAGGCTGAGGAACAGTTTCCTGCACTTTTCCTTTTGCTCCTGGTTGCTGCACACTGTTTCCTTCTGGGGTCCTGAAAACTGGTAAAAATTGGTCCACGAATTCTACTTTTTCTGTCACTTGCTTATATTCAGGTGTGCTTAATGATTTATTAATCCTGAGCGTCATTTCTAATGTCGGTCCTCTTCTAGCCAGTGGAACAGTCAACTGCAGTACTGATTTGCTTGCAAAATCATCAAGTTTTACTGTAGCAGTCCCCACATTTTTATTACTTCTAGCCTCCTCCTACTCTGTGAGCGAACAAAACCATTCGGTAAATGGACAAAATACACCTCGGTGAGTGAATAACAAAAATATTTTTCATATAAAAGTGATAATTATTATAATGAAATCTCTAGCTAATTCTGCTTATTTAAACACCTTGCATTTTAAATTATAAATTTAAAATTAAATTAATATTTGCTTTCCGATTTTTTTAAATTTTGATAAAAATCTTTTACTATAAAATTTATTTCCTGTGAGCGAGTAAAATTTTTTTGCTCACCAAGGGAGTAAGCACATGATATTCCATAACGTCAAACGTTAAATGCCTTCTAAAAAGCGTTGAAAATGTTTTTGGATTTGGCTTAATGATTTCTTTCAGATTAAACCCATTTTGGCAGACTTTTTTGCCATATCCAGTTCTGTTTGCTAGATCACTGCCACCTGAGCCTGATAATGAATAATTAATAAAATGATCTCGGGAGTCGTCTAGTCCAGTTGCTTTACCAAAAACTACTTCTATAACCCCAGGTTCGACATCATCATTAACAACAGGGACAGTTTTTGTTAACTTCTCCATTCTTGAGTAAGCAAAAAAATTTTTTTATAAAAAGCTTTATAATTTTTTTTTTAAATTTAAAAAAATTGGAAAGCAAATATTAAATTTAATTTATAAATTATTTTTAAAACGCAAGCTGTTTAAATTTCAATAGAATTAGCTAGAGGTTTCATTTTAATAATTATCACTATATATCATAATATTTTTTCATAAAAAAGTTTTATATTAAAACAATTTTTGTTCGCTCACTGAGGGTGTTTTTACCCAAAAAATAGGAATTTTTCTAATTTTTTTGGTAGCTTACAGAGGGAGTAAGGATTTTACTCCGATTTCTGGAGGTATTACCCAAGGATTTGATAATGCGGACTCTAGCTGTTTAGCTTTGGTTTCGTTTTCGACCATTTCTCGCTTGAAAACTTTGGCAGCTTCTTGGTCTTTAGCCCGGAGAGCTGCTAAAGCGTTTTCTTTGGCCTCAGCACCTTTTTTTGCGCAAAAATCAATTAGATGTGAAATACGTTCTCTGCGCTCTTTTTCGGTCATGCCTGTGATATCTTGAGGAGTTATTGGGGTAATTTTGAGGGATGGGTTTTGGCCTTGCTGAATTGCCTTAATTATTTTGTGGAGGGCTTCAGCTTTTTCTAGGAGAGGCTCACAGCGCTTAGCTGCACCTAATGATTTTAGATAAGAAAATGCTTCTTTTGTTTCTTCTAAGAGATCATATGCAGTTTTATAAGTGAAATTGTGCTCATATAGCTCTGAGTGAGAAATAACAGGGGCGCTTTCAGTTCTGCTTGCTCTGTTAGTTTGTTCTAAATTCTGTGACTCTTCATTTGGCTTTGGTGAGCTTTCACTTTGTTGATTTTGTTGAACTTGCGCTACTTCTTCTTCTTCCTCCTCTTCCTCTTCTTCCTCTTCTTCTCCAGCTTGATCTAATTCTTCTTGCATTAGCTTAATATGAGCTTGATATATTTCAGCAGTTTTTCCTGATGCTTTTTTCAAATTTTCTTTATATTCATTAATTTTATATAATTTTTATATAAAATGCAAATCAATTAATATATAAAAAAAATCTAGATATATTCAATTCAATAAAGAATATTTTTGTTAATGATTCCATATAGCCTTCTTGACTTATCATTCCAGCTTGAATATTTGTTGCTAACAAACTTATTGCCATTTCAAGCTTTCCTACCATATCTTTATCCTTTTTCTTTGTCCAAAGATCTTTTTCATACTCAAGGACACTCATAGCAACAATTGAATCATAATCAAAATCCTCTTCAATTTCCATGGCCATGCTATTTTCCTCAATTTTCGGTGCAGCTTTAGCCTTAGACTTGTGCTCTTCATAAGAGCTTTCTGCCTTGGGCTTATGAGCAATATTATGTATATTCAATATCTTCTCAGCATTCGCTAATTCGACTTCTAAGCTTTTATACTCCTTCATCCTTTCGACAGCTTTTTCTTTATTTCCTGCCTGTTTGTACTTTATAGCGCTGCGTTTAATTTTCTCAATTTTCTGTTTAAGCTGCTCAATCTGCTCTTGCTGCTGAGACACTAGTTGTGCGTTTGTTTCAGCACCTCCAAGCTCATTGAGTTCTCCTTGGAGCTCTGGGTCTTCTAAATCATCAACTTCCAAGTTTGCATTTTCGATGTCTTTTTCTGAATAATTTTTGTTTCCGTATTTTTTGTATTGTGCTTCTAAAGCCTTTTCTTCTGCCTCCATTTCTAATTCAAGTTTGTGAGCTTCGTCCTCTTCGGGATCAATTTCTTCACCGTCTTCCCAGCCCATTTGTTTTAGTTCTGCCATGAGTTTTGGGTCATTGAAGTCCATTTCCATATCTTGTTTGCCACCTAGGCTTGCTAGGAAATCAAAATCTTGCTGTTGCTTATTTTTCTTGCTCATATTTTTATTAGGCAAATAATCTTTTGCTAGATATGCTTATATAGATATTACATATTATGAAATTTAGATTGGCTTTTCATGTTGAAGAGGAAACAAATAAAAAAGATTATAAAAGTATTCAAAAATTTAATAATTAAAATTATAAAGTAAAATATTATTTTTATTTCTCGACAGTGTTATTATTTAGAAGTCCTATACTCTATAATAAATCTGGAATGTTTTATATAGAAATATAGAATTTGAAATAATTTTTATTGAAGGTAATATTAAAAATTTAAATTAATTATAGCATCTATTAATTTTTTAAAGTCCGAAAAAGGGCTAATATGTATTTTCATTTTAACATTCAATACAATAAATTTAAAAATACCATATGAAAAATGCCTTTACAGTATTAAATCAAGCAAACTATATTAATTATAGCGTTAATTTATACTCCGATATTAGTGAAAAAATACATCAAGCTCATGCAGCAGTTTTTTAGTCTTTTTTTCTTCATCGTTTTCAATCTCTTCAAATCAGTCTTGCAAACCCCATTTTCTCTTACTCTAGCCATCATTTATTATTCTAATAATGCATTTTTTATATCATTTATCTTTTTTGGTAGAAACTTCTATTAAATAGGCCAAAATTTTGAATCTGTATTAGTAGTAGCCTTATTCGAAGGCGAGCTCGGAGCGCTAAATCTTGGCGAAATAATTTTATTTCTTATAAGTAGCGTTTTTTTTGATGCCGACTTGTTATTTTTGCCTAATAATTCAAATTCTGGGTAATCAGTTCTCAAATCAACCGTTTTAAACTGCTTAATCAGATTGAAATTTTTATGGTTAGAAAGGGCTGAACTAAAAGTCAGCCTTTCTAGAGCATTTAATTGGAGAGGCTTAGATTTTTTTATTCGTATAGAAGCCGGAGTTTTTTTCATGTTTAAGTCTAAACTTGCGCCTGAATAAGAATTACGATGCAACGGAATTTTCCTGTTAATTGATTGGCTTTGTTGGGGCTTATGCGGTATTTCTTGAATTTTGATTTTCTTTTGCAGAGACATGAATTATGGTTAAAAAATTCAATAGTTTACTAATCAAAAATTTAATGTAAAATAATTATTTTTTTTAAATTTACTCAACTATAGGCTCTTCTTCTCTCCAATCAAGAAGTTCTTTCCTAGTCAGCATCATATCTAAGAACTGCTGATAATCACAAGCCGCGAAAATATATTCGAAGCACGTCAAAGCATTTGAATCCTTTTCATATACCACTTTGCAAAAGTCAAATATTTCTTCCTCAGTCAGATTCTCTGTTCTGGCAAAATCTTGAAGCTTTTTTTCTATTTTTAGCGGATTTAAATTTGACACCAATTTGATTATTGCACAACAATTTTTTATGAAAAATAAAAATGGTCTTATCAAAACTACCTACGAAATTGATATAAAAAATGGCATGTCCTCACCAAATTTTTGATAAATTTCATAACACTCATGTGTTTGTTCGCCACTTTCAAATTTTTCAAGATTATTATTGAGATAAATTTCGATTTCACATATAAATTCTGGCTCTGTGAACAGTCGTTCTAACCCAAGTAAAACTGTAATTGCTTGTTCAATGTTTTTAGAGTCTTCTGCTTCAGACATAGAGTTTTCTATGGAAGAATTATTTTAATTATGGAAAATTTCCTTTATTATTGCATATAAACCTCAAAAAGTATGCAAGCATTACTAAGTAGTATATGATTATTCAACGATATCATTAACTTCATCAGTAGGGTCTTCTTCACCGTTCTCTTGAGGCTCGTCATCTCTCAATTTATTTTCGACTTCCTCCCATTTTTCCTCACACACGCGCTCAGCGCCTTCTTTTTTCTTGCAAAGATAAACCCAATGAGGGTTTGTGGTTTCTTCCCCAATAATCTGATTAGAAACGTCCCATAGTAAATGCTCCATCTCAAAATGCTCAAGTCTAGACTCAGGCGCTCCATACGAAATTGCCATATAAAATCCATCAGTTTTCAAAACCCTTTGAATTTCTTTAGTCATTCTTGCGACATTTAAATATATTTAATTACTTTCAATGCATGCAGAAATATATATAAAAAAATCATTTAATAAATTTTCTATTATAAGGTATAAGCATCATCTCCACATAGTAAAGCGTCTATTGTAGATTTGTCAATGGCCAAATCAAATGTATTACTTGGGAATTTTATGTCTCTGACATCCTGGACACTCCAAGTCATGGTAGGCTTGTCAATGTTTCTTTCTGCCATTTGCTTGATAACGACACTGGAGATGTCAATATTATCGATATTTTGGAAGCCGTCATGATACATATCTTCACCTAATTCTGCGTTGCCACACCCTAAAATCAAGATTTTTGCAGTCTTAGGAGCTATTTCATTGATTATAGGGGCAAGGCTGCGATAGTCTTCAAGCCAGTCAAATGTAGAGCCTTCTTGTTCAGCATAGCGCTTTTCCCAGTATTCCGGGTCACCGTAATTAGGCATTTAATGGATTTTTAAGGATTATATTATGGAGAGTGAAGAGGATAAGGAAATTATTAATATTGGGAGAATGGCACTTTCTGCGAGGGTTTATCCTGAGCATATAATTGAGGAAATAAAAGTGATGAAAAGTACAAAAGGAATAATTTTATATGGAGACGGGATTAATTATAAAGTTGTAGGGGATAAGCTTGCAAAAAAATGACATGATATATAGGGGCTGACCCTTTTTAGGACAGTAGAGTTATAAACTGGTCATAAACAGTTTTCTATTTCCCAGTCAGAATAGGAATTAGTAAGACTAGTAAATAAGTTTACTGGTGCTCTAAATGCCTTTAAGTCTATAACTGTTGTTAAAATTATTA
Organism: Blepharisma stoltei; assembly: GCA_914767885.1. Classification (NCBI taxonomy): domain Eukaryota; phylum Ciliophora; class Heterotrichea; order Heterotrichida; family Blepharismidae; genus Blepharisma; species Blepharisma stoltei. The sequence continues at coordinate 269,530 of CAJZBQ010000038.1, forward strand.
ATGGTTTAGATGTTTATAATGAAAATTTTGAGCAACAAATTTTGATGATTTTTCATGATGCGGAAAATGACCAAAGATTACAGGATTGAAGAAACCTTCATATCATTGTTATTGGCCATTTTGAAGCTATTTTTGGAGCTAATAATAGTGAATTAGAAGCTGAGAAAATTGCTAAAAATTTAATTATCTTGAAGCAAGAGGAACTAGATAATATTTTGATTGTTGGTATAGTAAATAATAAAAATGATATTGATGAAAACATTTTAACACAAGGTAAATTTGATGTGGAAATAGAATTTGGAGCTTCATAAAATTAATTTATCATAAAAGATTATAAAAAATAGCATTTTTTAATATAAAATTACATTTATTTTGTAAACCTATATATATTGATATAAGATAATTAATGATTTTAACTGAATATTTAATTCAAAACTTCAGTTAATTAAGCTTTTTTAGCTTCATTATGCTTATAAAATTATTCATTATATTTTTCAATTAATGAAAATTAGTTTCCTTCCATACTGGACAAATCTTTCAGTTAAAGATTTAATACCTTATTCCCCTCTGTGAGCGAACAAAAACTTTGTTCGCTCACAGGGGGTTATTATTGTAAAAAAAAAATCCAATTCACAAAAATTTTAAAAAGTTATTATTTTAATTTGCCAAATTTATGCTTTAAAATGCAAGCTGTTTAAAATTCAAACAGAATTAGCTAGAGATTACACTATAATAATTATCACTTATATATCAAAATAATTATATAGAACTTTCATATTAAAAATTTTTCACTCACGGAATGGGTGTTAGATAAAATCTTATCCATTTATTTATTGAATAATAATCTATAAAGCAGCTTTATATGAGCACAATTAAAACTTCAAAGTCTGGCATAACATACACAAAAAGAAAAACGAGATCAAAAACTGTAAAATTTGAAAAAACTCCTAAAAAATCGGAAGGCAAGCGTACTGGATTTGAGCGTTCCAATACTTTAGAACAAGGATCAGACATAACGAACTCTTTTGATCTTTCTCACGATGCAATCAGCAAGGATGATTGGAAAACTCAGTCTATGATGCATGAAGACGTGGAAAGATCTTTTGATTCCATCAATTTCGATATGGCAAAATCGTTTGAATTGGAAAATGGTCATACTTTTGAAGGGCACAAAGAAAGTGAAAGCGAAAATTCGCACAACGAAAAATACGAAGAAAATAAAATTTCTTTAGAAAATGTTATCCAAGAAAGCCAAGAAGACGAAAATCAGCTAAAAGAAGAGGTCAAGGAAAATCCAATAATCCCGTTAGAAAAAGAAAATAATTTTAAAATCGAAATTAAAGAAGAACCAAAACTTAAATCAAACAAAGAAAATAATGAGGCTGTTAAAAATGCTTCTGAAACCAAGCCTAAAGAAGGAAAAAGCTCCAAAGTTATATATGGAGTCGCTATTGGTGCATTAGTATTACTAGGGATTGGGATTATTTATATTAGAAACAAGAAATAAATTATTTTTAAATTTTATTATCTCAAGCTTAATTCATCATCTTTAAATTGTCCTATCGTATTGACATATTTTAGATCCCTCAAAAGCTCATCATTACTTTTATTCTTCATTTCTTGTAACAGTCATCTTCTCGAAGTAGTTTTAACAATAAACCTTATCATCTCCATCCCAGCTACCTTACAAACATAAATTAAATGGCTGCAAGCTATCCCATATCTCATTATTTTTTCACACGTGCAATAGCTATTTTCTCAGTCAACTTGATAATTTTTTATATTTTTTGTGGATTTTTGATCTTCTACAACTAAAATTTCTTTGTCGCCATCACTATCTATACTACAAAACTCAATATCTCTTATTGAGCTTAAGATATGTAAAATGCAATAAGATTCGTAAATGTATTGGATACCATTTATATTTTTCAGTAAACTGTTTATCATATTTGTAGAGCTCTTCATAGATAAATTTTTCACACATAAATCTTCTTTATTTGATACTGAAACTTCTTCAAGATAAGAAAAAATTTGAAAAATTTGGTTTCTTTTGATTAGTTTTGTGAGCTTTCTTAGTATTTTTTCGATGTTATTTAGCCTATTTTTGGAATCTAAGCCAGCTGTGAAATGTTTTTTTACTGAAAATTTAGTCCAGGATTCTAAGTCTAGCATTAACCTGGAAATTTCATGGTTTTTCTCTAATTCAGGATAATCATTTAATAGCGAGGAATATTTTTGTATCATTTCATTGTGATTTTCAGACTCATATATAGATAGAAATCGGTCCTTTATGATGCTTCACTCATGTATTAGCATTAATTTTAACCTTTTTTCAATATGATGAAAGCTGAGTATAATATTTGATTCTGGGAAATTCTCCAGCAAAGCTTCATGTTCTATTGGATTTGAGGTAGCCAAAATAGTTTTTGGGTTTCTAAATCCTTGCTCTCTAAAGCAATTAAATGATCACCCAAAATTTTCTTTGGCTTCTACTTTTATTAGAGCCATTGCTATCAAATTATTAATCCCATTAGAATCCACAGTAAAAAAAGTCAAACAGCAGCTATAGTATGGGTGTATTTGAAATGAACTTTCTATAAGGATTATATCTCCCAGCCTGTTTCAGATTTCTACTTTTCTAGCAGTAGTGACAAATAATTTATTCCCGCCTGGATCTTTTATTGATATAGTGTCCTCCTCCATAAAATTATAATGTAAAATATCCTCAATTTCTGACGACGCATGCTGCGAATGTCCTTGGTATTTACTTTGCAAAAAATATCTCAGCTTATTTTCATTTATAATGATATTTGGGTATTTTTGGGTTAAAATTTTATAGACTTGCCTAAATGTGAGACCAGTTGAAAACAGTTGAACAGCGTTATCTTTTATTGATCTTGGCAAATAAGTACATTGGGCCATGCTTTCTATATGTTCATTAGAAATTTTTGCATGATTATGATATGGGTAAATCTCTCCACAGCAATATTCTATACTATCAGGCACTGCATAGCTTACCAATCATTTCATTATAAACTTGCATGGAGTTTCTGGGGTAATTTTAGGAAATTTGTTCATTTGACGAATTCGTGAAAAATAGCATGCCCATTCAATTCGTCTTTTATTAGAGCGCTGGCAACGAATAATAGTTTTGTCTTTTTGTAAGAATTCGTTGACAAGGTCAGATTTGAATTCTTCACGATTTTTCTTTTTAATTGTAGAGCCTTCAGAGTAAAGGTGAGAAATGTAGCCATCACTAAAATCTTCTTCAAATGCTGAAATTTCGTTTGTAAGGAAAGGCCGCTTTGTGAGGAGGTTAAAACTGTCAGATGGCTCATCGAAAGAAGATTTGAGATCATATTTCGAATTTACGGGGTAGTTATAAATGCGGAATCTTTGTGATGATGAATCTGCATTATCAAGCATTATTAGATTATAAAGCCCCCTTTTAGTAAATGAGACTTTTAAAAGGAGTATCGTACCTTTTACAATTTTTTAATCTTTTGTTTATCATTAAATATAAAATTAATATAAAAAGCCTGCCATTTATTTTTTTGATAAAATTTTTATGATTATTAATTTCGAGTATATGAATTTAAAACTTTGAGCTGAAAATAAATAAGAATAAAACATAATTTATGACTATTGGACTAATAGAAACATATTAAAGATGCAGATAAAAAATAACTTGCTGTCTTATTATTCTTGAGCTTTTATGATGAGGCTTTAAAGTAACAAAAATATATTATTATTTTAATGATTTATTTGTAAGAATATTTAATTCTCCGAAATCATTTATTAATTCTAATATGTTTCATGCTTATGCAATTTTTCACAAATTCTTGTCATAAAAGCCAATATCTAATAAAGTAAAATGGGAAACAAACATTCTGGAAGAGGTCACCTTTCAGAGCGCTGCAGGGCACTAGCAGAAGAAATATTCAAAGAAATTGACATAGATGGAAGTTTGACTATAGATATGGAGGAAACAGCAAAGTGGTGGGATAGGAACTTTGCAATCGTCAATTCAAGAGCAATGTTTGAAAACGTTGACCGAGATCGTAACGGGACAATTGAGTTCAATGAGTGAATAGACTTTTGGACAATGGTCAAGCACCAAGGCTACAGTGATGATGAGATATATGAAGAATTGACTAACTTGAAAAATAGAGGATCATGGGTGCAATTTATTGGAACTCAAGTTCATGCTAAAGCAAAGGATTAAAATATATTTAGACAAAAAGCTATAAAATAATAGTTTAAGAACTATAAAGACAGGGAATAGTAAATTAGGCGAAATTCTATTGGGATTAGTTTTTTATAATGATTTTTGCTTTAAAAGCTATTTTGTTAATAAGCTTCACCAATAATGATAATCTCATCATGACGTATGGATTTAATGATTTTAATTTGATCATTAATCAAGATAATTTTAGGAAATATGATACATATTAAATCCATAACTTTTTAGTTAAAATCTAGAAAAAGCTTATTTTAATGAAAAAGTTTAACTTAATTGTAGAGATAAACTGTAGATTAATTTCATAAGTTAGGCATTGAAATTATTTAGACAGAGTAAAGCCTTATCCAGTAAATAATATTAGTTATGATGGGAGTTTAACTTTTTAATTATCCCTTTTAGTTAGAGAACAAGATTTTTGCTTACTTTGGAAGGGGTGCAATAAATTTGTTTATGTCTCGTATTTGTTTATATTTTGTCTGGAAATGAATGAGGATATTATTTTTATTATCAATATATTCAATTTTTTATATTGACAATAAAGAGAAAATATGAAGAAATAAAAAGAAATAATCTCAATATTATCAAAATAGGAAACCATAATAAATTAATTACTTAATTTACTCTAGGTTCTTCAAGCAGCTATATAGAAATTACTCTTCGCAAAGCTTTTCCCCATCGCAGCGTCCTTGACATTTTTTGTGGATATTATGCCCACAATTTCCAATAATTATATTAATTTCATCAAGACTGCATAAAAATTACTCTGATTCGCACGTAACGCAAATCTCCCCTTTACTTTTCAACAAATCTTTATCTTTTCCCTTCCGGAAAAAAGCACTAGTCGCGTCTTCTCCAGTGCTCGGTCTATTTAAAATACCAGACATTCTTGCTGAAGTTTTTTCGGTTATAGAATCTTCATTGTCTTTAGTCACATTACAGTCATCCATTGCTGGAACTTCCAAAATCTTTTTGCTCAATTTCGACTTTTCCAGTTTATGCTGTCCTGGAAAAACTTTATGCTCAATTTTTCCAAACTTTTTTGAATATATTACACAATAAAAAACAGCTGCAAAAAATTCGCAAAATAAACTTACAATGCTCAAAATCGGCCCATCTTCAGGGCAAAATGAAATATTGTCATCACTCGCTTTGACTCTACAATTTGCTCTATAAGATACCTCAGATAAATTAAACCAGCTAATTATTCCAATAAGATTAAATAGGACACATAAGCTCGGCCAAACGTAATTCAGCTCAGAAGCCCCAAATTGTTTTTTTAAGACAAGATAGAGAAGATGTTCGAGCCATAGAACTAAAAATAGCAAAGAAAAGGTTATCATTCAGTAATAAATGTACCCTGCTTTAGAAAGTTTGTCAAATGCGGCACATTCACGTTGAGTTATTGCAAGATCTGATTCACTAGCACAGGATGGACCACTAATGCAATTATAGTCTAGGTTGTGGATTGAGATGCTGTTTTTTCGATAAGTGTCCATGCTTATAATGGTGCCTGTCATTTTTTTTGGGGACTGGAAACTTATCCAGTCCCAGTCAAGTGCTAGGCCTGTAAATAGAGCACCTAATAATATAACAGCAGCTACTTTACCGTTCATTAAGATATAGCCATTTTCTAACCCTTTTAGTTCTTTTTCTTTATCTTCTGCTTTATTGCGAAGAATAATTGCTAAAATTACAAATCCGCACCCAATTCCACTTAAAATGAGTGAGGAAAGTAGGTAATTTGGCCCGTCACTATTACAGATATTTTTGTTATTATCACAATTCGAGCTAATTTTTGATTGGGTGATTTCAATATAGCTTAAAAATCCTGCAAATTTTGATGAAGTAACTACTCCTATGAGCGCATAAAAAATCCACAATTTTCCATAGGCTTTTCGAAAAAGCATATAAAAAAGCCTTTCAAGCAGGAGGATAGTAAATAAACCTGCTATAACTTCACTTGATATAACACTTGAACGGGCTCTCATTAGTTTTCTGCCAATTGAGCATAGTTCAGATGACGAATCTTCCTTGCAAGAAATAGCAACTAAGCAATTCGGATTTGTATTTTTATACTCCGCAGGGCAATCATCACAATCAAGCATCCCATAGTTGAACGTCTCCTCATTATAAGAGAAAGAATTTCACTTAGGAGTTAAAATGCTGGCAAAAGAAATAAACAGACTTGCTGTCAAAATAAACGATGATGAGACTAGTGCAGCAAAGAAACCAATAGAATGATTGAATATATGCTTCATATATTTATATTTGACTCTAAACTTCCATGATGGAGAATTTATTAAGAAAATAAAGATTTATTCATATTTTCATTCATATCATATTCTTTATTGTATACTAATGTGGTGCTTTACAGCATAAAAGGCTTTTATTAAAATAATATAATTTATTATGCTAAACAAACATTGTTTTTGTCAGGCTAGAAAAATCCTTAAATTAGCTAAATTTCACAGAACACAGCTAATATGAAAATTTCTATAATCCTCCAAATTTTATTTTTGCGAAAGCTTCACTCTTATTAGCACAATTTACCACTTATTTTAATTATTTTTTGGCAATTAGTAATCTATTCGTAGCATTGATAATTCCATATGTACAAAAATGCCAATCTCTAATCATAATAATGGATTCAGAACAAATAAGCCAGAAATTCAGAGAAAATCTTGAAGCTCCCAACACATCTCCAGCTCACGCCTCAATTAGAACTCTTACCCAAGTAATAGAAGCAAGCACAGAGCAGACAGTTCAAGGCCTTTCGAAAGAGCTTGAAAGAGCAGCATCCATCCTATATAATGAAGCTGAAAGCCGAAGTAAAATATTGGGAAGAACTCCTTTATCAGTTATAGCAGGCTGTGACATGTTTAGACATCATACTTCAAAAACTCTTGCAGCACTAGATTATGATGACTTCCCTAAGCTCAAAGCCAAGTTGGTAGAGCGTGGATATTACTTATCTGAGACTAGGCCAGCATTTTTACAGAAAATAGCTGATATGGCGATTTGCTGCTTTAAAGACAACCAAAGTGTGCTGGTCCATGGATACTCAAATGTAGTTAATCGTATTTTGGTGAAAGCTGCTGAGCAATTTCATATAACAGTGATAGTGACTGAGTGTAGGCCGTTTTGTGAAGGTTATATTATGTGTGAAGAATTAAAAAAACACAACATTCAATTTACGCTAATAATGGACAACGCTGTAGCCAGTGTTATGGATGGAATTGACATGGTCATGGTAGGTGCTGAAGCTGTTGTTGAAAGTGGAGGAGTTATCAATAGAATTGGCACCTATGGCATCGGCTTAATTGCAAAGTTTTTCAAAAAGCCTTTATATGTATGTACAGAAAGTTTGAAATTCGTAAGGATGTTCCCACTAAGCCAGCGAGATCTACCGGAATGCACAAAATCTACATGTCCGCCCATACAAGAATGCAAAGCTGTAGACAGTATCAGCATGACTGTATGTGACTTGACACCTCCTGAGCTAATATCACTCATGTTTACAGACTTAGGAATTTTAACGCCTTCAGCTATTTCTGACGAGTTAATAATGCTTTATAACCAATAAACTAGGCTTATTTTGTTAAACGCAAGAATTAATTACTTTATTCAGCTTGCTTCTTAGTATATGCATTTTTTGCAAAACCGGATTGATTTTTTTTGGAATCTTTGGCTGTAAAATAGTAAGAGCACTTAAAGAAAATAGTAGTTTTGATCTTTTCGCCAGAATTTTAAACCTCCTCCAGCATTGGTTGTCAGTCCTTAATTTAACTAATTTAGCGATCTTGCTTCAGCGTTTCCCTAAATAGCAGACTCCTAATATCAGCCTAATGTCTTCGCTTTCACTCCAACTTGCAGAATTTACTTCAGGGCTTAATATATTGCAATATCTTTCTCGGCATTGAATATCAGTTCTATGTGGAACATATTCAGCTATTAAATTTCAGTTGCCTCCAAATACTTTTACAGCAAGTGCAAGCTTGATGTCTTCTTCTTTATCCCACTTTCCTCTATGAATATTTGGGTGGATTGTCTTCATTCATCGATGATAGCACTGCGAATTTGTTTTCCCGTCTACACAATTCGAAATTTCCCGTCAATTATTTATTCCATATTTTGCTACAGCATGATGAAGCTGGAAATCTTCATCTTTAGATCAGGATAAAGTCCGAATAAAAACAGGTGATTTTCTGTATACAGTTTTTAATTAATTTCCCCCTTGCGATTCTTTGGCTTATTTTTAATTCATTTATGCTGTATTTAATTATCTATTATATAATGCTTTTCGTGCATGCGGAAACAATCTATTTTTGTCTTGTTTAATAATACTGAGATCTCTATTCAGTTTGGACCTAGCTTATCGTAGGAAGTTTTTAATGTTGAAAGCTCTGATGCAGAAAACTCTTTTGCGGAAGGCAGTGATGGAGTTTTAAATTTCTTTAGAAATTGTTGAAGTTTGAAACAAGGGTGAATCGGGATTTTTGGCTTTGGTGGCTTTTTTGGCTTCTCTGGGGTATTTTTTTTGTTTTTTTGGCGTTTTATAATAGATATTGTTTTAAGCTTTTTATCCAGCTCAATTAAGTAGCTTCTTAAATAATTCTGATAAGCCCTGGAAGCTCGTATAGACTGAAAGATATTTCTTAGGATTTCCAGTTCATTCATAAAATTATTATTCTAATTATTTTTGATTAAGAGAATGAAGGATTAAGAAGCATATTTTCTCTTTTTGGTCCTACCCCAACCCATGAAATTGGCACTCCTGTGACTTCAGTAATTTTATCCAGATATTTTTTGGCATTTGTAGGAAGACTATTCCAGTTTTCAATTTTAGTTGTATCGCATTTCCACCCTTTGAGAGTCTCATATTGGACTTGAACTCTGCTTAAGTCTTCTAAGTTGCTTGGCATTGTATATATTGGGCTTCCATCAAGCATATACCCAACTCCTATTCTGACTTCATCTAGTTCGTCAAGGATATCAAGTTTGGTGATGTTAATGGAAGTATAATTATTGATCATATGTGTATATAATATATATTATGAATTCTTTGCTGTTACAACTAGACTATTATTATAATTTATGAAGAAAAAGAACACAGGATTTGCATATATTATTATTTGATAAAACTAGCTATATTTCACGACCATCAAATCAAGCCAACCACATCTTCTTTTTCTTCCTGTAGTAACTCCAATTTCTTGTCCTTTAGTCTGCAAGTGGTCTCCTACACCTCCAATAATTTCAGTTGGGAAAGGCCCAGCACCGACTCTCGTTGTATATGCTTTAACAACTCCAATAGTAGATTCAATTTTAGATGGTGCAATGCCAAGGCCTGAGCTGATTCCAGCTACTCCAGTAGAGCTTGATGTAACATATGGCCACGATCCATAGTCTACATCTAGCATTAATGCATTTGCTCCTTCACAAATCAGTCTTTTCCCATCATCAAGGCCTTTATTTACTAGATAGACAGTATCTACTATCATAGGCCTGATTTCACGACTCAGGCTTTGAAATTCGTCAAGTTCTTTTGCACGGTCTATTTTAAGGCTGTAGGCATGCTCAAAGAAATCAACTACCCTGTTATATTTGTGAACAAAAGAATCCCAGTGGAGTAAATCGCCGACTCTTAGCCCAATTCTCATCATTTTGGTGGTATATGTTGGGCCGATTCCACGCTTTGTAGTTCCTATTCCTTCAGAACCACGTGATCTTTCTTGGGCACCATCTGCTTCTATGCAGAAAACAGTGTAATTTTGATAATATTTATAAATTAATAGCTATATTTTAATAAAATTTGGTAGATATATGCCTTTTTAAAGGATTAGTGCATAATTATAGTATATATGAGCTTGAGTTACGATATGAGCCCTGTCAGAAACAAAAATTCTGTCGCGGCAAGTAATTCCTGCTGCTTCTACCTGCTTGATTTCTTCAAGCATTGTAGGAAAATGCATAACGACGCCATTTCCTAGTATATTGTGAGTGCGTGAGTAGAGAACTCCACATGGCAAGAGATGGAAACCAAATTTAACGCCATTTGCATGCACAGTATGGCCAGCATTGGCACCTCCATTAAAACGTCCAACCATATCATAGTCCCTAGCAAGAATATCAACAAGTTTTCCTTTTCCTTCGTCACCCCATTGACTTCCAACAACTGTGCAAACTTTACTATGCCTTCCAGTTTTGCAGAATGAAAAAGCACGCCTAAGCATTTTTATTTTCTTTATTGGTCAATTATTGAGATTTTCAATAGAGAATAACTAGATTTTTATTATTAATAAATTGATAACAGCAATAATTTTTATTAATTATTTAAACCAATTTTTCTTAAATTGTTTAAAGCCTGATATTAGATTTGATAAAGCTATTCTCATGATTTAAAATCTCTATTTTATTATAGATTCAATTAAATCCGCTTTAAGTCTCTCCTAAGCCTTAGCCTTATATAGTCTTCTGGCATATTTAATAAAAAGGTCCACTTGTGGATTTGAATTTGACATATGGAATAGCATTTTACATGTCGAAGCATCTAGAGTCCAAATATGGAATGCTATTCCACATTTCAAGCTCAAACCCATCAGCTGACCTTTTTATTAAATATTTCCAAAAGGGTATAAACAACTCTTATCATAAATCTTGAAAAAATGTGGACTGATAATAAATGTTGAGAACCATCTTCAGACGCATATCAGTTGATGCCCAAAAACTCAACACCCCCTTAAAGCTCTGGGACCCAGAAATTGACGCCATAATTTCAAGCGAAAAAGAACGCCAAAGAAATTGCGTAAATTTAATTGCTTCAGAAAATTTCACCTCAAGAGCTGTACTTGAAGCTTTAGGATCTATTATGACTAACAAGTATTCTGAAGGCTATCCAGGAGCTAGATATTATGGAGGCAACGAGTTTATTGACAAGGCTGAAAACTTGTGTAGATCCCGTGCTTTGCAAGTGTACAGACTTGATAGTGAGAAATGGGGAGTCAATGTGCAGCCACTTTCAGGGTCTCCATGCAATTTTTATGTGTATACTGCTATTTTAGGTCCACATGAAAGAATGATGGGGCTGGATCTTGCTCATGGAGGTCATTTGTCACATGGCTATAGAACTGAGACTAAAAAAGTATCAGCAACTTCTATTTATTTTGAAAATTTACCATATAGAGTCAATGAAACTACAGGAATTATTGATTATGATAAACTGGAAGAAAATGCGAAACTTTACAGACCAAAATTAATTGTTGGAGGATACAGTGCTTATCCAAGAGATTATGATTTTGCTAGAATAAGAAAAATCTGTGACGAGACTGGGGCGCTATTTATGTATGATATGGCCCACACAAGTGGAATTGTTGCTGCAAATGTTGGGTTAAGGGATCCATTTCAATATGCTGATATAGTAACAACAACCACTCATAAAAGCTTAAGAGGACCTAGAGGTGCAATGATTTTCTATAGAAAAGGATCATATAAAGACAAAAAAGGCAATGATGTCCCATACGATTTGCAACAAAAAATTGATTTTGCTGTATTCCCAGGCCATCAAGGTGGTCCACACAATCATACCATAACAGCCCTTGCTGTTGCATTAAAAGAAGCTCTTTCGCCAGAATTTAAAGAATATCAAGCCCAAGTCCTTAAAAATTCCCAAGTCCTAGCAGGAGAATTGCTGTCCTTAGGATTTAATTTAGTTTCAGGAGGAACTGACAATCATCTAATGCTCGTTGACTTGAGAAACCGAGGGATTGATGGAGCTAGATTTGAAAAAGTGTTAGACAAGGTCAGTATTGTTGCTAATAAAAATACAATTCCTACAGATAAAAACGCCTTAGTGCCAAGTGGAGTCAGACTGGGAACTCCAGCCATGACCAGCAGAGGGTTTATGGAAGATGAATATAAAAAAGTGGCAGGGTTTATTAATAGATGCGCAAAAATCACTAAAGATATCAATGAAAAAGCACCTGGGAAAAAAGTTGCTGATTTTAATGCATTTTTAAATAGTCAGCAGTGGCCTGCTATTGCTGAACTTAAAAGTGAAGTTGAAATTTTGGCTTCTTCTTTCCCAACCATTGGGTATTAACTTAATAAATTTGATTATGAAACTGGGTTAATTTTATTTAAGACTATAAATTGTAAAAATAATAAAAATCTTTATTCCTAGCAAAACTATATTATGTGTATTTATTTTGTGAATCTATAATAATAAACCTTCTCGCCTTTCTTTATAAACCTATAAAAATCCAGCTTAATCTTGAACGCCATTTTTGCCATATCTTCATCATATTTTCCATTACTTTCTCTATATCGTTCCAAAATGACCTTTTTTAATTCTTTTTTATCCACTCCTTTCGCTCCTTTTTCCTTCAAATAATATTTTATTTCATTTCTTCAACCTTTCCATACCCTCGTTTTTTTCTTCTCTTCCTTTGGTTTATGAAATTTTCCAAAGTATTTTTCGCTTTCCGTAATGCAGCTTGTATGTGTATCAAACTCAAACCCCTTGAAATCTTTTGCACAGTCTATACAGGTGAATGTCCAAGCATTTGGGCAAACAGTCTCGCAATGCTTATTTACTTGATTTTTCTTGAGAGTAGCTTGGCACGCACCACATATAAAAGTGACCATTTTTATTACTAAATTACTTAAACTTTTACGTTGTTTTCTTTGGCCCATTTATTGATGACTCTTACGATGTATTCTACCTGTGGATTGTTGGTATTCCTTAAAATTTCAACGGTTTCGACAAGTCTGTCTTTACTTTCCTTACCTGCCACTACCATTTGAAAAACACCAACAGCTGCCCCTCTTTTACCTTCCCAGTACTCTGGGTCTGGGTCAAGTCTTTCTAATACATCAAAAGCTTTGAGCGAATAATAAAATTGCCCCATTCTATAGCAGTCATTAGCAATAAGCTGTAATAATGAAAAGGATTCATTGGAATTTTCCATATTAAAATAAATACTCCAAGCCATGCTAGGTTTTCCATTCATTATATAAGCCCTGCATAGCCAAGTTATATATGCATAATCCATCTTAAGTCTTTCGTTTTGAATGAGCAGTAAAGATTCTTCTGCGTCTTTATATTCACCTGCAGCAGCTGATGCTATTCCGAAATTCCAGTTAAAATCGTCATCATTTGGAAAATAAGCCCTAACTGATTTAAGGTAAACAAGAACATCTTCAAATTGCTGAAGCAAAAAGAAACAAGATGCCATGCATTGACGGCCTGGAATTGTATCGCATTCACTGGCTGATGCCCCGACAAGCTGAAAAAGAGTTTGAGCAAGCTTAAGGTGTTCGCGGTTTTCTGTTTCTTGGCCGAGCATAGCATAGACAACACCTTTTAATATATATTCCCTTGGAACAGTCGGTTCCACATCTTTTATAAGTTTAAACGCTTCTTGGACTTCATCATTTCTTAAATGATAAATTACCAAATTTAGCCTCGCTTCAGATATAATATCAATTAATGGTGGCAAAACCTGCAAGGCGTTTTCTCCGTTTCTAAAAACCACTTGGTTATGTCTCAGCAAGTCACTATCATTAAACACATTTCCACTTTCTGCAGACGAATTAATTCCTTTAAGCTCTTGCTCTGCTGCTTTCCCATTAAAAAGCTGGAATTGGTTGCACGCTTTTAAGTTAACTGCAATTACACTATCAGGATATTGATTTAAATAGACTTGCAAGATTTCGTTACTGACCTCGAAATAGTCTAATTTGTAATAGCATAACGCTACATATACGTTGAGGGCATTAAAATCTCTATTATCAAGGAGTAGTTTCTTATAAATATCGTTGGCTTCATCAAAATGGCTTCTTAAGTAGTGTATTGCTGCCATGCAAAGCTGATCAGGAGTGCTTTGGCCGATTTTCTGATGGTAAACTAATACAACATTTTCATCACCTCGCTTGTGAGCTATATGAAACATAAGGCGGATCAGCAAAGGAGTTTCGGGGGCTTTGGTGCATTCACCATATGCTTCGTCGTATTGGCAGAGTGCATAATAACAGCATGCTTTATAAATATGAAGTTCAGGAGAGTAGCTTGGATTTTTCATAAGCTCATCATAAGCTTCTATAGCTTTTTTATACTCGCCTGCATGAAAGGCTGAATATGCGAGCCATAGTAGCAGTTTCTCATCACGAGCGGCAGATTTTTGAATTTCGAGGAATGTTAAAGCACCTAAAAAGTCTCTGTCATCAATAAATGTTTGCAGCTTAGGCATTTGCTGTTCTTTTCTTGGTGCATTTGGAACGGCAGCTTGTTGGCTTGCTTTATGCTTTGATAGTGACGATAAAGGTCTGATCATTTTATAACTTTAAATTGCTAAAAATGAGGCACTTTAAGATTATTATGAAAATTATAATTATTTATCAAGCAACGCATAATGTCTGATTAAAACAAATAATCAATTTTATTGAATTTCCAATCAATAATAAAATGCTTAAGATCTTGAATTAATGCTCAAAATTAAATTTATCAACCTTTTATAATTATTATGGGTGTGTGCATAAATAAAGCCATTAATCCTCAAATAACAAAGGAAGAGTTGAAGTCGAAAATATATAACGCTATAGACCTTGATAAGGTCGGAACTTTAAATAATTTATGAAAGACTTATATTAAGCCTAGACCAAACATCGTGCCGTTTTTTGAAATCAATGAGCCACTATTGCAGATTCAAGGAGTAATTATTATATTAGGTTGATATTAATACTTTGGCTTTCGCAATTAGGATCGGGAAAACAAATATTGTGAAATTTTTAATTGAAAATTGCAAAGCAAAAATTGAAGCTATGAATCAAATATATAGCTCAATTGGGAAAACTCCAATGGATGTCATATGCGAATATGGGCATCTTGACCTTTTGAAGTACTATTTACCAATATACCTCGAATCCAAAGAAATAAGGTCTACGGACTTTTCATTTCATGAAGACAGTTTAGAAGATCTTTCTATATTTAATTCAAAAACCATGAAAAAATCTTTAAATAGAGGCCCAACTGCAATTCAAAGGGCTTGCGAAAGAGGCAAAATTGAAATTGTTGATTACCTCACAGACTATTTTAAAGAAAAATCAGTCCCAGATGAGTTTAATGTGCATTTTGAGGATGAAAGAACTGGAGAAAATTGTGCTTTGATAAGCTGTCGAAATGGAAATTTAGTTCTTGCCATGCTTCTTTATAAGAAGTGCAATGCGAATTTTCATAAATTAAACAAGAGGTCAGAAAACGCTGTACAGCTAGCAGCGATTGGAGCCAATAAATATCCTTATAGGAAATACTTCGATTTGATAAAGTTTTTAGTAGAAGACTTAGAAGTAGACATAGCTTATCAATATGAAGAAACTCTTATGCTCTCAGAAAATAAATTAATAACTTCTTATCTGGAATCAAAATTACTACAGAGAGGATTAGACAAAGCGAAAAAGAAATTCATAGAGAAAGAAAATGCTATTAAGCAGGAAACACATGATGAGCTGACTGGGTTGTCACCAGAAATTATTGACAGATTGGCTAGTGCAGGAAGAAATTTTGAATTTACTGAAATATTCAAAGAAGAGTTAAATGAAAAATCACATTCATCTTTTGTTAGCTCTATAAGTCCGTATTCTGAGCCTTCAGAGATTTCTTGCCCGAAATTTTGGTAAGAGAGGAGGCTCAGGTAAGTTGGCTAACCCCCCCATTCTTGATCGAACGATTGACTGTAAAAATTCCTAAAAATTGGGAAACCCTCATCTTTGATCGAACGATTTTCATATCATCCAAAATTTTTTTATATATATAAAAATATATTAGTTATCAAAAGTTTGGGAAGATGCACATAATGAAGTTGTTCTCAGAGACTTTGAGACGACAGAAAGCTACGGAATCAGCCATCTGAAGTGATTTAGCCATCAACCTGGGGCTTAAAACTTAAAAAAAAATTAATTCAATAAGGAACAAATTAAAATTTATACAGTAACCAAAAAATCAAAATATTAAAAATTGGTATTTTATGAAATTAATTCAATTGTTTTCTGTAAAAATAATTATTAAATACTTATTTAAAAGTAAATAAAAAAATATATATATTTTTTTTTATATAAAATTTTTTTCCCAAAAAATTTTTTAACCCCATCCTTGATCGAAAGATGGCGAGCCATTCGATCAAGGATGGGGGGAGTAAGGATTTAAGAATAATATAAATAAAATACATCTAAATAGCTTTTATTGGTTAAATCTTATAGAAAATTAGAGTATAAATAAAGAATTCTAAGTAAAGCACTCATTAAGACAGTATGGCCGAGTGGTTAAGGCGACAGACTTGAAATCTGTTGGGATCTCCCGCGCAGGTTCGAATCCTGCTACTGTCGTTTTTGCCACTTTTCAATAATTTCTAATTATTTAATTATTTTTTCATCAAGTCGCTTATCCTTACCTTCTTTTTCACCGCATTTGTCAGCCCATCATGGTAAATAAACGCCAAACTTTGCCCTCCAAGACTTTCCCTTTTTCTCTTTCTATTTTCGAAATCCTGATAAGTCATTTCTTTCACCTGCGATATTACAGTTTTCGTCACCTGTGCCGTTCTATTAAAATTATTCACCAGTGTTCTACTAATATAAAAATCTTTTGGGATCCTTACAATTCTCTGTACAGAAGGCTCTACGTTTCCATTAATAACTTCAAACCCAAATTCCCTAAAAAGGTCTTGCAAAAGTTTTAGAATTTCATAGTCAAAATCATCATTACCACTAGAGCTTTGGAATATTTTGGTGATAAAAGAATAAATGTCTTCACATGCAACTGAACTTGGTAGCTTTTCTGGTTTTCGAGGCTGATTGTTTTCTAGATATACATCTTTTTATTAAATAGTGCGATAAGAAGCACGTTTTGAGCGGACCAATACGTTTCTGGCCAGAGAAATTTCAGTTTTTACTTTTTCAGAGGGAAAACAGAAATATAAATGATAGGATGATTGCTGCTGCTAAGATAAAATTGCTAAAGCATGTTGATGCTAAATACGTTTAAGAAGCATTAAGAATAGCTTATTAGTGCTAAAGAAAATTCAGGCAGAAAATATCCAATGTGCTAAAAAGGGCATAAAGGCTGCCCTTGTGTCATAGGATCCCACTGCCTGCAATAAAAACACCAGATTTTAAAAATTCCTGGGAAGTGGTAGAACTTGAATTTCTCACAGACATTTTTTATTTCAAATTTTTTGGCTCGTCAAAATCGATTTGGCGAGCCGATTCTGGCCGGTAAGCAAAATAAAAAAATAAAAAAGATACATGATAATGGACAATTCTAACATCATTTTAATTTATAATAATCTTATCATAAATGGAAAGTGATGACATCATTTATGTTTTCAATCGGCGCTGATCACTCCTGACTACCAACACGACTACAGCATTCATCACATGCAAATTTTTCCTTTAAACTTAATTTCAAATGGATCATTAGGTCTTTACTCAAAAAAAATTAATTGGCACAGAAGTCATAAATAATTAGTATTTAAGTGTCTTTAGCAGCTAAAACATCTGCAGCATAGAACTTCAATAATTTTTTTTATATGTACAATCTCAGTGAGATATTTTTGAGAAGTAAGTGTATGCTAGTGAGCCAAATCTAATTTGATAGCACTTCAGTTGCGGGAGTTAATTTTGATCACCTACAAGAATAATTTTTTTGGGTTGAAAATAAAGGGCATTAAACTTGATAAAGCTGTGCACTGGCAAGCTTCATCAACAATACCAATTTCAATTTCTCCAATTGACCTCAACATCGTTTATGATCCACATCTTTTGCATGATGATTCACCTTTAGCCTGCAAGGGTCTTTCTTTGAGTGTAAGAATCTTTAGATCATTTTTTTCCAATCATTCTTTTAAAAAACTGGTTTGGTATCTGAATTTTTTTTCATTTTTTTGGTTTTGCCTGATGAATCTGACCCAGGAGACTTTTCAGCTGAGCTCACTCCTTCTTTAAATAGCACACAATATTCTAAGAACCATGGAGGAAAGTATTTGTTGTATCAATCATGAATGTAATGCTTATAAATTTTATTGAACCCGTTAATAATTATTCAACAATTCTGCTTGTCTTCAAGAGGTCTCATTGTCATATTTCTAAATTCAGCGAAATCAGAGTTGCAAGAGCATATGTAATTTTTATTATCTCCAATAAAAACAAAGCAAATTCCAATAATAACTTTGTTTTTCATTCTTCCAAAGGCAAGCAAAAGTTTTATGCACTTTAGTGTCTAATGACAATCCTTTTTTTTAATTCATTTATTGGTGAACATATGCAAAAGCGGTCGACCCCTTGCATGCAAATTATTTTGACTTATGGAGATGGCTTAAGCTCTAGAATATCTCTCCAAGATTGAACTTATAATTAAAGATTGGACAACCTTGTCGAAATTGTCAAAATAGTTGAAGAGGCATTAGCATCTAAAAATCAGAAAACATAGAATTCAAGATCTTTTGTTATAAGTTCAACTGCAGAGAGATATTCTAGACTTTAAAACAATCTCCATAAGCAAAATTAATTAGTATGCAAGGGGTCGACCGCTTTTGCATAATTCATAGAAATAGAGATCAAAAGAAATCAATAAAGCCGATAGGAGAAATTGCTATTAGCAGCTAAAGCGCCAGAAATGCAGATGAATAATCTTTTGACACAAAAAAAAGCTTATCAGTCGCTTTTACCGTTACCAAACTCGCATGAGCTTTCACAGTAATTAGGACATTTACATTTTCTGAAAAATCACAAATTTTCCATTATCTTTTCTTGTTTTTTTGGCTTGGAAAATTCATTATGAAAATTTTGCAAATAGGTGCTGCTGAAAGATTCTCTCTTCTTAGGAAACAAAAACGACTCTAGTTGTACAATTCTTGCATAATCTATTGAATCTGAAGGAATTATTTGCTTGAATTTCTTAAACGCTGTTTGAAATACTCGCATAGATCGTTGATTTAAGTTCTCCTGCGATTCTAGCTCTTAAATTTGATGATAGGTGTCGTAAGCGGGTAAAGATAAGTTTAAAGGAAAAATTTGCATGTGATGAATGCTGTAGTCGTGTTGGTAGTCAGGAGTGATCAGTGCCGATTGAAAACATAAATGATGTCATCACTTTCCATTTATGATAAGATTATTATAAATTAAAATGATGTTAGAATTGTCCATTATCATGTATCTTTTTTATTTTTTTATTTTGCTTACCGGCCAGAATCGGCTCGCCAAATCGATTTTGACGAGCCAAAAAATTTTGAATAAAAAATGTCTGTGAGAAATTCAAGTTCTACCACTTCCCAGGAATTTTTAAAATCTGGTGTTTTTATTGCAGGCAGTGGGATCCTATGACAAGGGCAGCCTTTATGCCCTTTTTTAGCACATTGGATATTTTCTGCCTGAATTTTCTTTAGCACTAATAAGCTATTCTTAATGCTTCTTAAACGTATTTAGCGTCAACATGCTTTAGCAATTTTATCTTAGCAGCAGCAATCATCCTATCATTTATATTTCTGTTTTCCCTCTGAAAAAGTAAAAACTGAAATTTCTCTGGCCAGAAACGTATTGGTCCGCTCAAAACGTGCTTCTTATCGCACTATTTAATAAAAAGATTTATATCTAATTGCGTCTGTTGTTTCTGTTATAGCTTTGTTTATTTGTTTAAAATATAGAGGAAAATGAATTTCTGGGGACATAGATGTGCAGATTTTATTTGCAGTAAGACTTGGCATCTGTATAGACCTTACACATTGAAATGGCATAAGCTCAAATTCTTGTTTTTGAGAGATTCTTTGAGAAATTACATCTGCTAATACTAAAGAGTCCTATATGTATTATACCATTAATTCTGCAGATTTGTCCATACTATAATCTGTATACTTTGAGCCTGTATAGTTTTCAAAAATCCCACTATTAATTAATTCAAAATCCCCAAAACTGTTCACAATTTTCCTTAATCCATTAGTATTTTTCTGAGTGAAAATGATTTTTCATATATCAAAAATAGACCTATTGACAAACTTTGACCTGAAGCTATCTGAGTCACTAGAATACACGTTAAATTGGCTTCCTTCTCTCTGAGACCCTAGCAATTGTAAAGTATTTAAACAGGTCCTGATATCAGCATTATTATCTTGTATTAAAGTATTTAAGTACTGGCTTTCTAAATGAACTCTCTATATATAAAATACTTCTTCTCTGCAGATTTCTTTAAGTCTTTCAAATACTTCTTTATGGAATAAAGATTTACAGTTCACAATTTTACATGTGGGCCTTAATAGCTTTAAAGAAGGCGCATAAATGTCATTGGTGATAGCTATGATAGGTCTTTTGGTATTTACTGAAATGATTGCGTTTAATTCTTGGACTGTTTGCTTGTCCAAGGTTTCTACTTGGTCGAGGATTAGGAGTAAAGGCTTCTCAGTGACTGTTTTTATGTTGAGAACGTTTCTTACCCTTTGAACGAGATCTTTTCCGACACCTATTAAAGCACAGTTCACTTCGTAGGGCTGATAATTGCATTGACGTGTAATAACTCTTGCTAAGGTACTTTTCCCACATCCAGGAGGTCCCCCAATTAATAGCATTGGTTTTGTTTTTTCATTGCTTTCAATTTTTGGTTTCATGAAAGGCCCTCTTTTCACTGGGGTTCTTTTTTCTTTAAATACAGCTTTATCTCAAGATTTTAGCCATGATAATGAGTCTCTATTGATATATTCTTCTGTTATTAGTTCTAAAAATGAATGAGCTTCGTATTTATCCATCCATAAACTACGGTCTTCTTTGTCTAGAAGTGCTAAAAAATTCAAGCCTGATTCGTTTTTTGATGCAGCCATTGCAGATTTCAGTTGAATATTTTCGCTAATGATTTCTTTTAAGCGTGATATTGGGACTTCTAGGAAACTTTTTCCGCTTAATTCAAACATTAAATCAGTGTTAAAAGGATTTGTGGAAGCTTTCTTTAGAAAATATTGGCGATTTATTGTAAAATCATCAGAAACATTTTCATACATGACAATTGGGACGGAGTTCTCACTCTTCCCCTTAGCTAGCGAATAAAAAATTGCTGGCTTGCAAGTGGGATTAATTTTCTTATTTTTAGAACCTAATAATATAACTTGATTGAGAGCTCATTATTATAATCATTAATTATATATATTAAAATATACTCTGTGCTATAAAAATATTTTTGTCTTAATAATTAAAAGGTTAATCTTACCAAATATAAGCATATTCTAATAGTTTGCTTGTTAACAAAAGGGAGAGTCAGTTGGCGCCTCACTAAAATGCTGCTCCATTTTATATCTAACTATGATATTAATTAATTTCCTTATGGATAACTCAACCCAAGCTGCTTTGCAAGCTTTTTCTCCGCTTTTTCATGCTTTTTAGTCAGAATCACAATTCGTTCACTTGCAGCTGCCCTTTCTATCCCAAAAACTTTTTCCAGTTTAGTTCTTTCTTCTTCACTTAGATTAGCCGCCCTTCTTTCTCTCTCATTTTCTTCTTTTTCTTCTTTATCAAGTAGATTTTGAAGTTCTTGGTGATTTTTATTTTTTAAATCATCAAACATTTTTTGAGCATAAGCTGTAATATTATCAGGCTGTCCTTGGACTTTCATTTTTGGCTGGGAATTTCGCTTTGTTTTTATTTTTTCTGTTCTTTTTGTTTCTGGTTTTTCTTCTCTTTGTGTATCTTTCTCTTTGTCTTTTCCTAACAAATTTGAAAATTTGCTTGTGTATTAGATTAGTGATGCTTCTTTATAGTTCCCACTTTCTGAGCACCATGCTTTAAACTATTTACTTGAGCTGGAGCTGAAACACCAGTTTTATTTTCCCTCTGGTCTTGAGCCTCCATTTCAAATCCTAGCAACTAGCTTATCCAACTATTCTTAACTTAGATCAGATCGCCCCTTCTCGGGACCCTTTCCAACTGGAAACTATAGCCCTTTATTCTTGTCTAGCCTGTCTAGCCTGTCTTCCCTTTTTAACCTGGTTTACCACAAAAAGAAAAGCTCAACCGTTTACGCGATTCAGGACAGACCATGAAGCAGCCTAGGCAGGTAAGTAGCCCTGGTTCTATCGAACACAAACCTGAGCTTACTAGCTGCTGGAAAAAAATTGCAATAAACTGCTGGCGATTTATGTAAATTGCTTGTGTATTCTTTAAGCCCGCTTTTCTTTTTTTTGGCCTCTTCAAACATTTGAACGATTCGCTGCTTTTCTGCTTCAGCTTTTTCTTTTCTTTTTCTCCTTTCTTCCATTAGCTCTTCTTTAGCTTTTCTTAGCATTTCTACTCTAAGTGTGTCTTCTTGGATTCTTTCTAAGACTTTTTCTCTGTGGTAATTTTGTTGTTTTGAGATCCTGATAACATTATCAGTTCTATCAGCTCTTTTCATATTCCTATAACATTGAATGCCACTTTCAATAATAATTTATCCAGAATATATTTATTCAGCCCTATTTATATATATCTTCTGCTTCCTTTTTAATTCTATTTTCTTTTTCCCTTTGCTTTTTTAGTTTTCTTACTTTTTCTTCCTCTTCTTCTCGCTTTGTCAATATTTTTTTGACTCTTTCAGTTTCTTGCTGCTCCATTCTTTGCCTTACCATAAGAGTTTGCTCTTGGCGCTGTTTTTCTTCTTCTTTCTTTTTCTCTAATTCTTCTTCTTTTCTTTTTAACTGTTCTTCAAATCTGTTATCAGCTTCTGTTTGTGCTTTAATTAAGTCATTTTTTCTTTTTTCTTCTAAAAACATGTTTAATTCTTGGACTTTTTTAAGCTCCTGCACTTTAATTTCAGCTCGTTTTTGGGACTCAATACGTGCTAGCTCACGATCTTCTTCAATTCTTTTGCGTTTTTCTTCGTTTTCCTTTTGCCGCTGTTCGAATTCGTTTCGGCGCTGGCCGAGGATTTTGGTTAAATTTTCTTTTGCAGTTTCCAGCTTGGCATCTTTTTCAGCACGGATTTTTAGGCTTTCTTCAATTTTCTTTTGAGTTGCAATTGCTATCATTTCTTTTCGCTTTTGGTCCCTTTCATCAAGCTGCTTTTTCCTCTCTTCAGCTCACTTGACTTTTTGCTCGACCATTTGTTCAGTTCTAAGTTTAAATTCTTCTTGTTTTCGTTGAGTTTCCATTTCTCTTCTTCTTGCTTCTTCTTTCCGTTGCTTTTCTTTTTCTTTGTCCTCTTTTGCTTTTCTTTGGACTCTTTCAAATTCTTCTTGGGCTCGTTTTCTATTTTCCTCTTCTTCTTGAAGCTGGGCCTGCATTTTTCTTTCCTCATCCCTTTTCCTTTTTGCCTCTTGCTCTTTTCGCCGTTGCTTAATTTCTTTTTGTCTTGCAATTTCTTTTTGCCTTGCCTTCTCAGCCTTTTCTTCATTTTTCTGCCTAACTTTTTAATCATTAACAATATTAATATTGTTATATTTACCTAAAAATAATGTATTGCTACAAATTAATGGCAAATAGATTAAGAGCTTCCATGGTGAGCTCATAGTCAACCATCTGCTGCAATTCCATTTGTTGCCTTCTTTCTAGTTTTTCAATTTCCCGTTTTTCTCTTTCCACTACGCCAGAGCTTAAAAGATTCAAATCAATGCTGGTATTATTGCTAAAATGAGACTTGGTGTTTAATATATCAGCATCAGTGATTTTTTCCCTTTCTTCTTTTAGTCATTTCAGTTTTTCTAGGCGTTTTTGTTCGACAAAATCAAAGCGAATTTGAGCAGTTTCTTTGTCCATTCCTTTAGTCATATAGCTTTCAAAAGGGCGATACACAAGCTCATAGGGCTCAATCCCTAAACGCTTGCATGCTTCTTTGGACCTTGGGGTGAAGCTTGGAGCCTTTGCAATGTTTGTATCAATTGTTTCTAAAGATTGCAACTGATTGTCCATTTATATAAATTTGGAAAATATTTGAATAATTATTTTATAGATTAAGTAAATTCTTAGTTTATTTGAAAATTTTCAATTTTGGGTCAATATTTGGTTTATAAAACAGCTTATTTATTATTTAAGCAAGCTTTGAGGGTAATTATTTGTCTTACCGGTTCACACTTTATATATATTAAAAAAATACAAAAGTTATTATAATCTTAAATTTAAAACATTTAATGCAAAGATGAAACCGAATAGCCTTTTATTGTAAATGCTTTAATTAAATAAATAACTTTAAATTAGCTTATTTTACAATTAATCTTAATAATAATTTATATATTTATTAGTTAAATATATCCCTAACTCAACCTCTGTGAGCGAGCAAAACCATTGGAAAATCTTTATATTAGGAAAACAACTCTATAAATAAGCAAGAATTTTTTGATGCAAAATATAAAAAATAAGTTATAATTATTCCAATCAATTATATAACTAGTTCTAATGAAATTTATGCAATTTACTTCTAAAACATATAAATTTTCTTAATTTTTACTTTCAATTTGAAGTTTTGAGAGAATAAATCAATATAAAATTTATCTAGAGCCCAGGACGTCTTCTAGCTCACCCCTGGGTTACTATTTTTCCATCTAACTTGTGGAGTTTGTTTAGAACAAAAAATTGCGAATCTATGCTCACTTGCCAACTCGTGGAGATGATGGAAATTGGGTGCCTAGAGCGAGCTAAAACCGTCCTGGGCTATTAAAATTTTTCAAAACAAATGCTAATCCCCTTGAGTAAATTTTCGCTCTCGCTTAATTAGGAAGGAATAATAATTTTTAGACATATTAGCTTGTAATGAAAATGCTTCTTACTTATAAATCGCCCTTTTTCTCTTTTCCAGGACCTTTCTTTCCATTTCCCACTTCCAATCTATACCTAATATCTCTTCTCTTCTTAAAATACATAAAATCCACCTCAATATCTTTCGAAGTCTCCAATCCATTATTTAAAATCGGCACTAAGTGCTCAAATTTACTCTGCTTTGAAGGGCTTGTATTAATAACTTCTCTCGCTTCTTCTTCTGTAATAAATCTCATGCAATTATTAAATGCCCTTTCCATGATTTTTGTCCTAATATTTGATGCATCTAAATGCGGCTTTGCTTCAATGACTTTTTCTAAATCATTGTGCTTTTGTCTCTGAAGTCACATTGTCAATGAATAGCAAGAATTTTCTTTGAGCTCTTCTAAAGAGGTGCCTGCATATGCCAAGCTAATTATAGTGAAAAATAAAATTTTCCACATTATAAAACACGTGTAATAATATGGATAGAAGAAGGATTGATAGGAAAAAGACTTGTCCTTTGCTGCTTAGAGTATTTTGAAAAGAAGAGCAGGAAATTAGCCCTGAAAGCTTAAAAAATAGAGGCAACGAATTATAATAATTTAAAATAAATTTCAATGATAATTAAAATATAAAAATACTATTCTTATTAGTAAATAAGCTTGAACTATTAAGAAAATGGTAATAATATTACAAAGAAGAGAATAGAGCAAGATGAAGTAAGATTATATACGTGAAAAGATGCAACTTTTAGAGAAATTGCGGATATGTTAAAGGAACATATTCCAGGAACAAGAAGAAAAAATGCGGAGCTGAATTTTTATTTTATTAGACCTAATTTAGAAGGAGGGTTAGAGCGCAAAGATATAGGAACAGTAAATACAATTAAAAGGGGAGAGGTAGATTTTATGACTTTAAACCAGCTGAGGTTTGTAACTGGAGACTATTTGGGATTGACGATAAAATATACCTGAAATAATTTGAAAGATTTGTATTCTGTTTAGATATAAATATAAATGGAAATGTAGTGTAATGTAATGTAAACAACTCTTAAGGAATTTATTCAAGAGACACTGGCGCATATTAAAAAAGCAATTAGATTTTAAAAATACATTATTGCACTATCAAAATTCTTGTACTTAGCTATTCAATGCTATATCTAAAATTTGAATACAGTCTTAATAAAGCAGAAACGACCTTACAGGCAATCAAATTATAGTGAACTTTAGCAATTATAAGGAATGATGCCTTAATAATAGAGAAATAAAGATTTATGTAGAAAATTCTCATTAATGATGAGTAAAACTAATAAGAGTATTATTCTAGTTAAGCAAATTATTTCAAAAAGATAAATATAAAATAAAATAAATCAATTTAATTATAAAATAAATTTGTAGACTTGCAATTAATAGTCAAGATTTAAATTAATTATTAGAATATTAATAAGATTATTTAGTTTTAAATTTATTTTTAATTTAAAATAACACAAGTTTTTAAGAAATAGTTAATTAGGAGAAAACCTTTACTCTCTTAAGCTTCTATGGATTCATTACCGTTTTCTCCTTCTTCCAAAGGGTCTAAGATTTTAAGGACAAAACTCCAAGTGTCCAGCTCTGAGCATTCTGGCAAGATTCTGATTCCACGGAGAATTCTTGTTAAGTCAAATTTAAAGTTGTAAATTCAGTTAGTAGTGGGTGCACTGCTGGTGATTTTGATTTCGATATTAAATTCTGGGTTGCTGTTGCAATTTTCAGTAAAAGAATGTAGTTCTAAGATTTTTTGAATCATATAGTTAGCACGATTAGTGCTTAAACAATCTGCATCTATATCAAGTGTATGCGTAATTTCATTTTCAGGAGTTAGAAACTCCTTGTAAATTTTATTGTTTGCTTTACTTTTTATGTTGAGTTCATCTTTGATTATATAGCTTGAATTTCTTAGGATATTTATTATTCTGGCGTCGTCCAAATCTTGTGGACTTAGGACAACTAAGTCTGCATTTTTCACAATTTGTTCAAGTTGGTAGTTATTGATATGTATTTCTCCGAAGTAGTTGTCTAAATTTATTCTTGAAGTGTTTGAAGTTGATAAATTCCAAATCCCCATTTTCGGGAACTGGGTAGCGTAACCTCTACCTGAAAAAGCAGAGGTTTCAAGTATAGCTACCCTTGAACTGATCAAAACAGGGCATCCTTTTGGGCTATAAGAGGTTTGATAAGAACTGCGCAATCCAAAAGAATGGTGGAAGCTGGAGCCAACACTGCTCCGATACAAATTTATCAATAAATCTGCATATGCTATAAAAGAGTCAGGATCTTTTTCGTGAATGCTTCACTCATCCTGAAATCCATGTCTCCTTAGTGTCAAGGACGAGAACGACACATCGTTCATAGGCTCTCTCATTTTTTATTAGTGACCATTGGTATACAAAGTGATTAGAATGAGATTGCAGACCCAAGTTTGCAACTCGAAAGAATAATAAAAAGATCGATTAATTTGAGTTTTGCTTTTTTTGGGGCTATATTGAATTACTCTCCACTTGGTGGAGCTTTACATCAGCTCTTAAAAATAATTGCCATGATGTTGGAAGCACGTGCGAGCTATGTCATTTTATTTATAAAATTAAAATATAAAATCTTTTGAGTATTTTCTACTAAAATTAAGTATACCAATTGCCCGAGGATGGCGCTATCTTGTGCCATCCTCGGGCAATTGAAAAAATGGCCCCACACCGGGAATCGAACCCACGTGTGGGGCCATTTTTGGTGTGTGGCCAACATCGACTTACACACACCAAAAATGGCCCCACACGTGGGTTCGATTTCCAGTGTGGGGCCATTTTTTTTGAATTGCCCGAGGATGGCGCAAGATAGCGCCATCCTCGGGCAATTCCTATATTTAAGAAGAAGACTGATGCAATGCATCAAATGCGAGTATCTGCATATTCATTGGTATCCACATTCATAATTAGAGAAAAAATATTATAATTTACAATAATGAAATTATAATAATAAAATGATGAGAAATTTTGCTATGAAATTTCTTATTTATTATTATGATATTCAGTTTTCAAGAGAATCCTTAGACATATTTTTCAGTAATGGCGAAATGTGTATATGCTGCTATTTCTGTTGAAGACATGGAGAAATCATGGGAGCAACTTGAAAATGGAGAAACATGGATGGATTCAGTGGAGAAGAGCAGTTGAAATTGATGAAGACTCTGAACCAAAGCAGAATTACCGAATAGGTGGACAATTCATCAGTCTTTGGGGAATTGAGTTCATCAGATTTTGGATTTTTTTATCAGAATTTTAATTTTTAGATCAGAATTGGCTTTAATCAGAAATGGCCAGACTGAAAAAGTCTTATGGCCGTAATTTCATTAAGTAAGTAAGTTATCCTTCAACATCAGGCAAGCAGCAGAAGAGGTGAAAAGCCAACTGAAATGATTCTTTGGACGCTTGGAAAGCTTAAGATTCATCTAATTAGCACAATCGAGGAAGGTGACCTTTGAGCAGAGCACTTGGAGGAGCTGAGCTACTCATAACGGCAAAGCACTGAATGGGATGCGCAACTGATTGAAAGATGTCTTGCTTTAACTGTCTACCATATGGTGCGCTATTTTAAGTAAAATAATTGTCAGTGGCATCATAATTTTAGGCTTAACCTATTTTAGAGTAGCGCTAAGCACTATAAGTATGAATGATTAATCATTATAACTATAATAAAATTAATTTAATTACTAATCTCCTTAATTTTAGTTTAATTTTTATCAAAAAAGTTAAAAACGATTATCGATAAATGGGAAAATTATTTGCACTTTTTTTGGTTATTGCTTTAATAGGGACTCAAGGCAAGCTATTTCAATCTTTTCTTCAACTAAAAATATCTTCAGACGAAATCGAAACAATTCCAACAAATGAAGCTGACTCATCTATGATAGGAGATTTAACATATAATTCTAAATCTGACTATGTAAAAATGACAAGAATCGAGCCCACTGAGGGATATGAAGGAGTTACATGGCAAGATATTGAAGGCGATGATTATGATGAGGCTATTCAAGTTTCAGATAATCCTGACGTCTACTCAGCTTAAATTTTCATACCTCAAATATAAAATTGGATTAAAATTAAAACAAAAAATTAATGAGATTTAATATTATTAAAGTAATTTTGAAATCTCACATACAAATTCCATAGCTCTTCATTCGCGCTTCCAAAACTTTTCGGAATATTCAAAACCTTCGGAGTTTTTAATTTTCCATTCTCATTTATCATCATCGTTCTCTGTATCTGGCTCATTATTCTATTTTTATCATCCTGTGAAATATTTCCTTTCTCTACAACCTGTAAAAAATCTTTAGAAATAGCTTCATAATTCGCTATTTTGGCTTGGGTGTGGGATTTTTCTTCTGCGAGCCTTACGATTTTTCTTTTTAAATTTTCGATTTTTTGTTCTCTCCTTTCTTTGATTTTCGATAAAGTTAATAAATCTTTGTATTCAAGCTGCAGTTCGCCATAGATTGACATTAATTCTTGTCTTTCCTCATCAAGCTTGCTTAGATTTTTAGTCCTTTCATTAAAGATTTTTATTGTTTCACTACTAGGAGTGCGCTGTTTATGTTTCGTTGTAATGTTTCTTGCACTGATAGAGCCGTGGTTTCTATCTTTTGGAGTTATAGCGGATAATAATTTTGTTGTTAAGTCATCATCTCCTAATTGTATTGAAAGCTTTTGCCTTCTTGTTGCTGGTAAAGACGTAGACTCATCTTTGCCACTAGATAGAGGACGCGTTGATCTTAATATGATTTTCTTTGAGTAAGGACTTTCCTAACTAGAAGTTACCATTTTCTCAAACTTTATAATGCAACTTTTAAATTTTTTTATAATAAATATCTTTAATTAGATTCGTCATATTTCACTTTCCCAGAATGAGTCCTTTTAAGTGAAGAACTCACTAATTTTTCATTTGGATTAGCAGGCCCTCTTATCATCTGCAGCTTTTCAGCAAAAATTTGTTTATTTTCGAGCATAACTCTTTTCTTTTCAAACATTTCTACATTCATTTTTGAGTTCATATTAGCTAGCATTTGATTTTTCATTTTTAGCTCCTCTTCCATTTTTGCTATTTGTTTGCGAGCTTTTTTTAAATCATCATCTAATTTAAGCTCATATTTCATCAAATTTTCTTTAGTTTTTGAAGATTTATTTGAGGCAGGAGGAGATAAGAACTTATCTGTGAGGCTGCCTTCTAATTCTTCTTCAAAATTCAACTGTGACCCAATTTCAGATGCAAGTTTATTTTTTGAGTATTTTATTTTGAAAATAATTCCATCAAGCTCTATTTAAATTTTGCCTTTTTCTTTGTTTAAAATTTGACCTTGAAGGTTAAAAATTTTGTTTTCTGCAGTTTGTTCAAGCTAATTAGGCTTTACTTGTTCTTGTCTTAAATAGTTTATTTTAACTTTAAAATATTCATGTTCTGCTTTAGCTTTAGCTTCTTCTAATGATTTGAATTTATCTCTTAAAATATCTCTTTCATCTCTGAGCTTTGTTAAAATAAGCTGCAAGCTTCTCTCTGCTTCTAATAGTTTGGCTTTTGCTTCTTCAGAAATATTGGATTGAGAGGGATCAAAATATTTGATTGCAGCATCAAGAACTCCTAGTAGTCCAGGCCGAACGGTTTCTTGCTGATCCATAATAGTTTCTTATTATATTTACTAAAATAAAATTTCGTTTTTTTTTAAATTAATTTTATTCTTCTTATAAATAAAACACAATTCCTTAAATTTAATATTTGCAAGCAAGCTACTTTAATTTGAAATAATTTTCCTCAGTAAATATACCTCAGCAGGATCAAGGATATCTTCTGTAATATTAAGCATTTTCTTCCCTTCAAAGAAATGAGAGTATTTCTGCTTCGATTTTTGTAAAGCAATGACATGCCTAATTCCTATCAGCGTTAAATGCTCTTTGGAAATTTGATAGATCTTTTTTAATTTTTTAAGCGAATGTATGATTTTTAATTGATATTTATCGAAATAATCAATTTCATCCGCAGTTTCTTCAATTTTATAATCAATTCCCATTATCATTTCTTCAATATAATTCGAATCAAAAATAGGTTCTGCTACACTTTCCTCTATTCATAATAAGGCAAGTTGAGCTAAAACTCTTGGATCAAGCTCTTTTTGCAGCCTCCAGATCCCAGAATTAAGCTCTTCTTTTCTTGCGAACACTTTTGAATCGACGCTACAGTCTGTTTTTTCGTCAATTAGTTCTTTATATTCTTTTGATTGAAAAATTGCATTATCAGGGTCACAAAAAGCTAGACATATTTGTTCTGACGTAAACTTTTGCGTTTCAACCAATTCGAAAATATGACTATACAACTGAATCAATATTTTTGGGACTCCTTTCAGCTTAACTCCTTCCTTTCCATACGTTAAAGCCAATTGATTCGCGAAAAAGTCATGAATAGATATAGGATTAATAGGATATAGCACTCTAATCCTAGTAATATACTCATAAAACTTTTTCAAGAAATTGCATTGCGACCTTCTTTGTATACTTTTTTTTCTTTTTGATCTCACAAACTCAATAGTGTCTATATCATTCATATTTGTGCTGTAAATCAAATGAGCAGCAATAGCAGTCCCAGTCCTTCCATATCCTGCATGGCAATGGATTATCAGTTTTTCTTTTTTTGAAATAATCACGCTTATCAGCTGCACAATAGTGATCATCTGAGAAGTCGTAGGAATGTCCATATCAAGCCATCCAAGATTGTGGACTTTTATCCCAGGCAGATCAGCTTGAGAATAAGAAAAATCTTCTCCAGGCTTAAGTCCGTCCCCACAAAATGGATGCTCGCCTGGAAGCTGAAGATTTATAACATTTGTTATGTTATACTTTTGGAACTCTTCGAGAAGATTGAAATCTTTTATAATCCTTGTGGTCAGGCGCTGTGAAGCAATGATATTTTCAGTTACCCAGCTTGAATTTAAACCTTTGAGGGCTGGGTTGGGGTGGATGAGTCAGTTTTCGTTTCTGCAAGATGAGCCACCACAAACCAGACAGAAAAACTTGTTTCTCATATCAAAGTTTCGTGTTGTTGTCCGGTTCTCTAAGGCCGGGGTAACTTGCTTTGAAGAGCCTTTATTACGGTTCATACAACATAACATTTTTTTGATTACATGTGTAATTATCAGAGAAATATGCATAATAATTGTGTTCTAGAAAAGAAAGATGGTTAGACTTGATTAGAAGGTTATATTTGATTATAGAGGTTTCCTCTATATAGCGCTAAAAGCGCAGACATTTTCCCAGGAGCTTTCCAAGTTCGTCGGACCAAATCGCTTTTTGGTCCGACCAAGGCATTGATTTGGTGCAACCTACCGATAAATTCCGATCAGAATTTATCGGCCTTACAGCGCCAAACATAGGAAACTTCTATACTTAATAAAGATAAATAAGATCTGTAATCCAAGATAGAGCCTTGCTTACATGCATATAAATAGAAAAATTCTCCAAATAATTTATATATGATCTTCTAGTATGTCTCAAAAATTATCACCATATTAAAAAAATGCATACTCCCATCCTTTAAATTTGAGCAAAATACAGGTAAAATTTCCCCCTCTAAATAGGAACAAATTTTTTAACTCCCCCCCCCCCTCCGTGAGCGAACAAAACCATTAGAAAAATCGCCATTTTTTGACCAAAAACCCACCCTCCGTGAGTGAACAAAAATTTTTTTAATAGAAAAAATTTTAATGGAAAAAAATTTTGATATATAAGTGATAAATTAGTATAATGAAATCTAGAGCTAATTCTGTTTAATTTTAAACAAATTGCGTTTTTAAAACATAAATTTTGCAAATTAAATTAATATTTGCTTCCCCAATTTTTGCAAAATTAGGATTTTTTTTAATTTCGAAAAAAATATTTTTTATAAAAATTTATATATAAATTTTTTTTAAAAAAAAAAAATTAACCCCCCTCCGTGAGCGAACAAAATTTTTTTGTTCGCTCACGGAGGGGGGGGGGGGAGTAAGAAAATTTATAGACAAAAATAGTAATTTCTATAAAATTAATTAAGATCTAATTTAAGGAATGCCACTATAATTATATTTAAACGGCTTAGGCATAGAATTTATTAATCTGTCCGTTAATTCTTCATAAAATTAAAATTCAAAACTATTGTATTCATTTTATATTTTTTAATTAATATAAAACAATATTTTTAAAAAAATAAATTGGAGAGGATTTTTTATTCCAATTTAAAGGGGGTTAGTTAAATATTAATCTATATAGCAAGTACATTGATAGCATTTGAAATTAAATATCTCAGCTTTTTATTTAGAACATTGAAAGGCTTTTTGGTTTGATTTTAAATTAGTAGCATCGCTACCCGCTATATATTCTTTGCAGTGCATCTCTTTATATTCCTTCGTCCCCGAATCATATCTCAAGAAATTTTTCATTATTGGGCTATTCCATTTTCTGCACATTTGCTCTGAAAATAAAATTTCATCATGAAAACTTGGCGTTTGGTCATAATCCTCATTTTTCTCCTCAAATTCATACATTTCTTGCCTATCACCAGAAAATCCATGGAAAAAAATTGCTTTCAAAATTTCTTGTTTCACAATTTTCCTTTGCTCTTCTTTCTCCATATCAAAATTCTCAATTTCAGTCTGTATCTTTTGCATTTGGTTGGTAATTTCATCGAAAATGCTATTTTCATCATTGGACTGGTCAGATTTTATTTCTCTTTTGATGCAAGAGACTTCAGTATCTTCACTGACTTTTGATGACTCTATTTTAAGTTCTACTATAGAGTCATTTCTGGAGGACTCTTGCTTATATTCAATTATTGTATTAGGGGTGCTTGCTCTGCTTTCTTTTGAGTCTTCTAAGCTTTTTTGGCTGGTATTAGGATTTGGATAAATATCTGGGACAACAGTGTCTGGGGATTCTTCATCAGAAGGAGATTCATATCTGTCTATAAGTTTTTGAGAGAACTGAGAAGAAATATTTCCAAATGTTAGAGTTTCTTGCAACACTGGCTTTGGGATTGGCTCTGGCTTAGGCTTTGGCTTAGGCTTTACTGATTTTATCCCTTTATCAGCTTTTCATTTCTCTATTTGTTTCTTTTGTTTTTCAATTTCAACCTGCCTGGCTTTCAGCCTTTCTTCCTCTTTTTTCTAATTTCCCTTGACTAGGAGGCAAAACTATTGAAAAATTTACTTACTTTGACAAGTGAGCACAAATTTTTTAAAAAATATTTTTTGATATATAGTTAATAATTATTGTGAAAGATCTATCAAATTGTATTGTATTTCAAATATTAAATTGCATTAAATTAATTAGAGTATTTAAGATGTCTAATGCCACACTCCCACAAAAGGGACAGAGCCAAAATGGTGATGTCACTAGAATTTCCGATCCGAAATGTCGGAGCATCCCAAATAAAACCGCCTGCCGTCCTGACCAGCGCTTCTTACCCGACGCAATGTATAAGCCCTTGCCCGACTCAGCTCCTGCTAGTGTTCCGCCTAAGAGTAACCCCCTTGGATGTGATGATAAGTAAAACTCTGAGCTTCTTGGTTGCACTGTGGAGCAGTTTCTAGTACTATTCCCAAAGTTAAACCGCTGTTTCTGGCAGAAGTTCTCGATAAAATACCCAACCTCATAAATAAAATTCCATGAGGAGCGAAATTAAAGAGCTAATTTCTACCATTTTATTTATCAATTTGCACTTCAAGCAGCTTGCATCTTTTAAAGCATAAATTTTAATAATTATTAGATTATTTAAATATTTCTATATTAGGCTATTAAATAATTTTGATATCTCTTTGGCTATAATTAAATATGGCGTCTCAACTTGGGTCTGGCCTCTCGGCCAGACAGTTTCGAGCCCTATTTAATTATATCCGGCAAGGTTTTGCCTAGCTAGAGATGGATAGCAATATCAGGTAAGCAATTCTGGCAGTGTACAGAGCCTGATCCCAGTCCGTTCTCGGGTTAGGATTTTACCTCGAGAGAAGAGGAGGCTTGGAGTTGGAAAGGAGAAGCCCAGCAGCGCCTACAGGTAATCCCTAGGCCATTTGGGCAAATCTCTAGCGAGAAACCGGGAGTTTCGCCCCGGGCTACAAGTTTTCCCCCTTTTGCCCGAAAGTCGGCCAGAAATCCCATTTTTTGGAATTTTCCCAGCAGACAACCCTCGTTACAGAGAAAGTAGCTCATTCATGAGCCGTCGAAGCCGGAACATTGCGCAGGAGGCGCACGTTGGAGATCAAAGCTAGTTGTCCCAGCAACTAGTGGGCCCCGAGCGACGAGAGCGTGGTGGTAGTCCTGGAAAGAGCAACCCCGTAGGAGACGTTAAATGTGATGGTTAATAAGTTAAGTTAAGATATCTCTTTGGCTAGCAAGCAAAATATATCGCTCATTTATTGGATAGAGTAAATAAAAATTACTTTTTCAATTCTTTCGTCTAATGCCCGCTTTTTATCTTCTATTAATTTTCGTGCGCGAGCTAATTTTTCTGAGTTAGTATTCATTTTAATGAATTTTTTAAATTTTTAGTTAGAAAATGTATCAAATTGAAATGGCTCTACAATGTTGCCATTATCCCACACTCCTTTTGTAATCTTCCCGTTAGCTTCATAAAGCAGACCACTTCCATGTGGTTTGTCTTGATTGAATTTTCCTTCATATCTGCTTCCATCTTTATAAGTCATGATACCGAGCCCTGCTTTTATACCATTTATATTTATTTCAAAATCTTTTTGCAAATAATATCCTTTCTACAATTTTTTAAAATAAAGCCAAGCTCTTTGGTGATCTTCATTAAAATATCTGCATTTTTGGAGATTTATCTTATACCATTTATGTACATGCCTAAATATTCTTTTCCGTCTCGGTATTTCATTCTTCCAATTCCATGAAATTGGAAGTTTTTCCATTCACCAAGATATGTGTTACCGCCTGCTCACTTATACTCGCCGATACCATGAATGTCATCTTCATGGTAGTTTCCTATATAAATATCCCCTGATGCCCACGTACTTAGCCCAATCCCATGCCTTTTATCAAGCTTAAACTCTCCATCATGTGTATCTCCATTACTTAGCACAAGCTTTCCTCTTCCATCTCTTTTTTCATCGCGCCATTCTCCTATATAAACAGACCCATCCTTATAATGTTCCTCATAATAGGTTCTTTGGCCTTTTATTAGCTGCATTGATGGCTTTGACAGTTCCTTTATCATTCTTTTATACTTCTTAATTTCTTCTTCAATTTTATTAAATTTTTCTTTAATTGTAAGCAGCTCTTCTGTAAAATCGGCTTGTGCTGTGTTGCTTCTAAACCTTATAGGTATTTTCTTGACGTTTTTATTGCTTGAAACACTTAAGCGGCTTTCTTTTGGAGCTTCTGTTTTAAAGATTTCTTGTTTCAGCCAAAGTCATAAGTATCCATCACTAGCTAAATCTTTTCATTTAGCTAAATTTGAGCCGGTCCGAAAAATATCTTTTGGGGATAAATAAGACCTTTTTCATTCTCCTTCGTAAACTTCTCCGTCAATATGTACAAATTTTCCATATCCATGAGGCTTACTATATGAAAAATTTCCTTCGTATTTAGCTCCATCAGGCCATTCCATTCTCCCGTAGCCATCTTTAAAGCCTCCACACCATTCCCCTATATATGCAGCTCCTGATTTATGTCTAAATAGTCTTCGCTTTTCTCTAATGGCAGATGCATTGCGTGTCTTGCTTAAAGTTTCCAAAATTTCTTCTTTAGAAAAATATGAATAATTCGGTTTTGTTTGTTTTTTCAAATGCTTTACGTATTTTCTCGAGACATATCCCTGTCATACAGCTACGATTTTTGGTGCCAGAGGTTTTATTTTTTCAACTGCGTCATCAAATGAGATTTGAAGGGTCTTGCTAGCCTTTCCTTGAGATGTTAATGTTGATGTTAATTTATACTCAGTCGTCAGTTCTTGGGATATGTCTTTATTTCCTATACTAAACTCATGCTGCCTCAGCATGCTTGTACAATCGCATCCTTTGCAGTTAAAAGAAAGGAAATGGCTTCGTTGACAGAAATTAGATTCCAAGGCACACTCCTTGTGGAGTTGGTAGAATCAATGCTGATGAAACTGAAAGCAGGGCCTCTTTGCCTTTTTGAAATAGGCCTTCAGGCTTAGGCAGCCTTGCCGAATAGAGAAGTTTGGTTTCTTTCCCTAAGGTTTCCGTCCCTAACAGGTGGCTAGGTAGGATTTGTCTACCTCACGGTTCCTGCTCATTGGGACCAACAGGGCACCTCACAGATAATGGCTTTGCCCTAGTAGCTAATCCTTGGACATGTGATTCATGCCTGATAAAAAGGCGACTTTAAGTGCCAAGATCAGCGATATTTGTGGGTTTACCCGAATATGGCTATCATAAATTATAACTTTACAGTTAAAGTTTCCCATAAATTAATTATTTATAGGCAATTTATTTTAATTTATTAAAATTACTATCTGTAGTTGGGATATATGATACAAGATTCTGATATGTAGACAAAAGATCGCTTGTGGTTTCGTCTTTGATTTTCAGATTTCTTAAGTTTTGGATTCGAGTTAAAAACCGATTTTTAGTAATATTTGATTTAAAAGTGCTAGCTTTAGGAGTTTTAGGGCTTTTTGATGCATCTTTGCCATCTAGCTTCATATATTTATTTATCACAAAATTTGCATCAAAAATCTTTTTATTTGGTTGGCTGACTCTTGGACTTTCTCCTACAAGCAATTTTTTTCGGCCAGGGGAGTTTGAGTATGATTTAGCTGTCATTGTATCATACCTATTTGTAGCTTCTGGGGTTTTAGCAAGTCTGATAATTCTATGTGTTCATTCATTGTTATCATATACACTTTTATGTCATGGCGACCTTATTGTATCTTTTTTAGGAGAATTATCACTTTCTTCATATAAGCTGAAAGATTCTTCATTAGTCTCATAACGGTCATTATATTGTGTTGATGTAAGTTTATTTATGAATTCCTGACCTTCTGTTGTTTGAAGGTTTACACGCCTTTTTGATTCATTAGGAGTTTTGGGAATTTTAAATTTCGAGTTTGTTGTTTTATTTTTATATTGATTTTGGTAAAAACTTCTAATTAATTGTATCATATTTTCTTGAATTTCTTCATTGGTTAGTCTATATGGTTTTTACTTACTCCCCTCCGTGAGTGAACAAAAAAATTTTGTTCACTCACGGAGGGGGGATAATTTTTTTTTTTTAAAAAAATTTATATATAAATTTTATAAAAAATATTTTTTTTCGAAATTTAAAAAAATCTAATTCGCAAAAATTGGAAAGCAAATATTAATTTAATTTATAAAATTTATGTTTTAAAAAGCAATTCGTTAAAAATTAAACAGAATTAGCACTATATTTCATTATGCTAATTATCACTTATATATCAAAATTTTTTTCCATAAAAAATTTTTCTATTAAAAAATTTTTGTTCACTCGAGGGTGGGTTTTTGGCAAAAAAATGGCGATTTTTCTAATGGTTTTGTTCACTCACGGAGGGGGGGTGGGAGTTATGCTCTCCTTCTTCGCTATTTTTGTATTTTTCTATAGCTTGCAATGCATTTGTGCCTTCTTTCACTGAAATTTCTGAGTTCGGGCATTTTATTCCAGACATGATTAAAGACCGCTGATATGATGTCAATTTAAATAAAGGCGACATTTCCTTACAAGCAAAATTCCCATCAATCAACCTCTGTGCTAATTTTATAAAAGACCCTTTGAGCATAGATTTTGCAAAAATTCTTTGAAATTGTTCAAAGGAAACTGTTGTGTCAGCTCCTGAATTTTTTCGAATTAATTTGATCCCAACATTAACATCTTCAGCAATATTCAGAACGATTAGCTTTTTAGCAACATTTTGAATATTGATTTTATTTGTTTTTTTAGGATCAATTTCAGCCCACCATTTTTCAAGGAGTCTTTGATGCTCATTTATCGTAATATTTAAGTCAAGCTTTTGCTTGATTTTAATATCAGTACCTTTAGAAATTTTATTTAGAAATGATAAAACAAAAGTTTTACTTCGAAAAAATGAAAATTCATCACAATTTTCGCCCAAATCTAATTTGTCGTTATCCTTGACTTTGTTTCTTTCAGATAAAGCTAAGCTGTTTAATATTTCAAGAATCCTGTCTGTATATATATTAGACCGAAATAAGCTTTTAAAATCATCTAAAGCTACATATGTGTCTTTTAATGTATCTTTTTTCAAAATCATACATAGGGTTTTCCTTAGAACTTCAGGATCACTTGCAATACCAAGCATTAACAGTGCTTTTATTAATTCTTCTCCTTCAATTTGCCCTCTTTGTTTAGTATCTAGCTGCTCATAAAGTGCTGATGAAAAATTTTGGTAGAGATTTTCATCTAATCGACTAATTCCTCGCTTTTTAAGCCAAGAGCCCATATCACTTTCATGAACTCTTTGAAATGCATTTTCTAAGCTAGTATTTGTAAAAGTTGGTCTGTAATTGGGTTTTGTTGCTCCATCAGGACTTTGTGCTCTTTTATGCAAATTGTCCATGCTTTTAGCCAAATTATTAAAAAATTTTTCAGTTGTCGTTTGCGAAGGAGCTTTTTCGTCTTTTGAGTATAGAAAAATTCCCATAGATGGCGCTGTTTGCCCTTGATTTGCCCACTGGGGAAATTTTTTGGTTCGACCAGTCCCATATGGTTTGGTCAAACCAAAAAGTTTTTCTCATGGGCAAATCAAGGGCAAACAGCGCCATCTATGGGAATTTTCTATATATTCATTTTTTATAGCCCTTAATAAAGGATGCTTCCTATTTGTACTGATTTCTATTTTTGCCTTTCCTTCAATTGTTTCTATTGTACTTAAAAGCTGTGAATTGTCCTGCTTTTCTATAGATATTTTGTCAGTTGTACGAAAAGTTTGCTTAACAGAGCGAGATCTTTTTGAGATGTGAGATTTAGGGCGAGAAATTTCTTTCATGATACCTTGCATTTTGGTCGCTGGGTGATCGAAAACATAGCCTTCTTTTGAGGTATCTTGAATAAAAATTACCATAGGATTTGCTATTGAGGTTTATAAGAGCTTTAGCTGAAGATCTTTTAGTAGCAGAATCTAAAATTTTTGAGGATGTGGGATTGGCAGGTGATTGCTGGGATTCATCATCTTTAGGTTCTGATTTAAGTAGGGAAAAAAGATAATTCATTATATTTAGATTAAAATGGATTGAAAATTAATAGTAGCTGTAAAATCAAAACATAACGATATTATGTTTATATTAGTCCCTATCACTATAATGGTTATAAATCAATGTATTTTCAGGAATTACCTTGCTGTTATTAAAATCATTGATATTAATTTACTGCTAATCTAAAAATAATTTAATTTAATTATAACGCTTTGGATATTATAAATTATTTTTTTCTGAGTTGCTCATTTGCTATCTAGATCCTCTTGTCAGACTTCCATAAATGATAGGAAATGTGAATTTAAATTTAATCCCCATTATAAAATCATTTATTATTTTATTTTAACTGATTCTGAATTATTTATCATAATTTATTAAAACATTATTGTCCGAGTTATCAAACACCCTCTATAATCTGAATCATCAACCACAAGTTTATTAATAATTGTAAAAAACTTCTTTGCTAGTCAGGAAGCATTAACAAAACTTGAGCTTAACAAATTATCAGGCTATATAGTAAATTATTGCCTGTTTATTATAAACATACCTATACTCTGCAAATTATTTTCGCTTAGGGGCTATTAATATATAAAATGGAATCACAACTAGGAAACAATCTTTGCGAAATTTTAAACTCTTATCTTCTTTACAAAGCAAGTGAACGATATTATCTTTTTGAAATGAGCAAAGAATTCCAATTAACTCAAGTAAACAAAACAGTTAAAGTAAAAGAACCTGTATTAATAAAAGACGCAATCAAAATCTCTTCTTCTGAAGCTTGTTTGAGACCAAAATCCAAGCATTATTTGCCTACTGAAATCAATTTTATGGCAATTGACAAAGACGAGCTCACGTATCTTCCCTTTGACGAGCATGTAAACAAAGTCTACATCCCGCCTGGACTAGATGGTCATTACAAATCGACCCCCTTCAACGCTTGTGACCGAGAAGACAAAATCATTGAAAACGACCAATTTCTCGAATTTCTAACTCTTTCGCTCTACAAAGACTACCATAGCTCTTCAAATTGACTGAAACTAACTACAGAATTAGCAGGCTTACTTAATAAAGATCGCAGAGATATGGTTACAAAAATGAGCAAGATTATAGCAAAGCATTCTAAAACTAATATTAGATGCCTGAAACCTTCCAGCTATAAAGAAAATTTTTGTAGGATCTGCAAAACATACTCATGTCTTGCTCATTTTTCTGATAGAGCAATCACTTATGAGCAAGATCAGTCTAAACATAAACATATAAAGGATGAGCACGACTACAAAGAAAAATTATTCAAGCAGCTCGACCCAGAAAATTGAAAATTAAAATGATGAATCAGAGAAAAATCGCTAAAAAAGAGCGGAAAATGGCTAATGAGTTATAAATGTCCAAATCTCAGAAGGTGTGGAAAAGAAAGGGCTAAGGAGTTTGAAGCTACTAAAATTGATAAATTCATTATCAAAAAATTTCTCAGTCATGGATGTGATAATCCTTGTGCTTTAGCGTTTTTTTTAGAAAGAACATGCCAAGAAGCAAAATTCTTAATCAATAATTATCAAAATTATTTTGAGGAAATTCCTGAAATACCAAAGCTTCCTAAAAAAACCTACTTCACAGATAAGGAAGAATACAATTATCTCATGATAAATGTTGTTGGCTTACATTGTGACTGTGAAAATGGGTGCACAGTAGAAAACCAATGCCCTTGCTTAATTGGCGAAATTAATGAAAATGATCAAGTAATTAATAGAAAATGCTGCGAAAAATTCTGTTCCTGCGCAACTTCTTGTGCATATCGTTTTTTAGGCTGCAACTGTCAGAATGGAAAATGCAACACAAAATCATGCGTTTGCTTTGCAAATTTTAGGGAATGCGACCCAGATCTATGCAGAAGTTGCTGCTCAGCTCAAATGCATTAAATGGCGACACACATCAACCTGCCATCTCTAGACCTATGGCGACAGCAAACTGGGACGGACACTAGCCAGGAATCAAGTGGTGGCTAAAGAGATGTGTAGATTCTGGCTGCGCTTCTGTGGTTACATAAGAGGTTTCCCAACAATATCCTTTGGATCTGAGGACCCATGGGCATTCCTCTACAGAGAAACTGGGGGTTTCGCCCCAGGCCACAGGGGAGCAGTATTTTTCCTTAGCCCTCGAAGGAAGGCACTTCGACACCCAACAGACTCCAAGGAGTTGATCATTGGAATCAAGATATTCCAATCGCCCGTAGCAGGGCCGCAGAAATCCATAAGCACTCAAGAATGAAGCCGCAAGAAAAGGAGGAGACAGAAGATACCAGAGTGGCATCCATCTTCGGGGGAAAGACCTTCTGGCTAACGTCTGTCTTTAATAGCCTAGCTAGCGTGCTGCTCAGCTCAATCTATAAAGGACAGAACTTTTATTTCCCTTCAAGCAAAAAATAAAAGTGCAGTTTTATGTAGCAATGTAAAAGTTCAGTTAAAATTCCAAAAAAGAACTGCATTAGCTCCTTCAGCTTTGGAAGGCGCTGGAACCGGCCTAATTGTGCTTGAAAACGTAAATGCCGATGAATTTATAATTGAATATACAGGAGAATTAATTTTTAAATTTGTTTTTTAAGTTTTAAAGAAATTCTCTAGCATTTGAATGCCTATAAAGTCCCCTTGCTTGAGGTTCAGCTAAATTAACAGCTCTGAACAGCGGGAGGTGAATCGGCCTAACCGTCGAACCGTTAAAATTAATAAGCCGTTAAGACTTCTCTAGTCAGTGCCGGACACAGCAGTGGCCCTTCTCTTCAAAGCCGAAGCTCTCAAGAAGATTGACTTCTCTCACTGAGTTCGGAATATAGGCCCATCCTGTTTGAGCAGGAGCTAGGCCTATCCCTAACTGGCATTTTTAATATTATGGAGAATTAATTACAGAAGCCGAAACTAATAGAAGAGCTGCAGTTTATGACTACAAGCAACATAGCTATATTTTTAGTATGTCGCCTGATCCAGCGTGATCTATTGATGCAACTTTTCTTGGGAACAAAATGAGATTTGTTAACCATAAAAGCCATGACGAAGATAACTGTTATACAAGAGTCTGGAGAATTAATGGAAATTCAAGGATTTTGCTGTTTGCTCGAGAAAAAATAAGTGCAGGATCAGAGCTGTTCTTTAATTATGGATACGATACAAGCACAATAAAATATGGATGGTACCAGCAATATGAAGGAAAATTTAAAAAGAAAAAAATTAAAAATTAATTGATAATAATTTTGACAATAAATTGGCTACGAATATATAATGCATGATTATTTATCCTTCTAAAGTGTGTCTTTTGGCGTAAAATGTGGAAGTAAAAACCCTGTGATATCAAAAGGCGGTTGATTATCATTTAAGGAGTCTTGCCTTAAAACATTCGAACAGGAATCACTTCTTAGATAGCTCTGAGATGAGTCACATCTAAGATAGCTTTGAACAGAATCGGACCTATTATACGTTTGCGGTTGATCTTGATTAGGAATCTATATAGAAGTATACCAAATTGTCAGCAGATATCGGGTTGAATAGTTGTTCCCAGTTGATAATAAGTGGGCTTTCTTCTTGAAATTTCGATGCTGTTGATTTTGGCGCTAATAAAAAATTATTTGCGAATAAAGAATTTTCAAAAATGTTAGCAGTTTCTGGATTCTGTAACGCAGGTGTAGACTCAGCAACTGAGATAGCAGGCTTAATCTTAGATTTTAG
Organism: Blepharisma stoltei; assembly: GCA_914767885.1. Taxonomy (NCBI): domain Eukaryota; phylum Ciliophora; class Heterotrichea; order Heterotrichida; family Blepharismidae; genus Blepharisma; species Blepharisma stoltei. The sequence goes on from CAJZBQ010000038.1 coordinate 313,474, forward strand.
CTTACCAGGGCTCAGTTCTTCTCTTGGAGTTTCATAAAGTGAATAAAGTATTGATGACCCTTCCTCGTCAGTTGACTTTGACTCCTTAGACTCTTTTGTCTCTGTGATATGATTTTCTTCTTTAATTTCTTTCACTTCAGGTTTGGTTTCTTTAATCGCTTGCAGTCTTGAAGATTTTCTTCTACATATATTTTACAAGCTCTGCTCAAAGTCAGGTTTTGCTTTCTTTTTATCAGATGGCACCATCAATAAACTTACAATTTCTGGCTTTTGTATTATTTCAGAAATCGACTCAGCAATTCGTTGGTCTTCTGGCACTCTCCTATTATATCGTCTCAAATTTCTCCGAATTGTGCTATAGAAATAATTCTTTATTGCGTTTTCTGTACGTCCAGGCAGAAAAGTTGCAATTTTTGACCAACAGTTCCCGTGCTCCCTTTGAGTTTCTATAAGAATTTGCTCTTCTTCTACAGTTCACCAGCCAATTTTTATGTCAGGATCTAAGTGGTTAAACCATCTTTCTCTGCATTGTTTGCCAGTTCTAGCTAAAACTTACTTTCCTCTGATTCCAAATCGATCTTTTAGAGCTTTCGCTATTTGAGTCCAGTGTTTTAAGCCGAATTCTTTGACTAGGGAAGAGATAGCATCGTCTGCCTGAATGGAAAATACCTCTTGGGACCATGATTCTCTATCATACTTAGGCATTTCTTAGAATAAAATTATTATTCTGCTAAAATGGTTGTTAAAGGACAATTTTATGTTAAAGCAATGCTTTTTGGTTGATTTATTTATATTTAAACTTTTAAGACTCATGTATAAATATGGACGATAGAAAAACCCCAAGCTTTTTAATTTCTGGAGATGTCTCAGCAATTGACCCAGATATTTCAGACGATTTTTTTCGGCCAATTGGAAATGATAGAGGAGATGAAATTTTGGTGGTCTCAATCGATATTGGAGATGGCAGGCATGATCAGTTAATTGTTTGTGAAAACGATAATCCTGAAGATATTGTATTTGAGTTTTGTGAAAGAAATAATCTGAACGAATCAATTCATTTTGCTTTACTGCAGCAAATTTTAAGCATAATCCCTGAAGAAGCTTCTACAACTGTTACTCCTAAAAAAATTAGAAGCTCTATGATGCACAATGGATTCACAAGTGCTACATCTGAATACACATATCGTCCTAAGATTAACAATAACTCCAAAAAAATTGTTAGTGAAAAGACAAAACAAAATGTCTATGAAAGACTTTATAAAGTAAAAGCCAATAAAAACTCCAAGCTTGAAGAGACCTCAACTAAGCCAAAGCCTGCTACTTTTAATGCAAAAAATGAAAGTGCAGGAAAGCAGCTGTATTATAGAGGATTAACGTTGCAACAAAAAACGAAAAGATATGTAGAACGTTTTTTAGATTTAGATTTATTACGGTTATCGCCCTTCTACAGGACCAATTATCTCCATCATCTTCAACTATTTCAAAAACACAAATTTTCTTCAATTTTCTTCATTTTCTTCATTTTCCCTCAGCTTTCTTCAATTTTCTTCAATTTCCCTGCAAAAACCTCCGTTCTTAATTTCAAATAGCCTCAACATGTTAACGACTTCCTTCTTCAATGCTTCGTCAAATCTACCGCCATTTTTCCCATTCCTCCATTTTCTCGCGGGCAATTTTTTGTGCATACGCTTCTCTCTAGCCACCACTTCATCAATACAGTCTTCAGTTCTATCTTTACCTCCATCTCTGTTTACTCTATTCTCACTAGTCATCACACTTTCACAAACCTTAGCATGGCTTTCATCATCTAACGCCTCTTTCTCTTGATGCAATGCCCATGCGTATTTCGCACAAATTTCTTTTTCTGATTCGCAATACTTACAGTCTTCATAATCTTCATAATCTTCATAATCTCCATATTCTTCATAATCTTCATAATCTTCATAATCTTCATAATCTTCATAATCTTCATAATCTTCATAATCTTCATAATCTTCATAGTTTTCATAATCACCATAATCACTACCAAAACAATCCTCAGCACTAGGCTTATAATTTTCTATATAATCATCATAGTACCTAGCGTCTTCTTCATCTGACCACATCTCACTCTTCCTGATCTCTTCTCTTTCTTTAAGCTCTCCGTTGAAAGTGGCGCGGGAAATTTGCTCTGGCGCATAAATCGCTTTTGCAAATGAGACTCACGCTGCGTGGTTTGGCTGGAATCTCAGTTCTGCATCTGCAAAAGGATTTGGCACTGTAATTTCTGGCGATTTGATAAAATTTTCAGCTCTTGATTTCTTAAACAAAAATAAAAATTTATATATGTAGAACGTTTAAAAAAAGAAAAATTGGAACAAGAAATGAGGGAGGTTACTTTTAAACCTAGAACAAACTCCAGTGGTGGGATTAGAAATAAAACTCCAGAGATACAATTATTGAAAAAACATCAAGAAAGCAATGAAAAAATTAAAAAATTAAAACTTGAAAAAAGAAGATCAGAATTAGAAGGCTGCACCTTTACCCCAAAAACCAATACAAAGCGAAGTGCTCGAAAACTAAATCAATCCGCTGATAAATGTATAGAATTGTATAAAAGATCAACATCTATCCAGACACAAAGAGAAAAGCGAGCTTATGAAATGTAAAGAATATTTAGGCTAAAGTTGACATGTCCATTTACACCTAAAATAATTCCATGTCCAAGCAGTTCTAAAAATACTATATTTTTTGAGATTACTACATCTTAAATCTACCATGGTGTTTCCATATAAAATGTAGAAATTAAGGTATAAAATTAAAAATCTTGTGCTCGCTCATTCAATTTGATATAAAAGAGATTTGGATTTCACTTGTGGCAAAACACTAGATGAGTATATAGAAGAGAAAAAACAATATCAAAAAACAGATCTAAAAACAAATCAGCCATGGTTTACACCAAAAACAGGAAGACCTCCATCACATAGAGATATCAGTCCAGGCAACATTTGGGATTATTTATATTCTAAAACTTCACGATCAAATAGTCTTGAACCTGAAATAAAGCCTATTTTAACTGATGAAAATTCAGAAAAAATTATTTCAACTATTAAAAGGGTCAGGTTTTTTGATATTTTCAGCCAGCTTGGGCCAGATGAATCAGGAAGAATCAGCTCAGAAACCATTAAAAAATCAACTTTACAGTCTACCATCAGAGCTATTATCGATCCATTAATTACAGAACTAGCCCAACTAAATGAAAATCTTGACTTCGAAGAATTTTATGATTCTATGAACGCTCTTTTTAGGAGGCTAACTCCTGGAGAAAGGAGCATTATTTTAAAAATTCGTAAATCGAAAGAGATTGATGAAAGCAATAAGCTTGCTAATAAATCGAGTCTTTCAAGATCTTTTAGTGCTTCAGGAATGTATGAAAGGGAAAAGATGAGAGTAAAAATGCTGACTGAAAAATTTGATGAAATCAGAGCAGAAAAGCAAGCTGGTTATATTAGTTTAAATTCTAGCAATTCTCTGGAGACTATTTTAGCACTTATCCCTTCCTATGGTAACTTAGGGCGCAAGTAGTATTAGTTTCTAGTCTCACACCACACCTTTCCTGTCGATGCCAGTAATCTCTGGGGAACCGACCATACTTGGGTCAACTTTCTTTGACTGGGCAGACTTAGGACATGAGGAAACATCCATAACCTCCTTCTGAACTATAGGGGTTTCCCCTATACCTTGTATTTATTAGGCGTATAATGCTTTCCAGAAAGTGTGAGCCAATGTTGCACCTTGACATCATCTGTGGACAAGGAAAAAGCCTGTTTTGGGGTTCGAACAGGCAAAAACCTGTCTGGAATTTTCTAAAAAATGGAATCCACTTGCCTGAGACTTAGATCAACTCATCAGTCACTCAGAACCTTTTTCAACTCGTCATCTTTATAACTGCTAAAGAAGCTGAAGAAATAAAAAAATGTACATTCAAGCCAAATATTCATAAATGAACACCAACAAATTCAAGCAGAAGAGTTCTACAGTCTTAGACTTTAAATTAAATTGTAACTATTCAGCAGATCATATAAGTTTTAATTTAATCAAATATAAGGCTTAAATATCTGCATGTATATTTTTATAATTATAAACACATCATTAAAGGTTTATATTTAGACAAATAATATACATTATAAAAAATGAGATTTCAACCCAGCATGATATTAGAGCAATCCGAAAGGCTAAGCAGGATTTCAGAAGGTGCAAGTCTCCCATCTCATCTTATTTCTCAAGCTCCATCAAGCTTTAAATCAAAAGTAGTAGATTTACTATCAAGGCTATGGAATTTTTTGCTACCGAAATCTGAAATTAACTCAATTACTAGATCTAGTTCATTATTTGAGTCACTTAAAGGTGTAAAATCAATAGACTCTTTCAATGAAACGATAACATCTGAAGATGAATTAGTCATAAATGATGTCCAATTAGAAGACAATCGATATAAAGAAATTTATGATCAAAAATGATCAGACAAGAATGAACCTTGCAAAAGAAAGAAAAAAATATTCAATGATTTACCTGCAAAGAAAAGAAAAATCGCTAACTTTTACAATTAATAGCAAAACTTTTTGATTATTCAAGGAATTTTTTATTAACTCCCCCCCTACGTGAGTGAACAAAACCATTAGAAAAATCCCTATTTTTTGCCCAAAAACCCACCCTCGAGTGAACAAAAATTGTTTAATAGAAAAATTTTTTATGGAAAAAATTTTTGATATATAAATGATAATTAGCATAATGAAATCTAGGGCTAATTCTGTTTAATTTTTAAACGAATTGCTTTTTTAAAACATAAATTTTATAAATAAAATTAATATTTGCTTTCCAATTTTTTTGCGAATCAGGATTTTTTTAAAATTTTGAAAAAAAATATTTTTTTATAAAATTTATATATAAATTTTTTTAAAAAAAAAAAATTAACCCCCCTCCGTAAGTGAACAAAATGTTTTTGTTCACTCACGAGGGGGGGGGAGTAAGATAAATTATTTAGAAATCTTTGTAATGGTAATTATAGAAAATTTGAAAAAAAAAACCCTAGCCTATGATAGGTTGAGTGAGGATAAATCAATAAAAAATTCAATTAAGAAAGACGAGAGCATAGAAGTTAATTTTGATGTCAACACTCCTTCATGGGAAAAATTCAAAATCCCCAAAGAAGTGTTGCCTTCTTATAAAAGAGCAATTTTAGCTGCTTATACAAAGCAAAATCCTTGCATAAATGCAATTTTTTCTAAAAATTTTGAGCTTGGCTTTCCAGGAAAAGTATTTAAGACAATTGACATGAGCAATGAGTCATTAGATATCTCACAAAATACTGATTTAACAGAAAATAAAATAAACTTCAATATTTCTGACGATCAATCTGTAGCCTTAAGCGATGATTCACTAATAGCTACTCCATCTGATTCCCCTAAACCATCCCCAAGGATTTCTCCTAGGATATCTCCAGCACAATCTCCAAAAAATTCCCCTTTGCTGCTACCTCAGTCTAATTCTAATAAAAATGTTACTCCAGAAAAGGCTTAGATATAGTCTTAGTTAAGATATAAGAAAAGGTCCGTGCAATAACTCGAAAGGGTATATATCTTCACCTTGCTTCGCGACTGCAGGTCGTTTTCCTATCGGCTATGCTTCTCAAGAAATGGGCTCGCACTCTAACTGGAGTTTAGTGGGACGGGTCACCGTATCATATGCCGAATTAGGTTGCCTTCAAAAAAAAATTCGAAAAAAGAATTTTTTGGTTATTTTGACGACCAAGATGGAGCCCGAAGTACAGAGCGCAGTACTAGTGCTGCAGTAGGAAATAGCTCGATTAATCGATAGGGCTTGCCAGGCTTTCTTTTCCAACTGCTAGTATCGACCTTCTCAAGACGAAAAACATTGACCTGAAATAAGCTGGGGCCGATCCAACATTGCTGTTCACCAAAAAATGTAAAACTTAGCCAGATATGCATCATTGAACGCTATCCTCCCTTTCACAATGGTCTAGCTTACCCCAGCTATAGGGATTTAAGAGGACGGGTTGGTTAGCCAATCCATTTTAATGTGTATACTCCAGAAAAGGCAAAAAATCCTAATCTTGAGCTTGAAAGCCCTATAGCAATCAGAGCAGAAGCACCCAAAATGTGAGGCCGGGGAAATTCTAAAATTATTGAAACAGCACAAAGCCCACAATTTGGAATATTTTTAAAAGAAACCGAAGAGCCCAGAAACAAAACTTCAGATTTCCTTTCTGGGATCTCAGAAACAATTGCTGAAGAAGATGAAAAACAAGAAAACAAAACTGAAAGTATGGAAATTTCAAATGTAAAACATGATGAAACTAGAGAAATTAAAGAATTATCATTACCACCAAGTATAGCGATTCAAGGAAATAAACCTATTTCACTATTACAAATTTCTTCTGAAGAGGCAAAAAAAGAAAACCCTGCTTTTGTAAATCCAGAAATAAATCCTTCTCAAAATCCATTTTTGAACCCAAATGTGGTAGTAGGAGCAAAGTCTCACTTTGTTTTTGGATCAAGCTCAGCAGCCCCTCCTAGTTATAAGAATCCGTTTCAAGCTCCTCAGCTCTCAGTTGCAGCTACAACAAATCATGCTCCTGCTGAAGATATTGATATGAAAGACTCACCAAAACTTCAGCCCCTTTCAAGCCCTAAGCTTCAGCAGGCTCCATTTCCTATGTTTTCATCTCCAACCTATACTTCGCCAGCACTATTTTCATCTCCTCCATTTCCTGTTCCAAATCAAATACAGTCTCCTCCTTTTCCAGTTACTCCTACATTCAGCCAATCTCCACAATTTCCGACCTCCCCAGCTTCTTCTACTATAAATTTGCCTTTTAACCCTCCTTTTGTGGGCACAAATTCTTTCATGCCAAGTATTGGATCAAGCACCGGCTCAACTGGAGGCTTTAGTCTTGGAATTTTGCCAGAAGGTAAAAGGTCTTCAAGAAGAAAATAATTAATGCACTAATTAACTTGAAACTAAAACTTTTTATTTTTTTTAATTTGTAGTCTTTCACATTTTATGCTATGGATTTATCTTTAATTTATATTTATGTAAGAACTCTGAATAAAGATTTAATAAACCACGCATAAATTGTTCAGTAATAAAAAATATGGGATCTTGTAAATCAAAGCAAAGATATAGCATAAGCTTTTCCAGAAGCAGCACCAGAAAACTCACACAAACCACCCTTATATATGAGAGGCAAAACACAGTGAACACCACAATTGTACCACTAGCAACAACAAATAAGCCTAACCGAAGGCTTCTGTTAGACTATTACGCTAATGAAAGCACGAAAATGCCGGATGAGATTAAAAAATATTATGAAGCGATTTTTGCCCAAGAAGAACTTGAAGTTCCTGACATTGACCTTGAACATGTTTCGTTTGACTTGAAATCAATTTACAACTTTAAGCTGATTTTGAATTTTTTTCAAAATATCCGTATTTTAAATCTTGGCTACACAAATATTACATCTTCAGATTTAAAGAGGATATATAAACTATTTTTTTTTGAATTTTCCGTACTAAATTAATTGGATTTAATTTAAGAGCATTTTTATGTTATTCAGTTTAGACTGGCATAAGCCTATCGAAAGTTTAGGTTTATTAGAAACTTTATCGTTGAAAAATAACAAAATTGATCCTTCCGGTGGGGAATATTTGTACAAAATTATTAAACACCTATTTAATTTGAAAAACCTTTATTTGCACAATAATCAGCTTGGATGCGAAGGGCTTATTAAATTTTGTGGAGGATTACAAAATCTGAGTAAGCTTGAAAAGCTCACTCTAGATAATAATAACATTCAAAATGAGGGAGGATTTAAGTTGCTTGAATCAATATACTTATTTTCTTAAATTTATCATAATGCCTTTAGTTAGTTATACAAATTGCCCGAGGATGGCGCAATAGCTCCATCCTCGGGCAATTTGTATATTTTAGTTAAGAGCTAGATCTTTAAGTTCTCGTCTTCAGAGGTGGCGTTCTGTTCAGCTTTGAAGAATCCGACTGGTGGCACAAGCTAATTGGGTAGCTGCATTTCCCATTGGGTCAAGACCTTTGCCAGGAATTGCCATATCTAACTCGTCACTTCACCGGCCTAATTACTCCGCCCGCACATCACCCCCGGCCGTTCTCGATCCTTTGATCAGCAGCCTTTAACTGGAGTGATCGCCTTATTTTTCTCTTTTTCCATGTCATCACTGAAAAAATATTCAATAGTTTGGGCGATTAGAGCAGTAGATAAGTCACCTTGATCCATTTTTGGTACGCATGGATTCAGCGCTGCTAGCAAAAAGATGTCGCGATTAATTACTCATAGGCTAGGTAACGCAGGTGCAGCTCCGTGTTTAGAATCTTGCTTCAAGGTCCCCAGCATTACTGCCAAAACCATTCCGATTTATATGGGCAGGAGACAGTCTCTGATATCTCATGCTACTTTATATATATATCATAAAGCCTTTAATAGCAATCATTATCAGCCTATATTTTATAAATGACTATAAGCAATTTGAAAGAACTAGCTTGTATTGGTCTCAGTGAAAATGAGCTAACGTCAGAAATCGGAAAAACACTTGTAGAAGCTGTAAAAAACTTCCCAAAGCTCACAGTCCTCCGACTTGAGAGCACAAAGCTGCACCCCAAGTATCTAATGATTATTGAAAATCAATTAAAACACACAGTTAATTAATAAAAACATTTTCCCATAAATTTTTCAATTAAAATTAATTAAAATGCAAAGAACTGCTTATCATGATGTTATGCCGAAAACCCTTTATTATAGAACTAACGGCACAGGCCGCGACACTTATATTGCATATGATAACGGAGGCGTTTTTCAATCTACTTCAAAGTATCCTAACAGCCAAACAGGAAAATATTGAATAAGGCCAAAATCGTCATATTCACGACCTTCTGCAAAGTCGTTAAGATATTCTTCAGATGGGTCTGGAAGGGATAGCTATGTAAAGTATGGGGATGGAGGGCTTCATGCTGCAAGCACGCCCAGAGACTCTTTGTCTACTTTTAGAGAAAGCTTAAGGAGCAACGATTGCATCACGATGAGAAAAACGATTTCTGACCCTTTTTCGTGGGCACAGCTGACTTGGAGCGATAATAGAACAAGAAGCATTAGCAGAGAGAAGAAAAGAAGGGTTCAAGATTGCGTTGAGAGACTTTACTATACTAAAAGAAGTCGCTAACTTATAAAATTTTCAAGATGGATGCGTTTTCTCGAATATAAATTTTTTGATGTGATAATTATTTTGTATGCCCTAGTATAATAGATTATTTTATGCTATTAGCGACTATCAATTAATATTCATTCATTCTGGACAGTATATAATATGCATATTTTTACTGTTATAATATAAGCACAAACAATAATTATCATAGAGAATTTATCAAGTAGATTCTTTATATATCTATATTATTTTGCATCAAAAAAATTACTGCAGTTTTACGCTGTTAAAAATAAAAAAGACATGTCTGAGAAACCATTTAAAGGATTTACTTATGGGAAAGTCATAATTAAATATGGCGTCTTCGTCTGGGCATGGCCTCCCGGCCATGCAGCCTCGACTCATATTTAATTATATCCGGCAAGGTTTTGCCAGCTCAGAGAGGGACAGCAATGCTAGGTAAGCAATTCTGGTTGTGTTCAGAGCCTAGCCCAAGTCTATTCTCAGAGTTGGTTTTTTCCTCGTGGGGAAGGAAGGCATGTCGGTTGGAAAGGGGAAGCCCAGCAGAGTCCTAAGGACCAATCGGGCAACTCCCTAGCGTGAAACTGGGCGTTACGTCCCAGGCTGCATGTTTTTCCTTTTTGCCGAGAGCCGACCAGAAAATCCATTTTTGGATTTTCGGAAAGGCAACCCATGTCCAGATGCAGTAGCTCACTCGTGAGCCGTCGAAGCCGGTGACATTTGCCCTAGGCGCACCTTGGTGATCGAGACGGGTTGGCCCAGCAACTCGTGGGCCCGATGCGGCGAAAGGCAAGTGGCGGGTCTGGGATAGTCTACCCCGTAGTGGACGTTAAACGTTATAATTAATAGTTAGTTACTTAGTTAGTTACTTATGGGAAAGTCAAAGAAAAAAGTAACCAACCTAAAGTACAGCTTGAGTTTATGAATTTGCTACTTGAAATAGTTAGTAAACTGCCGCAAAAGATTTCACTGAACATCCCAGAAACTATTATTTATGGCTGCGGAAACCAAGACCCACATATGATTTTTACAAATGACTTAGGCCATTTGATATCTATCAAAGCATCCAAAACCAGCTTGTAATCTTTATTCAGAATCCATCGATTTTTTAAAAGGTGCTACTATATGAAAAGAAATCCTTTTCCAGCTATACTTTTTCATACTAAATATTCAAAAATACTAAAATTAGCTAAAATTAAAAGGTTTATCATAAAATAGAGAATATAGCCGGGACTTGTTTTTGATCTCCCTGGCTAGTCATTGCCATCTCAACCTGTGGGGTTTAATCAGGCAATATCAGTTGCCAAATCAACCCCATAAGTTGGCAAGTGGCCATATAAGTTTTATTATCAACTTTGGGGCTGACTTAGCAACTGATGTGCCCGGGTAAGCTGAGATGGAAACGAATACCCAGGGCGATCCAAAGCAGGCCCTTTTTATATAATATATAAATATGATAAAGGGAGTTTGATGGATTCTTGTAAAGCAATGATGAGTGCTAAAGAAGGCCTTAAACTGTGAAAAACAAAAATAACAGCACAAGAGCCAATTTTAATTCAAAGATATATACCGCCTTGCGCGATGTATACATCCAAAGTTCGAGTATTTTATGCTCCTGCAAAAGGAGTTGTGCAATGCAAATTAATGAGGAATAGAGTCAGCATTAATGGAGAAGTGCTTAACAGCGTTAGAGGGACGCCAAAGAGTAAGAGATTTATCGTTCTTGAGGATGAAAATCAGCAATCTGTTAGTAATGATGAAAAATTTTTGGTCAAGAAATCAGAATTCTTAGCTATTGATGAATCAGAGATTCCTTCTAATTCGTCGATAAACAGTCAATTAGAATCTTTAAAAATGATAATTGAAAAAGCAAATTTGTACGGAAAAATCAACGTTTTGGAAATATTGGCTGATTTTATTCAAGATTGTGATGAAAATTGGTATTTCATCAATATGATTGGAGCCAAGACTGAAAAATTGATATCAAGAATCAGCCCAGCATTTTATCGCGAAAATAAGCATTCTAAGTCGATAAGCACAGAAGCTCCGTCAAAATATTCACTTCCTACAAAAACTTCTTCTCCTTTAATTATCCTCAATTCTTCTCCGCCCACAAAAACCCCAGGAGTTCGAATAAATCAAAATTTATCGCTAATTGCCGGTCGCCGATCTTTAATGACTAACCCTTCATTTGCTAATCATAAAAGAACTCCCGAGAGCACACCTATAGCAAAAAAGAGAAAATCTCACAGCTTTACAAATTTATCTGCTGAAATTATCAAAGAAAGTTTACTCCAAAAAAGCAGCGTATCAGTGCTAAAAAATGAAATTATTAAAGATTTATCATTTCTCTCAAAAAATAGGTCTTTTTCCTGCTTACCATCAAAACACAGAAAGCAAGCCACCCGAAATACTATTGCAAAATCTCATAAGGCCCGAACTCTTAGCAAAAGCTTTGAAGCTCTTTGCTAATTTGTTTTTATATTATATGAGCTTAAATGGCATTTTCCTATGGAATTATCATAATTATAAATGAATCTAATTAATGCAGAGACTGCAAAATTAAAATATGGAGTATGGGCCAGCAAAACAGCCTAAGCAATCTCTAGATCTGCTTGACTTTTCAAGAGATAATAAAAGGCAGCTATCTTTAAATGTTTTTAAATACCCTACTGCATTTTCTCAAGTAATTTCACTGTCTCCAAACACATATTCTTGTGTGTCAAGTCCGATAAGCAAATCAAGTCATAAAAGAAACCTCAGCGATTTTAGCACTGCATTTTCTCAAAATGAGGCCGACCCACCTGCTAGAGATATAGATCGAATAATAGAGAATTGCGATAAAATGCAAAATACACTTGTGACGACTTGATCTGACTTGAAAAACTCATTTCATATCAGGAGCAACAGCTTAGGTGAAATAAAATATGATAAAAATTTAGTAATTGATCCAGAACTTGCAAGGGCTAAGAAAAAATTTATGACAATAAAACAAGGAGTTACTGATCCAAGCAGTGAAATGATAAGAAAAATCAAATCAATACTATCAGTTTCAAATTTAACTACAGATAATAAAACCGCTGAATCAACTCTGAGACACTACTTAACTAGAGATGATTTATCAAACACAACAACAGCAAAATTGCTTTCAAAAAATAAGAGGCAGTTTGGAAAACCTTTTGATAAAGGCGTCAAAATGACCAATAAAAATCACTCTTCTTCTCCAAGAAAAATTCCCATTAATAATGTTTGTCCTGAGTTGACAGTAATTGAAGACATAAAATTGTTGAAAAAACAAGAAAGTTTTAAGCATCTTGATATAAAAGAAATCAAATTAATAAAGCCTGAAACCGTTGTAGAAAAAGCAGATGAAGATATTATACTTTATAAGTTTTATAAAGCCCCAACAGTGTATAAATATGCAGTTGACAAAATTTTAAAAGAAAAGCCGAATATTCCTAACTTCATGCTTAAATTGAATAAAATATAGTTAAAATTTCCTTTTTTGGATATACAAATTGCCCGAGGATGGTGCAAAATAGCGCCATCCTCGGGCAATTTGTATACTTTAACCCCTTTAAATTGGGAACAAAATTATTTTTAATAGGAAAATTGTATATGCAAAAAACTAATTTTTATTGATCAAATTTAATGGGAAAATTGCAAGTAGAATGCTATTTAAACAGATTTGGAAGAAATAAATATTTTTTTGAATTAATTCTTTATAAAATTAAACAATTTTGAGTTCAATTTATATTTTTTTAATTATCTATAGAAAAAAAAATTTACCCCCTTTAAATTGGAACAGGATTTTTTAAAGGGGGAGGTAATGAAATTAATAAAAGCAAACAAAAAACAATCAAAAAGAAAATTAATAATTATGAAGAGTTATTAAATAACTTAGAAGCTACAAAAAGTAAAACTATAAGCCCTAAAAATAAAACAAGCACACGCCAACTCAAAAGGGTTAGCAATATGACTGTAAAACTTACAAACAGAAAGATTAAAGATGATAACATCTTTCAAGATATAAGAAAAAAATATAGCGAAGATATCGAAACTAAGAAAAAAATTCACGAAATGTCCAAACTAAATACCCATCACTTAAGAAACTCTTAATTTTAATTAACTTTAACGTATAGATCGGGTATATGATATGAAATCTCACCTGCTCTAAGCTCATCACCTAACGAATTAGCTCGCCTAGTATAACTTCATCAGTCTTAAATTTCCATTTTTTTGGATTACCTATATAATAACTGTCTGTCTTGCCAGTCAGAAAATTCGGCACTTAAGAGCCTCTATTCTTTAATTTTTACTCTATTTAAAAATAATTTTTCTTATTTCCCTTTTTTCTTGGCTTCAGCTTTTCTCTTTTCAGCAGCAATTCTTGCTTCCTCTTCTTCCTGCTGTCTAAACCTTATTTCTTTCCTCATTCTAATCATATTTTCTTTAGCTTGATTCAAAAAATCATCGCCAAGTTCCAAATTTTGTGCCTGCTTCACCAGCGCATCAAGTACATTTACCTGTGCAATTAAAGCAGTTAGCTGTGCAGCCCATTCAGGGATATTGAATTTTGGTTCTTTTTTCTTCTTTTTTGGAGGCTCTTTTTTTTCTTCAACTTTCTTTATAGGTGCTCTTTTCCTTGGATCCTGCACAACAGGTTCTGGGTATTCTCTCATCGGATAGTCTAAAAAGGTCCTTAAAATTTGATGGGCATGAATATTTTCTTTCATGCGAAATATTAAATCAGAAGCATTTTCTCAATATTCTGGAGATACATTATTATCTATTGCTTTTTTATTCAAAGTTTCTAAAATAGCTACAGCTTCATCAGTAGCATTTGCAAGAGAAGTAATAGCTGTCTGATGCCTTAAGTTTCTTTCTGCCATTAGTCTGTCACTTTCAGCTTTAGCTTTATCAATAATTCTTGGATCTACTGCAACTCCTCTATTAGCAGCATCTTCTAGCATTTGTCCAATTAAATATACACTTTTTTGGATGGTTTTGTAGTTTTCGACATAGCTTAGGCTTGCTAAAAATTTTTGGATTTCTCCTTCTGTTCTTAATCTTTCGTGCTCTACTTTTGCCTTGTAAAGAAGCTTTACATCGATATCATATTTCCCATTTTCTATATCTTTTTGGACTCTGTCAACTTGGTCAAATAAATTTGAGTCTATTGCGTCGTTTAATTCAAGCTCCTTTTGCTCAATTTGATTATGGCAATCTGTGCAGCGGCAGACTGGTCGCTCTTCTTCTTTGCTTTCGTTTGTTAAATAAAGCCAGGTAGAGACCTTGCAGTTGGCACAATAATATTTTTTGCAAACTTGACATAAGTAACGATTGTTGTGAATATCAAAAATTGATGAACATTTTTTGCATTTTTTAGCTTTGACTGCTGAATTTATCATTTCTTTTAAATGAGGGTCTGAAGTCAGATGAATTGGCATATGGCCTCTTGAATTTTTGGCTTATTTAAATTATTTTGTTTTTTTTAAAAAAAAAATATATTTTAGATATATAAAAAGGAAAAATTTTTGTGCTCAGCACTGACACCAAAAGCTAAAAATGTTTCTAGAATATCACTTCGACCTCCGGCTACAGCTTGATGAATACAATTATTTCCAAATTTATCTAAGTCTAAAGGAGAAAATCCTTTTCTCATGAGAAGTCAGACTGTTTGAATGTGGCCGTTGAATGAAGCCCAATGGAGAGGACTTGTGCTGCCTACACTTTCTTCTTCTTCACTTTGCTGGGGCTGGTGAATCGTGGCACCACTTTCAAGAAGGACTGAAACGATATCAGTGAATCCTTGTGAAGAAGCCCACATAAGTGGATTTCATTGCTTTTTATCTATACTCATAGAGATATATCTAATTATAATGAATTAAAGCATATCCACTGATAATCGTTATCCTATATTTATATATGGCTAATCGCTATGACTGTTTTCATTCATTGTAATTAAGTATAACACGTTTTTAGGCTTGCTTACCATTTTTCTATTTAATATAAAAAATTTAATTTTCTGTGCACCATAAAAGCAAAGAATTATTATAGCCAGAATAGATAATTAGGATCTGCTTTTCTTTTTAGAAGTGAAATAACTGATGCATAATCTCCATTCGCTGAAGCTTTTATTAAAGCTTTTCCTAATTCATCAGGATCTTCTTGGACCTCTTCTTCTTCGTATTGGCTTCCTTCATAGTCTTTGCTTTCTTCCATTTAAGTTAATAGGGATAACTGCTAATAATTATTTTTGTGAAATTTCAGGAAACAATAGATGAAATATTCTTTATAATGAATTAAGTTTTAGTCAATTATTATAATTATTTAGCTTAAAATATAAGTTTATTTTAAATTCATTAAATTGCATTGACAGCTGCAGCCATTAGCAGCGAAATCTTTCTTATCTTTTTTTACGATTAAATTTTAATATTAATTATTAAATTTGATGCCTGATAATATAAGTTTCAATTAAATCTGTTGATGGAAGAAAATAAAAACGCCTTATTTGGTGCTCTATCCAAAGCTCTGAGTGCTAATATCCACAAGCCCAGCATGTTCTTACTCACTTGCCACATATTTGATTGAACGATTTTCAAAAATAGGAAATTAACCCACCCTGAATCGAGCAATTTCATAATATCAAAAATGAAATATCTCATGTTAAATCTAACTACCGATCTTATATAATAATAAATCTTACTACTCCCCCCCCCCTCCGTGAGCGAACAAAACCATTAGAAAAATCGCTATTTTTTGACCAAAAACCCACCCTCCGTGAGTGAACAAAAATTTTTTTAATAGAAAAAATTTTAATGGGAAAAAAAATTTTGATATATAAGTGATAATTAGTATAATGAAATCTAGAGCTAATTCTGTTTAATTTTAAACAAATTGCGTTTTAAAACATAAATTTTGCAAATTAAATTAATATTTGCTTCCCAATTTTTGCAAATTAGGATTTTTTTAAATTTCGAAAAAATATTTTTTATAAAATTATATATAAATTTTTTTTAAAAAAAAAAAATTAACCCCCCTCCGTGAGCGAACAAAATTTTTTTGTTCGCTCACGGAGGGGGGGGGGGAGTTAGAGATATTACAATATAATGCTCCAATATAATTATAATGCTTTTTATCATATTACATACTCTATCTCTTATCGCTAGCTGATAAATATTTCATATGAAAAATATTTTTGTTTCCAGAACCCTTTTTTTACCCCAATTCTAGGGGAATTAGAAAAACTTCCAGCAGGTTCTCCTCCTACCCGCCAACGTGTTTACGAACTTCTTTCAAAAGACCAGCGTATGCTTGCATTTGACTTTTTATCCTCTATAACCACAACCACTCCCCGTAATGAGTATATTGACGCTGTTTTATTCGCAGCTAGATTTCTTCTCGGTAATCAGCTTATAAACGAATGTTATATTTTCCTAAAAATCTGTCAAAGTCACCTCGAAAAAGTATATGGTGAGCCTATTGATTACTCATTAGTTGAAGAAATTGGAAACATGTTTTACTTGACAGGCCAATGCAACGAAGCAATTAAATGGTATGAAAAACTCATGGAAATGAATGAAGCTCCAGAAAGCAAAATGTATTTTAATATTGGAATGTGTTATCAAGTGCTGGGAAATGTTTCTCAAGCTATTGAAGCTTATTTAAAAAGCACTCTTGCAGATTCCAGATTTACAAAATCATGGGTAAATTTGGGAAGCTGCTATTTACAGATTGGAAAAGGGGATAAAGCTATAACGGCGTTTCAAAATTTGCCTCTTTCGGCTGAAAGTTTAACTTGTATAGGAAACGCTTATACTGTTTTAAGAGAATAAAGAAGACGCTTCAAATGGTAAAAGCAAATATTTAATATCAGTTCTCATATATTTATATTTGTAAATTAGAATACTTTAAAATGGGAAATTTTGAGGAAGCAATTGCTCATTATTTAAGAGCGATCGAAATTAAAGAAGAGCCGGGAACTTATAATAATCTTGGAGCTGCATTAAAAAAAGTTGGGCTTTTGCAAGACGCTATCTACGCATTTAATGATTCTTTAGCTTTACAACCAAATGCAGATGCAGGAACAAATTTATTGATATTATATATCGAAACTGGGAAATTTACGGAAGCAAATTCACTTTTCAGAAGTATTGCAAGGATATTACCAGCAAATGAATCAAAAATGATCTCAAAAATACTTGATGAAAGAAAACCAGCAGCAGAAAGAAGAAGCACTATGCTTGTTAATAAAGTAGGAGAAGGGTTGCTAGGTAACATTTTAGCTCCAGCTATGTCAAGAAAGCAAACTTCAATGAATCCTTTCAATCAATCTTTGAGTCCTCAGAATTCTAGATCTCCTAAGCCTCAGAAATCCCCAGGGATGAGTAGTGGAAATATCTTTGGCAACGCTCTTAACTCCTTGTCCTAATAATTAAAAATATATAATCTTTTAAATAAAAAAAATGATTTATACTGCATTTAAGTTAGTAAAATTAAAAGATAGTGGGAATTTTTAATTAAATTATTCAATTAATAATTTAAATTTGATAGATATAATTATCTTATACAAAACTGTCATCTGGAATCACATACTCTTTCGTGAAAATTGGGATCCTCAAGTCTTCAAACTTAAGAAAGTCCAATGGGAACTCCACCAAAAATCCTCTTATCACATCTTTAAATTCGTTGTACTTTTCAGGATGAGCCTCATTCTCAAAATCAGGAATTTCAGCTATTGAGGTAATATAATCGTCAGGATAGCATCTAAATAATTCTCTATATAAATTTGTGTTTCTGGCAGCTGTTGATATTCATTCATTTGTAAATTGATCTGATAGTGGATCTCTTAAAAGCTCTTCGCTTTCTACCCCGAGATGCTCTTTAAAAATAGAAGTCCTTAATGTATATGCAAACTGGGAAACAGCTCTTGGCTTTCCTGCCAAAGTGCTTTGGATTTTGGTTTTATCAGTCACAATCATAGCAATCTCAGAGTCATGGTTTCCTAGCTGGCTTCTGTCATTTATATTAGCACTTCCCATCAGGACAATGTCATCATCAACAATCATAAGCTTGCTGTGGACATATACAATTTCAGTAACTGGCCTATCTCCAAGAACTGCATGAGCTCTTAGCCCATAAAATCTAATATAATCAGCTGGGTCTGAGATATTTGGATCTCTCCTTAGCTGCTCATAGATAGAATTTTGACCTCTACAAATAGTTTGGTATTCCCAATGCAGTTGCACTCTTACTCCCCCCCTCTGTGAGTGAACAAAAAAATTTTGTTCACTCACGGAGGGGGTTAATTTTTTTTTTTTTAAAAAATTTATATATAAATTTTATAAAAAATATTTTTTTTCGAAATTTAAAAAAATCTAATTCGCAAAAATTGGAAAGCAAATATTAATTTAATTTATAAAATTTATGTTTTAAAAAGCAATTCGTTTGAAATTAAACAGAATTAGCTCTAGATTTCATTATACTAATTATCATTTATATATCGAAAATTTTTTTCCATAAAAATTTTTTCTATTAAAAAAATTTTTGTTCACTCACGAAGGGTGGGTTTTTGGCAAAAAATAGGGATTTTTCTAATGGTTTTGTTCACTCACGGAGGGGGGGAGTTAGAACTGAAGCTGAAGAGTCATCAACTGCACCTTCAAACCCAGGCAATAAAGGTAAAACTACAATTACTTTAAATGGCTCTTTTTTATCGGCAGCAATTTTAATTCTTTCTACCAAAGCTTGTGCTATTTGATTTTTCACAGTTTCTCCAGCAGTGCTAGAAATAAAAAACTGATTTTCTATATAAATGAAATGGTCGGCTTGGTCTATAAGATTCAAATAAGCAGTGTGAATAGAGTGCTCAGTTTCCTCAAGCCCTAATGATCACAGTCCAGCACTTCTGAGCAACTGGCAATCACAAGTCCCAGTTTGTCCTAGTTCTTTTATTTTTGGTAAAAGCAGCATTTTTGAGAAATTTTCGTCTCCTTCAATTTGTCCATCTTCAATTTCTTTCATCAGTTTTTCTTCATCAGCCATTTCAATTTTTTCTCTTTGTTTGCGCTGGAACTCAAAATCAATATTATGAACTGTGCTTCTTCTTTTTAATACTGTAGGTTTCTCATTATCAATATCTTGATTTTGTAGCAAGCTGTTTCTTTTGTCGTTTTCTGTTGTTTTCATTCTTTTAAGAGCTTCTTTTTTATCGACTGCAACTGCTGTTCCTGGGTTTAATTCTGAATTCATTTCCATTCTTTGATTTAAGAACTCTACATTGATTCTTTTCCCGTTAACGTTAAATGAGCTTCTTCTATGTGAAGCTCTTCTGTTTTCTGCTATTTCTTTAAATGTCTCTACGGCTAGAGATAATTTCTTCTCACGGAGCACTATGACAGGCTTTTTTGTTTCTTCTTCTCCTTCTGATGAACAACTTGAAGCTGACTCAGAATCCGATTCTTTGCCACGCTCATTTATAGTTGGAGAATGGGCTGGCTGCAATAAATTTTTATTTTTATGATATCCAGTTGTTATGTCGGTCATAACGTGGTTTCACAGCTCAATAAAATGCAGGCCTATGTCTGCAGCTGATTTTCCGATAACTCGTAGTGCTACATCATGTCATGGCATTCGTGGATTTATTTCTCTATTTATTAAGTCTCTATTTCAGTTCTGCACCTCATAGAAATCAGAAATTCTAGCATTGGAGTAGTCAATTCCATTAAAAATATGTTCATGGTCGACTAAAGGATGCTTATTTGTGTCATATCGTCCATAGCATAAATCCAGCCCTCCCATAAAGGCAATTTCTTGGTCAATGCAGACAATTTTTTCATGATGAGACCACAAAAATTCGCCACCTACAACAGACCTATGTGGATGCCTGATTACTTTTATGTTTGGATTTCTTTGTAATAGAGTTGTTTTTGTATACATAGAGTTCAGTGTCAATGCAAAGGTCACTTCTTTATATACATGAACAAATACAGAAACACCTCTATCAGCCAGCATCCCTAATAATTCCACCACCTTTGACTTTTCGTATTTCTTGGCAGGTCTTTTTAAATACAGATCAGGACTAAGTCAATAAAAATAAAAATTAAAATTCTTTGTTTAACTCCACTGCCAGGTTGTCTGCTGCTACAGCTGCCTTCAACACCGATCTGGGGCGAATTCCCGTCATCTTCTTACGGCCAGCCAAAGGGTGGCTATCTGATTTGTTTCACGACAAGGACGCCAGTTTTGAAGCTTGAGCTTCTACAACTTTTTTTTGAGCTCAAGCTGCCTACTTGGGTCCGTCAAGCACCCTAAAGGTCCAAGCCTCTACCGCCTGGGATAGCAGATGCCTTTATGGAAAATTCAATTCCCTAAGGCTGTATTGAGTTCGAAATATAGCCCGGCTCTTGCTCCCGAAATAATTTCACCATAATTAAAATATCCAAGAGATGAATTTTCGGCAAATTCTAACAACGCCATATTTTAATTATGATCATGACTAAGTCACCAATCAGAAATAAAAACCTCACGTTTTGCTCTTTTCAAATACTCACAAACTTCGTTAAAATACATTTTCCCATCCACATATCACGTGACCTCGTTTTGTTCTCTCAATGGAAATGACGAATCAAACCTCTGTTCAGACCTGTTTCATTCAGATTCATTATAAGCTGTTACTATAGCTTTTACCCATTCATCCCTTTTCAAAGGAGATCCAGCTCTAAATATGAAGGTTCTTCTCAGTGTAATTATTTTTACACCGTCTTCATACCCTGTGTCTTTTTCTCCATATAGCACTTCGAACCTACCCTTAAACATCAGGACTTCGTTTAAAGAGCTTTTTGTGTTGCTTTTTAAGTACCCGACCATGTCATTTCTGATTATCATTCAGCGCTTTTGAAGCCGTTTGCAGTATTTCGCGCAGTTGAAGATTCGGCGCTCGTTACCGATCTGTCCTCCTGTTCTTTTGAAGACATAACCTTCTTTTCACTTTTGTTTGACTCCTTCGAAGGAAAGAGAACTGACTTCGAAAAATTCCCAAAATTTTGGATTGCTGATTGTGTCTCTTTGCTGGGAAAGGTCTTTTAAGTATGCTTCTAGCCTTTCTAATTGCTCTTCTAAAGGCTCTTTAGAGAAATTTTCTATATTTGGCAGTCTAGGTACAGACGCTAGGTTCCCTTTCTGCATTTCTTTTAGCAGATTTTGATGAAGATCTTGGAATTCTTGGATGCACCGATTGATGGTCCACTCATAAACAGGAGCATCTTTCCTCTTTTGGTATTTGATTTTAAATGAATAATTTAAGTGTTTGCTATTGATTGAAGAATTTGATGAGCAGTTTTCCATGTATTTAGCGTCTGCAATGCTTAGGCCAAGCTTAGATACAGTCGGGGCAAAATTTTCAAGCCCAGGGCTATCATCTGCATAAAAAGATGGTTGCATTATAGAATGACGTCCAAAAACAGCTAGAAATGAGAATTAATGAAAATTTATTTAAAGCCACAATCTTTTCTATAATAATTGGGAATGATATATCATGGGTTATATATATTACAGTCCAATTTAGATCTTTTAGAAGATGGGGTCTGAAAAACTCACAATATTAAAGCAATGGACTTTTTAAAAATTATATTTATGATTGCATGCTAGCATTTTACCCTAATATACTAGCATTATTATATAGACGAATATAAATTATATAATATATCTATGCTAAGCTATTGCATTGATTAATGATTGCATGGCTTTTAAGGTTCTTTCTCTGTTTTCGTTTTACAGCTAGGCTGAATGAATGTAGTTATATTTCACAACTTCTTAATTTCTCGACAACTCTAAAATTCCATTTGCTATATATGCATGAACACTTTTTCATTTTCAACTGAGGTTCTATGGTGTAGTGGTAGCACGTAGGACTTTGAATCCTGAGATCTGAGTTCAATTCTCAGTAGAACCATTTTTGCTTAATCAAAATATTTATCATGGAATTTATTTAATTCAATTACGGTCTTCCAATTCTCGAAGTCCCATCATTTTTAAAGAACGCTTCTCTTGCCTTTGCTTTTCTTTCCATTTCTTCTCTTTCTTTCAACGAGTCTTCCTGCTGTTTCTGTAGCATCGCTGCTCTTTCTCTCCTCCTTCTATCCATTTCTTCTTTAGAAATAGCTTGGGTTTCTATTGACTGTGAGCTTCCTACAATGCTTGCCTTCTTTGCTAATTCTTCTCGTTCCTGAATTTCTTTAATTTCATGCTCATCTCCTTTTTTAATTAAAAAACTTTTTGGAGGCTCTTGATGAGCTTGCTGTTCTCTTGATTGCTGAATCATCATAGCTTTGAAAACTTCAAAGAGCTCCATAACATTCAGCTGTTGGCCTTGAGGATTGTTGTGATGCTGCCGATCAGCTTGAGTTAAAGGAGGTAAATCTTCGTCTAGAATGGCACGGGCATTTTGGATTTTTTCTGAGGCAGCTTCGAGCTTTTGCTCTGTAGATCTGAGCAAGAATGAAATCCTATGCAAATAAGTAAATTCGTCAGTAGAAATTCTGCCTTGCATTTGCATAAAAGCAGCTAGGTTATAGAGCCCGTCAGCGGAGAATTCTTTTGGGAGAAATGTTTGAGGCTCTGGGGAGGGCTTTGGGGGAGTTTGATCTGGTGCTGGAGATGAAGGGATTTCTGGATTCGAAGTTATAGGAGATTGAGGAGGAATTAATGGTTCTTGTATAGATTGAGGTTGTGGCTGCTCTTTAGTTTCTTCAACTGTGACAGCTAATCTTTCTTCTCTATTTTCATTGCTATCTAAATCCATCTGCTCGTTTTGTTCTTCTGACATCTTTAACTAATTATAAGCTGATTTGTATTAACTTCCATTAATTGGCAAAAATACTATATTTATCATTATGTGGTTAAAATTTAGAATATTTTTGCATCAGAAAAATTTTACTGAAGTGAGATACCAGCGAAGAAGGAAATCATACCAAAAATTTTATAAATGATATAACCTGGGAATTGTTTAATTTTTCATAATTAAGCAATGCATACAAAATATTATAAAAAAATTTGATGAAGAAATAAGAAAATGAATTTTTAGCATTCATGATCATCTACTCTTTTAAAAATAAAATTCTGCTCATCTTCTGGTCCCAAAAATGGATCTGTCAAGGTATAAATGGAATGCTCTATGTAATCTTCATAATCTTCAAATGAATTATTATTTTTCCTGATTTCCAATGAGAAAAAATAGGAAAAATATTGGCTAGCTTCAATAGCAATTATACTGTGGTCTACTTCAGCCTCCTCCCATTTGCTGAATAACATTTACTAAGGCGTTTTTTCTGGGTGAAACATATATGCATAAATTGGGTAGTTTTTTGCTTCTATAAACGATAAGTAAGGAACCATACCTCTATCATAAGAAAGCCCAAGAATATCCCAAAATGTATTTAATTTTTCTTTTTCTATATAAATATTACTTTTGTATGTTTCAATTGAGATTCCCCAGTGATGATTTTGAGCTGTAATATTATACTTGTTTAGATAATAAAGTATCATTGGGTTTACGTTTTTGAATAACTTTGAATATGGAGCCTTTTCAGTAAAAAGCGCATTTATTGTATGATTCCATGCATCTGTATATGTCAATGTGCACGATTTCGAAGTAACCATTGTCAGAACTTCCATACCTAACCTCATTCTGAAGCAAGAAAAAAATTTTACTGTTAGAAAGGAGCTTTAATTTTAAATTTTTAATGATTTAAATCTTCAAAATCTGGAATGTGATAAAGTTTGTGTTTTAGAATGCATCAAAAATTTTTAAAGTATATTGCTTGCTCCAAAGTTCGGGGTAAGCAAATCCCCATAAGTGGGAAATATTCTCCATTATCATTTTTCCTAATTGTTGATTTTAATAAATAATCAGCTGTCTTTACATATTGAGAATAAATGATCTCCCCATCTTCTCCCCAGCTATTCAGCTTAGTTGATCCACCAGTAAATACGATACCTAAATAATGATTACCATTGATTTTCCCTAAAATTTCATCCAATTCTTCTTCGTCTAAAGTATGTAGAATTGGGACAACTCTCATCCCAGCGCTTTCAAAATAATGGACGTAAGGAGTTCTGATGAAAGCCTTCACATTTGGCTGGTCCGCAAAATCGATATCATTGGGCAAAGTTAGCATTCCTATTACTGACTTTAGAAATAAAAAGGTGACATTGACGGAAATTGGTCCCCCGAGACGCACTTCCTATGATGCAGGTTGAACTCATCCTAATTAAGCTGAAAGTAAGGTCTCTGTCCTTTTTTGAACCAGGCCTTCAGGTTTTTGGGAAGCCTTGCCGAAGAGGGAAACTATCTTTTTCCCCGAAGGTTTTCCTGTCCCTAGTAGATGGCTAGGCAGACTTTGCCTCTCACATAATCTTGATCTATCGGGACTATTGGGGCACCCTATAGTGGGTCGCTCTGCCCAAAGGAGCTGTTCTTAGGTTAGGTGAGTCTCGCCAGAAATTCAAGAGGATGAATTTTGTTGGGCCTTACACAATTTGCACTCTGGTATATATATACCCAGTGTAGGCCACCTTTCCTAGAGTCAAGGTAGTCTGGCTAGTGGGGATCCCGCTTATGGCCGCATAAATTTAATTTATTTATATACTGGCTTTGAAGCGGACTTGAAGACTTCGTCGTTGTAGTCTGCAAAATGAAGAGCTTGAGAAACAGCCAATAAGCAGAGGATGAGTATTGGCATCGTGGATATGGAATAATAAATATATAAGAAGCCATTTAAAACTGTTTAGGCGCCTTATGGCAAAGAGTGGACATTTTGGCACTTTGGGAATGTAAATGGAGTAAAAAACTTCTTTATTAGTTGGATGAACATAATTTGATAAGTTTTATAGTGATTTAAAGGATTTCGTAAATAAATTCATTTAAAATCAATACTTTTATTAATAGAAATTGCATTTACAGTATTATCTTAAACCAATAAAATTCGACTTAATGGAATGCTTAAAGTAATTTATTGAATCACGCATTTGCATTGCTTTGTTTCTCTCTCTTGAGGTTTATTATTTCTCATCATCTCTTGTGACTCTTTGCTTCTATCAATCCTTAGCTGCAGCTGTATTATTTCCAGTCGTTGTGCCTCAGATTTCTCTCTCAGTTTCTTGATTTCTTCCCCTTCTTGTCTAACTACTTTTGTTTCTTTCTCTTTCTCTTTCTCGTCCAATTTTCTCAATTTTTCTTCTTTCTCATGCTTTTTTGGGATTATTTTTTTCTTTAAATTATCATTTTCTTTTCTCACATCTTCAAGCTGTTCATTAACCCTTGCAAGTTTTTGTTTTAATTCTTTTTCTGCTTGCTTTTCATCCATATGTTCATCAATTTCATTAGCTTTATTATTCGCTTCTTTTTCAGCAATCTGTTCTTTTATCTTCGCGATTTCATCATCAATACTATCTACTTGCCAGGTTATCTTAGATTTTTCTTCTGCTACATCTTCTCTCTGTCTCTTTAAATCCAAAATTTCTGTCCTGAGCTCTTCAAGTTCCTTTTCATTATTTTCTTTTTCAGTCTCAACTCCACTTAATTTTTCTTTCAACTCTTCTACATCATTTTCAATTTCTCTGATTTCTTCTGAAATCTCGATGTGCATATTTGCAAACTCGATTTCTTTAGAAGAAAGGTCCATTTTGCATTTCTCAATATCATTTCTTAAGACTTCTAAATTTTGATTAAAAATAGACTTCAAGCTTTCTTCATGGACGATTTCTTGATTAAGCTCTTCGCTCAGTTCTTTTTCTTTTGCTATATCTTTTTCATAGGTAATTTTTACTTGGTCTTCTAGTCCTGTGTTGTAGCAATTATCACAAATTCTGGCTGCACGATTTAGCTCAGGGTGGAAACCTTTGTGTAGCGAGCATTTTTCACAGACTCCTCTGTAGCAGAATTTACAGAACCTTTTGCGATTTCCAAAAGCGGAAAACTCGTCCAAGCAAACAATGCAGACTTTGTCGTGCTTTCAAGCGTTTTGGTCTGCATTTGGATCAAACATGTGGCTTAGAAGCATAAGTTGGTCTCGTAAATCAGGTGTTGCCTCTATTGGGGATGCTTCTTCATCACTTGACATATTTTCACCTAATTTACAATTTAAAACAATTAGTTAATTTATATGTGTTCCAAGCCTAGCTTTACATTTTTTTCATGGTCCGAAGCAATAGTGCTTCGAGTTGAGCCACCGTCGTTGCTATGCATTTCCTGTCTAAGGATTTGAACTTTCATGATATGTTCAGGTAAATCTTTTGCAATAAATTCAAATTGTTTAGACAATCTCGCAGTATTTTGAAATTTCAAAGGTTTCATACTTACATCAAAAGTTTTTACAAATTGTCCAGTACTTCCAAATCTTTGATGACTGATTTTATGCAAGTCATTCACACTGGATTTTTTATTTAGCTTTAAATTGTTTGATCTACAAAATTTTGCTACCATAAATGCCTTTTATAGATTTATTTAAATTTTTTTTAAATATATTCTAAAATTATTAAAGTCATAGAGAAATTTATATAAATAATTTTTGTTATAAATAGATTGAGTCTGATCTACAAGGATCTTTTGTCTCGCAGATTATTTCTCTGTGATCAGTGACATCTTTTGAAATTGATACTTTCTCAGTCCCTTCTGGAACTAAATTTTTCGAAAATGGGTTATTTTGTTTATTAAAAATTCTCTGATGCTGATCATTGTGAGGAGTTTGACAGGGATAAGATGGGAGAGCTGCAAAAGTGAATTGTTGAGATAATATTCTATTATGAGATTTTGATGTCCTTATTTTCTGAGTCTGTAAATCAGTCGTCTTCCAGTCTTTCATTGACTGTTGAGGAGCTCATATCGAGATTCGTTTTTTTTTGATATGATATTTTTCCGTTTGTGGAGTTTTGATAGTGATTTGTTTGTTTTGGATTTCTTTCATTTGGGTTGATCCCATGGAGTAAAATTTCTATACTTTTAGATTTAAATATAATTTTATTAATAAAAATTTTCTGCTATTTTTTATTATCACGTAAAGATTATACTTATACAAAAAGATTTATTAAAAGGCAATAAAATAATGGAACGTAATTTAATAAGACTCCAATTTTGTATGGTTTTTATTAAAATCTGGTCACTATTTTTAAAAAATCTGCCAGGCGCTATTATAGCCTTTGCATCGCATTTATAAAATTTAAACTTTATTAATTCTACTAGGTTATGGAGAATAAAATGATTACTGAAGGTTCCAGTTAAGCAGGATGAAAGCGATATTCCCTGCACTTTCTCCGCACTTCAAATAATCAGCTGAGCATTGTTCAATGGTTGCTATATCTGCGTTGATTGATTGGTAGTATTTATAATACCTTAAAAGAACAATTTTGTACCCATCAGGCTTCATAATGTTTTTAATAGATTCTACCAATCCTTTGAAAGGACAAATTTTCGCAATTGCTTTTTCTTCAGGCACTAGTCCTTTAGCATTATTAATGAAGTCTTGAACAACGTTAAAGTTCCCACCAAATATTGAGCTGCCTTCAGTGAATAGTGTTTGAAGCAAATTTCCTAACTTTTCTAATTCTGTATAGCATGGTCCTGGGGTCGTATTTGGTCCTTCAAGTCCTGATAAAAATCCTGCAGCAATGACAGCCCAGCTTTTAACTGTAGTTTCATAATTAGTAGCATGGAGTTGTGGGTTATTTAAATTCCAACTAATGAGGATTCTAATGATATCTCCAATACCATATCCACAAGCTGTATAATTGGTAGAGCAGCTTTTGACACTTTCAAGATCTTTATCGACTTCTTTAGCATGTAAAGTGTATCTGAGGACAACTGCTTTGTAGTCATGAATTGAGCTGTTTACTGCTGTAATAAAGGTTTTCCAGTCACAAACTTTGCTGATAGGCTCAAGTTCTGGCTTAAGAGCTTCGATATCCACAATCAATTGAGAAACAGCTGAATAGTCTCCATCAAGGATTCTTGAAACATCAGACACAATAGCTCCAATAGTTTCGCTTGATCCACTTATAGCAACATAGCATTTTCCTGGTGTTTTTACAGGTCCTTCAAGCCCACTTAGCATCCCTGCAAGTAACTCGAAAAGATCAGCTCCAGTTGGTTTTGGCTTACTCCCTCCCTTTAAGTTTGAGCAAAGCATCGGCAAAATCTCCATTTTTGGGGACTTTAACCCCATTTAAATTGAACAATTTGTTTTTCAATAGGAAAATTTTATCAATGAAAATACTAATTTTTTATAAAATGAATTTTGACCTAATTTAACAGACAAAAAAAGGTTAAAGTTTTTTATTTAAACAGTTTTCGCACTTAATCAATTAATTTTTTTATTTAATTCTTTTATTAATTCAGATTAAAATTCAAAAGTTTTAAGATTAATTTATATTTTTTAAAATCTTTTTAAAAAAATTAAAAATGAAAATACTAATTTTTATAAAGTAGCTTTAAACTAATTTAACAGAAAAAGTGCAAGTAAAATGCTATTTAAACAGTTTTCATATAAATTAAATAATTTTTAATTATTCTTTCATAAAAATAAATTAAAATTCAAGGTATTTATATTTTTTATAAAGAAAAATGTTTAATATAATTTTTTAATTTTAAAAAAAAATTTGCTCTTCCTTTAAAATTGGAGGGTTTTTGCTCCAATTTAAGTGGTGGGAGTTAGGATCAGCTTTAAGATTTGTGTTGAGTTTCCAGTTGAGCTCAATTCTTAAGATTTCTCCTGCAGCATAGCCACATGCAGTGTAATTTGCATTGCAATTTTTAATAGTCAAAATGTCAGCTGTCATTGTCTTGATGTGCATGCTGTAACGAAGAAGGATAGTTGAATAGCCTCCAGCAATCAAGGCCTTGGTTTGGTTGTATAATAAGCCCCATTGGCATTGGCTTTCAAGAGGCAATAATAATGGGAGAAGAGCTTCTGAGTCGGTAATTAGTTGGCTAACTGCAGAGTTGTCTCCATTTAAAACTCTGACCACATCAGAAATAATAGCAACGAAATCTTCGTTTGTAGAGGCGAGAGCTTGATAGCAAGGGCCTGGAGTGCTGACTTTACCTTCAAGACCATTCATAAAACCGCCAAGAAACTCATAGACGTCGTCTGTGCTTATTTTAAGGTTTGGAGTGCCTCTTAATTCCTGTGCTGAAGCTACCATGAGCAAAGCAAGAAGAAAACACGAAGCTTTCAACATATTTTTATAAGATTGAAAAATTAATTCGCCTATTTACTGGTGTTTATTTAATTTATTAGCATGCATAATATATATCCAATTATTTTAATTCGTAGTTACTGCTCTATGTAGTTATAAACTGTGTGCACTTTATTATGTTTGGTATAAATACCTTCTAAAACTATTGTTAATCTTAATGTTTATATATATTTTTACTGATAAGCCAAGGACACTGAATAAAATTTAAAAATTCACTTTCTTAAAAGCATAGGAAATGGTTTAAGATTTTAAATGCAGGATTTATTTTGAATTATTATAAATTTTCTTTTTAGAAAACGTAAAAAATAAATTTTCATCAGATATATGATAAATAAACTTTTAAACAAACTAGCCAGCATTTAAACCTTAGTTATGGCTCTATAAAGAAATGGAAGAAATAAATCAGTTATCTATTCAAAATTCATCTCAAGCCCAGCCAGACATCAAGAAATTCATCAAGCATATGCACAAAAAAATCGAGGAAATTAAGTTGGAAATGCACGATTCTAAGCAAGACTATGAGCAGCTAAGAAGTGAGGCAAAAGCTATGGAAGCTCAAAATAACAGAGATACCAATGATATAACTGATAGGATTCTTGATGAGCTAGATAGGATTGAGCAAGAGTTCAAAAAGCAGGCAGGAGAATCCAAAACTGAGAGTGGCTTTTTAAAGCAGCAAATAGCAAGCGTAACCCAAGAAAAAATGAAACTGGAACAAAATTATTTGTTGCTAGCTACCCGGGTGGGAGAAGCAGAAAGAGTTATAGGAATCGAATTGATGCTTCCTCATATCGATGATCCAAGAGGTTATGAATAGACTGAAACGTGTGAATTTTATAAAAAATTAGGAATAATTAACTAGTAAAATTGAAAGCGGGGTTTATCTTGAAGGTGTCTCTCTATACAAATCGGTTTAACTAAATAAGAAATTTCTTCGTTTTCTAAGGCTGCTCTGTATGCTCTAGAATCGTCTACGGTATTAATTGTTTTTACTTTACGTATTTCTGCCTTTGTGGTGATTTTTTTCTTTTTCCTTTTTGTTGTGAAAGCTTTGTTTGAGTTTGCATCATTAAAGGCATTTTTCTTATATTTTTTATGCTCATATTTAATATTTTCCATTGGAACGTTATGGACCTCAATTGATTCATTTGTTTCTGCTGGCTGATCTTGAATTGTGGCTGCTATCAAATTTGTGAAATAAATAAATTTTGATAATTATTTAAAACAATTTCTAAAAATTAGGTAACATTGAATTTCTTTTTCGCATAAATTAGGGAATATGACGGTTAATTGAACTTTTCGCTCATTAGGCAAGCATTTTTCTTCTTCTTTTTTCAATATTGGCTTAAGGACCTTTTCTGAAGAAGATCTTTGATTTTTTCTATTAGTACTCTTTGGTCTGCTTATAGCTTCTCCAAGGGCTTGCAAAGCACAGACACAGCTGGATGTTCTTGAGCGATAAATTCCCGGCTTGTTTTGGCTCAAATTGGATGCTCTCAGTGAATTTAAATATGGCTTACCTACAAAAGACAGCCTACTTCTATTTGCGTTCAAATGGCTTGATGATTGAGCTTCAGATACTAATTTCTTAAGGGATTTCGGTATGATGCAATTCATGTCGAAAAATATGATTATATCTGATGAATGCTATTTTTTACAAATTATGGATAAATTGTTGAAATAAAGATGCATAATAATTAATTTTTTATAAAACGATCGAATATTTATGATTCAATAGCACCTTGCAATA
Organism: Blepharisma stoltei; assembly: GCA_914767885.1. Classification (NCBI taxonomy): domain Eukaryota; phylum Ciliophora; class Heterotrichea; order Heterotrichida; family Blepharismidae; genus Blepharisma; species Blepharisma stoltei. Next base: position 344,725 of record CAJZBQ010000038.1, read on the forward strand.
TATTTAAGTTCCCACAACGTTTGCATAGTATTTGTAAACAATATTATAGAGTTCAAATTACTTATAATTTCAAAGTTTTTAAACTTAGAAAGAAAGCCATTCTTAAAAGATAGTAAATAGCTAATGTGGATCTTTGAGATTTACCTTGCTTGATCTGATCAATAATTTTTGAAAAAATATTTCTGAAAAAAATTATAAGTTTAGAATAAATAGCAGATATGCATAATTGTTTATCATTTATCTATAAATCATAGCTATAAAGGTTACCAAAGCTATAGAATCCGAATTGTTTATGCTCTCTTCTATTATTGGATATATTTTTGTTTACTCTATGAGTGATTCCTACTTTTTTGAAATTTATGTGATGAAATTATTTCATAAGAAATCTTAGACAATATTAATTTGTGAGTTAAAAATTACATTTAGACTTTAATTCGGTTTTTATACATTCTAATTTAGTTATTATTATTATAATTTATCATTAAAATTCTCTTCATAATTTTTTAATTTATATTTAGAATACTCTCTCAAGCAATAAGAAGTCATCTAATATCACCATAAGGAATTAAATTAATGAAATATGCATTAAATCTTAAACCATTAGAATAATTTATATCCTCTACCTATAATAAAAAATCATATTCGAAGGTTTTTATTTACTTTACTAATTTTTTATCATCCAATTTCCTAAATCCTAAATAAAAATAATATCAAATTGTCGTTATATATTAATTAACTCAATGGAAAATTATGAGCGGCCTTATACACCTTCTCTCTCCTCACACCCTAGTACACCCAGAAATACAATAAAAGCAGTTTTTCAGAACCTCCAATTTATAAATGAAGTGACCGAAAAAATTAATGAAGTTTTAGAAATTCTTGAGCCTTTCAAGGACCCAGATAATGCCAAAATTAAATCTATTCGGTGCTTAAATCTGACAACTCGGCAAACAGAAAGATTTAAACCAATCATTAGCGAAGCTTGTGACAAATTAAATCTGCTGAAAAATGAGGACATTCGCAAATTGGATGATGATATAAAAGGAATTGAAAATAGTTTGAAAAGTCAAATGGAAGCTAATGGAAAATTAAAAGCAGAGTTGCATCATTTGCATAATAAATTCGGGCTATTTGAAGAAGAATTGAGAAATTGAAGGGCACAGCTAGAGGATGCACCATTAGCTATGGTAGAAAGCATTGCAAGCACTCTTAGAAAATACACTGAATTTTCTAAAGAAAAGCACCCAAAAGAGCAATTTACAAGAATACTAGAAAGTTTTATGTCCTCGTGAAATTCCTACTACCCTGACACATTTGACAGGCCACCTTCTGTGCTAGATAGAGATGTATTTATTGACGATGATTTCAAAGATTCAGAAAATTTTTATTTTAAAATAAATTGCGAAAATTGCAATAGTTTAAGGGCAGAACTAGACCAATCAGAAATGAATTTATTAAGTGAAATTGAAAAAAATTACAATTTACAGAGAGACAAAGAAAATGAGGTCAGTGAGCTAAAGAAACAATTAGAAAAAGCAGCAGGAAATGATGAAATAGATTATGAAATCTATATAAAAAAAATTAGAACTGATATAGAAAATTTGCTTGATTGTGAGCTGCCAGATATATCTAATGACCCAAAAACGTCTTTACCAGAACTCTGAATGAAGATCAGAAAGGTTATAGGAGAAAGTGCAAAGAGATGTAGATCAAAAGCAGCTCCAGCTGCCGCTAAACAAGAAACTAATTATATTGATTGTAATGCGAAAGATATAGAAAATTTGAAGCGCAAATTAGATGAAATTTATGATGACATTGAAAATGGAAAGCCCAGCAAAGTATATAAGATTATGATAGCAGCTTCTGAGTTTAGCCTACTTTTAAAAAAAGTTGAGGATTCATGAAATTTGAATTTTCCAAAAAAATATGAAATTGCCCTTAATGCTGGCTCGAACAAAAAAATTATTTCTAACAAAAATCCTATTTTTGACTCATTGAATTCAATTTTATCTGAAGAATTTAGTGAGGCTGAAAATCTTAGATTGACTGAGCTTGAGAACAAATTAGAAGAGCTTACTGAGCTATCATATCAAATTAACCCAAGCATACAACAAAATTTGAGTGCAGAAAGTAATACAACTGCCAAGCTCTATGAAGAAATTAAGGAGAAAAAAGAAGAAATTTCTAAGTTAGCTCATGAGCTAGAAAGAAAAACAATTGAAAATAAAAAGCTATCTGAAAATATAGAAAAATACAAAAATGAGCTAATGCAAGTGAAATCCAAAAGTGGCTTAACAATAGATACAATTGAAGAATTAAAATCAGTTTTCACAAATACTGCTATTTCAGATTTTGTTAAGGTAGAGTATGAAGAGCCTGAAGAAATGTAAAATTTATTTAGAGTGTTTGATATTGAAGATTTCGATCCACACTTGAATTCAGAACTGAGGCTCAGAGACCAAGAAATCAAAAAGTTGCAGAAAGAAAAAGCAGAATTACTAGAAAAACTTGATAAATCATCGCCATTTATAGAGATGCCTGAAATCAATTTAAATTGCAGCTCAAAGCTTCAAGACAGTCAAGAAATTTCTGACATAAAATCCTTGATTTCTCAAAAAGAAAATGAGCTGGAAAACCTTCCTCCAGGAACTAGCCCTAATTTACTTAATCGAGAAATAATAAAGCTAAAATCAAAACTGCAGGACATAAAAACTAAAAAAGCTTTAGATGCCCATGCGACTCTTCAGACCAGATTAAGCCGATCAATGGCAAAAATTGAAAAAGATTGACTAATAACAGAAGAAAAATCAAAGCGTGTTCCAAGTAATCATAGTAAAAGAATTATGGAGCTAGACGCAAGTCGAAGCTTATCTCCTGACAATTTTAAGAAAATCGTGGCAGAATCCCAAAGATACTCAATGAACCCAAATTTTTCATTTCGATCCATAAATTTAATAAAACAAAAAAGGATTCAAAATTCCATGGCAAGCGGAGAACTTGAATATTTAAGAACTGAGCTAGAAAAATGCTTAATCCCATTCCTAATAAAATCTTTTTAATAGAGTCTATTGCACAAATTTCTGATTGAGCAACAAATGATATAAAAATCTTTATAAACAATATTTTAATATATATATATCCCGTTAACAGTCCATAAGCAGGTGAATTGCCCGCTGAGTATCAAATTTGGTCAGACCAAAACAAATAATTGGTCGGACCATATTGTAATTTTAGTGGTAGTCACCCCCTTATGAAACTATTCATAGGAAATAAGTATTTATATATAAGTAATAATTATTATAAATTAATCTCTAGCTAGTTCTGCGAATTTAAGCATTTTGCATTCTAAAGCATAAGTTTTCCGCCTTTCCAAAAAAAAATTTACAATCTATAAATTTTATAAAAATATTTAATCCTCAAAGGAGTTAGAAGAAAAATCGAACTTAGAAGTTCAGCTTAAAAAGTTCACTGAAAATGATAAATTAGAAGAAAAATGGAATGAAGTAAAAGCAAAAGAACAGACGGCTGAAATTTTGATTGAAAGAGCCTTGAAGCAAGAAGAAAAATTGAAAGAAGAAAGACTTGCTAACCAAAAACATTTGAAAAATATAGAAAAAGAATATGAGGATATAAGAAAAGAAAAAGCGAAATTAAAATTAATAGGAAATGAGCTAAAAGAAAAAGAAAAACAAATTGAGCTGAAAAGCATAAATGTCAATGAAAGCCCATATTTAAGACGAATATCAAGAGCAAATACTAGCACAGGATCAGATGAGTCTGTAACAAGTTTAGGCTCACCAAGGGCCTTTAAATTTGATGAGTTTGATAGGGAGAAAGAAAAATTTGTTTTAGAAAAAAAGAAAATGTGCATTCTTGTCAGCAAGATTAATAATGAAAAAACAAAAATTAATGAAGAAAGAAATTCATTAGCAAAAGAAAGAGCTTTGCTTGAGTATCAAAAATCAAAGTTTTCAGAGATCTTGCCAAAATTAATGAATTTGGTTGAAAGAGACAAGAATTAAATTTTGTAGAAAAAATTGTTTTTTATAGTCTAAGATTTGGCTTAAAAATAATTAGGAAGTTGTGTCTTTTAATTTATTTGCTAAGAAAAATAAGCATTATATAATAATATTTGAATTTCAAACAATTTAATGAATTAATATTATAAATTATTTAAATTCCATTTTGTCTTAAAAATAAGCAAGTTTATGGCTATTTCAAATAATCCAGAATTTCCTATAATAAAATTTAATTTAAATTTCTATTTCATCACCAGCTCAAGAAAATAGAAAGCAAGCCAACAAATCTCATGACATTAAATTTTAAGCCAGTCTTAAATTAAATATATCTTATAAATAGAGAGAATACCATTCAAACTATTAAAAATTATGATCTGATTATTACATATTTCTGCCTATTCAAAAAATTTGTGTCTAAAGATAGCTTTCAGTGCCTATAAATCGAGCATCTAAAAAATTCTGTTCCTAAAAATTAATCTTTTTTATATCAATTTAAAGAAAAAGAACTAGATAAAAGGGATGGCATAAGAAGGTAAATAGAATTCTTAAATGAAAATAATTTTATTTTTTTTAGAGGCACTAATTTTCAATTTATAATACTATTGAGTACACTATCAAATTGAATTATCAATAATTGCAAGTATTCTAATATTATTAACAATTTCAAAGGGATAGTGATTTGCAATGCATATAAACATCAGAACTTCATAAAATATGGATGATCTCTGAAATCAATATAAAAATATTTCAAGCATTAAATATAAATTTGTGTCAGAATCTGCCAAACACATCAGATATCACAGATTATTAAGTTTGATATTTGTTTCCCTGCAAAAGGAAATTGTTAGTTAATGATACCTCGTGCAACCATGAAAGAAGTACAGTATCATTTTAAATATAATATTTATTAATCACTTTCTTCAACTTTAACTTGGAATTTCTTCGCTTTAACTGTGACTTCTTTTATAACTAACGGCCTAATGTTCTTATGAGATCCTCTCCCTGCATCTTCTCTGACCAGAATAAAAATTCAGCCATTCATAAAGTGTGATGTTACCTCAGTGACTGCGATTCTGACGGATGCCAAAAACTTTTTCCTGCGGGAATGATATTTTAGTGTGCAATTGCTAGTTCCTTGAATGAAATTTTCTCCTTCCTTGTTATGGTTGATCAGAGCAGGCTTGGGCTCTGCAGTCCATGCTTCAACAATTAACGGGACTTCATAGTTTTCGGATAGTATTTCTTCAGTTAATTCTGATAAAATTACATTGAAGTTAAAAAATCTCTTCTTGCAAATTATTTTAGGAAAGCCAATTGCTGACAGTTTGTATTTAAAGTCTTGATTCCGGTCAGTAATGTACCTAAGAAACTCTTTCTTGGTCAATGCTCTTTTCTGTTTTGGAGACCGTACAGACTTCAAGTTTTTATTCAATGTCTGAAACAAGTCAGATATTTCTACTGCTGATGACTTAAATTGTTTTGATGATTCTCAAAACTGATAGAACTGATTTGTTCGCTGCTGAATGGAGCTAAAAAGCATATACAAGTTGTCCGATGATGGCGCTCAATGCGCCATCATCGGGCAACTACAGCTCAGGGTCGACACGGGAAATGGGTTCCACGTGTGGAGCCCTTTTTGGCGTGTGAAAGTGAGGATTCTCCACGTGTCAAAAAGGGCTCCACATGTAGAATCCGTTTCTAGTGTGGATCCTTTACTGTAGATGCCCGATGATGGCGCATTGAGCGCCATAATCGGGAATTTCCTATATCTCATGAGTTTTCTGCAAGAGGCTGTCCAAAAGGAAATTGTAAATTCAATTTGCTTATATTATCGTCCACCCCCGAGTTAGGGATGTTTTCACCCATTTTGTTTAGTAGGCACAAAAAAAGCCATTCGCAAACATAGCGATATATTAATAGAAATTTTCTGGAACTTATTTGAAACATAAATATCAAAATTACCTAGTTAAAAAATTTATGAACTTTCTTTTTCTTTTGCATATGCTGCCTGCCATTTATTGGAAATTGCCAACTGCATGAGCCCGCTCAAATTTTGTAGGAACGCTAACAACTAGGCTTTTATTAATTGGCATAAACATCGTTATAGATAAGAAAAATATTATGATTCTTTTAATTTTAACAAAAATTATAAAATGAAAAAAAGAAAATTTTAATTGTAGGAATTATCTATCATAGCAGGTTTTATGCAAAGTAGTTATGATGCCAAAAACAGATGTATGCGCTCATTAGTCTAAATTAAAAAATTAAAAAATTTTCAAATTTAATTTTGCAAGAAAAACTAATATGGAGTCTTTAAGCTTTCTCATGAGTGAGTAGTAAAAAGCAAACTGCATTATATTTAAAGATAAAGAAAATCACAAAATCAATACTTAAATTAAATTATTATTTCAATTATTTTTTATTTGGCTTCTTGCTCTTTGCCCACTCAGAAAATTGATTTTTTAGTGACATGATTTGATTGAACATAATTGCTGTTTCTCCATCAGTTCTAACTAAATCAGAATCCTGCACAGCATGCAAAATGGCTTCAATTATTTTCTTTGCTTTTATTGTTAAACATAAAAATCTTGACGACAGGCCACCTAACCTCCTAACCATTTTTCTTTAATACCAGAAGGCAACGGCCCAGTGCGAAGGGAAAGGGTAGAAATCCTTTATGTATATCGGGCTAGGTTTTTCTCGGGCCCTAGGAAGCTAATTCCAGGGACTTGGGGTTTTACTTCTGAGACCATAATCGGAGAAAGTCCCAAGAGGATGATAAGCCCCTTTAGCAGGGCTCTTCGATCCAAACGATGGGCCCAAGGCTCATAGAAATAAAGACGGTGTGCGCTTGAATCCTTTGTTTACGGCAAGGAGGGTGTCTGCCGGGGTTCCGCAGAGGATGAAGAGTATTTAAGGGTGAAAATCCCTCCTAATGAGAATACATATAATTAACTATTGTTAAATCAAATTGCTCTATAGAAATAATCGCAGAAGTAACGGAAGCTGCAATCATCTCCATTAATGATTCTAGCCGCTTTGTATCTTTATCAGTTATAAATCCTCCTTTTTTATTAATAAGCTGTATGACTGCAATAATTTTCCCATTTCAATTTTTAATACAGCCCATTAATATGTTCTTAGCTTCTTGGGCTCCTCCTACATTATCAAGCTCAGGATTATAAGAAAAATTCATTTTTGGGTTTTCTATAACAGAAATATCGCCTCTTTCTATAACCTCTCCTGTAATTCCCATATTATATGGAAATCTCAATACTTGATCTCCATAATATTCATCATTATTTGGATCATGGCACATAGTGAATAATTCTTTTAAATAATTATCCACAAACACAATCCCAGCACACTCAAAATCAAAATAAGACGGAAACACACTTCTAACCCTATTAGCAATATCTTTATGCGTTAATGAGCTCGATATTTTAGCTGCTAGTCCTGCAGTTTGTCTAGCATGTTTCTGCTCTAGATTTTCTTGAGATTTTGCGATTATTCTATCTATTTGTAAGGACACCAAAATTGCAAGCGATTTTACCAAAATTTCGTCTACTGGGGAAAAGATTTTTTTGGTGTTTTTTGTGGTGTGTTTATCTTGGCATTGAATAACAAGAAAAAGATCTTTTCCTACTCGAACTGGAGCTGCAAGAGAATCCTGGTTTCTGATGGAAAATTTTAATTCTTCCAGCTTTTTAAAAATTGGGTCTTCTTGATTGGCGTTTGGATGGGTGTGCACAAGGATCCAGTTATTGCCAACACGGGCTCTGCCTATGAAATCTGAAGACTGTCCAAATGATTTTGTGTACTCATCTTTTGCTTTGGAATTTGCGATAAAAATTGTGGCTTTCTCACATTTTATTAGCGATTTTGTAGAGCGTATAAGACCTTTGCAGATTTGCATTAGGTCTTCACACTTGGAAAGCTGAGCCATTGCATGACTAAGTCTGTCAAGCTTGCCCAGTGAAACTAAGTTGTTTTTAAGCCCATTTAGAGTAACTTTGCTAGCATCTAGGGTTACATTTAAATGCCTTTGATCCAGAATTGACTTATGAGAGCTTTTTTCGGTTGGCATCATGCTCATAACTGACGAACTATCAGGTATTTCTGAATTTTCTGGCTTCTGGATGGCTTCTGATAGCATTCTTCTATATCTCTTCAATGTTGCACAAAGCTGCGAATTCTCTTTCTTTACTATCTCTGCCTCTTTTTTGGCAGCATCAATTTGCTTCTTATAAGTTTCCATTTCTCCATTCATTTCTGTCATTTGCTGCTTTAAATCAGTAATAAAAAGATCATGATAAAGTGCATGGACATCTCCATTTGTGGCGCCTTTTTCTTCCAGAAAATTTTTATTAAGCTTCTTATGATTTTCAATCTGCTGTTCTAGGTCTTTTACCTGCTTTTCTAATAGCTCTATTCTCACTTTATCAGCTCTATGCTGTCTTTCCAGTTGGCTTATTTGTTGAATTAGACTGAATTTGTTCTCTACTTGGTTTCTTGGACTAGTTGCTTCAGTTGTGATCAGCTCGTAATTCTTTATTTTTGGCATAACATAAGCATTCATATCAGATCTGCTTGAAAATGAATATTCATGGCTAGGAGTGATTATTGGGGATAAACTTTTGGGCCTGTATCTGCTTTTTAATGGAGACTTGCCAGTAAGATTTTTGTTCATTCTTTATTTGTTAAAATTCGAATGTAATATGATATTTATACAACAATGACAGCTAATTTTTTTATGAAATTAATTAGAAATATAGAGTTATATATTAGCTACAATACGGAAATGTAAATCCTCCACATGCAAGCAGCACAATAAAGCCTATCACTAACACTATGATCCCAATAATAATCAAAGTGAGCTTAAAATTTTTGCACCACATATGTCTCTTGACCCTTGCAGACGTTTTTCTGAAATCAATAGCTTGGTCACTCATATATGCGGTTTTACTGACAAGCAGCTCAATTTTATCTCCTCTCTGTATGACTTTGTCAATATTCTCTATCATAACGTCTCTTGTCTTATCCAGTGTTTGCTTTACGATTTTTAGTTTGTCTGCGTTTGGGTCTGTATTAAAATACTGCATCCTTTCCTTCATGGTGTCTTCGAACTGTTTATTGGCTGAAAACCCGATGGCTTTTTGGGCTTCTTCGCCGAATTGGGCATGAAACTTTTCTTTGAGATCAAATAAGAAAGTATAGGCTGTACGGTTTGAAAATGATGCATCAGTCATGCAGAGAAAGGTGAAGCCAGAGTCATTGTGGTAGTGGAATATGTACTTGTCTTCGTAGGAATAGGATATTGAGGAGTTTGGTTTGATTTTTTCAAGGATTTTAAGTGCCATCAGCTGAAAATTACCAGTTGCGAGGGAAACTTCGACAAGAGGCGTTGGGTTGTTATCGTTTGCGACAAGAGCGTAGATTATTGATGATGACATTTAATATTATTTCTTACAAGCTCATAAAATAATAAGCAAATTTGTCATAATCAAAATCAAAATTAAAGTTTTTAGCATAACTCCTTATCTAAAAATTAACCCAAAATTGACTCCAATTTTTTTAGCTTAAAACTTAATTAAGATAATAATATTTTCAATTATAATATGGAAAAGGTTGTCTAACAATTATAAATTTTGATCTACCACATATTTCCCAAAATTAGTCTAAAAATAAATATACTCTTTTGGCGTCATTTCTGATGGGCTCCCACGAGCCAAAAATGGGTTTCCACGTGGAATTTCTGGATTTTCAAGCGTGAAATCCATCTTTGGCTTGTGGGAGCTGATCAGAAATTTAAGCAACTGATTATATAGCATCATCTTCTTTTTATGACATTCTCAGCGTATTTTCCATTACTTTGCATTAACAATGGAAATGACTATGCTTAAGGAAAATCTCTATATGTCTTCAGAGGATTCAAGGGACGACACAGTTAAAGTTAGTCTTCTCACGTTTTATTATACACAATTAGTTAGATTTCATGTTGCAAGAAGACCCACTCGATCATTTTTATTTTCAGATATACCAGAATTATATCGTCGCTCCTTCAAAGCTAATAGAGCGAACCGCAAGCACTCAACCCATAACTCAGCCTCCCTAATGCAAGCTCTATCTGATCCATTCAAACGGACAAGCTTGGATGACTTAAAACTTGTTTTAAATAGTCTAGATGATCAAGGATGGAAATTGAAAAACAAATTATGTAAAATCTAATCAGACAGTGATGAAGAATATGAAATTGTTAGAAAAAACTTTTTATATTTATTTGCAATGCACCGACCTCAAGACGGCGCAAGACTACACAATGGAACTCATGAAGTGCATAAACTAAATGTTAAACAATTTTTCCTTGACTGCTCAATTTCTTCATTGCGAATGTTAGATGTAGCTATGTGCAATATACAAAACCTTTCATGAGTAAATCTATATGATTTCACTAAATGTGTTGAAGAATTTCAAAAATTTATATACAGATTTCCTAAAATTTTCTATTAAATTTTCAAGTGTAATTTATTTTGCATTTAATAAAAAACAGATTATTAGAATATTCAACAATTTTAGCTCAAGACCCAGTTTTTAGAGCCAATATTACAATGCAGCTGCTTTTGTGTAATTATAAATTAGTCTTCTTTCGCTTTGTAGATGTACGTAGGAGAAACTTACTAGACAAGTCAGAGCTTGATATAGTACTTAGCATGGCTTCCAAGAAAAAACGTGAAAAACAAAACTTCACTGACCTTGTAAATTTTACCTTCTCAAAAGTAGAAGAATTTACTGGAGAGCCAAAATTCGAAATCTCGTTTGAAGAATTCGAACAAGCCTTACATAGCTCCGAATAAGAATTGTATGCTATAATTCTATAAATTAATCTTAAATGCTCTGCCTTATAAGAGCACACAGCACGAATGTTGGTAAGCACCCACTTTTTTGTAGCTGTTGAGAAATTTCACTTGGTAATAATTTAGCGCCCCATGCCGATGCTTCCTGATGAGACCCACAGCGCCATTTGGGTTCATGCCTGCTTCAATTAGGGCAATTGCTACTAATACAGGGGCTCTTCCAAGGCCAGCAAGGCAATGTATAGCAATGCATGGAGGCTTTTCTTGTAAAGGTTTTAGCTTTCTTTTTTCAAAAAAAGTATTCTTGACTAAGCTGAGCCATCTGAGAACGACTGCTTTAGGAGGGCTTGATCCATCAGTGAACTTGAATTCCTGTCTATGAGATACATGAATTTTGATTCCTTTTGACTCGAATATTCGGTCATCATACATGCCCTCACATGTCCTGACCAAATGAGCCACTCCTAGTCGTTCAAGATTATCTGCATAAGTTGCTGCATTTTCGTCGGAAGGCGCATCCATCACAACAAATTTTAGGTTTCCGCTCGAAATCAATGAAGGTCTGTTGCTGATCATTTTGTCATTTATTTATATTTGAAGTGAAATTTCAGTAAAAATTTGAATAATTTAAAAATTCAATATGGATTAAATTAATTATACTTCTTTAACCGGTTTTGTATTAGATGGAGGATTTGTAAGAATCCCTATAACTATAAGTGTCTCTGCCAATAGACATACATAAAGAACACACATCAGCCCATAAGGCGATTTATCTCCTCCAGTTAATTGGCAAACCAATCCATATAAGAAAGGGGCTGGTAAGTATCCAAACGTATTTGTTACCATCGACGCTATAGAATTTGCCAGTGCTTTCTTTTTCGATGGAACTGAACTTATCATGATGCCAGTTACTGCTGGCATCACCGCAGCCCCAAAAAATAATACAAGTCATAGCATAGCTATAAACCCTGGGAAACTCGAAATAAAAGGCACAGGAATCGCACACAGGCACCCCATGAATCCAAAAGATGCGCATACGTAAATTGCATTTTTGCCACGATATCCTCCAGTTTTATGACAAACAGCTCCTCCAGTAACCACTCCCAGGGTAGGTCCTGTAATTGTAGTTATAGCATAAGTTGGGAAAACAAGACTTGGCTGCATTTCCATCACATTCAATAAATAATCGCTAGCCCAGAATTGGATTCCTGTGACGACGAAATACAGACAGGACACACACATCATTGATATCAAATAAATTCTATTATTGACTAGTGAAAATACTTTTAGAAGCCACCTGTGTCCTTTCTGATTGAAACTTGCATTTGCGTCAAAACTAGGCTCTCCTGTTAAATGATATTTGTCATAATTAATAAATCGGGAAGGTATAAATTGGATAAGAATAGCAAATGGTATAAATGCAGCTCCTTGGATATAAAAACTTCATTTTCACTATCTATAAATTTACACACTTCAAAAGGTTTGGAAAACAGCCGTAATTGCATAGCCAAGTATTACTCCTAAAGCAACAGATAATTGAAGAAAAGTCAGCCAAAGAGTTTTCCATTGATCTGGGCCTAAAACATCAATCCATACAGGGAAGTATATGACAGGAAACACCTATTTAGAGATTACTTGGCCAAATCCTGATAAAAGCCTCATGGTATACAGCAGAAAATTATTTTGGGCCATAAGAGGAAATAATCCAACTGAGATTCCAGTCAATGCAATGGTAACTGATAATATTTTTTTTGCTTTGAATCGGTGAAAAAAGAACCCAGCTATAAAACTACCAAGTGTAAGCCCTACATATACAAGTGATCCAATCGCGCCTAATTCGACTTTTTGGAGATCAAAATCTGCTTGAATAGCTGTAGTTGCTGCAGGAATTGAGCCATGGTCCATGTTGATAAGGATATTCACAGCAAAGAATAGCATAAAGACAATAAATTCCATATTTTATATATTTTATAATTTAAAATTTTTGATTGAATTCTGACTGCTTGGAATTTGTATAAGTATAAGCAAAGCTTTTATAAGATTTAATGAAAATATAATTATGATATGCAAATAAATAGTCCTAATTTTCATTATGAAATAAGAAAAAAGCCTTTACTTATTTTTAGGTTCTTTATAAGTAAGATTACTTAGACATATCTATAAATATATTGCATAGCAGTTTTAAGCTTAAAACATAATAAAAATGGGAAACACTCTAGGAGATATGGTTAAACAAGAGTCCAAAGAGCTTCAATGAAATCTCTTGCAGTCTGACGCATTTTATTTAGAATTAACCAGCAATACTTTTCAAGACAGAACTCCCCAAGACATCTGCAAATCAGTCATAAAAAACAGCCAAAAAATAGAATGGATATGACAGATAATGCAAAAAATTACACAATCTTGAAATACACCAAACCTCGTCATAAACCTAATGTTGATGCTAAAGCATTTCTTTTTGTTTGTATTTTCTGAAGGAATTCCTTATCAATTCCTATTTCATCACAGAGCTGAAAACCACGTGGAAAACCATGATTCATCATTCCATAGACTAGTTCCTTGCCATCTTACCTATAAAGGAGAAGGTAGGACTATCTATATTAGTGTCCCTCAGTCCTTAACATATGAAAAGCAAAAAGAGCAAGCCTACTTAATCGAAACAATTAAATCGAACTTTCCACAAGTAAATGACCATATAACGAGAACAAATGAGAGGATTTATATGGTGGATGATGATGGGAGGAATGCGGACATTGATGACATCTATAGGCATTATAACGCAGAGTCAGCTGAAGATGTACTGAGTGACCCATTTAAAAGAAGCACAAAAATTTACTCAATTTTTAAAGCCAATATAAATACAACTGAATGTGACATGGATTCCCCTATGAGCATTTTCTTAAAAGAACTTATAGAAAACTTAGCAAATTCAGACACAGATAAAGAAATTCATAAAATGCAAACTGGGATAAATTTGCTTTTAATCCTTTTGTCAAGCCAGCTTTATTATGTTGAGAAACCAATCAGCAAATTAAGGTATTCTTCATTTAAACCTTCTCCTGTGATTGATATTCTTATGAATCTTATCTTATCTTATAGAACGTCCACTACAGGGTGACAACCCCAGGTACTATCACTCGCCTTGCGTCGCATCGGGCCCACATGTCGCTGGGGATGGCCTGCTTCGATCTCCAGGGTGCTTCTCGGGAGAGTGTTCCGGCTTCGAAGGCTCATGAATGAGCTACTTGCTTGGGTTGCTTTTCCGAAAAACCCAAAAAATGGATTTTTCTGGTCGGCTATCGGCAAAAAGGAAAAACACGTAGCCTGGGACGTAACGCCCAGTTTCACGCTAGGAAGTTGCCCGATTGGTCCTAACGGACTCTGCTGAGCTTCCCCTTTCCAACTCCGTGCCCTCCTTCCCCACGAGGAAAAATCCACCCCTGAGAATAGACTAAGACTAGGCTCTGAAACACACCAGAATTGCTTACCTAGTATTGCCGTCCATCTCTAGAATGGTAAAACCTTGCCGGATATAATTAAATATGAGTCGAGGCTGCATGGCCGGGAGGCCATGCCCAGACAAGACGCCATATTTAATTATGATATTCTTATGAATCAACCTATTGAAATCGGTCAGCAATTTATATGGAAACTGTTAGAAGTTACAATAAAATACTGAAAAATTGAGATGCCTAAGTTAGGGTACCTTTCAGTATTATGAAATAACAACCTTAAGAAGCTGAGAATGGATGAAAGCGTATATGTAGCACCGAGGCAAGCTTTATCTTTGTTTTTGTTTCTCCAAGGTTATTATCGTGCCAAAAATCCTTTCTCAATGAGAAATTGGGAAATTTCGTGAAACGAGATAGGCAGGCTGGTTTCTGAGTAAGGAATATTTAGACAAATAGAAAACTCAATGATTCTTTTATTGTTTTACAATTTATCGGCACACAATCCCAGCTTTCAAACCTATTTGCTTTCTCTTACAGAGCCTGAAAGATTTTTAGAGCCTATGGCATGCTATTTGTACTCAGCTCCTAAAGATTGTTTTCGACTTTATTTAACTTTAATTACAATACACAGACTTGCAAATGACAGAAACTTCATCAAATTTATCAATAATGATGTGATTCTTCAGCAAATTCCTTGGCTTCAAGATTTTCATATAGACTCAATCAGCTTACTCCCCCCCCCTCTGTGAGTGAACAAAAAAATTTTGTTCACTCATGGAGGGGTTATTTTTTTTTTTTAAAAAAATTTATATATA
Organism: Blepharisma stoltei; assembly: GCA_914767885.1. Taxonomy (NCBI): domain Eukaryota; phylum Ciliophora; class Heterotrichea; order Heterotrichida; family Blepharismidae; genus Blepharisma; species Blepharisma stoltei. The sequence continues at coordinate 359,865 of CAJZBQ010000038.1, forward strand.
AATTTTTTATATAGAAAATTTTTTTTCGAAATTTAAAAAAATCCTAATTCGCAAAAATTGGAAAGCAAATAATAATTTAATTTATAAAATTTATGTTTTAAAAAGCAATTTGTTTAAAAATTAAATAGAATTAGCTCTATTTTATTATACTAATTATCACTTATATATCAAAATTTTTTTCCATAAAAAAATTTTTCTATTAAAAAAAATTTTGTTCACTCACGGAGGGGAGTTAGGATCATTGCTTTATCTAGGATTAATAAAAATTTATAGGGAAAATATCCGTGGCACAAAAGATGAATATTTGCATGTCATTTCCTCCTCATGCTTATTTTTTCTTGCTGAGTTTTCAGTGAATCTCCATGAAATTCCAAGCATGGAGCTGCTAAACATCATAAAAGCTCTGGTAGTAAAGCATAATAAACTAATTGCTGCTGAAACGCCAGCTTCTGAAATAGATGCAAACAAGGACCTTATATATCTCTCAATTGATATTTTGACCAAAATTTTGTTTTCGACTTATACAACAAATTCTTATTTATTATACGCAATTCTCCACCATTCAGAGTTATTTACTAAGCTTAAAGAGTCAGATTTATTATCAACAAATATTGAAATTATCAATGAAATAATCAGCTACTTGTTGGCGCATATAGAAACCGAAAATATTATGGAAGGAATTAATACTTTTTGTAAGACCTTTAAATTTAGTAGGGCTCCTGAATATTTGATTTTCAAGGATATTACAAGCATTCAGTTCTTTGAAGAAGGGAGAAGATGGGAAGAATGCATAATCCCGTATCTTTGGGCTGAAACTGTGAATGGGCTAATTACTTTGCCAAATATGGAAAAGATATTGCTTTTTAAAGTATAAGTTAGTTTTAAATAAAAAGGACGAATTGGAAAATAGATTAAATTTCAGCTTCTTAGCAGTGATTTTTTTATTAATTAAATAGCTGGATAAGAAAATTGTCAGTAAGAATTTTTATATTAGCCTATAACTTAGCCTACGAGTTCCAACATATTTTTTCGAGGGAGCAAGAAAGCCAATGTTCTCCTCTTGAAATAGTATAAAATCATGAGATTGCTACTTATCTTAACAATTTAAATAGTAGGCTGCCAATGAAAAGTGGACATTTGTTTTGGGGAATGCTATATAGCAAAGAGATGATATCTCAGCTGATATTGAAAATGCTGACCAAATTGATTTTTGAAACTCTCTTAGTAGTGAACTTCCAATTTTTCCATTAGAGACCTGAGCGATCTTGAAGAAATCAATTTGCATTCATTCATACCATATAGTTTATATCAATTGAATGACTTGAGCCCTCTAAAGAAGTTTTTGCCCCGCATAACGCAAATGCGAAAAATTAATTAATTTGAGTTTGAATTAAAAAATATATTATGAAAATAAAACTTTTTTCAAGATTCTATTAATAATTATAAATGCTTATGCTAATTAATAAATAGTGTTTTGATAATAAAATTGATATATGTAGATAGATCTATAAGTTTGCTGGCTCTTTTTATTGTAATTCTTTCTAGGGAGTGAGGCGGCAAAAATTTCACAGTCCAATTTTTGCAACTCTCTTTATTGACATAAAATGATGGTAAAAATCATTTGATGAAAAAATATACCTTTTGAAAAAAAAGAGTCATTTTATGTCAAACAAAAGAGGTGGAAAAAATGATGATGAATTTTTTTCAACCTCACCCTTTTTAGGCCCATTTTTTAAGAAAATATCATAAGGAGATCTAAGAGCTTACTCAATAAAAATCTGATTGAATCTTAGAAGTCTTGCATGCATACTTCTAATTGTTTGAAATCTAAGGAACAAGTAAATTTCATACCTATATCACTCCAATACTTTAAAACCTCCTTATCATATAAATTAAAATTAAATTTCCTAATTATCTAAATAATCCTAATATAAAAAGCGACCTCGAAAATGCGATTTATTCACCAGGCCATAAATTCATCCAGCTTTATACAAATAATTAATGGAAATCAGTATTCCAAACTTTAGAGAAGTGAAAGAAGGACCGAAAACTTATATTATCTACACGATTGAAGTGGCATTTGGAGGTTGGCAGAACACTTTAGAGAAAAGATATTCAGAACTTTTAGAACTTCATCAGGTCATGAAGCTTATGAGAAGGGTTTTAAGCGCTCCGCTTCCTCATTTTCCCGGACAGCTGATATGGAAGCAAGTTTTCAAAAAATTAAAACCTGAAGAGGTCACCAAAAGAAAGGAAGACTTAGAACGATACTTGCAGGAACTCTCCAGAACTGACTGTGCGACAAATAGCCAGTATTTTATGGAATTCATAGGTATGCCTCAACGAGTCAGAAGTGAATGGATAATTGGAACACACTAAGGTGAGTTGGGAATTATTTGTTCAGAACTCAAGGTATAAAAGAATAACCATAACTATTTTTAGTAAGTGGGGCGTTTAGAGATAACTATTAAAATTAGTTAAATTCGGATATTGATAGAATGGAGAGCAGTCTATACTTTGAAAATAGGATGGGAAGTATTTGGAGTGAATTAGGGGCCATTGCTTGTGAATGAAATATTGGGAAAGATTTTAATCAGGATTTATGAGTGCGTTTCGTATACATAAAAATGGTGATGACATATCACCCGATCTCTAGACCCTATTTCTTAACACCAGCATGCAAAGGTCAAATGATGGAGATTTAGGCGGAAAGGGGTCGGTAATCCTTTATGTGTGTCGGACTGGGTTTTCCTCGAGCCTCAGGGAGCTAATCCTTGGGACTTAAAGCAGCAAGAAACTGGAGTTTCGACCCAGATAGTTGGCCTTAGACTCCAGGAGCCATGGAAGTCAAGACTGATGTGCGGATGCCCTGTTTGTGGCAAAAGAGAGGTTGTCCCTCGAGCCTCCTTGGAAGGATGAACGTGTGTGGGGTGGAAATCCCCGGCCCTGCAAGGCGAACGGCGAATCTTAATATTAATCTTAAAATGAGTGCGTTTCAGAATGCCATTTTATTGAGTTAATAAATTATATGAGATTATAAAGATGATTCATATTTGAAGAAAATTTTTGATATTTTGCAATTTTTATATGATTTTTAAAAAATATATATATTTTCTGAAATCTTAATAATCAACGTGCCAAAACTTCGTTGTCGATTTAGAATTGTCTATTATAAATATTAGTAATTTTTTAATAGAAAAAGAGAAATGAATATGAGATAAATATTTGATAAAAAAAGGAAAAAAGAGAAATTTATAGTCACACAAAGGGCCTTAATAGAAACGCTTTCTAAAATATAATTGCAATATAAATTAGTTAACCTATGAAATTTTTCTTTATTTGAACAACATTTCAAAACTCTTATCCTTTGTGCGGATATAAGAAGAATATAATTTTTATAAATCATATTATTTTTTAATAAAAATGATTAAATTTCTTTAATTATCAAAAATGCATCAAAGTAGATACAAATATCTAATTGGAAAAAATGAATGGGTAAGCATATAATAATTAAAATGTAAATAGAAAGAATAATTAATAGTTTATGCACCGATTTTTTTATCCAAAAAGAAAGAAATTGTATCAGAAACTACTCCATTTTTGGTTTCAAGTGCATGCAGTACATCGTCTTCTGTAATAATTCTTTTGCTAACCTTTTTGCATAAGCTGAATAATTTACTCCCCAATTCAAGAGAGAACAAAGCCATAGAAAAATGGCGATTTTTGAAATATTAGCCCCTTCAAGAGCAAAAGTTTTAATATAAATTTTTAGGTATCAAATATTTTAATTTACCACTATAATTATTATATTAAGATCTTTAGCTAATTTTATTAAATATACATAGTTTTGATTCTTAAACATAAATTAAATCAGAGTTTCTTTTCAAATTTTAGTATAAAATTAACCCCCTTGAGTAAAGAATGATTGTTGGATTTTGAAGAGGGAGTTATTAAAATGTTCTTCTATATTGACATCAATGCATATACCAATTTAAGGTGTATGCAAAGATCTCTATAGTTATCAAACTTAAATCAATTAGAAATTAGATCAAGGACTTTATTTGGGTAATTTTTAATGAATATAAATTATCATAAATGCTTTAATGACTTTAAACGATGGACACTTCTTATTTGACTATCACAAACAATAAACAGGTCTTCTGGATCATCAACAAAATCTTTAAGCTTATGCTGATTATTTTGCATATAAATTTCAGTTTTGATACACTCTTGTGTAGTAGCTCTTTGTTCTGAACCTATATTAAAGCTATTTTGTGTTTCATTATTATAGTATCGCTCTGAGTCACAGCTTGGCTCTTCTTTTTCTTTTTTTATTGCCACTTGTGCATTTTCACTATCTTGATTTATGTTACTCCACGTGAGCGAACAAAAAAATATTGTTCTTTCAAGGAGGGGTTTATAAACCAAATTTGCTGTAAATACCATTTTTGATTCCCGAAGTTTCTATTGTTTGGCCTTTTCTAGCAGAATTCTCAAGCATTTGATTAGTTTTTTTATTTGAAAAATCAATTTCATTTTCTTCTTTAGAATTTCCTACATCAAATAATATTTCAGGATTCACGCAGTGCTTTTTATATAATCTTAGATTGTTTTGGTGATATATTTTATCTAGAGGCTTACTAATTAAATTTCTTTGGCATTGGCTCAATAATTTCAGCGCCTTTTGGCCTTTTATTTGCCCTTCATTTTTTCTTTTTAATTGATTTTCTAGGAATATTGGTTTATTTGGTGTTTTTTCATTCTCACGTAAACAAGTTTTTTTCTTTGCTTCCAAGCCATCTAATGTATCTTCTCCTTCTGAGCTATCTGTTTCAAGAGGACTTTTGGATTGAATAGGAATTTTCGATGCATTTTGTGCAATCATAAACTCAGCTTTGATATTTTCATTCATAATTAGTTCTGCAGCGACTTTTTCTTTTGCATTCATCACATATTTTCAATGGTATCTCAAGCTTTCACTGCTGTGTTTTACTCCTTCTTTCACAATTCCATCCCAAAATGATATAACCCCTGTGTTTCCAAACGTCCTCTTTACATAGTCAAGCATTTTTTCTTCATCCTCTATAGTGTATCTAGAGCGCTTAGCAGCTTTGGGTTCTTCTCTTTTTAGCTCGTATTTACTTAAATCCAATAGTCTTTTAGCTTTAATTGAATCATAGATGAACTTATAAGAATATACTTTGTATTTTTGGGTACACACAGAAGTGTGCCCAGGCTCATAGGGTAAAAGACATATAGAATATTCCTTGCGTTTTGTAAATAGAACTCCTCCGTATTTGAAGATAATTTTTTTAAGAGCATTTCTTTCTGGGCATGGAATCATAGAAAATACAAGTTTCTGATTCCCCTTACCTTTGAAGATTTTATAAGTCATTTTCAAATTTATAATTATGTAGGCAATAGAGAAAAATGGGCTTATTTTTATATTAGAATAAATGCAATTTTCATATAGATGGATTCATTAAAAATAAGTAAAATAATTGCCTCAATGATGATATTTTTGTTTTTTGAGATTGAAAGCACAGCTAACAATGAAATTAAGCTTATTTATTCAAAATGAAATTTAATAGAAATTAGGATAATATTTTTTGCAATTTTTGAGGAGTTCAGTCTTCAAATTTATTTATCTGCAAAACTATGGCAATTTTTGAAGAGTTCATCTTCGATTTTATTTATCTGCAATACTATGAGAAATATGGACAAATCAAATTTTCCCTCCATTCTAATATATAAATGATAGGATGCTTATTTTTATTTTTGACTATTGTCACAAGTCAAACTTTAGTCGAAAACTTATATAAAAAAATTGAAAGAACTAAAGGACAAATTACGATTGAGGCGGGCGCAGCTGTAGTCCACTTAAGTGATGATGAACTTGAATTTTTGCTTTATAACTCAGACTCAGATTGGTTTATCATGTTTTATGACTCACTAGAGACCGATTCGTTTACAGTGAATAATACATGGAATATGGCAGCAAGGTACATAAAGCATGAAGGCTATAATGTGACATTAGGAAAAATTGATATCCGCGATCAAAGAAAAAATTTTATACGTTTAAGGCTTTCTAAATATCCTTGCGCAATCTATCTTGCTGAAGAGCATTACTATCAATTAGAACTTGAGTTTCAGATGGATGAAATTTTATCTGTAATCAGAAATAAAACATATTTAGCATATCCTAAAAAAGAATTGCCACTGTCTACTCGTGGCATTTTTGGATTGTTGTCTTATTTTCGTGTTGGATACTTTATCGCTGGATTTATTTTTATAGTGGCTTTGACATTAGGAATTTCAAAGCTTATTAGGATGAAAAAGAAATATAAGGCAACGATTATCAAGAAAAATAATTAAATCATTATTTAAAAAAATACTGAAATTTTAATGGGATTGTGTAATGAGATATAGATAAATAGTAAATGGGAATTAAACTATCTCCCACCTTTATGAGCGAACAAAAAAGTTTTGATCGCTCAAGGAGGGTTTAATTTATTTTAAAAAATTATATATAAATTTTATAGTAATTTTTTTTTTCGAAATTTAAAAAAATTCCATTTTGCAAACTTTATGCTATAAAATGCAGGCTGTTTAAAATCCAACCAATATGGCTAAAAATTTCATTATATTAATTATCAATTATAATTTAAAATATTTTTCATAAAAAAATTTTGCTCGCTGAAGGAAGGGTGTTTTTTTTTACCCAAAAAATAGGTATTTTCCTATGTTTTTGTTTTCGCTTGTGGAGGATTAAGGCATATTTGAGAAATGCATCTAATATTTATCTAAGCTCAATCGCTCTTCATATTCTCACTTTTTTGATAAAAATTAGCTCATATTTTAATATCCAAGCAGCGAATAAAACTAATAATATTTGCCCAAACATTTTTATTGGGTAGCTCCAATTTTCCAATAAAAGAGCTTTCCATGAAATCCCAGTCATAATTTTAATATCAACACAAATTATTCCATTAATTAATTTTATTTGATCATCTATTTATATGTCGAGATTTAATGCAAAATAGGTGTTAATAAAAATGTTTGACAAAAAGAAAGACGACCTGCTGGAAGATATTGAATCTTCCAATGCAATAGCGCAAGAAATTTCGTCAGATGGGCTTAAACTATCAATTTTAAAATTTCTCGAGAAAGTTTTCAAAGTAAAATATCACAACAAAATGAACTACAGAAACCAATTAATTTTCGAGATAACTACAAATATTGTTATAGCTCTTCAAATGCTCTCTCTTATTTGATATCCTGATATGAATATCAAGCAATGAAATAAATACAATAGTTTATGAAATTTTGTCAGGTATTTTAACTTAATTTCTATATGCAGCGAAATTGATGCAATAGTTTTGGGCTTTTATGGGATAATTTCTCTGATATTGTTTTGCATTGCTAGTTGGTTAAGCATGAAACGTCCACCGCTGCCAATACCAAGCTACCTAGCCTTGATAATAAGAAATATAAGAATATTCAGTGTGTTTGCGTCTAAATTATTAAAATGCGATTTATAGCATATTTACAAATATATTTAATACTTTATTTTATATCCCTGCTATTAAAAAATTTTTATATGGCTAGCAAATTTAGCTCATATTTTTGAATTAAATTTAAATGAGATATATCATGCTTTATATGTAAAATAAGTTATTGAAACAAACTTAATCTATTAAAATGCATTTAATTTAGTGCAATCAATGCTAAATATTGTATGCGTCTATGATGCATAATTATGTTGAAATTGATTTATTTTGTGTTTATCCATTTTAGAGCAGAATCGGTTGAATCCGTTTTTAAAATGTGATAATTAAGAGAAATCCAGTGCATTTCTCTATTAACTATCTTATTTATTAGTCTAAAACTTTTTACAATATAAAAATGTTGTATATTCCCAGAGATATGAAATAAAGTATTAAACATATGTGTAAGAATTCTACAAATCTCGTTATAATAGCATAGGCACGAAAATACCACAATAGCCCTTATATTTCTTATTATCAGGACTAGGTGATAAACATAAAATGGCCGGTGACGAGCAATATTTTCTATCTGGGCAGGTGCTCTTATATATATCCAGACTACTTTTGGTGCAGAGATCTGCCCATTGTTGGGTTAGCCTCGAAGCGAGAGGTTCAGCAAATTTTTTAGCAAACAGCGCCAAAACGCCCGATAGACGCAGGGCTTACCTACCCAAGCTGCTTTTAGCCTCTCCTAAAAATCTGCTCAAGCACATTAAGTTTTTCTCTCGGAGATGATCTGGAGAAAAAGAGAAGATAGACGAAGATCTCAGGGCTAATCTCTCCAATCTAAAAGAGTCCATCAATGAATGATTAAGTTACACAGGGTTGGGCAATCTGGCACTTGGGCTGGAAATGGAGGTTTATGCCAAATCTGCTTTGGCCTGATCAGTAGGGAGAATGCCTCTATTGAGAAGCTGGGGTTTCGGCCCAGGCTTAGGATGCCTTGAGGGGCCAGCAGGCATTCGCCTGCAGAATGCAAAGCACTTCAGGAAGCTGGGACTGTAAATACTGATTGTAATCTAATTTAATCTAATCAAGACTAGATAGTTTGACATTGAAGGGGGGGTGTTTTATGCTTGAATAGCTATTTTCATATTTGTAGCTGTTCTTGGCTATTTTAAAAAAGAAGCTCCAAGCATAATTACTGCATTAACTCAACAAATTATAAGTTTTATTAGCACCATTGCATATATTCCTGGGCTTTTGTTCTTTTCAATGATTTTTAAGTATTCTTCTTTTGGCTATGCAGAAATATATTAACTAATATGATGGAGATGACCACCCATCCTTTTGACTCAATTTTCTCAACACTCTATGGAATGCCTAGCTGGGAAGCAAGCTGAGAAGCAGGTGGCATCCTTAGTGCATATTGGGCCTGTGGTTTTCTCTGCCGTATAAATTTTAAATTCTAAGGTATGGGTTTTTACCTCCCTGTAACTCTTGGAAAGGAAACGGTCAGCGAAAGATATAAAAAACCAGAGCAATAAGACTCCTCTCTGGCCTGCAAGACAGCATGCACCTAGCAAAATACAGGGAGCTATCTCCCGCGGAATCAGCCATAACTTCCGCCCTCCGTAAGCGAGCACAGCCATCGGAAAATCTCTATGTTTTTGGTAGCACACACTCTCCGTGAGCGAACAAAAAATTTTTTATGAAAAAAGATTTGATATATAAAGTGATATTTACTATCATGAAATTCCTATCTAATTTTGTTTTATTTAAAGCAAATTTTACAAATTGAATTAGTTTTGGCGTCCCAATTTTGTGAATTGGATTTTTTACTATAAATTTCTTTCTTAAAATATGATCCCCTCCATAAGTGAACAAAAATTTTTAATTTACACACGGGGAGCCAGACAGTCCAATCCGGTTGTGCAAAACTCTACTGTAGTATAAGGAAGGCGCCTGTCGGGATACCTCTGTGATGATGAGCATAAATGGCGAACAACGAATACTAATCTAATCTATCTATACAGAGATAAAAGAATTTCATGGGAATAAGTCAGTGAGCCAGCTGGACTATGGTTTTATCGGCGCTGCCTTAGGCATAATATTCGATTTTTTATTAATTTTGCTCGCTATTTCACATGAATTACTTACAGCAGACTTAAGGCATACTTTTGCCAGCAAAAACATTCGTGCTAGGTCTCATTCTACTATAGATGTAGAAACTCTCCTCTTTTATCCAATTCAAGTATTTTTGTATCTTTTCGTAGGAAATTCTTCTACAGTATATTATCAATTATCTTTGTTCATTATTGGTGGGCTGTTCACAATACATATATTATATTATCTTCCTTATTACACTCCTGTAGGAAACTCAATTGAGTCGAGTAGAATGAGTATGTTTACAATAACAATAATCTTTTTTTTTATTGGTTATGCCTTAGATGATGCAGGGGTCTTTGCTTTACTAGGAGTATGCTTGCAGATTTTTATCGCTGGAGGCACCACAATTATAGCGTACTCTAGCTACAATAAAGCTCACAAAAGAAAAAACGAAATAGCCACACAATATGATTTCGAGTTAAAAATTAGGCATCTATTAATGAACAAATCAACAGATAATCGCAAAAAAGTTATTGACAGCTTTACTTATTTCAGCAAACAAAAAAAATTTATTAGAAGCAAGCTTTTTGTTATATGAGAAACTTATTACTGCATATTTATCCTAAAAGACGAAAGATTAGCTAGAATAAAATTTTCAAAAATTATCAACTATAAGTCAAGCCCAGAAGCATGAATTCAAGAATTAAAAATCATCAAATGGTTTGAAGATAATAAATCCAATGTCTTTGCAGAAACAAATTTTTTAGAGTATTTAATTGAGCTTGATAAGGTAAAAACTCAAGATAAAAGCATGTGCTTCATGCTTTTGAAGCTGTGGAATGAAATTACAGCTCATAAACCTAGGATAAACTCTCTTAGAAAATATGTAGCCAAGGTCGCAGAGAATATTTCATATGCGAAAACTTCTTATAAAAATCTTATAGGAATTCATAAGCATGCTTATGCTTTCGAAATATATGGAACTTTTCTGCAAGATATTGCTGGTGACTATGAAGAAGGAGGGATTATTTTGAGAAGAATGGATGGACATAAGGACCATGATTTAATGATTGGGGATGAAAAAAGATTATCAACCTTTAGAGATCGATATGGAATCATGCTAATTTCAGCTAATGAAGGGACGTTTGGAGAAATTACATATTTAAACGAAAAAGCTGCCCAGCTATTGAGCGCCCCTTCAATAGAAGCACTTGGTACTCCTTTTTCTAATTATATACCTGAAAACTACAGTGGAGTCCATGATAGTTATATGAAGCAGTTTGCGGAATCCTGCATACACCCTGAAGTTGGCAAGCCAAATGATTTTTTTCTGCAAAACGAGAGGGGGTATTTAGTAGAATGCCAAATGATTATCAGATATACAGCTTTTAGTAGCTCTTCTTTTTTCTTGGTATCTATGAGACCTAACTCCCCCCTCCGTGAGTGAACGAAACTATTAGAAAAATCCCTATTTTTTTGCCTAAAAACCCACCTCCGTGAGTGAAACAAAATTTTTTAATAGAAAAAGTTTTATGGAAAAAAAATTTTGATATATAAGTGATAATTATCATGATAATCTAGAGCTAATTCTGTTTAATTTTAAACTAATTGCTTTTTAAAACATAAATTTTATAAATTAAATTAATATTTGCTTTTCAATTTTTGCTAATTAGGATTTTTTTTAAATTTCGAAAAAAAATATTTTCTATAAAATTTATATATAAATTTTTTAAAAAATAGAACAAAATTTTTTTGTTCACTCACGGAGGGGAGTAAGAATACCACAAGGCAGATGGCATATTTGACTGAAACCGGAATGATAATAAACTACACTCATTCTTTTCCAAGCCATCTTAATTATGAAAATCGATCTTTAAGGAGCCAATCCATTACACAGCTAATCCCAAGCATAAAGATGACTGAAATGAAGCCTTATGAGCCATATCTCACTCACATACGTACAAAAGAAGTCGGCTTTGTCCACGTAATCAAGCAGCTCAAGCGTTCTCTGATCCATTTACTATTGCTAATTCACGATGAAAAAGAAATCAAAATTTGGAAAGAAGGGCTTGACCAAGAACAATTAGACTATTTCAATAAAGATATAGACAATAGTGATATAATAAATCCAGCTTATACAGTGCTAAATGCAACAGAAACAGTTTTTTATTATGGGTCTCATTATAGCGAAAAGAGATTATCATATATCAGAAAATCATTTGATGAAAATGAAAAAGATGAAGAAGAAACAGATGGGAAAAACCAAACTCTTGAAGTCACAACTATTGAAGAAAAAATGGGCAAAGATTTAGATGACGATGAAAAGGTGAATACAGATGGATATCAACCTAATAGTCCAACTATTAATATGCATCGTAATTGAAATTCAGATCATATTAAAAAGGTTATAGAGGATGCATCAAGAAAAATTAAGATTTTTCAGTGAGTTTTGTTTGCTACGGTAAATTTAAAGTAGGTAATTGCTGTGATTTGCACTAATGTTGGGATTGTAGCTTATATGTATGAGGAAATAAACCATACTGGATCACTTAAAACTTTTGAAAACCTTGGAGAAATCGCTTATAATTTAGGAGTTACGGCAAATTTTGCAAGTCTGTTAGAATTCGGCATGGTAACAGGCCAATCCAATGTTGCAGAAAATAAAGAGAGGCTAACGAACTCTATTGAAGAGCTAAGATCTTTAGAAAATACAATACTTGATGATTATTCCAGCTGAAAATATTGCTCTTATTCTGAAATTGTTAAGGATCCTATAATCCCCACTTGATCTTTTGAATTTGGACCACAAATTTCGCATCTGAATTTATATGACCAAGTGGAAAAATTCATTTATCATGTAAATTATATATAGGGACAAAACATGCTCTCTAATATTAACCAAAATATAAGCTATATGGATGATTTCAAATTTCTATTTATTAATAGCTTAGGCTTTACCTATCATTATACATATTATTCACTGGATGGGCTGATTAGCTGTGAGCATGATAGAATAACTAATGAAGGAGTAATTGTGACAGGACTGATATTTTTTGGGCTGGGATTTCTTACCTTATGCATTTTGATATTGTCTTATTTTGCCTTTGCAACCAGTAAGAAAAGCGATATCTTTTGAAATGCTATTAAAAAAAGCTCTCATTTAGCTTATCATGCACTTATGGGGGCATGTATTGATAGGTTAACAACTGTGCATGGGATCACTTATAGAGGCTGCCTTTGAGTAGCGCTCTAAGCGCCCGAGACTTCCCGACGAAGTCTGGGCGGTGGTTTGACCAGCTGATGTTGGTCAAACCAACATCCAAAATGACAAATTCTTCTTATACAGAAGGTTTGTCAAATTGGATGCTGGTTCGACCAACATCAGCTGGTCAAACCACCGCCCAGACTTCGTCGGGAAGTCTCGGGCGCTTAGAGCGCTACTTAAAGGCAGCCTCTATATCTGTCAGAAGAAAACAATGTAAATAATTTTAAAAAGAATGACAGCGGTGAAGTAATATCAAGGACTTATTGGAGATATATTTGACGACTTATTATTCTGCTCATATTTTCTTCTATATTTTATTTAATTACAGGATTCTGGCTTTATGGAGACTGCCAAACTTATATGCTTCATCGGTCTGAGTTGCTAGTGAATTTTATAAAAAGAAGAGTCGAGCTATCAAGGATGAGTTTGTTTGGTAGAGAATTGTCAGATCCACTGATGAGCCATCGATTTCCGGAATCTTATAGTTTCGATGACTCTAATGAAGAATTTAGCAGAGCAAATAAAACCTTCTGAGATGGATTAGAGCAATTAAAGGAGTATTCCTTAAAAGAACTCATGTCGAATGAACTCAAAGTAAGGATTTTTGAAAATATTGATACTGATAATGAACTACTTCAGTATGGAACATATTTAGCATCACAAATTGTTGCATGTGACGTTAATTCCATAACTCAGAGTTATCGATTTGGGTCTTTTGATGTAAAAAACGAAATTAATCAGAATGTGCTAGATGTAAACGATGAAGTAGGAACAGACTGACAAATGGCAAATAATGATTCAAAAGACAAAATATACAACCAACTATACATTATTATTTATTTTACTCTTTCGTACTCTATAGCAAGTTTCTTTCTATTCATAGCATTTTATATGCCATTTCTTTCAGAGGAAAAGAAATTCCTTTTAAAAGTGCAAATAATATCATCAATTATTCCAAATAACATCAAAAATCCAAAACAAAGCATTTAACAAAGTTGAGCTATCTATATAGAATAATAAATGTTAATGGTTTAGTTTAATAATTTATAATATTCTCTTATAATAAAGATTTACTTTACTTTATATAAGAAAGAAGCAAATATTCCTTCTTCTAAATGATTAGATTGAAGGGAAATCTTCGCCATTAAAATATTCAAAAATTCTAACTCTTGTTTAAGAATTATTTCAGAAACTAGCAAAGAAGATGAATTACCATTAGGTAAAGCTCTTTCTTTTCTTTTCTTTTTAAGCACTATGCCATCAACTAATTTTTTATAATTTTTCTGCGCATTTTTTCAGTTTGTATTAACCATTTCATTATAGCATTTATTCAAATCTCTTATTGTTACTTCAGTTTCATCTGAAAAAATATCCAAATAAAATCTGAAGGAAACAACAAAATTCGGAATTATGCTATTAAGCAGCCACATAAAAGGCTCATAGTCATCATTCAAAATCATTTTTGATTTTAGACATGCTATGGCAATCATCAAAAAAGGATTCGTAATAAATTTTTCTATTGGTATTTTTCGTATAAGAATTGACAAAAGAACTAATTCCAACTCTCCCATCATCAGATTATTAGCAAAGAAATTAAGAACTCCATAACTCTGAAACAGAGCTTGCTTAATTGTGGGAATCAAAGAAATCTGGTGAAGAATATGCTGCCGAAAGTATGGTAAAGGAGAAGACCGATATTGGGACATCAGTCTACGATAAGATTCAAGCTGATGCTTTGGTCATTTTTTACCTTCAGCCTCATCAATATCAAGGGAGACTTCTAAGGTATCGAGCTCGATTTGTTGAGGTAAAATATTTTGATCCATTTATTATTTAGAAACTATATCATAATTCTAGAAACTAAGGCTGGCTTATACATAAAAAATATCAAAAAATACTTCTCTGATGTTTTATAATATGAATTTGATAATTATTGAATTATAATATTACAAAATTTTCCCTGCCTATTGATAATTCCCATAACTAATAAAATGCTAAAAAGGGCTATGCCGATCATTAGCAAAACAGAAATAATCGATACTAAAGATTTATAATACAATAATAAAATATCTATATAAAATAATGATATCTAGATTCTTTTTGATTTTTACAAAACTTTTATTTTTATTTTATTTTTATAGACTTAATAAGGCATTTTAACTAATTAAAATTTAAAAAAAAATTAAAATTAATAGTTTTGCTGCTGCTAATAATAAATCTTATAAATCTATAGAACCTATAAGCAATTTAAGAAGCAGTCTTTAATTTCTAAAATAAATAATATTCTAAATCAGAATAATTATTGTAAAATTATGAAGAATAATAAATTTATTGTTGGAAAATAATTAAATTTGAAGACACGCAAGCAAATAAAGAAATTATTCGCTCTGTTTAAGATATTTTAGTCTATTCTGCTGCTTAAAGGATTTAGTTAGAAAGGAACTCATTGATTTTCTTGGAATTTTATTTTTAAAAAGTTTAAAGCCTAACTCAATTAAACATCGTTATCCAGTCCTTTTTAAGAAAAGTCTTGCTATGACTGGCATAATACTGTTTTATATTGAGAGTATATTATACACGGTGGATTATAAAGTATTGGAAAATATAATTCAATTTGAAAAGAGTTTTCAGATGCATGAGGGGTTTTGTATTCGGCATCTATAGTTTCGATAGCTCTTTTTAAGAATGAAGTAGAGTCAATAAAACATTATGATGTGTTTAGATATTTAAATGAATCCTCCTTATTTGAAAAGTAAATTTTTCGAAAAATGACACTAAATAGGGTATATAGAAATTTCATAGAAAATTGTCAGTTCCACTGATAAGCTATCGATTTCTTATAGTTTCGATAACTCTAATGAAGAATTCAGAAGAGCTAATAAAACCTTCTGAGATGGAGTAAAGCAATTAAAGGAGTATTCCTTAAAAGAACTCATGTCTCATGAATTAAAAGTAAGGATTTTTGGAAATATTGACACTGATAATGAACTGCATTATTCATCTTTACTCTTTCGTACTCTATAGCAAGCTTCTTTCTATTCATAGCATTTTATATGCCATTTATTTCAGAAGAAAAGACATTCCTTTTAAAAGTGCAAATAATATCATCATTTATTTCAAATAATGCACAAATCAAAAAAAAAGCATTTAACAAAATCGAACTAACTATATAGAATAATAAATGCTAATGATTTAGTTTAATAATTTATAAAAATTGAAGATTTATTTTAT
This sequence comes from Blepharisma stoltei, assembly GCA_914767885.1. Classification (NCBI taxonomy): domain Eukaryota; phylum Ciliophora; class Heterotrichea; order Heterotrichida; family Blepharismidae; genus Blepharisma; species Blepharisma stoltei. Next base: position 375,957 of record CAJZBQ010000038.1, read on the forward strand.
TTTAACTTATATATGAACGAAGCAAAGTTTATTATATAATATATTCTCTAATTACCGAATATTCCTTCTTCTAAGTGATTAGATTGAAGGGAAATCTTCGCCATTAAAATATTCAAATAACTCTGACTCTTGTTTAAGAATTATTTCAGAAATTAGCAAAGAAGATGGATTACCATTAGGTAAAGCTCTTTCTTTTCTTTTATTTTTAAGCACTATGCCATCAACTAAATTTTTATAATTTATTTGAGCATTTTTTCAGCTTATATTAACCATTTCATTATAGCATTTATTCAAATCTCTTATTGTTACTTCAGTTTCATCTGAAAAAATATCCAAATAAAATCTGAAGGAAACAACAAAATTCGGTATTATGCTATTAAGCAGTCACATAAAAGGCTCATAGTCATCATTCAAAATCATTTTAGATTTTAGGCCTGCTATAGCAATCATCAAAAAAGGATTCGTAGTAAATTTTTCTATTGGTATTTTTTGTATAAGAATAGACCAAAGAACTAATTCTAACTCTTCCATCATCAGATTATTAGCAAAGAAATTAAGAACTCCATAACTCTGAAACAGAACTTGCTTAATTGTGGGAATCAAAGAAATCTGGCGAAGAATATGCTGCCGAAAGTATGGTAAAAGAGAAGACCGATATTGGGACATCAATCTACGATAAGATTCAAGCTGAAGTTTTGATCATTTTTTAACTTCAGCATTATCAATTTCAAGAGAGATTTCTAAGGTGTCAAGATCAATCTGTTGAGATAAAATATTTTGATCCATTTATTATTTAGGAAACTATAGCATAATCCTGGAAACTAAGGCTTATACATAAAAAATATCAAAAAATATCTCTCTTATGCTTTATAATCTGAATTTGATAATTATTGAATTATAATATTACAAAATTTTCCCTGCCTATTGATAATTCCCATAAACTAATAAGATGCTAAAATAGGGCGAAATGCCGATCATTAGCAAAACAGAAAAAGTCAATGCTAAAGATTTATAATACAATAATAAAATATCGTTATTTGCAGATTTTTGAACTTTACCATCTATATAAAATAATAAAATCTAGATACTTTTTGAATTTTATACAACTTTTAAATGAATTTTATTTTTTATAGATTTATAGTTTGATCTCTGTTAATAAATCTTATAAATGTTAGATAGCCTGCAAGTAATTGAAGAAGCAGTCTTTTATTTTTAAAATAGTAATATTCTAAATCAGAATAATTATTATAAATTATGAAGAATAATAAAAATTATTTTGTAAATAATTAAATTTGAAGCCAACACAAGCAGATAAAGAAATTATTCCCTCTGTATTAAATATTTTAGTCTATTCTGTTGCTTAAAAGATTTCGCTAGAGTGAGAAAGGAGTTCATTGATTTTCTTGGAATTTTATTTGTAGAGATGTTTAAAGTCTAACTCAGCTATATCAATCACATTTAATATTTAATATTAATTAGCGATTTTGCGAGATTTTATTATTTTTATTATTATTTATCTTTTAAAGCGGTAAATCCGCACTTCACTTGCTTTTAATCAACCTTTTCTTCTATCACAAAAATCACAATTCACTCAAAAAATCTCCAAACTTAAAAATTGATTTTGCGAGATTTAATTCTTCAACTTCTTCTTATAGTATTTAATTTTGATCATATCAGCAGCTTTATCTGTCCTTATTAGGAAAAGTCTTGCTATGACTGGCATAATAGTGGAGAGTTAATAGTTTTATATTGAGGCTATATCTAATCGGTGGATTATAAAGTATTTGAAAATTTTATTTAATTTGAAGAGAGTTTTCAGATTCACGATGGGTTTTGGATTCAATATCTATAGTTTTATAGCTCTTTAAAGAATGAAGTAGAGTCAATAAAGCATTATGATGCGTCTTAGATAGTTAAATGAATCTTTCTTATTTGAAAAGTAAATTTTTAGGAATATAGACACTGATATAGGGTAATTTTCTTTTGTTTTGCTTAAGCCCAAGTCCTTGAACATTATGCGAGCCAAAACAAACATTCAAGCCTTATGTGAAGAAGATATTGGCTTGCTCCTCCCATCCTTGATCGAACAATTGACTGTAAAAATTACTAAAAATTGGGGAAAACAAAATCCATTCTTGATCGAACGATTTTCATATTATGTAAATTTATTTATATACAAAAATACATTAGTTATCGAAAGCTTGGGAAGATGTGCCTAATGAAGTTGTTTTCAGAGGCTTTGAGATGACAGGAAGCTACGAAATCAACCGTCGGAAATGCTTTAGTCATCAACCTGGACCTATAAACTTAATAATCTAAAAATTAGAGATTCTTTAAAATTTAAAAATTTTAATTCAATAAGGGAACAAATTAAAATATATACAGTTTAAAGGGGTAACTAATAAATCAAAATATTAAAATTGGTATTCTTATAAAATTAATTCAATTTTTTGTTGTAAAAATAATTATTAAATACTCTTAACCCTCTTATTTAAAAGTATATAAAAAAACAAAAACATTTATTTTTTATTTTAACCCCCATTCTTGATCGAACGATGGCGAGCCGTTCGATCAAGGATAGGAGGGGAGTTAGAGAAAGAAGGCCTCACACTATATTGAGATCTTTTAATACCGTGCATTTAGTGGGCACCGCAATCATTTCATACTGTACTAATTCTCAATCTTAAAAACAATGATTCTAAAAATAAAATTAGCTAAAGGTTAGGAAATAAAGACGAATACAGAACAATTTATTAAATAGCAATAATATCCACGAGAAGAATTATAGATAGTTATATATTATGCCTTTACATAATAAATGTGCATGTATTAAATAAAAAAAACGCAACCCCCTTTTTTATTAAGCAATATATCATGCAATTATTCTTTTGTGCTGCAGAAAAATTCTTGACTTTCATAGTGTGTCTACAAACATATTATGGCATCGCTTAACTATTTTTAAGTGTATTCTTTTATATGAAGCTCTTATAAATTTTCACCAATAAAAATGTCTAAGTTTTAAAAATGTAAATGAATAAGTTACAAGACAAAAATAAGCTTATAAAAAAAGTTCAGCTAATTATGCAGAATAAATAGCATTTAGTGATGGTTTATTTTATTTGATTATTTGTTGATTAACAATCGCATCCAAATTGATAAAATCCTCATAATGATAGAAGGAGAAATTATTATATTAAAATACTATTTATGGCGATAATTTTATGCAAATTTTGAATTATTACATCTGTATCCTTTTATCTAATTTTAGATTGAAGGAAAATCTTCGCCATTAAAATATTCAAATAACTCTAATTCTTGATCAAGTTCGATTTCAGGACATTTTGCGAAAGGAAAATTATCATTAGGCAAGGCTCTTTCTTTTCTTTTCTTTTTAAACACTATGCGATCCACTAAATTTTTATAATTTACTTGAGCATTCTTTCAGCTTGTATAAACCATTTCATTATAGCATTTATTCAAATCTTTTATTGTTACTTCAGTTTCATCTGAAAAAATATCCAAATAAAATCTGAAGGAAACAACAAAATTCGGTATTATGCTATTAAGCAAGCACAAAAAGGGCTTATAGTCATCATTCAAAACCATTTTGGATTTTAAGCCTGCCATAGCGATCATCAAAATTGGATTCGCGATGAGCTTTTCTTTTGGCATTTTTTCGATAAGAATCGACCAAAGCACTAATTCCAATTCAGACATCATCAAGCTCTGAGCCAAGAAGTTAAAAATTTGATAACTCTGGAACAGAGCTTGCATAATTTTTGGGCTTAAGGAGATCTGGCGAAGGATAAATTGCCGAAAATATGAGACAGGAGAATTCTGATATTGAGCCATCAACTTGCGATAGGACTTAATTTGACGCTTTGATCATATTTTTCCTTCACTAGATATGCCTTCGTCGATATCAGGAAGGATTTCTGATTCTTGGAATTCCATCGTCTTAGAGAACATATTTTTATGCATTTATTAATGGTTTAAGCCATATAAGTTAATTGCGGAGTCTGAAATTATATAGGAAAAAAAACATCAAAGTGGTTTTTGAAGCTTTATAATTAATTTTATGGCAATTATTCATTAGCCATTTTAAGTTTAAGTTTAAGTTTAAGTTTAATGAATTACTCTGGCAAGTTGCCTTTAGTCTTCTTTTACTTGAGGTTCAGCTACATTAGCAGCTCAGAATAACAGTAGGTGGACCGGTCTAACTGTCAAACCGCTAAAGTTAATAAGCCCCGCTAAGACTTCTCTAGTCAGTGCCAGCCTCAGCACCAACCTCTTCTCTTCAATCCGAGACTCTCAAGAAGCTTGACTCCTCTCACTAAGCTCGGATAATAGGACCCTGACCTGTTTAACAGGAGTTAGGACCTATCCCTAACTGAAATTTTTTATATTGTGCATTAGCCATTAAATATTTTATTATAAACCGACATTATAGAGTTAAAAAGGGTAAGTCGCTTACTTTGGGTAATAATAAATAACTAATCTAAAGGTTTTAAAATGCTTTAAATAAAAGATCTACACAAAAATAGCTATTTATAGGTTCCATAATTTTCTAGCGATCAATAACATACCTATTAATAAGTTTGCAGCTAAAAGTTAAGTATATTAATAAGTAAAGCTGTAGAGAATTTAAGAAGGATACTGGATAGGATTCAATATGACTGGAAAATAAGGAAGTTACACATGAGAATAAAAATATGAAATCTATTAATAAAAATTTTTTATTATAGAGAGAATTTTCTAGCTTCATTAATATTATAAAAAAGAGTTCTTTTAGATTTTATTAAGTAAGGCATCGTTATATTTAATTAATAGTTAAAAATGGGATCAAAATGCTCTAAATCGAACAACAAACCTGAAAACTCTAAGTCATTAAGCTTTTCTATGGGAGACGTCGAAACAGGTCCAGATAAAGGAAATTCAAAAAAAAATTCCTCTAAGATATGCATTCTTAATGAATCTTACACGCAACTCGCTCGTATTGAGGAAATGCTAAAACAAGACCCCGAAAATCCTGAGCTAAACGAAGAAATGGGCCTTTACCTCTACAACAAAGCCAAATATGAAGATTCAGCTCCTTATTTTGAAAAAGCAATAGAATTTGATGGAAAATTGTCAATGAAAAGCTTAATGGCAGTAGGAGATCTTGAAACACAAAAAAATCAGTATGAAGAAGCAATAGAATATTATACTAAAGCTCTTTCTATGGATCCATCTGTAGCTGAAATACATGAAAGATTAGGCGAGCTATATAGTAAGGTAAAAAACCAAAGCGAGAGCTTAAATCACCTAGAAGAAGCTGTAGAGCTTGATCCAAAAAACTGTGAATATGGCACGAATTTAGGCCTAATGTATTTAAACATGCATCAATACGAGGAATCTATCAAATGCTTTTTAAAGGTTTTAGAAATAAACCCAGAATTTCCAAAAGCCCACAATAACTTAGGAAACGCTTATAGAAAAATTGGGAAACCTAAAGAAGCAATCCATCATTATTTGCAAGCAATTGAATGCACTCCTAAAAGGAAATTCCCAATAGCTCACATTAACCTAGCGACAACCTATTTTTATACAGGAGACACTATTTCTGCTCTACGACATTTTGAAGAGGCCTTACAAGTAGGCTCCAACATTCATAAAGTAATGGTAACCAAAGGTTATCATTTATTATTCAAAAATTCTAAAACAAAGCAAGGGATAGAGTGCTTATTAAGACAGCAATACAACGAAGCTGCATCCATACTGCAAGAAGTCCACCAAACCGACTTAGAAAATCCAGTAGTAAACTATTATCTTGGCCTTACTTATAGCAAACTGGATGATTTGAAATCTGCAAATATCTGCTTTAAAAAAGTGATTGAGTAACTTTTATTTAGACTTGGCAAAAAACCTATTCATAAAAATAAACAGTTTATCAAGCATTTTATGAGAAAAGCCCAAAAAGCAATTATCGATGTTACTGAAAGCGGGTCTGAAGATAATGTAGTTTATGAAATCTCAGATACATCAATTTCGCTTGGGCCGATAAGAAGAAGCTCTGAAGTATTTAAAGTAAGGGCAGGAGGGACTTATGAGTTTGCGCCAATAAAAGCTCCAAGTCCTACCGAAAGTCCTGAGGTCTCCCCTAACCAAAGTTTGGTTTATGAGTCTAATGATGAAAAATGTGATATATTTTAAAGAAAAAAGAGATAGACATGAAGTTAAAAGTGTTATTATAAATAAGTACAATCTGTCTAAATGCCTATAATAAATCATTGTATTTCTGAAATTTCAAATAGATTCATAAAATGGAGCAAAGTGAAGATCTGACATCAGGCAATATTAAAGTTGTCTGCAGATTTCGCCCTTTGAACGAGAAAGAAAAGCAGCTATCTGAGGGTATCTGTGTTGATTTTTTACCAGATCATAAGACTACAATGATGAAATCCCATCCTGAAGGTCAAGAGCCACCTAGATTTACTCTAGACTATGTTTTTACTCCGCAAGCTCGTCAATCCGAAGTATATGAAATTGCTGCCAAACAGATTATTGCAGCTGTTATGCAAGGATTTAATGGCACAGTCTTCGCTTATGGACAAACTTCTTCAGGAAAAACTTTTACAATGTCAGGACCAAGTATGGAAGATCCTGAATTAATGGGAATTATCCCAAGGATGGTAGGCGATGTGTTTTCCAAAATAGATTCAGCAGCTGAACATCTAGAATTTACTGTAAAAGTTGGTTATTGCGAAATCTATATGGAAAAAATAAAAGATTTGTTAGATCCCACCAAAAATAATTTAAAAATTCATGAAGATAGGACAAGAGGAGTGTTTATTGAAGGGCTCACTGAAAAGTATGCAGCGACTGAAGAAGATGTGTATGATATGATGGCGATAGGAATAGAAAACAGAGAAGTAGGATATACAAATATGAACGCGGGGTCGTCGAGGTCTCATTCAATTTTTATTGTTACGATTACTCAAACTAATTCAATTGATTATTCTACTAACTCCCTTCATTTAAACTTGAACAAAGCATAGGTAAATTTTCCATTTTTGAGTGCTTTAACTCCCTTAAATTGGAACAAATTATTTTTCAATTTGAATATTTCTAATTTTTCAGAATTTTCAGAAAAAAGTTCAAGTAGAATATTATTTACACTGAATTGATTAACTTTTTATAATTAATTCTTAAAATTTAAAAATGTTATGTTCAATTATTTTTTTTAATTTTTAACATTTTGAAAAAAATCATAGAGAAACTTAATATTAAAAAAACAATGCAACCCCCCTTTAAATTAGAGCAGGATTTTTGTTCTAATTTAAAGGGTGGGGATTAAGGTAGGGAAGCTATACTTGGTAGATTTGGCTGGGTCTGAAAAAGTTGGAAAAACTGGAGCTGAAGGAAAAAGGCTTGAGGAGGCAAAAAATATAAATAAGTCCTTGACTGTACTAGGGCAAGTAATTAATTCGCTTACTGATGGTAAATCAACTCACATACCATATAGAGATTCAAAGTTGACTAGAGTTTTGCAGGACTCATTAGGAGGAAATTCAAAAACTTCACTTATCATTACTTGCTCTCCTTCTCCTTATAACGAAGCAGAAACACTAAATCTATCTATTATTAAGAGCAATATTTCCTCATAAATTTTCGATGGACATAGTTGTTTTATTAAATTTCTGATTTTTAAAGGGTCTTCTATCTTAAAATATTTAAAGAATTATTTATAATTTTCTAGATACAATGAATCAACACCAGAAATTCTATATACAAATTTTCGAGTTAATGGTGAAGTAAGCACTTTAAGATTCGGAATGAGAGCTAAATCAATCAAAAACAAGCCAAAAGTTAATAGAGAGTACACAGTTGCTGAACTTAAGCTGATGCTTGCAAAAGCTAATGACGAAATAAGGCTTAAAGAAAGCAGAATAAGGCAATTAGAAACTACTATTGGCCAATCAGGTTTAGCCGTTCCGAAGGATCTTGAGGAAATGAAAGATAGTAGCTTTATTGAAGAAGACTCAAAAGCTACAGAATATGACGAAGTGATACAAGAACTAGAGGAAGTAAGATCCCAATTAAATAGAGAAGTTGAGCTTAGAACCCAAACGGCACAAGAGCTTGTAAAGAAAAGCCTAGAATTTGAAGAGCTTAAAATTTCTTATGAAACTCTCATCAACGAAAACTCTGTTTTACTCCCCCCCTCTGTTGGCGAAAAATTTTGTCTGCTTCTGGAGAGGGATTAAATTTTTTTTTATTACAAAATTTTAATAAATTTTATAGTAAATTTATTTTTTCAAAATTAAAAAAATCTCAATCCGAAATAATTTTAAAGCAAATAATAATTTAATTTGCAAAATTTATGCTTTAAAATGCACACTGTTTAAAATTTAACTTAATTAGCTAGAGATTTCATTACACTAATCGCCTAAATTTTTTTTCATTAAAAATTTCATGCTTAAAAAGTTTTTATTCGCTCTCGAGGGTGGACTTTTGCTTGAAAAGAGGGATGTTTTTCGTAGTTTTGTTTGCTTATTGAGGGGGGGTTAGAAGAAAAATATGCCAAGAAAAAAGCGGAGTTTAATGAAACTCAAGAAAAAGCGAACAAACTCGAGCTATCTCAAATTATGATTAAAAATGAATTTAATGATCTAAATAAAAGAGTACTTGATTTAGAGCAGTTATTGAACTCCAGAGATGTAGAAATTGACCACTTAAAAGCGCAGCAAACCCCAAACACCCTGAATGAGCCCGGAGAAGACTATAGTGAACTTTTAGATGAATTTAAAAACCAGCTTCAAATTGAGCAAAAAAAGAATAAAGATCTTAACGATCATATTGAGCTGCTCCACAAACAAATCGAAGAGCAGCAGCAAAAATTAACAACCCAAAAGCCAGGTCTTCCTTTCACAGCAAGCAGAGCTCCAGATAGCTGGGAAGAAGAGAAAAAACTTCTTTTGAGAGACCTTCAAAACCGTGTCGAAAAAGTTGTAAATCTACAGATTGCTTTAGATGACTTCAGAGATCGCTACCATAGTCTTGAAAATAGCCTTCCCAGAGGAGCAAAAGAGTTCAAAAATAAAGCTGATGCACTTGAGAGAACCGTTGACCAGTTGACCAATGCAAATCATGATCTAATCCATCAAAAGTCTGATTTGAAAGTGGAAATCCAGATGCAGGAGAAGAAGAATGCATCAATAATGGAAAGAAATAATAAATTGGAAGCAGAATTAAAACGGTACAAAGCTCTGCTTGCAGAAGCTGAGTCTACTATGAAAAACTGGTATGCGGAAATGGAAGGGAGAAGATCTTTAAGGCCTTCTTTAGGAGGTGGATACAGCAATATTATAAAGACTATTAGAGGTGGTGGAGGAGCGGCCAGAATGAGCACAATGCCTGGAAAACTGCAAAATCCTTTTGAAAAAAATTTATAATTAAAAATAGATAGATGTTAAATAAATTAAAATTATTTCATGCTGTTTTTCGGCTTTGAGTAAACAGGTTTTCTCGTTTTATAGAATGAATTTCTGGGACTCTGTGTCGGAGATAAGCTTGATCTTACATTTTTACGAAGTAAAGAACCTGTGCTTGCCAAATGAGACCGATCCTCTTCTTGGGAGAGAAATTGAGAAGATAAAACTATCTCACCCTTAGCATTAAAAAATGTTGTTCGTTCATGGAAAGGGGTTAATTTTTCAAAATTAAAATAATCCCAATTAGAAATAATTCAAAGCAAATATTAATTTAATTTATAAAATATGTCTTAAAATGCAAGCTGTCTAAAATTAAAAGAATTAGCTCGAGATTACATTATAATAATTATCACTTATATATCAAATATTTTTTCATAAAAATTTTTTTTTCGAGAGAGGTTTAGTTTTACCCAAAAAATAGGGATTTTCCAATGGTTTCGTTCGCTCCCGAAGAGGGGAGTAATGATTCTAATTCTTTTATTTTCATTTCACTTGACTTTAGCCTATCTTCAATTGTTTCTGGCTCCTTTTTTCTTTCTACGTTAGATTTGATTATATCTCTTAGTAAGTTATTATTTGTGACTTCATTTTGACACTTTAATTTCAATTTTTCAATTTCGCTTTTTAACTCGGTAATTGACTCTCTTTTGGCTTTTCTTCTGCATGAAGTAAATGGTGATGCGCTTCTGCATTCGCTATTAATATATTGCTCAATTCGTTTTTGCGCAATCATATTGCTTAATTCTAACTCTTTAATTTTCTCAATAAGCTCTGATTTTTCTTCTAAATAATGAGAATTATTTTCTTCCAATTTTTTCCTCAATTCTTTATTTTCATTAAAAAGTGTCAGATTTTGATCATAATGAGATTTTAAGAGCTCTTCTAATTCTTTATTTCTTTCTTTACTTTGGGCTGCTTCTAGCTCTGATGTTTTCAGTTTTAATTTTCCGTCTTCGATTATTCTTGCCATAGCAGTATCAGTATTTCTTTGCATCAGTTTCATCTCATCAATTTTCTTATTAGCTTCTTTAAGTGATGCATCAAGATTGGCTATTTCTTGCTTTAAAGCCCCTATTTCGATACTTCTTTCTCTTGCGATATTTTCATAGCTGCTTTTAAGGTACTCTTCATTGATAAGCCGTTGATTTAGATTTTTTATCATTTCTTCTCAGTCTTTTTCTTTTAAATATTTGTATCGATTTTCATTAGTAGGATAAGCTGAAGATATAAAATTGCTTTTTGGTGGCTTTTTAGTGGAATCAACACTGTATCGATGCTTCTTTTTGTAAAAATCCATTTTAATTTAGCATTTTATTTAAGTTTAAGTCTCTTTGTATAAGTTTTTAGCTTAATTTTCAATATAGCACGGTTTGCTATCTACCGATTATTGAAATTGACCGACAATTAGGACAGCAAACGGCTACACAGTTTGCAGGAGCTCGCAGCATTGTATGGCAAATTCCGCATCGACATACAATATAATTCATTGAATGAGGTGCATAATATTGAGTTCCATTTAAAGAATTGCATACTCCACATCGAACTGTTTCAGCGAAACTTTCATAAACAAGGTGGGTCTTGCAATTATAGCAAATTAGGTGAGATCTTTGAGGAGTTTTAACTTCAGTTGCTAATGCTAATTCTCCATCAGGAAGTACAACCATGAACTCTTTATCATTTGCAGATTCCATATAAATAAATTTATAAGAGAGAAATCTGACTGAAATTAATTAAATTAAATCATATAATGAATAAACAAATTATAAGGAAGAATCAAGGGCTAATGTTCTAGAAGCATCATTTTAATATCAGAAATTATAATTATGTTAGGATATCTTTAGATCGATTCATATAAGCAGTTAAATTTATGTGTTTAAACAAAATCATATAAAATAGTCTAGTAAATTTGCGAATTATAAAAAAAATTGAAATAATTAATTAATCCGTTTTACCATCATTTTATATGTATACTAACTAAATTTTTGGATAAATAATTAATTAAAAGTAACCAATTGAAATACAAAGAAATTAATTATTTCAATGTATGTAAAATTAAGTCTGTTAATAAGAATAAAAATATTATTTTAATTTTATTTTCTAGCTTTAGGGCTTGCTATTAATTTATTCGCCAAGAGAGGTTAAGTATTAGCTTGAAACTAGATTAAATTGCAGTCAAAATCCTTAGCTATTAACTATTAAGCATTTTCTTACCAAAAATCATCCAATGGCCTTTATATTAGTTATCTCAAAATTTCAATTGTTAAATTACCAATCCTCAAATCATTCATTTCTCTTCCCTAACTTATCCCCACCCTGTTCCCTCGCTTCTGGCACCTCAAACCTTCTTTTTTGTTTCGAAATCTCTCAAAGATGAAACAAAAGTTAGTGTAAAACGGATAATCTTGACAGACTTATATAATTAAAATGTCTTGGCAGCACTACAAAGCGCTCATGTACAAGGATTGGATCCTTTGGCGACGACGCACTCTAGGCTCAGTATGTGAAGTTTTATTCCCAGTAATCGTATTCCTCTTACTTGCAGTAATCCGCGCAGGTTTAGGATCAGAAGAAGTCGATGCAGAATCATATCTTTCTAACATCGAGTACGTTAGACCGTCTACTTCTAACGCAGTAACTTACCCTTTTCCAGAAGGAGACTCATTTAAGTGGTGCAGAGAATACGTCGAAGAAGGCGAGTCATGAATGATTGGCCTGGCCCCAAGAAATGAAATTAATGAATACCTCGAGACACAACTCGCTGCTCATCCCAATTTGCAAAATGTAGAAATCAGGTATTTTGAAGACGATGATGAAATCGATGACTACGTTAGTGATGAAGACTATGAAGATGGACCCAAGTTCTGCTTTGCAGTGGTTTTCGAAGAAGCTGAAGACAACTATTACGAGTATCACATTAGGTTCAATCAGTCTTACTCAATACCAGAAGGCGGAGAACCTTTGGGAGACATGATCGACATTTTCCAGCTCCACATGTTTGATGCCACCGATGAACTAATCAGAGAGCCAAAGCCAGAATTCCAAAGAGACTTCATGCACACTGGGTTTTTGCAGATCCAGAACTATGTAGATAACTATTTATTACAGCAAATCACAGGGGACGAAAACGCATATATTGCACCAGCCTTTGTCCCAATGTATTATGACGACTATGTGGATGATGATTTCATTGAAAATATCCAAGATATTTTGCCATTCTTTTTCATCATTTCGTTCTTGATACCAGTCTGTAGGAACATCGCACAGATTGTGATGGAGAAAGAGTACAGAATCAAAGAAATCATGTGCATTATGGGATTGTCAAATAAAGCTTATTGGCTCTCATGGATCACTTATTATTTCTTGGTGTACTTAGTGATCTCAATTTTGGCGACGATCATTATGGGATTTCAGATATTTACGTACAGCAATAAGTTCATATTATTTTTTACGTTCTTATTGCTGGGCATTTCCTGTATCAGTTTTTCTGTACTCATTTCTGTGTTCTTTTCTAGAGCTAAAGCTGCTTTAGCTTTAGGACTTATGGTTTTCTTAGGGCTCTTCTTTGTATTCTTTGCAGTAGATGACCCTTACTTTGGCAGCACCCAAAAGCTTTTGGCTTCATTTATCCCTTCAGTAGCTTTTGGCCTTAGCACTGGGATTCTTTGTGAGCTGGAAAAAGGTCAAGCAGGAGTACAATTTGATAATATAAATGAAGACATTTACAACTACAAGTACTCTATCGCTCTTATCATGATGGCCGTCGACTCAGTCATCTTTTTCGCCTTGGCTTTGTACTTTGAGCAAGTATGGCCTTCAGAATGGGGCACAAAACGACCATGGTATTTCATTTTCCAAAAAGACACATGGGTTACCAGAAAAGAAGAAGAAAACCAAGATGACGATTTCCCTCAGGACGTTGAATACAACGACACTGTAGAGCCAGTTGACTCTCTTCTTGAAAACCAAAAAACTTCAGGCAGAGCTATGCTGGTAAGAAACTTAACTAAGAAATTCAATGGAAATACAGCTGTAGATGAACTCAACTTAGACATCTACGAAGGACAGATTTTTGCATTACTGGGACACAATGGAGCAGGAAAAACTACCACCATTTCGATGCTTACAGGACTTATCCCAGCTACATCTGGAGATATGAAGGTTAGAGGACTTCGCCTTTCAAAGGACTTAGACAAGTTAAGAAAGCTGTTTGGTGTTTGTCCACAACAAAATGTGCTTTATGGAGAATTAACCCCAACTGAGCATTTATACCTTTTCTCTGTCTTCAAAGGTATGAAAGATAAAGCTCTGATTGAGCAGAAAATTGAAGAAAAACTCCAAGAAGTAGACTTGGTTCCTCACAAAGAAAAATACTCAGACTTCTTATCAGGCGGTCAAAAGAGAAAACTTTGTTTGGCAATGGCACTTATAGCTGACTCTCCAATTGTGCTATTAGATGAGCCTACATCAGGTATGGACTTAACTGCAAGGCGTAACATGTGATAATTAAATATGGCGTCTCAACTTGGGTCTGGCCTCTCGGCCAGACAGTTTCGAGCCCTATTTAATTATATCCGGCAAGGTTTTGCCTAGCTAGAGATGGACAGCAATATCAGGTAAGCAATTCTGTCAGTGTACAGAGCCTGATCCCAGTCCGTTCTCGGGTTAGGATTTTACCTCGAGAGAAGAGGAGGCTTGGAGTTGGAAAGGAGAAGCCCAGCAGCGCCTACAGGTAATCCCTAGGCCATTCGGGCAAATCTCTAGCGAGAAACCGGGAGTTTCGCCCCGGGCTACAAGTTTTCCTCTTTTGCCGAGAGTCGGCCAGAAATTCCATTTTTTTGGAATTTCCCAGCAGACAACCCTCGTTACAGAGAAAGTAGCTCAATCATGAGCCGTCGAAGCCGGAACATCGCGCAGGAGGCGCGCGTTGGAGATCAAAGCTAGCTGTCCCAGCAACTAGTGGGCCCCGAGCGACGAGAGCGTGGTGGTAGTCCTGGAAGAGCAACCCCGTAGGAGACGTTAAAATTGATGGTTAATAAGTTAAGTTAAGCAAGGCGTAACATGTGGGAAATGCTTAAAAAGAACAAGTCATCAAGAATTGTGATCCTCACCACACATTATATGCAAGAAGCTGACATTTTAGCTGACAGAATCGCAATCCTCTCAAACGGAAAGCTTAGATGCTGCGGCTCCTCACTGTTCTTAAAAGGGAGATATGGAGTTGGGTATTACCTTACCCTTGTAAAAGAGGTTGACGTAGCTAGTCCTGAGCACAGCCAAATGATCACTGACTTTGTGACTTCCTTTATCCCAGCAGCAGTCAAAGCAAGTGATGTCCATGCTGAAATTGCTTTCAGACTTCCTATTGGAAGTGCGACCAAATTCGAAGAGTTCTTCCAAGCTCTTGATAGCAGAAAAGGAGAACTGAAGATCAGGTCGTATGGAGTCTCTGTCACAACACTTGAAGAAGTTTTCATTAGAGTTGCCAGAGGTGACAATGAGCTCAAAGAGATGGGAGACCAGTCTTATAAGAGCGAAAAAGAGCTGGGCAAAGATAAAGATAAAGAAAAAGAGTTCAAAGATGAAGGAGACGAAACAATGATGGGAGATGAACAACAGCTGATTGAAACAGAAAGAGAAACTAAAGGACTGTTCGGTAGACATATGAAGTGTCTTTTGAGAAAAAGGTATCTGTGGACTAAGAGAGACTGGAGAATCTTTGTATTCGAGTTGCTTGTCCCTGCATTACTTGTCCTGGTTGGACTTGTGTTCATGCTTGTCGCAGAAAGGTTCATTGACCAAGATCCTTATGAATTGGCCATTGACCAGTATGAAACTCCACAGAATGTATTGTACCCAGAGTCTACTGAAGTGGTAGAACAAATCATGCAGCTTATGGATGAGGATGAAGATATTGAGATCAAGGACATTGAAGTTGATGACATTGAACAGTTCGATTATGAAGTATTTGACGACAGAGACAGAGATCCTTACAGAATGGGTGCTTATTACTTCTATCTGATGAGTTCAACTGATAACCAATATGAGCCAGTTGTTTTCCACAATCAAAGTGCCTTCCAGTCTGTGCCTACTTATTATCAACTAATGTCAAATACCATTCTTCAGACCTTGAATCCAGATATTGAAGTTGTCGTTTACAATGCTCCTTTCGACTGGACTAAAAGTGTACTCGAAAATGCATCTGTAGGAGACGGTGTGATTTCTTGCTTAATCTTTGGTTTAGCCTTCGCATTCGTCCCAGCAGGCATTGCATCTTATATTGTCAGAGAAAGAGAAACAAGTGTAAAACACCAGCATATGATTACTGGCATCTCACTTTGGGCGTACTGGATTTCCAACTATTTGTGTGACATAGTCAAATATGCAGCAGTATATCTAGTCACATTGCTATTTATCTGGATCTTCCAAGTCGACATTTTCACTGATGAAAGTGATGACTTTGCCTGTGTCGCTTTACTTTTAGGTTTGTATGGCCTTGCCGTCATATTATTCACCTACTCGACAAGTTTCTTATTTGATGACTACTCATCAGCTCAACTGACAAACATTGTTTTCCACTTCTTGACTGGAAGCTTATTCCCAATTCTTTGCTTCCTCCTCTATCTTTTTGATGATACCAGAGATGTTTCAAAGACTGTCGTCTGGATATTAAGACTCCTTCCAAATTTCTGTGTAGGTAATGGCTTTTTGTACCTTGGATCTGCTTCAATTAGATCAGATCTAAATGGAGATGACAAGTATGAGCCATTTTCATTAGATAACGCCTTTGCAGACTGCATTATGCTGATGGTTGACGTATTAGTTTACTTTATAGTGCTTATTTTGGCTGAAGCTTTTGAGTCAAACCCATCTCTTAGAAAACTGATCTCAAGAGTTGACAAAGGCACTCCTGGGGAGTATGAGAAAGATGAAGATGTAGAAGCTGAAAAAGAAGCTGCCTTAAATACTGATCCAAAAGAAGTCCAGGTTAATGTCCGACAATTAAGAAAAGTGTACAAAGGAACCAAAGGAAATAGAATAACTGCTGTTGAAGATGTCAGCTTTAACGTTCCTAAATGCCAATGCTTCGCTTTATTAGGTGTCAATGGAGCTGGAAAAACTACAACCTTCAAAATGCTTACGGGAGAAATCGCACCTACTGATGGTGAAGCTTATTTGAGTAGTTTCAGCGTTCTAACTTCGCTCTCTGCAAGCAAGGAAAAAAAATTTTTGATGTTTTAATTTTGTAAAAAATATTTAATATGCAAGTAATAATTATTAAAAATCTCAAAGCCAATTCTATTTATTTTATATGTAACTTTCATTCTTTATGTAATATTATAATTAAATTAAAATTATTTTAAAATATTTGCAAATAAATATTTTTGAAATTTGAAAATAAAATTAACAAAAAATGAAATGTCTTTATGAGAGTAAACAATTTAGACAGGGCAAGAGAGAATATTGGGTACTGCCCACAATTTGATGCTCTAAGTGAGCTTTTAACTTGCATGGAGCACATCAAGTTCTATGCAGAGGTTAAAGGCATCAATAAGAACAAAATTGATAAGCTTGCTAAATCCCCCCTTTAAGAGTGAGCAAGAGATTCTTACTCAATTTTAAAGCGGGCTATTTTTTTAAAAAAAAAATAATCTATTATAATTTAAAAAAACAAAATTTCAGAATATAATAAATATAGTTAGATCTTTTTATGGCAGCTATTAATTATGCTCTACAAACAATTTGCTCTTAAAGGTTAATTTTCCTAAAATTAGGATTTTTCCAATGGTTTTGCTCATACTAAAATAAGAAGTAAGGACCTTTTAAGAGAGCTTGATCTTGTAAAATACACAGACTATCAAGCTGGTACACTAAGTGGTGGAAATAAAAGAAAGCTGCAAGTTGCTATTGCGCTGATTGGAAACCCTACAGTTGTGTTCTTAGATGAACCATCTGCAGGTATGGATCCTGAAACTCGTAAAAAGCTTTGGAGTGTTCTAGGAGATATCAAAAAGCGTGATTCAGCAGTCGTACTCACAACTCACTCTATGGAAGAAGCTGAAGCCCTTAGCGATAGACTTGCCATCATGGTAGGAGGAAGACTCAGATGCATTGGAACTTCTACTTATCTGAGAAATAAATTCGGGCAAGGCTATGAGCTTGAAGTCAAATTATCCATTCCTAAGCGTGAAAATGTCCAGAGAAAGAGTGAAAAATTGAACTCTGTTATAGGAGAAGAGCTGTTAATTAAGCAAAACCAAGTTAAAGCTTGTCTTGAAGCTTTAGACAGTGCTGATTTATATGAAGAAATCAGCGAAAGAGGCTCTGGATCAGGACTTTACCAACAGATACTGAGTGATGGCTGGATCCCAAGAGAAGCTTTAGTCTCCTGGACGATCGTCGAAAGAAGAGGAGACAACGTCATGCAGTGGCTAAAATCTGAATTCAAAGATGTCGCCATGCTTGAGCACTATATGACCCTTTACAAATATAAGATAGGAAAGCAAGACGATAAAACTATTGGATATCTTTTCAGTTCTGTTGAGAAGAAAAAGAAAGAGCTCAAGATTTCTGAATATGCCTTGAGCCAAACAACCCTTGACCAAATTTTCACTACCTTTGCAATGATGGGAGAAATTGAAGCTTCAGGTCTATAATTAAAAATATGGCGTCTTCGTCTGGGCATGGCCTCCCGGCCATGCAGCCTCGACTCATATTTTAATTATATCCGGCAAGGTTTTACCATTTCAGAGATGGACAGCAATGCTAGGTAAGCAATTCTGGTAGCTTTCAGAGCCTAGCCCAAGTCTATTCTCAGGGGTGGATTTTTCCTCGTGGGGAAGGAGGGTGCAAGGTTGGAAAGGGGAAGCCCAGCAAAGTCCTCTGGACCATTCGGGCAACTCCCTAGCGTGAAACTGGGCGTTACGTCCCAGGCTTTGCATTTTTCCTTTTTGCCGATAGCCGACCAGAAAAATCCATTTTTTGGGTTTTTTCGGAAAAGCAACCCATGTAACAAGCAAGTAGCTCATCCATGAGCCGTCGAAGACGTGGACATTTGCCCTGGAAGCACCCTGGTGATCGAAGCGAGTTTGTCTCCAGCAGACTGGTGGGCCCGATGCGACGAAAGGCGAGTGATAAACCTGGAGTTGTAACCCCGTAGTGGACGTTAAGCGATATAAATTCTAATGTAATGTAATGAAGCTTCAGGTCTAAAGAAGAGAAGGACCACTGTCCCACCTGTGAGTAATGAAGAAAAACCTTAATTAAAATTATGTTTTAAGTTATAAAAGAAGCTTTTATTAAAATTGAAAATGGATAATATATGATTAACTTTGAACTGCTTCTTAGAAAAGAAACAAGACAGCCACTGGTGCAAACGATACTCAGGCAGATTTTAAAGGAATCTAGGAAGCAGACCGATGAAGTTGTGAGGAAGTATTTGATATCTACGACCCTTTATTGCTTTAAATTAGAAAAGAAAAGCACGGAATTGAAGAAAATTGAAAATTTTTTGAACTTGCAGAATGACTTACTTAATGCGATCAAAAAAGCTAACAATAATAACTGAGAAAGCAAGAAATATTTGGTGGATTTGGCATATGGGCAGATATGTTTTACTCCAAGGCATGATCATTTTATTCAAGCTAGATATTTAGGCAAACTTCCGTTTGGTAAGAAGCCCTTATTGGCTATGCCTTATAAAGAAGGATATCAAATCACGGGGCCTAATCCAGTGCCAATTGAATTTTTAAATCACGCAAAGGACTATATTAAGCAAAATCCTTCTCAAGCAGGAATTTATGAGGACATATTAAGATTCACATTCAATTAATTAGTTAAGAGTTATCAATAATAAACTTCTTTAAAAAATATTTGGATTTATTTTCTAAAATTTGTAATGGAGATTTAATTTAATGATAAACTAAATTAAATCTTAAATCCGCAATAGCGCTCTGAATAAAGAATTTAATAGTCCAAAGCAGGACTCCCTTTAAACTTTCATACCCTGTGGATAGCTTCTCTTCTGAAGGGATCCTCAAGAAATCGTAGATATCTATCACTAGGTCTAAAGTAAGAGAGCTGATCATTAAACCACCATTTTATATTTTACAAATCTTTATGTAACGCTCAAAGATTTTCTCTGAATAGCTACTCTATTAGATTTTCCCTTTATAATTTTAAGGATAATAAACAATTCAAATAATTCAGTATTAAAAATAGACATAATTTAATAATAATGGACGATCCTGGTCAGAAACCTACTATTAGCCCAAAGCTAAAAGCTTTCTATTTAGTTTTTACTTTTCTTTATTTTGCTATTATACCTTTGAAAATTGCAGTGATGTCCATCCATGATTGATATAAACAAGGAAAAGATGAAACCAAATGAGAAGGGTCACTTTTTGAAATTTATAATTCTGGAGGACTCTACTTACTTAATTTAATATCACGTTTAACGTCTCCCACGGGGTAGGCATTCCGGGCCCACCGCCACCTCTTGCCAAGTAGGGATCTGAAAGCACAGCCTCCAGGTACAACCGCTTAGCACACCACGCACCTCCAGATGACGTCGCCGACTTCGAGGCTCATGAATGAGCTACTTGCACTTGAACATGGGCAGCCTGCTCAGAAAATCCAAAAAATGAACTCTCGGCAAAAAGGAAAAGCACGTAGCCTGGGATGTAACACCCAGTTTCACACTAGGGAGATACCCAATTTGTTCTAAGGACGCTGCTGAGCTTCCCCTTTCTAACTTCCGTGCCTTCTTTCCCATGAGGAAAAAGCCATCCCTGAGATTAGACTTGGGCTAGACTCTGTACACCACCAGAATTGCTTACCTAGATTGCTGTCCATCTCTGGCATGGTAAAACCTTGCAGATATAATTAAATATGTGCTCGAAGGAAAGTCGGCGAAGCCGACCGCGAAGCGCTGAGACGCTATATTTAATTATCATGGAGGACTCTACAAAGAAGAATCTTATGCTTGGCTTTCAAACCACTACTGTGAAATAAGTGGCAACTATAGTTCTAACGCCAGCTCTACTTTTACGAATTTATATGGTGGAGGAGTTACCTTTGTTGTGTTTAGCTGCTTAGAAATGATATTTGTGCTTGTATTTGCAGTATTCGGAATAGCCTCAACGTGCCGAAAGAATAGCTGCTTTTTGTGTTTGAGAGTACTTTTTTCAGTTTTAGCACCCTTAGCTGGTCTTCTTGCTTTTGCATTAATGGCAGGAACAGCTGTAATAACATATTCAGACGCATGCGACTCAACATCGAGCTATTTATCTTCCCAAACCAGCACTTGTGCATTGACTGGGCCACAATTTGATTTATTCAACTTTTTATATATCGTGGCTTTATCCATTTCATTTTGAATTTGCCTTTGTATTTTGAATTGTGAGGAGTCAAAAAGTGTTGAAAGCATTAGTAGCCAACCTCATGAAGGTGAAAATCATCACCAAGACCAAGAGCAAGACCAACTTACAACTAGAACTTTTCCTTTAACTGTCATTGGACCACCTCAAAACGAAGAAGGTATAGTGGTTGGAATTCCATATAAGGATGTTTAGATAAAATAATTTAAATAAATTTATTTGCTATTTATAATTTGCAGTATAACATTAAAAATATTCCTTTTTGAAACTAATTATCGAAAATTGTTAATGATTATATCTAATCCTTCAATTCCATCAATTTAAAAGATGCCCATTTATACATGATAATAATTTTCTCTGCTAGTTTTATATTTATTGCACTAGCAGGCCAATTATGGTATATAAATGCAGAATATATGTTCACTGCCTCCTTTAACGCATTTTCGCATTCATTTTTTCTCGCAATTGAAAATTCCTCTCTATCTATAGTGTCCTTAACCTCAGAAAAGCTTTCATTAAATTGCTCCAATCTATGTGAGTAATTTGCCATTATCCACATATTTATATCCCTCAAATATTTCCTCTGCATTTGCTCGTTAAATTTAAAAAATGTATAAATTTCAGGGCCAATCATATCCAAATAGCCATCACTTTTATAGTCTTCACAGTATTTCTCTAGCAGTTTTGGCATTACCCCACTGACTTGCATTCATAGCGTATCATGGTCTTTTCTATAAAATCCAAAATAAATGGATACAGCTAAGAAAAAATTTTTATCGATTTCTTGAAGATTAAGAGACTTTATATGAGGAATGGCTTTACGCAGATAATCAGCAAAAATATAGAGGCTTGATGAGCCTTGGTCAATTAGCTCATTTGTGTCCTCGTAGTTTAATTTTTGGTTGTCTAGTAAAAACAATAAGTCTTTCTGTATAATGCCTTGAAGGTTTTCTGTTGATTCAAGCATATCTTTGGAAACATTGATGGAAATATCAAGGCAACGACATAAATGCATGGCATAGGCATATCTGATGCTTGTGATGTAATAAGTGATTGGAGAACTGTTGTCTGTCAAAAATGGGCTTACCTCAGTGTATTCGTAATTTGGACCAAGGTAACGAGCCAAAAGGTAAGTGAGCTCCATGAAGATATTTGAAATAGTAGAAGCATTAGATGTGTTTTCAATGATGGATAAGAGCTCAAAATGATAGAGTTGCTCTCTTTGGTCATATTTTGAGAAATCAACTTGGCGTAGGTCGTTTAGTGTGTTTGAAAGATTGTAGTCTTGGTACTCCATATTTTTATAAATTTTGAGAAATTCAAAAATCTTAAACTCTCTTCTGAAATTTTAGTGATTAAAGTAAAATAATTCAGAGAGGATTGCTATAATTGATTTAGTTATGATAAATAATAAAATTATTTATGCATACTTACGATCAATAGCCACTAAGCAGAACTATTTAATTCTAATTTGGCATCTGGCCAACAAAAAATTACTCTTAGTGAGCTATTAATGATAAACAGTATATACTTCTATATTTCTGCTATAAGACTATAAGTGTTTAGAATAAAACACAGCAGCATCCTTTTCCTTGATTTGTGTCATTTTTAGTATCATTTTCTGAGTTTGCAATAGACATCTTCAATGGAGATTTGAAGTGTTCGTACTCTGGCTTAACTTCAGGCTCGTTTGGTTCTGTTGTTTCAATTGTTTCGTTTGCTTCTTTTTCATCAACAATAGGTGCCAAATTAGGCTGATTCACAATTTTTTCATTAATGTTAGTCAAAAATAATTCTGAGCTAGCCCGAGAATCGTGCTCTTCAATTGCTTTGCTTTCTTTTTCTATTTCCCAATAAGGAAAAGAAGAAATCGCTTGCTTAATTTTATCCTGAAGTGAAAAAACAGTCTGACTATGGGTTCTTATGACAATTTCAGGATCTTCCATTTATTATAGCAACAACTTATCAAGTTTATTTCAATGATTTTATTTTCCTAAATCTCAAAATATTCATACAAAGATTATCCAAAAATCAAATTTAAAGTAAGATTAAGAAAAATTATTCAATTTTTACTATATTGTCTAAACAATTTTCATTTTATAAAATATTTTTCTATACTATATCTTTAGCTAATCTATTAAAATTTTATCCAACTTGCATTATTAAACATTTTTTAAAAATTAAACGAAATTTTTCTTTTTAAATATTATTTTTTAATTTTTAATATAAGACAGATCAAAGGATCTTGCTCACTCTTAAATGTGGAAGTAAATGTAATATACTTTAAAATACACTCCTTGCCTATTCTGATCTATAGATGAAATCTTAGTAAGCCACTTAATCTTTGAAATAAATAAAATATTAATCTTCGTTCTTCTTAGTTAATAAAACTGATTTCATTCTCGCAACTTCTTTCCTCTCTCCCCCATCGTTAAAGTTAATCATTGAAGCTACCTTTTTCCAGCTGCTTCCATGACTTAGCTGTTGCTTCATTTCTCGACTATGCTTTT
This sequence comes from Blepharisma stoltei, assembly GCA_914767885.1. Lineage (NCBI taxonomy): Eukaryota > Ciliophora > Heterotrichea > Heterotrichida > Blepharismidae > Blepharisma > Blepharisma stoltei. Next base: position 399,315 of record CAJZBQ010000038.1, read on the forward strand.
CTTCTTCCCTATTAAATTCCATCTTTTGTTGAATTCTTTGCCTCCTATCATCATGCCATTTCTTGAGCTCTTCTTGGGCTTTTCTTCTCTTTTCATCTTTTCTTGTCCTCTCTTTTTCATCTTTTAAGTACAATTTCCTATTAAAAGCTTGCTGCTCTACGTCCCTTTGCCTTTGTCTTTCGTTTTCTTCTTCATCTACTTCACTACTCATAGAGCTCCCAGATGGCTGAGCTGATTCTTCCACAAAGTCAGTGCTTAAAAATGGGCCAGAAGTTGCTTGAGGTGGCTGCGCTATTTCCCCTGCTGTCGTTGTAGTAGCTGGCATAGAAAAGATATCGTCATTTATAGGAAACGAGTCCAAAACTTCTGACATATTTTTATAATGAGCTAGCCTTATTAAGCGATGTTAAGTAAATTCTTGGCATATTTCTTGACTCCAAGCATCCCACAGTCTTCATGGTTCACAATAAAGAAAGGACAGCTGTTAATAGCTGCTCTGATATGAGGAGGCTTAGCATATAGAGCCTCTTTGAAAATTTGGCTTCGGGCTATATTTTCAGCATTTCTAGTAACCAGACCTCCAATTAAATAGAATCCGCCATAAGGCAAGGCTTTAGCGATTGCGTTTCCGCATTCGTATCCGAGCATTTGAAGCCACATTTCTACTGATTTTTGGCATAGCTGGTCTCTTCCTGAAAATCCGTATTCCATGATTAGCTTCATTCTTTCTCCTGGACTGCTTTCAAATAGTCTGTCAAATTCTTCATTGATCAATTCAGGAAATTCTCTTCTCATAAATGGGTAAAGGTTATAGGCTCCAACTCCTGCAAGCACCAGCTCTTGGTTTGCTGCTTGGACTCCTTCAAATTGTGGGTACTCTTCGCCTTTTTGGCAGGCTCCTCTTACCCTTTCAAGCATATACATAGAGAACTTTCACTGCAGCTCAGTTTTAGGACCGAAGTCAGAATGTCCTCCTTCAGTGCCCCATGCATCATAATGCCGCCCATTTCACGTTAAAAAGCAAAATCCAAGACCAGTACCAGGTCCAATGACTACGACTGGAGAATGCTCAACTGGCCTTACTTCTGGAATTAACTGAATGACTTGATCTGGCTTTAAATCTAAGACTCCGTAGCCAGCTGCTTGGAAATCGTTGAGAAACACAACTTTTTCAATTCCCACTTCATTAGTAATAGCGTCTGTTGTGCATGGAGGCCAACCAGTATTGACAAAAGTAACACTGTTGCCTTTAATAGGCCCTGCAATTGCAAAAACTCCAATGCTTGGAGTTGGCTGACCAGCAAGAAAAGCTTTAATTACTGGAATAAACTCTTCAAAGCTGTGAGAACTTATGCTTTCTAAAGGCTTCAAAACTGTGCATTCTCCATTTTCGAAGGAGAGCAACTCAAAGCGAGAGTTAGTTCCTCCTATATCAGCTACCAAAACAATCGACATTAAATTTAATGGCTATTTAATTGAGACAACAATGACAAGAATTTTTAATTAATGTGTATAGAATAATGAAGCATTTTTTAATATAAATCTTTCAATAGTTAATATTCATTTCTATGAAATTTGCGACGAGGCTTATCAATAAATTCAAAGTGAATAACCCAGTTCTCTTACTCCTAATTGTGTAACAAAAATCATTTGAAAAACTTATTATTTGAGCTAATTTTATACAATTTTAAGCTCTAAAGCATAAAATAAATAAATTTTTATTGTCTAATTTTGCATTTAGGCTTTGAAATCCTAAAAAACTTTTTCACGGAAAAACCAAAAAATATTTGCTCGCTATCAAAAGGTCGGTTAGAAGAGCCTTCAGCACCGCTTATGTCTACTTCAATTCCTGGACCAAAAGGAGCCGAACTACTAGCCAAGCAGAGTCAATTTTCTCAAGATTACAGAACAGTAATGAAGAATTAGATCAAATTTTACGTGGATTACAACAAGTCTATAGGAAACTACGTTGTAGATGTTGATGGAAATATTATTCTTGACACTTATTGCCACATTGCTTCTCTCCCTCTTGGGTATAATCATCCAGATATGATTTATGTAATTCATATTTAGAACACCTACTCCGGGGAATACCAAAAATTCTTAGCCCAAAGGCAGTCTGCAGATGTCCCAGATATTCATTGGCCAAGGATGGTGAGAGATATTTTATTGCCTCTTGCCCCAAAAAATCTTAATGAAGTCATTGTAAACTGTGGCTGTGGGTCGAACTCAAACGAAGAAGCATTCAAGATGGCGTTTGCTTACTATATGAAAAATAAAAGAGGCAGAGAGCCAAGTGACCAAGATATTGAGAAAGCCATGAACAACCAAGGAGAAGAATTAACAATCCTTTCTTTTACTGGCGGCTTCCATGGAGGAAATATGTCATGCCAAACAACTACTCATACAAAACCTATATACAAAATTGGGCAGCCAAAATTGGATTGGCCGAAGGCTCCATTTCCAGACATCAAGCGTCCTTATCATCTGAACGAAAGCCATAACATTAAAGAAGAACAAAAATGCCTAGCGGAGGTTGAAAAGGTTTTTAAGTCTGCTAAAAAGCCAATTGCTGGAGTTATTATTGAGCCAGTTATGGCTGAAGGAGGAGATAAATCAGCTTCTCCAAATTTTTATATAGGAGTCCAAGAGTTAGCTCATAAGTATGGAGCTCTATTGATTGTTGATGAAGTACAAACAGGCGGAGGATCTACAGGAAGGTTTTGGGCCCATGAGCATTGGGGTGAAAGAGCTGACCCAGACATAGTGGCCTTTGCAAAGAAACTCCAAGTTTCTGGACTGTTCTATAAGCCGCATTTGAGACCTGCAAGGGCTTATGCCTTATACAATTCTACAAGAGGTGATCCTATAAGGCTGCTGAATTTGAGAAAAATTAGGGAAGTGATGGATAATGATAATTTGCTGAGGCAAACAGAAAGGGTTGGCATGATGCTAAAAAATTCTTTAAATGCTTTGTCACCAAAATACCCAATAAACAATGTGAGAGGATATGGAACTTTTTTGGCTTATGATTTCGAAAGTCCTGAATGGGCTAATGCTTATGTAAGAGAAATGCTTAAGTTAGGAGTTAATGTTGGCCTTTGTGGAAGTCAAGGTATCAGAGTTAGACCAAGCTTAATATTTAAGCCGAAGCATGCCGAGCTATATTTAGATCGAGTAGAATTTGCATTAAACCAAATCCTGTCTAAAGGATTCAATTTAGCTAAAGCTTAGCCTCTTTATTAAAAATATCTCCAGAATAATTATTTATAAACTATTAGTTGACTGAGATTATATCGAGTCAAATATATAATTAAATCTCAAAATAATTTCCTTATCTCTTAATTTCATCAATATCTTACTATCCTTAATGAAAATTTCTAAAATGTCTAAATTTCTCAACCTTCAAGCAATTTCATATATTTAAATAAATTATAATACCGCCAATGTCAAAATTTGTCAAAGAAATTGAAGAAGCACCCAAAACAAAAATCATCGAACGCTATCCTCCTGGAGTCCGCGCTCTTAAAGAAATACGAAAATATCAGCATTCAACTGACCTCCTTATAAGCAAACCTGGATTTGCCAGACTAGTTAAAAGTATCTCTTATAATGTAACCAAAGACGACTCAATTAAATGGAGTAAACTTGGAATCGAAGCTTTACAACATACCGCTGAAGACTTCTTAGTTGGCCTTTTTGAAGATTCAAATCTCTGTGCCCTACACGCAAAAAGGGTTACTTTATTAGTCAAAGACATGCAACTCGCGAGAAGAATCCGTGGGAGATTTGAAAAAATTGTTAATAGAACTTAAATTATTTATGGGAAAAGATAATCTGTTAGCTTAAGATTAGATACAACATGAATGATGCCAACAAAGGTAAATGACCTTTGCTCCAGGAATCCATCTTGTAGGAAGGATTATATAGTTTAAGGGCTTCTGAGCAGTTGTCAATTGCACCAGAATGATAAAGAGCCCAGTCTGAAAAAATCGTCATCATTTCGTTATAGTAATTTTTTCCATCATCACTCACAGCATTACAGAAATAAAGAGTATCAATATCAATTGAGCTTCCATCATCTCCAGAGCAGCTTGAGTCAGAGTATTGAAACTTTGGCCAAAAAACGTCAGAAATACCTCGGACTGGCCCTAGCGAAGGGTTGCAGAAACCTATATTTGACCCAACCCCAGCACATTGGCAAGGGGCGGTTGTATCTGTTGTGTTGTCAGAATCCCATTTATAAGTGCATGTACTCGGAACAGTGCAGTAAAAAGGTTCTTCTAATTTTACGTTGTCGACATATATGCTGACCCTATCACATTTCCCATTTCTCACATAGTTTGATTTGCAATATTTCGCTTCATTTGAAGCTTTTCCAAAACCTAACGAAAAAAAAGATATACAGGTGTAAGTGTATTGGTTGCATCCAATACCTACTGCACATTGGCTTGAAGCCAGGCATGGCGTTCCAGTTACAAGTGATTGAACACATAGGTTATTTGAAGAGCAGTAGTAGCTTGGCTCACAATGGTCATCTATCTTGCAGTAATGCCCTACTTTTATGCTTTTGCAATGCCCATCATTACACTTTTTGCTAAAGCAATCATCATTACTGCAGCATTCATTATAAGTCACAAGTTCATGATTGCCTGTACAGTTGCTTTCTTTTGTTTCAGGGACATCTTCACTACAGCTGGAATCTTTCCAGGAGTTCCAGTCACCAAATTGTGCAAGATTGCTGCAAGTGTAATTTGTTGGGCATGCTTTGACCTGTATTGTTTCTCCGTCTTGATGAACACATACGTTTTCTGATAAAGAATCACTGCAGCTTACTACCTTACATGGGGCGTCCGTGTCAATTTCTAAAGACAATTTAAGTAGGCATGAAGCGATTAAATAGAGCAATTTGGTCATTTATGAAACTTGTAGTCAATATGATAAAATTGTTAAAAATATAAATGAGTTGATATTTTTATTTATGGATCCAATAATTCTTATTAAAGAATTAAGCACTTGCTAATCTATTTAATAATGAGTTTGCTTTATTCGGAGCAGGAGGAGAGAAAATAGGCGTAAAGCTTGAATTTTCATAGCTAAAACATAATGAATCGATTCGACTTAAGAGATCAGAGGACTCAAAAGTCGCAGATCGGAGCTTTTCTCCATCTTTTTCATTTTTAATAGCTTTTTTTTTAATGCCAGCGTTTTTTTCCTTGGATCTGCCAAGCTTTTTAAGCGATTCTTTGCATTTTCGATTTTTTTCCACCTTAGTTTCTTCATTTTTAACTTGGCTTTGTGTATTAGCAGTATCTCGGACTGAACTATAAGGAGGAGACAGTGATAAAATTTCGTCAACGTAAAAATTGTAATCTATTATCGGCTTGCTTTTGGGAGCCAAGATTGACGAACCTAGCTCTCTTAATTTTGCATTAATTTCTTTCGGCGTGACTTCTAGCTGATTCTCATATATTGTTTGGAAACTCAAAAAATTTTGGGTGAAATTTTCAATTTTCTGGCTTAAAAATGCTTCGTAGGGTTTTATATCGTCGTTTAAGAAGGATTTTGCAGCAAATGCTGAATAGCATATGAGATAATTAAAAGATAGTTTGGCATCAGTCCAGCCAATTTTATCCAGATAGAGTGCTCACAATGCAGTTTCTATTTCATTGAAAGCAAAATCTTGCATAGTGCCTATCAAATATCTAAGAAGCGGCTCTGCTCTGTAGTCGCCTGGAATTTCTTTTATTTGCAAAAATCTTCTCAATATCAACTCGCTTGTTTGAGTATTCCCAAAATACATAAAATCTTGATGGATATTATCATAACGATTTAGTAAAACCCTTAGCTCTTCATTTTCTTTAATCCCTGAATATGCCTCATCTTCTTTCTTAGTTTTCACTAAAGAGCTTTTTAAAAGGCAGCTAGTGAGTTTTAAAGAATCTCTATTAATTTCATCAGAAAACATTTATTATAAACACCTGATTAATACTGTTAAACGCAGAACTTTTAAGTAAGAAAAATTATAAATCAATGTCAGTGAAGACACCACTTGTTATTAATAAATTTACTCTTATTTTTTTAATTCAATTTTTAAAACAATAAACACAAGAAACTTGTAGAAACAATTTTCTGAATCAAACTCGGCAATTTAGATACTATTAATATAAAAATAGGTTTTAATATAATTGGAGGCTGAATTTTAAATTTAATTCTCAGATAAGCATAATTTTATTGGAAAATTCAAGAATAAATAAAAAGGTCAATGATAATTAAACGCCTTAAATTTAACAATATTATAATAAGCAAAGCTAAATTATATTGCATATCGATTTCGATGAAGCTTTTATAGGAACAATATGTGCATCAAAATATGGGAAATTCAATGGAAGCTGGGAACTTAAATTCGAAACAATTCGCTTTATTGAGTCCGCATTGCTTTTCATAAAAGGGAAAATTTTGGTTTTCTCCGCATAATATTTTATCCACTCCTCAATTTCTTTCATTAGTTGACATATTCTTGCTTGCGAAACGGCTGGATATGATTTTGGGTCACACATGAAATGGTTGAATTTTAATTGAACTCTGATATGCTTGCCTTTCACCCTTACAAGAGGCCGAATTTCTCGGATTGGCTCACATTCTACATATAAATGCAAGTTAAAACCGTTATAAGTAAAATAAACATAATAGCTTGAAGTAATCCCAATCCCTACAACATCTTTGGACCCAAATCTAGGCCCATGCTCAATCACTTCACCATCCATAAGTATATCTCCAGTATCTCCACAATACTCAACCCCAGTTCCTTCTAGCCCAACTTTTATATTCCCTGTAAGCCCTGCCCTTTGCACATATACTTCATAATAAAAAATAGTGACAGGCCTAATATCATCATTAAACACATTTATTTCAGCCACACTTGTAATACTTATTTCTTTAGACTCTTTTTCCGTATGATAAATATGGTTTTCATGTTCCACTCCTCCTGTCGCAAACAGCTCAATTTGTTTTTCTTCCCTTAAATCACTTAATACAGCTGATGTAAATGCTGAGGGATGCGCACTCGCACAAGCACAAGTTGCTTTAGGGTTTAATGTGTATATCAAAAACTGCAAACTATGGCTTTGAGAACTAGAATGAAATCTTGAACATGCTGGGCAAAAGTTCATATTGCAGCGGGTGCATTTTGTGAGAAATGGAATAGTATTATATGAATGAGATTTAGTGAAAAGCTTGCAGCATTCCCCACTACGATTGATTTCATGCTCATGCTTGCATTTGAATAAAACCTCATATATGATTTCTAAAGCAATGCTTAAAGATTCATTAAATTCTTGGCTGACTGTGCTCGTTTTGACCATACGGCTCATGAGTTCTTGGATTTGATCTAATATAATTTCAGGACGCTGCCTTTTGAAATGGATAGGAATTGCAGAAAGGGCAAGGATTTCCTCGAAATCGTTCCCAATAACACGGTAATCTCGGAATATTTTTATTCTCTTGATGTTTGCTCTGCCACAGAAAGGCAGCATGACAGTTAAATCAGATGATTCGTTGAGATATCGAGGATAAAGGAGGTCGTTGATGATTCTCTTTTGTTTTGCTATAATTAAAGCAGTTAGTGTATTGTTTTTGCATAGCAGAGATAAGTACCTGATAATTTCTTTTCTTAACTTGGCGTTTGTAAAGTCAAGCTTAATATAAAATAGTCTATATAGTCCTAAAGGCCCTGACTCAGCCCTAATCCAAGCGTTATTTTTCATTAGCTCATTTAAGGCTACCAGTGCATTTACTAAAAATTCTTTATTTTCTTCATAAAATTTGTAGTGAGTTGCAACTTTAATAACAGTCCTTGTAACATCAAAACAGTTAGGCATTGTACTCAAAATTTTAGGAACTCCGCAATCTTTTGCAAAAAGCTGCTCAAAGCCTCTTTTCCTTATATGTTTATCTTTAAAATAAAAACTAGATATCAGTGCTTTCGAATCAAGCTCGCTCAAATCTAAAGAATCCCTCTCAGTCTCTTTAAATAGATAAAGCCACGTTTTGAAGAGTCTTGAAAACAAGTGATCGACTGCTTTCATTGTATATGTTCTATCAGTTACAAGTTCAGCTATAAACTCACTGAGAGATGGGATATAGTTTTCAGCGAGGATCATTTTGGTCACTTCGTCTTTATCTGATGTCATAAAATGAGGCATTTCGTCCATTACTGTCCTGGTAACTGCTGCATATAAGCAGACGCCAACTCCTCATAAGTCTACAATGTTTTTATCATCAAATGGAAAGATGTCAGGATTTAAAGGAAAAGCGGTGCTTAAAGACCTAGCATTTATCATATCAAGCTTTAAATCAATTCCATAGCCATTCAGTGTATAAACTGGCCTGATAGGACTTTGCGAAATTTCAATATAAAGATTGTCAGGAGAGATATTCCCAATTACCATGCCCATTCTTCTTGCGCTGGCAACTTGGCTTATTAACTCTTCTGCAGCTCTTATTATGACTTCCTGGCACAAATTAGAAGTTTCTCTAATAACTTTAGGAATCTCCACATTATTTTTATGAACTAAAAATTCATCAAGACTCATTGAATTCTTCAATTCTGTCATCAAATAAAATTTATCAAGTTCTCTAGCACAAGTTTTAGCTACGCCAGAGAGATAATGTACGAGGGTTGCCATTTCGAAATATCTTTTCTCATATATTTGTGCTTCTATGCTTGAAGAAGTGATCACTTGTATATCAAATTCAGTTCCTTTTTCATTTACTCCAAGGAATTGGGTTTCATTTATTTGTTTTTCTATTCAAAAATGTTCATGGCTGAGGCTTAAATGATATGGCTGTGATAGAGGGAGGTAAGCTCTCTTTTTAAGCTCATAAACTGCATCAAAGTAATTCAATATAGAAACGCTATCCATTTAATACAAATTACATTATTCTAAAGAAAATAGTTATACTGTGATAAATGATTATTTATTTATAAGAATTTTCAATATAAATATATGTAGAAAAATCGATTCTCCATTGATTTAGACAAATATATTTATTTCTGCAGAGGGATTCCTTTGTATTTTCTCTTGAAAACCAATGACTTGATCCACAGCAAAGAGTATCCAATGAGAATTGCTGGAATCCAGCCAGCCATCAGATCTGAAGCTGTGTTGCCGTTATTGTCTGCTTCATCTGCGCATAGGAAAAGCCAGGCTTGCCCGCACAAAAGTCCTACTTTCAAGCTTGCTATATGAAGCTCATTATAGCACTCAAAAATAACTATATAAGCTATCAAGACGCAAGTAAGTAGAATTCCTACCCAAGGCAGCCTAATAGGAGCTAGTAAATAAATAATTCCGACTAATAATATTCTATCGAATCCAAAGAAATAGCATTCATCTCCCCAACGCTTTTCTACTCCGTTTCTCTCTGATTTCAGTGCTGGTAGCACAACAGCAGATATAAAGAAAGCGAATGAAGAAAACACAAACCCAACCTCTATCAATGCCATTTGTTTTTTGCCCCAGCAACTAACAGAGTGATAAGAATCAATGTCATGGGAATTGCAATACTGGACTTCAGCCAAAGCCCCAATCATAGGGACAAAGCCTATTCCATAAATTATGTACTCCACAAACCAAATGAGATACCTTAAAGGAGACTCCGATTTATTTGCTTCATGAATTTTTTTGCTGAAAGCAATGTAAATTGCAAAAGTGAGGAACGACACTATGCAGCTGATTATATAAATTGCAAAAAATGAATCACCTGTAAAACGAAGGGCAATGGATTTGAGGCCGTCAAATGCAGATCTTGCTGAAGAGTTTCAGTCGTCTGCATCAGGTTTTGTTGCTTTTTTGATATATGACATAAGTTGAAGGTGCTCAAATAGCATGATTGCTGAGACACCTGCCAAACAAAGGTATCGTAAGCCTTTGCTCATATTTTAATTAATTGGTGACTTAATTTTGTTGCTTTAAATTAAAATAAACAATATGAATATGAAAATAATTATAAATCAGCATAAGCCCAAAAAGTTTGAAAATCCTAGTTTTGGTCCTCAGTTTGCCTAAATTTTTAATTAGGTCTGCAGATAATTCAGAAAAATTTTCTGAGAACAATTTATATTTGTAATATGAACAGAGATATATTGTACGATCTAACTGAAAATGACTTAAAACAAAATGAACAGAGGCTTCTTCTTGCAGTTGAAGAGCTAAATGACTTACTATTCGACTTGGAGCAAGAGAAACAAGAACTAATAAGCACAAGAGACATGCTGATGGAAACCTTAAAAGAAATAGAACCGAAGCCAGAAAATATCATGAATAAAGTCAAAAATTTAGCAATGGGGGTATGGAATAATCTGGTTGATGGGAAAAGTGTTCACAGCCAAGATAGAGAAGAATGGGAAAAGATCATGAAAGAAATGGGATAGTTAGTTATCATTAATTCTAATAAAATGAGTCAGGATATTTTTAAAGTTGATGAAAACGGCCATGGACATCAAGATTCTTTGAGGGGAAGCTCAAAGGAAATAGAAGAAAGGTCAAACAGTCGCAGTTCTCATGTATCTATAGAAAATGGGGATCAGAACCATGAAGATGTGAATGTGGAATTTGAGCCTGACCAAGAAGAAATTGCTAAAATAACCAGAAAAAGTGAAATGGACCCAAATTATATCCTTCATATGGTTCCGCTATACTGCTGATGATATGGAGTACTGTTTTTGCTTTTTATTACTATGTGTCTTATTCTGGGATGCATGGGAACTTCAAGGTGGATTTATCAAGGAAAAGATGACACAAAATGGAGAGGAGGAATGCTTAAATGTGGAGGGTGCAGTGGTCCTTGGGAAGATAATTATTATTCGACTATTGCAACTGAGTGCTGCGATGATAACGATTATACAGGATTCTGTACAACTTTTAAGCATTTAAGAGATGCTGGAATCGGATTTGCAGTATTTGAAGCTGTGACATTGGCTCTCTTAACTTGTTGACTACTGAAGGTTTACATACTTATTAGGGGCTTTTATTTTCTAAGTGATAAAGTCTCAATAATTATAGCATCTTCCACACTTGCTTCCCACACAATTGCTCTTGGGATATGATACGGAGTAACAGAAGCTGGATTTAGTAGCTGCGATGATATTACTACAATAGCAGATGATTATGACATTTGTGCAAGTCATGGACCGATTCTGATTATAGTGAATGAGCTTCTTTTTGCTATTATTCTTGGAATATTTATTCTTTTGCTCAAAAAAAGATATCAAGCTAAAGAAATTAAAAGAGACATCGAGCTTACATAAAACCCAAAAATTATAATATTTTACTACACTAAACCATTTTAAGCATTCACACTCATTTAAGTAAATTCGTCTAAAGTAATTTCTAAACAATAAGAAATATGGGTGTGGAGCGATTTTCTTTTCTTTTGCTTTTTATTTCAGCTATATCAGCAAGTCCTTTATTCCTTGGGAGTTCACCAAATCCTAACTGTCCTGCTTACACTTGCAAGACTTCAAGCCAGCAATTTGTGAATAGCACATGCATATATTTTACTCCAACAGCTAGTACTCCTACATATTATGTTAGTCCATGCAGCTCTGTCAAGCTTCCTTATTGTCTACCTTCAACCAACAATAACTCTACATGTCAAGCAGCTACCCCAACACCTCCAGTGGCTCTATGTCAAATGACAGTTTATTTTTATAGTGACATTTTATTGAAGTTCATTTGGTCGAAATTTGACTTTTTTTCGGTCAAATGTCTCACTATCAAAAAATTTTCAACCAAATGTACTTCGGTAAAAATGCAAATTATTAGAAGTGAACGATCATTGGACTTCCGCCCCTTCCAGTTAATGCATGGCCTGGTGAAAAATGTTCATCCTCTTCAGATTGCAGTTCTCATGCAAGCAGAGGCTGCATTAATAACGTTTGTGTAGGAGGAAGCCAAGGAGACACTTGTAGCGTGAACGACGACTGTAATCCTAACTATCGTTGCCTTGGAGGAATTTGCCAAGCTCAAATCCCTGTTGGAGGAACAGGATGCGTGAATGATTATGATTGTGTAAATGGAGCAGGCTGCAATATTGCTAAAACTTCATCAGAAAGCATATGCTATCCCTATTTCTCTATTAATCAGCATTTGCCTGTCAGCTCTTGTTCATCCAATAACCTATCAATGCTATGCAACTCAGGACTTTGCATGGCAAATAATGAAGGCTATGAATGCATGGCCCCTGTAAAATCAAGCAGGCTACCTATGAGTTGTCAAGTTGACGGAGACTGTATGTCGACAAGAGATGACTATTTCCCGACTGGATATTTAACTGGAACTTGCTATTGTGGATACAATGCTAACTCTGCAAGCTATTGCTCAATCTTTGCTGGCGATAAGCCTTACTTGGAATATATTAATTATTTCAAAAATTGGCTGCAGTCTACTTATATCAAGAAGTGCAATACCATGAGAAGATTTACTGCTTCCTGCATGAAGGACTGGTGGACGACAAAGGAGTACAATTTATACATGTACTACTCTTTGAACGCTGATTATTATCCTCTAACCGTCAGTGGAGAATCTTGTGTGCAGCAAGTTTATCTGCCTCAGTGGTGGGCTGCAAGAAATGCGGTCTAAATAATTAAATTATTTTAATCAAAAATATGATAGTCATAATAAGGTAATTAAATATAATTGAAAAGCTATTATACCTTCAGAACAGGTATGGCTCGATCTGATACTCGCCATCCCTCCCCCTGACGCTTTAAGTTTGAACGAAATTGCTAATTCAAAATGGCAAGTCCCTCACTAAGGATTTGACAAGTCAAATTCAATTTGTTGATTTCAATAAAGCTGAAACCGTCAAAGGATGGGGGGAGGGGAGGGGGGTTCTCAGGTCGATCTAAAACCGTGCTCTCACGGTATATTTAGTTGATAAACATAATTTTTAACTTAAATAAATCATGCTAATTTTAATAAATAAATGCAAGCTCCTAAAAAGGAACAGCCCACCAGACTCAGAGATCTAATCAAAGCTGTACGTGCCTGCAAAACTGCTGCTGAAGAAAGAGCTGTCGTCGCCCAAGAAAGCGCTGAAATCCGCGAAAGCTTTAGAGACGAAACTTACAGGTTCCGACACAGAAGTGTTGCAAAGCTTCTTTTCATACAGATGATGGGCTACCCCACTAATTTTGGACAGGTTGAATGTCTTAAGCTCATTGCATCTTCAAATTACACAGAAAAAAGAGTTGGCTACCTTGGCCTTACCCAGCTTCTCAATGAAAAAGACGATGTTCTCATGATGGTCACGAACTCAATGCAGATTGATATGAACTCTTCCAATACCCAAATCATAGGAATGGCCTTGACTGCTCTTGCAAATATCGCCACCGCCGAAATGTGTCGAGACCTTTCCAAAGACGTGTGCAAGCTGATGAGCCATAATAATTCCTATATCAGAAAAAGAGCTACTATTGCAGGAGCCAGAATTGTTAGAAAATGCCCTGATCTAATAGATTAGATTAGATTCGATTAAAGTTAAATGGTCCTTTGGGGTTGCACTGAATTCAGGCTTCCCAGCCTAAGCATCGAGTTGCACTTACGCTCTTTTCTGTAGACGTGTCCAAAAAATGGTTACGCCAGCATATCTGGGAAGATACACCCACACCCAGGTACTTCCTTGGACAAACTCCTAGCAGTCGGCACCATCTAGCCGGAGATGGGGGATAGGATGCGACCGAATCATCCTTCTTTTCTTCTTGCCTTATGCATCAGAAGTGTGGAGTTTTCGTGTGAACTCTGGTCTACTTGTCTTTGAGTCGAGTTAAAAACCTTGTCGTGGTGTCCCGACCATGTATAAAAAACCTACCTCTGACACAATTTCCAGACCCCGTATCTCTTAAATCCACAAAACCCCGAAAGTGTGGGAGAAGGACGGGTCGGATAATTCACCATTTTATTTGTGTCTGATCTAATAGAAGATTTCCAAGGCGAGGTCCCAAAGGTGCTGGAAGACAGAAGCCATGTGGTTGTGATGAATGGGGTGAATTTATTGTTAGAAATCATAAAAATCCAACCAAATATAAAGCAAGCTTTTGTACAGTACTCGGGGCTTGTAGTGAGAGCTATGAGAAATTTGATACATACAGTCCATTCTCCAGAGCATACTATTGGAGGCGTCACTGATCCGTTTTTGCAGGTCAGTTTGATAAAACTTATGTCAAAAATAGCTGGGGCTGAGCCTTCTGAAGAAATGACTGACTGTCTCGCACAAGTCGCCACAAATACAGAACCAGCTAAAAACGCTGGTAACGCAGTTCTATACGAATGTGTTAGAACCATTATGGACATATCTTCTACAAGTGGTTTAAGAGTGCTCGCTACAAATATCATGGGAAGATTCTTGCTGAACCGTGACAACAACTTGAGATACGTCGCTTTAAATTCATTATTAAAACTGGTAAAGGTAGATTTATTAGCTGTGCAAAGACATAAGACGACTATTATTGATTGCTTAAAAGATGCAGATATAGCTATTAGAAAAAAGGCACTTGAGCTTACTTACTGTTTAATCAATGAGTCTAATGTAAAGCAGATCGTCAAAGAAATGATTGACTTTTTGATAGCTGCTGAGCCAGAATTCAAAGAAGCCCTTGTAACCAAGCTATGTTTAGCTATTGAACTCCATAGTCCTACTAAGCAATGGCACTTTGACAGCGTATTAAGAGTATTGACCCTTGCAGGTAGTTATGTTCCTGAAGAAGTTGTAGCTTCGACTGCCCATATCATTAGCTCGACTCCTGAGCTGCAATCTTATGCAGTCCATAAGCTATTTAATGCATTAGTAGATAATACAGAACAGCAAGGGCTTGTATTGCTAGCATTGTGGTCGATTGGAGAATTCGGGAATTTCTTGGTGAGTGAGACTCTTAAGACCTCTGATGGAGAACTTAAAGCTATGACTCCAAATGAAATTATACAAGGAGTCGAGAAAACGATGACTCCAATAGCTGCTGACATCTGCAAAGAATACGCACTGACTGCACTTATCAAGCTTTCTGTAAGAATTCCGCAAGCAGTCCAAAGCATCAGAAGATTGATAGAGCAGCAAATCAGCGCACTCAATGTAGAACTCCAGCAAAGAGCATGTGAATATATACAGTTGCTTGGAAGCAATTGGGACAGCATAAGAGGACCACTCCTCGAAAAGATGCCTATTTATGCCAAAGCTCCTGCAGTGGATATTCCTACTACAGACAGCAGCTCACCAGTTTTAGAAAAGCCAAAAACGCCAACCCAACCAAATTCTGCTCAAAATCTTCTTGATATTGAAACCTTAATATTTGACTCACAGCCTATTCAGCAATCTCAAATTCAGCAATCTACTGAAGTTCCTCAGCCACAATTCGAGTCTTTACTTGACCTATTTTCAAGCACCCCTCAGCCTTCTTTTCCAGCTCCAGTCCTAAATCCAGTCACAGGTGATATCTCAGAGCCTGATAAATTTGAAGATTTCGTAGAAATAACCCCTATTAAACATAATTTCATCGCTTTTGAAGATGAAGAAATAAATGTGGATTTTAATTGCACCAAGCCAGAGCCTGACGCTCTAGAAAATACTCAAATCAGCGTGATTGTGTCTAATAAGTGCTCAAAAGATATAGTAGGGTTTAAGCTATCAGCAGCAGTTTTGAAGCATCTAGAGTTCAGTTTTTCATCAGCTGCTAGCACTAGTATGATGCCTGGAGGCTCAATCCAAATGCAGATGAAGATGAAAAATAAGGCACAAGGCCAAAAACCAATAGCAATACGCATGAAAATTGATTATACTATAGACTCTGTCCCTCGATCAAAATTATCAACAGTAGACTCTTTCCCACCTAATTATTAGCTAATATTAGTTACATCTAATCATGTTACCTATAAATAAAAACTAGGTAAAGGAGGTCCTTGTCTTGGGGCGCCATTTAAAATGTTAAAGGCTGAGTTTCTTTTTGCATCTAACTCCCGCTATGAGCAAATAAAATATTTTGCCCGCTCATGGGGTTAATTTTTTTTAAATGATTTATAAATAAATTTTATAGTAAAAATTTATTTTCGAAGCAAATATTAATTGATTTGTAAAATTTATTTTTTAAAATACAAACTAAACAGAATTAGCTAGAGATTTCATTATAATAATTATTATTTATATATCAAGTATTTTTTCATAAAAATTTTTATATTAAAACAATTTTTGTTTGCACCGAAGGTGGGTTTTAGGTCAAAAAATAGGATTTTTCTAATGGTTTTGTTCGCTCGCTCGCAGATGAAGTAAGTTATACAGTCTCATCATAGCCCTCTGCTTTGCGAGATCATCTTTTCGTTTTAAGTACTCTCCTTGGTCTGTTGGGTCGTAGTCTAAAGTAATTGGATTAAAAGCTTCGCTTGGGTTATTTTTTTGACCATTTTTCCATTTCGATCTTCTGATTTCTAGCTTCTCGATTGATTTGGCATAATCTTGATTTAAAGATTCCCAACGGTTGATTTCTCTATTTATAGCATTTTCCCTTCTTTTATTGAAGGCTTCCATTTTTCTTTGATTTTCTAGCTCTCTTCTCCTACGTTCTTCAGCTGCAAAATCTCGCTCAAAACGTTCTTTTTCTGAAATAAACATAGTAGTTTTAGGCTCTGGACTTAGCAGGGTTTTAGCAGAATTATTAAGAAAAGGGTCAATTGAGCGATTTGATCTTGCTCGAGTAGGGATATTTTGATATATAGGCGTGCCTATAATAGGATTCATATTTAAGATTTTTATATAAATCATTAAATTAAGGCTAGAATGAATTAGAATCTTTTTCAGGTTTAACTTTTCCATGCTAAATTTGTAAAAATCCTTAGACTCACTTAAAAAATAAATCGAATCATCATAAACCTAATAAATGAGATTGGCGTTGAATAGAGTTTAGATCGAATTTGCTTACAGGGTTTCAATTGTGTAAACATTTTTCATACGCAAAAGACTTTTCCTTCATTTTGGCAGCATAATTCCAGCACTTCATATTAATTATTAAACCAGAAAGTATATTATTGCAATGAACTGAGCTTAAAACTTCAAAATGCAAAACAAGGTGCAATCTTAATAGTATAATTTAAATTTAAATAAAAAAATTTCAATCGGAAATTTAAAATTTATTTCTTGTCATCCTTCATCTTATTAGTATTTTTAAGTTTTATCATTTGACTCTATCAAGGCATCACATAAAGTTCTTTTTGAGAACGTTATAAATGGCCAACTCTGAAAGGCTAATACAATCTGCCGAAGACTTTTTCAGGGAAAACAAATTCCAAGAAGCCTTAGACCTGATCTCTTCCTCATCTCTGTTATCCAACTCATGCGACGCCTTAGTTTTAAAAGCAAAATGCTGCATAGAATTAAATATAATGAATGAAGCAGAGCAATGATTAAATGACGCCAAGTCTGCTACACGATCTATCAAAAATGCAAAAGAAAGAAATGATATGTGGGAACGGATTTGTCTGGTATGAGGCTGCTATAAAGAAAAATTAGGGAAGCCAAAAGAAGCTCAAGAGTTTTTTAAGCAAATTATTTCAACATCGTCTAATCAAGATAATAAAGCAATTGCACAAAATTCGTATAGAAGATTGTCATCAATAAGCAGCCCTGCTAGGATTCCAAATAGATCTGATGATGAGCTGGAAGAGTTTCTTTCTGAGTTCAGAGAGAATATGGCAGTTCATCCTGGATCTGAATGACATGTTGTAAGCTATACATGGTTTAAAGCATGACAGTTATACATTGGACTAACATCTAAAGAAGGTCATGAAGATCTACCATTTTCTTTTGATGAAAAAGCAGTGAAAACTTCTCAATCCCCAGGAGTGATTGACAATAGGGATATAATCAACCAAGAAGACTCAAAAATACTAGTCAACGATCCGGAAAGACCTTCATTCGGAATTAGTTTAAAATCTGGGGTCCAAGAAAATATAAATTACGTTTTGCTTCCAGACCCTGCTTTTCAAGTCTTAAAAGAAAAACATAAATGCAGCACTGATATAAGAAGATATGCAATTGAAGTAAATGATTCCATTTACCAAGTTGAAGTCTTTTTAAAATCAATCCACATTGGATGCATCCTTAAAAATTCGGTCAATCTTAGCCTTATGAATGTAAGCCGGAAAGACACAATTGGAGAAATCAAAAGAAAATATTTAGCAATAAAATCAGCCCCAAGGAACGCTAAGGTCTGAAAAATTAGCCTAAATACAATTTCGCTGCCTCGGCTTCAAGCTATGGTGAAAAGCAATGAAAAAGTATATATAGAAGGAGGAATTATATTAAAAGAAACCACAATTATTGATGATGCAGAAATTGGAGAAGAAGATGTGATGTTTATAGAAACTGGAAAAGAAAATAAATTTTATTTCACGAATGAAATCAAAGATATTTCTGAGCATTGTGTGTCATGTAATCAAGTTATCACAGCACCTGTATTTTGTAAGGACTGCAAAAAAATAAAATATTGCTCAGTTGCTTGTAGGCAAGAGCATCACTCCACTCATAAACGTAAATGCAAAAGACCTTCTAGAAGCTTTTTTGCGTGCTTTTTTTGTAAGCCATCTTATCGAGACAGTGATGAAGATATGGAAGAATACCACGTATCTAAGCCTAACACAAAATATGAAACACCTAAAGCATTTACTACAAAAACCAATGATGGGGCGACAGGATTACAAAACTTAGGAAACACATGCTTTATGAACTCAGCTTTACAATGTTTAGCCCACACAGAATGCCTTACTAATTATTTTTTAAATGAGCCATACAACAAAGAAATCAATAAATCTAACCCTTTAGGAACCAAAGGAAAATTAGTGGCTTCATATGCAGAAGTTTTAGAGCATATATACAAAGGAAATGAAAATTCTTTTGCTCCTTGAAGATTTAAGAAAACACTGGCAACCTTTGCTCCTCAGTTCGGAGGGTACCAGCAGCATGATGCTCATGAGCTGTTATGCTATTTGCTAGATGGTCTTCATGAAGATTTAAACCAAGTAAAGAAAAAGCCATATTACGAAGACCTGAACACCAAAGGTAAAACAGACCAAGAAATCGCAGTCGAAAGCTGAGACCGGCATATTTCAAGAAATCAGAGTATCATAGTAAACACTTTTCATGGGCAATATAAGTCAACTTTACTATGCCCTAAGTGCAAGAATTATTCTTACACATATGATCCGTTCAATTCTCTTTCTTTGCCTATCCCTTCATCTCAATCATCTGGGAGAAAGCTGAAGCTGTATTTTGTTAAAAGTGATCCTCGCTATGCAGCTATTAGAATGGCTTCAGATGTCACAGAAAATACAAGCTTTGCGAGATTGAGAGAACATATTTCAACAACATTAAACGTAGAGCCTGAGTCCTTTATATTTAGCTCAGTCTTAGAAAACTGTGTAATTGGGCTGCCAAGCGATGATAAAAGAATAGAAAGCTTTAAAAATGGAACTGTCATTGCATATCAAGCAGATACGGCTTTAGAAAATGTGTTTGCTGTAGAAGTTCGGGTTACTAAAGAAAATTCAAGGAATAAGTTTGTGACATTTCCTCGCTTTATTTTCCCTGCAAAAAATGCGAATTTCTTTAATCTTCACTTTGAAGTGTTTAAAAAATTTGTAGTATATATAGAAAAATTATTTCAAAGTTCCGGGAATATTAAAAAATTATATGAAAAGCATGATGAAAATCCTTGCTATTTGTTATATTTTAAGCCTGGGAGAGGGATAAACTGCTGTCCATTATGCAAAAAAGTATCTTGTAAAGGTTGCGAGGTACCAAAAAATGAAGAGTCTATAGATCAATTATTTAATCAACGAGCAAGAGTTGTATTAGAGCTGGTATGGAAACAAAACTGTTCTGATTATGGGGTAGACCTAGAAATTCTTAATAACAGCACTGATCACCCCTCAGTTTCTTCTAACTCCCTATTCTTGATAGAGCGATTTCATCGAAAATTTCCTCAAAAATCGTGAATTGAATTACTATCCTTGATCACAATTTTCATATAGATAAGCATAAAAATAAACCTATCCTATATACCGCTTAAAATCTAACGAATCTTTTGAAGCATAATCACTTATTCGCAATTATAATCTGGTTTTGCATACTGCTAATATATTGCATACTCTATCTGTTATGACTAGTATATAAAATATTTTATATGGAAAAGTTTCAGCAGTAAAAAATTTATATTATAATTATTTTTTCCGAAATATTCTAAATTATTAAACAAAAGATGAGGGAAGAGTAAAGGAAAAGCCCAAGAAAAGTTTTCTTCAATCAGTATATCTGAGTGCTTTCAAATGTTTAGAGTTGCTGAAGAACTAGAAAAAGAAAACGCATGGTATTGCCCTATCTGTAAAGTGCATGTCCAAGCTACAAAACAGCTAGAAGTTTATAAAGTCCCACCTGTCCTTATAATTCATTTGAAACGATTCAAAACACATGGATTTTATAGAGAAAAACTCGGGGCTGCAGTAGCTTTTCCAGAAAATGGGCTTGATATCTCAGAATTTGTAATAGGACCAGATCGCCCTCCTTTATATGACTTGTTTGCAGTTTCAAATCACTTTGGTAGTTTAGGTGGAGGCCATTATACAGCAACCTGTAGAGATTCCCAAGGCGGATGACTTGATTTTAACGACTCACAAGTGAAATCTGGCGGAGAAATATCAAATACGTCAGCTTATTTGCTGTTTTATAAAGCAAGATAATAAATTATTATATATATTAATCTCTTGGCGTTTTAATATCATTAAAACCAGGCAAATCATTCAGAGGAATTCTCCTATCAAAAGGCTTGAATTTGTTATCAAGTTCGTCTTCTGGAAGCTGAACAATCTCATAAATTGACTCAATAAACATTTTCAGCCTATTCAAGTACTCTCGTCTGTGTTTTATTTCTATATCATTATGGCCAGCATTTTTTACCCACCATGGTGGGAAGCCATATCTTACAAAACTCGCAAGCCTTTCTGCATGCTTCAAAGGAATTTGCTTGTCATCTATTCCATGCAGTAGAAATATTGGGCACTTTATATAAGGAATTTTTGAAATATTTGAAAAAAAATCAAACCATGGGGATGCAGATACTTTTTTTGAAAACATATGCAGAGCTGATGCAATTGGCCCATGCAAAATAACCCCGCCGACCTTAGATCAAGAAGCTAGCTCACAGGAAGGCACTGTTCCAATAGACTGTCCATAAAGTACAATATATTTTCAAGAAATCCCTCTCACATTTATAAGGTAATCATAAGCAGCTTTTATATCTGCATAAATATTTTTTTCTGAAGGTTTCCCTGTGCTTTGTCCATATCCGCTGTATTCATAAATAAATACATTCACTTTAAGCTGAACTGACAAATCTGCAATGAAATTCCTCATAATCCCAATGTCAGTTGAGTTGCCATGTGAGAAAATCAAAGTAAATACCGCATGCACATTTTTAAAATAAATTGCTGGTATGATTTGCTTCCTTTCTGTTTTCAGCGTAATAATTTCACTACTAACTCAGCCTACTTCGATTGGTTTGGTTTGGCATCCATTTTCGTCTATTAATAACATTTGGTAAGCATCTTGGACTTGTTCAATAATGTACCCTGGAGGCTTTGGAGGATGAAAAGCAAAGCTTCTTGTGATTTTATCTCTACATCCAAAAGTAGAGGTACAGCAAAAACAACACCTTATGAGATCCATTTATTCTTAAGTCAATTATATCAATTCTGTCAGTATGAAGAAAATTTATTCCATAGTGGATTCACTGATGAGATGTTTGAAATTTTATTTAAGAGCTAATTTTGCTGGTTATAAAATTAGCGGAATAATTCAACAAATGTGAAAGAATGATTAAGATAAAATTGGATAACAGATCTTTCGCCATAATTTTATGTGGACTCTATAAAATTATCTTAGAGCCGAATAGTTATAAAGGTTAAATAAGCTTGCAATCCGACCGTATTTAGGGCAAGCCCCAATTAAAGTTGGTCTAACTCCCCCCCTCCGTGAGTGAACAAAAATTTTTTTTAATAGAAAAATTTTTTATGGAAAAAAAATTTGATATATAAATGATAATTAGTATAATGAAATCTAGAGCTAATTCTGTTTAATTTTAAACAAATTGCTTTTTAAAACATAAATTTTATAAATTAAATTAATATTTGCTTTCCAATTTTTTGCGAATTAGGATTTTTTGAAATTTCGAAAAACAATATTTTTTATAAAAATTTATATATAAATTTTTTAAAAAAAAAAAAATTAACCCCCCTCCGTGAGTGAACAAAATTTTTTTGTTCACTCACGGAGGGGGGGGAGTAAGCATATAAGTTAAATTCTATTAATCAATATGGATTGGAAAAATTTAAACGTTTCAAATGAAATAAAATAAGAATGAAGGAGCTTTTCAGAAAATTAATATTATTCCCTGCATTTTATTGGTAATTAAGCAAATATATATGCTATTTGCCTCAAATGAAATTTGAATGCAAAAGCCATTCATTTAATAAATAAAAGTGAATATGGCGCAATACCTAATTAGATGTTTAGGTTAAACAATATAAAGTGTCGGAATTATTTTTTTCAATTATGATCATGCTACAGATAATTGATTTAAGACCATAAGATAGCTGCACTAAAATTAGTCAAGAAGAGAAATTTCCTCATCAATTAAAACAAATTTTATCTAATAAGTTTTAGATATTCAATAAAAAAAATTATGAATCTATTATCATGCGTCCAATGATAAAAAAATTACTTTTTCCATAAAATTATCACTATAAACTTCTTCCTCTGTAATCATTGCTTATACAAACTTTAAAACTTATTTAATATGATATCTTCAAATTCTTTGAGATCTATTTCACCATCCCCATTTTGGTCCACAGTTTTAATAAGCTCATTCCACAGCTCATTATTCGTCGCATTTTCTCCTTGCAGCATCTCTTTCAGCTCTAATGCTGAAATTTTCCCACTTCCATCTCTGTCAAACATTTCAAAAGCAATTTTCAAGTTTGACTGCGACGCGTATTTTTGCTGATCAACTGCAGCTTTTAGAAACTCTGTATAATCTATATAGCCATTTAAATCTGTATCAACTTCCCTCATAATCCTATCTACATCTTCTTCTGTAATTCCTCCAGGTTTTACATACCCTCTGATAAGCTCTTCTCTGCTGAGTTTTCCATCACCATTGGTATCTAGAGCTCTGAACATTTCTCTTGCTTCTTTTGTGTCATTATTACTTGTGAGCTGAGTAACAATATAAGTGTTTACGGCATCTCTAAGCTTATTGGTTGAATTGTAATTGGTGAGGTGCTGTAAGGTGGATTGGAGTTTGCCGTTATCTACATTATTGATGTTTACATCTCGAATCCAAGGATGGTTTAAAGCTTCAATAGCGCTGAGTCGGTCCTTCTCAGGCACTAAAAGATGCCTTATCAGATCTTTTGCAAATTCAGTGACTTTATTTCAGGTGGAGCCTTTAAAACTATAGTTTCCAACTTTTACTTTCTGGATAATTTCTTCGTCATTTGCACCTTCAAATGGAGGATAGCCAGCAAGTAGTACAAAAGCGATAACTCCGGCACTTCACATGTCACATTTTTCTGAATAACTGCCAGCCAACACCTCAGGGGCTATATAATAAGCAGTTCCTAAGGCTCCTTTGACTTTAGAGCCTGGATTGAATTTTGTTGCTGTGCCAAAATCAATTAAGCCTGGCTATATCAATATTCATAAAAAGCTAATTATTTTCTCCCTTTGGTACAGAGAACCTTAAAAGTATAACTTTATATTCAAAAAATCTGAATGATCGTCAAGCAAAATATTTTCTGGCTTTAAATCTCTATGGATTATATGCTTTGAATGTATATAAGCCAGGCAAGAAAAAATCTGTTTCATTATAATAGCAGTTTCCTCCTCTTTAAACTGCTTTTTTTTCATGATTTCTTCGAAAAGTTCTCCGCCTCTACAGTGCTCCATAACGATATAAAAATCAGCTGGATCTTCAAAAAATTCGTATGCCCTTACTATACTTGGGTGATCCAGAATTCTTAAAATTTCGATCTCCTTTACTAGTTTTTCTTTGTCTATTTCATTTGTGAAAATGTCTTTTTTGAAAATTTTTACAGCTCGCCTCGCGTTTGTTTTTTTATGGGTGCAAAATCTCACCTCACCAAAAGCTCCGGAGCCTAGTGAACGACCAAGCTTGTAAACTTTTAAAAATGACCTTTGATTGATCTGAACAAAGGTACTCGGCAGGATTTTCAAATCTTCGACTTTATGTACAAAAGCTGTTGTCTCTTGAACTCGTTTCGTTTTGCTGGGAAAGCAGCCCATGTTATCAACAAAATAATGGTAAAACATAATGCAAGAATTAAATAGAAGCAATTACTCAAATTCAAATTGTATAATATTGGTTCTGTAAGATTACATAAGTTTAAATTGAGAAAATTATATTGATTATTTGTAAAAATATAAAAATAAATTGGCGTGTCTTGATGTAATTCTCTCAATCCCCACCTTTTTGAATTGGGTTAAATATCTGCAAAATTTCCATTTTTTGATGCTTGTCCCCTTAAATTTGAGCAAAAATATAATTTTTATTAAACTAGTTTTGGCTAAGTTAATGAAAAAGTGCATGCAGAATTGTATTTAATAATTTTTGAATTAATTCTTACTCCCCCCCATCCTTGATCGAACGACTCGCCATCGTTCGATCAAGGATGGGGTTAAAAAAACATTTTTTTGGAAAAAAAAAATTATATATAAAATAAAATATATATATAAATTTTTTTTATTTACTTTTAAATAAGAGGGTTAAGAGTATTTAATAATTATTTTTACAGCAAAAAATTGAATTAATTTCATAAAAATACCAATTTTTTTTTATATTTTGATTTATTAGTTACCCCTTTAAACTGTATAAATTTTAATTTGCTACTTATTAAATTAAAATTTGTTTTTTAAAAAATCTCTATTTTATTAGATTATTGAGTTTTTAAAGCCCATGTTGATGACTAAATTACTTTAAATAGTTGATTCCGAAGCTTTCTATCGTCTCAAAGTCTCTGAAAACAACTTCATTAGGGTACATCTTCCCAAGCTTTTGATAACTATTATATTTTTTTATATATATAAAAATTTGCATGATATGAAAATCGTTCGATCAAGGATGGGGGTTAATTTCCCCAATTTTTAGGAATTTTTACAGTCAATCGTTCGACCAAGGATTGGGGGGGAGTTAATAAAATAAATTAAAATTCAAAATATTGCATTATTTAATTAAAATTTTTTATAAATTATTTTTTTAAAAAAGCCCCCTTTATATTGAAGCAGGATTGCTTCCATTTTAAAGCTCAGAAGTAATCAACTTTTACACCCTCAGGCAATTTTATTATTATGGGCTCAGATTTCCAAGTAAACCTTTATCCAGCTATAGATAAAGCAACATCCTAGCACATAGGCTGAAGCGTCTGATTCATGGGCTTTAGAAGGCATAAATTTTTACCTCTTGATACTTTCAAGAAGGGAGATCTTAGATGGAGCATGCGCAAGATTATAATTCAGAGCGAGGCAATATGTCACGTGAGGTTTTCTGGCAAGGTGAAGGTGCCTCTTGTTCTGGATTTCAGAGTCCTTCGTAAATGGCTTGAAGTTGGAGCACCTAAACTTTGAGTAAAAAGAGCACCCAATTTCACCCGAAGGAGAAAGTATCAAACTAAGCAATTAATTAAATTTCTTAATTATTGTAAAAATGGATATTCAAAGAAATTGGGCTATTTAAAAAATCGTCAGGCATAAATATGTATTTCTTTTAATTTTTTGAAATTATATGCACTATGAAGGGTTGATAAAAATAAATTTTTCCTATTTTTAGCAATCATTTTTTAAATAGTAGCATATGATTTTGCCTAAGTTTTGTATTATAGTTATAAATGATTTCAAAATGGCTTAGAAATCAGAAGTAAAATATTCTTTACAAAAGTAATCCTATTGACTAATACTTTAAGTAAACTTGCAGAGAAAAATTTTAGTGACGTAAAATTTGACTGTCAAGCTGAACTCCTGTTTTTGTGGCTCAATTAACTACATTTGAATTATCTCGTTGCATAAAAAGTTAGATGAAAAATGTGTTCTAAATCGTCCTTATTCATTCTTAATTGTTTATAAACTATTTATTTTCAATAAATATCAATAAAACTGCCTGTCTCCGCTATTCTTAAGTGATTCTTCTCGACAATTCCATCTTTGCCTCATTCAATTGGCGAATTTTCTCAATGAATTATAATCAATAATTCCTAATAAAATGGATCACACTGAACAACTTACACATGAGCACAAAGAACTTTCACAAAAATTTTTGTTTGCAAGGCTAGAGACATACAATTTTTATAATAGAGACCCCAGCCCTGTCATGAAAACTAGAGATAGGCATCAACCTTGCAGAGGGGAGATTAGAAAGGCTCAAGAGTCAATTTCACATATATATTATCCCCCTAATAATGCCTATAGATTAATAAAGGGTTAGGATAGCAAAATATCGAGGATTTCAAAAAAAATGACAGGTAATATAGGTAAAAAAGTATATACATAATTGTAAGAGTGAAGACTTTATGAACCCAGCGTTTACACAAATTAAGCTGTATAGAGGATAATTGCAGGTTAACAATAAATGTAAATAAATAATTTTGCATTAAATTGATGCTCTTCCCTTCTTTAAAACGAACAAAATTTCGAGTAACTTTTATTGAAGAAAAATCAGTAGGTTTGATTTAAATTGGGATGGAAATTAGCTATTGATTAGCCAAAAAAATGGAGATCGCAGGTTTTATTACTGAACCCAAAAACGGAAGAAATTCTGATTTTTGCTAATAAATATTTGGTTATCTAAACAATTTAACTGTTTTAGTAAAGGTTTATAGAATTTTCTGAGCCAAATTTATTGCTCTAGAACAGGTGAATTAAATATTTTTAACTTTCTGAATTAAAAGGCAAGGATTTGAGATATCAATTTGTTTGTTTAAATTTATAAGTTACTTACAATGCTCTAATCTGGTTTTTTTCTTAGGGACCGGTAAATCAAAGCCACTGGGCCTTGCATGCTTTTCAGGTATCATAACTTCAGTTAAATAATTGCTAATGGGGTTTTCTATCAACTGCGTCTGGCTGATAATCCCACTACACTGGGTCATTCTCTCTATATAAAGATGATGAGCCATCGTCTCTACAGTTTTAGCATACAATTCAAATTTGTATACCATCCTCGGAAACGTAAACAGCCGATTTTGCTGCTCAGAGCTTGCCTTTTGTGTCTTCTCCACTTTGAGAAGATATTTTTGTGCATGGGATCTTACCTGAGCGATGGTTCTTGTCATTACATGCCTTTCAATTTTACTTCAATCTTTATCGTAGAGCTTTAAAGCTTCTATAAACCTTTCTTGTTCTTCTCTAGTCCACCTTCCTCGGTTGACTGAATTATTTGGGTCAGATATCATGTCTAATATATATAATCAGCAAAGTGTTCTAAACGATTTTATAAATCAAATTTATAGCCCCGCGGGGTTTTGTGAGAATATGAGGAGGAATATATATTAAAGTCAGCACATACGTTACCTTAGGATTAAAAAATGGAAATCAGTGCTTTTTATCCAAATTAATCATAAGTTTGCTACTTAAATAAGCAATTTTATGCATAATCTTTGGAGATTGAGAATCTTGCAGTGCCTCAGAAATCTTAAAGGACTGAGCTTATGCATTTTTCACTGGAAAAATTGGGTAAGCTCAAAAATTGATATAATAAAATAAAATGAAGCCGCAAGACAATGCAATGACATCTAGAAAAGCGACGAGGTTACGATTTTTGGAGCAAGAAAGTGATCATCTTTTTGCTTATAAAATTGATCTAGAAAAAGTTCTAACGAAAACTAAAGAAGTTCTCAACGATTTACTCTCAGCCAAAGTGTATTCTTCAAGCCAACAGCTTGATGGCTCATGTGAAGATACAGCTTCAACGTCAAATATTTTGTTCAAAAGTGTAGAAGTCACTGCAGCTGAAAATATGGAATTGTTTAATTCAATATGCAAAGCCCACTACGCAAGAGACACAATTGATGCCAAAGTCCTTATTTCTCAACAGATTACAGAAGAATACTCTAGAAAAGAAGAAGAAATTTTAGGAGAACTTGATGAACAAATAAATGATCTAAAGTATTTATTGGAAAAAAAAGTAAATAGAATTAATTTACTTAACTCGAAAGTAAAAGACATGGAAGACCACCAAGCAAAATTAAACAGCGAATGCACTTTGCTTTTGCCACTTAATAGTGATAGCCTGAAGGTTCACGTACAAATGGAATACCTTAAAGAGAAACTTTTAAAAAGATTAAAAGAACTTCAGTTCTGCGAAATGCAAAAAGATGAGCTAAAAGTACATGCTGCAGGTTTAGAAGAAAAAATAAGAAAATATTTATTGCTGGTAAAAAATCCGTTGCTGAAGAAAAAGAAATATATAAATGCACAAGAAAACAGTCAAGAAAACATTATTGTGGATTCATTGAATGCGTCTAATTCATGTGAAGCTATTTTTCCAGATAATTTTTTAATTGAAGCAGAAAAAGGCATAATTCCAAATTTGGATTATGGATCTTTACACCAGAAAGATAAAGTCTCTATTATAGACATCAATAGTGGAAAATCTCGGATTAGAGAGAAAGTTAAAGAAATGCAAGCTATGTGTAGTAAAAAATCAGAAGATTTAAATAATTTAAGACAACTCGTGAGAGATCAAGACGCTAATATAAAAAATCTTGTATCGCAAATTAAGTTTTTGACAGAGGAAAGTTCTGAACAAGAAAATGTGAATAATCAGCGAAAGAGAAAGAAAGCTATGAGTAATCCATTGGAGTATCTTACTCCCCCCCCCCCTCCGTGAGCGAACAAAACCATTAGAAAAATCGCCATTTTTTGACCAAAAACCCACCCTCCGTGAGTGAACAAAAATTTTTTTAATAGAAAAAATTTTAATGGAAAAAAAATTTTGATATATAAGTGATAATTAGTATAATGAAATCTAGAGCTAATTCTGTTTAATTTTAAACAAATTGCGTTTTAAAACATAAATTTTGCAAATTAAATTAATATTTGCTTCCCAATTTTTGCAAATTAGGATTTTTTTAAATTTCGAAAAAAATATTTTTATAAAATTTATATATAAATTTTTTTTTAAAAAAAAAATTAACCCCCCTCCGTGAGCGAACAAAATTTTTTTGTTCGCTCACGGAGGGGGGAGGGGGAGTTAGTGGGAATAATGAAGAAATCCAAAATAAGATTAAAGAGATGCCGAAGATACAAATATATGAGGCGGAAAATATTGAAGATATGGATGAAGAAGAGGATTATTATCCAAATGAATTAGTTAGTTTTATCGCGAGTGATGTAGCTAAGTGTGAGTTTGAAGAGCCTGATAGTTTACTGGTTGGCTATATTAATGAAATCCATTAATTCAGTAAATCATTTCAGAACTTTAGATTATTTTTCAAGGTTTTATTGACAAAATAATCTTGAAATAATAGGATTAACACGTTTTGGCTATAATTCAAAATTTAAATATAATTTAAAATACATGATAGCAAAAATTAAATGTTTTGCCCATTATTAATTACATAAATGTAAGTTATTGATGAGTGTCATCATCCATCATAGTTTGTAATTGCTTCCAGTACTTTTTCATTCTTTCTTGTTTTTTCAACTCAGAAATAAAAGGGTGTTTCCGACCCTGGCAATGTGCCCTCGAGCACATATTTAATTATCTCCGGCAAGGCTTTTCCAGCCGAGAGGAATAATATGCTAGGTAAGCAACTCCAACAGCGTTCAGGGTCTAGCCATAGCCAATTTTCAGAGTTGAAGTTGCATCGTGAAGAGCAAGCTTGATGTTGCAAAGAGATAGGGCCAGCAAAGCCTTCTAGCCATTCGATTAATTCCTAGCACCATACCGGAAGCTGTGACTTGTGCAGCAGCTCACCCCTTTTGCCGACAACCTGCGAGAAAATCCTTTTTTGTGTTTCTGCGCAGGCAACTCACTTAAGCTCAACAACCGTCGAAATCGGAACACAGAAGCCGAGGGACTATTCAGATCAAAGATTGGCGCATAGCATCAGATAGGCGACTGAAGCAGTGACAGAAACCGTGTGGGCAGTGTATTATTCGACGTTAAACGATATAAATCTTAAAATCATTCTTTCTTGTCTTTCAACTCCTTTTTTTCAAATTTCAGTCCCAATATTAAAAGCGCCTAGTCCACCTAAAACATAATATTTTGAAGGCCTTACTCTTTTGTAGTCATCTAAGGTGTAGGGTCTGTATTTTTTGGACCTCTTTTTACCTGCTTCTGTTGCAACATTTTGAGTGTTATTTTCTCTGGGATTGGAAAAAGATCTATCAAAAGTAATTGGTGTGTACAGCTTTCTTTTATTGTGAGAATTAGACCTCATTGTAGGTGTCAAAGATTTGACTTCGTTAAATTTGTTGTGTATATTCAATCTATTTGGACTTGCTGATTGATTAGATATGAGAGTTCTAAATATTCTTTCTTTCCCAACAGATTTTTCGCTTACTTTATTTTATTAATAAGATAAATATTAAAAATAGTCCTCTATTTATTATGTTTTTAGTAAGGACGGCTTTTAGCTCGCTCTAGGCTACCACCTTTTGGTATAACTCATAGAGTTGGTAGCCCAGGGCGAGCTATAAGCAGCCTCAGGCTATAGCATAAATTAGCAAAGAGCAGTTATAAAATGTAGGAAAATTAGGAAAGAATTAGAGAAATCATGGGATCTAACTTTGGCTTTGCGTTGGATTTTGCGCCTACAAATACAGCACTATGAGAATCATTGATAAAAGCAGATATATCATGATCTATCATAGAATAGTTGTCCTTATATACCTGATTCGGCTTTACTGCTTTATTTACTGGGACAAATTCAGAAAATGGATCAGACCTACCCCGAGTCTTTATGCCGAGATTAAATCGCTGAGCAAATGTAGTATCCATCGCTATGCTGTAATTAAATAAATTAAACTCAAAATAAAGCAACATTGAATAAGCTTATATCCTTTTGTTGCTAAAAATTAAACTATCGATTATACGATGTGGAACTGCATATACTCCTTTTAATTATATTATTATTTTACATTTATTGGGCGAGATTATTAAATAGCAGTTATCTTTGTTTCATTATCCATACTTAATTTTACCTCATAATAATTACTCAATTCTTTAATTATTTTTCTATTCAGTATTATAATTGCCATGGGTTTCATGAAGCTGCTAACCTTTTAGGAGTAAGTTATAGAATTTGCTAAATTTATCTTATTCATGATATAAGCCTAAACCGCATCAAAATTTAAAGGTAAGGCCTTGTTTGAGGTTTATGCGTAATTTTCGAAACTAAAACTCTTTATTACTTCAGTATATTTTTTGGATAAATTTAAATATCAAATATTAAGAATAACTTTCAAGATATTTCCTTTATTTTATGAATCTATCTAAATATCTATTTGTTACTTTATTGCTATTCTTAAGTCAAAAAACAATTTGTTTAATTTAACTTTTGCTATGAAAAGCAAATTAATTTTTCACAAAAAAGTTTTTAATAAATGGAACCTCTTGTAATTCAAGAGCAAATTATTGAAAAAGAGTCCACAAAACTCGTCTCATCCCTCGAAAAAAGTAACCCATAAACAGAAAATTACGACATGATTGGGTCAAATGGCGTTTTCGAAGTGAAGCCTTCAGTTCTCACATTTGCAGGATATGAAATCAAAAAATGCCAAACAAAAAAACTGCTGATCAAAAACATCTCAGGCACCCCTCAACGCATGAGCATTTTACCTACAAACACTCCTTTTTTCAAGCCTAAATACAATAAACGAGGCCAGCTTGCTCCAGGGATGTCAGAAGTTGTGTATATCCAGTTCACTCCTCCAGAATGGAGATATTACTATGACTGCATACGATTTTTAAGCCCAGGCGGGAATTTAAATATTCCAATCCATTCTTATCCCGTCATGAACAAAAAAGAGCGATATTTGCCTGCACTTTTAGATATGGGGAAATGCAACATAGGGGAAACAATTACCAAAAAAATTGATCTAGAAAGCACTGTTCCTGTAGCTTTTGAGTATGAATTGAGATTTGTAGAAGAAAATAACGATTTTAGAATAGACCCACTCAGCGGAGATGTTCCAGGGCAGGATAAAGCAGAAATTACTATCACTTATGAACCAAAAGCAGCGTCAACGTCCACATGTGAAGTGGAGCTTAGGCTAAGTGAGTTTGATTATCGGCCAATTACGATGAAACTTATTGCTTCAGGGATGCACAAACAAATGGAAACCCCTATGATGTCACGAATCGACTCATCTCCTATCATAAATAGAACACTTCTAAAAGGAAATAAAGAAACCTCCTTTGAAAGAGCCCCTAAAAAACTGCCTGAAATAGTCCCAAAACCATCAAAAACTTTAACAAAGTTCGCACAAATGCTAGTTAAGCCAAAACTTATAGACAGAGTTATATATGAACAGCAATTTAATACAGAATATCGCAAGCTTGAAGAAGGTGATAGAGAAAAAGAATTTAAAATATACCAATGCATAGGAAACCCTCATCCCTCAGAAGAGTTGATAAAAGAAATAATAGATTTAAGAGCAGAAAAAGACTACAATAAAAATGAAGAAATGAGGAATAAAGACTGTATGAGAAATGCACACCAGGTAGATCAAGATAAGCCTATTAATGATGTTAGCTTTACACCGCTTAAAAAACCGACCTGGGATCCCTACCAAAATGATGAATTCAGTTTAAGACAACTCCCTTTGCATAGACTTGTAAGAGCTGCAAATAAAGTAATGGTGCAGCTTAGAGTTTCTAAAAGAATTGAAATGATCAAAAAAGTATTGACTGAGCATAAGGTCAATAATAGAGAAGATGCCAAAAAGTTTGTAGCTTGGGATTGAAAAAGAGCAGATTTAATAGGAATTGGGAATAAGGATTTTATTCCATTCGAGTTTACTATTAGTCAAGATGAAATAAAAAAATATGAATTTCCTACTGAGTATGAAAGAGTAATAAATGGTGACGCAACGGAAACTGACTCTTAAGCGCACTCCCTATGCATATGGGGCCTAACCTGATGAGGCTGAAGCAGGGCCTCTGCTTCTTTTTAATGGAAGCCTTAAGGTTTTTTGGAAACCTTGCCTACAGGGAAGTTTTATTTCTCCACGAAGGTTTTCATGTCCTTGCCAATAGGCTAGACAGGTTTGCCCATGAACTTCTCTAAGTGAGACCATCAGGGCACTCACAGACAAATGCTTTGCCCTAGGGAGCTACTCCCTTAAACAAGTTTGCAGGTCGGAAATCCAAAATGGCGACTGCTAGTTGGTTTGCCCTCTTATGGCCAGCATAAATTTAAATTAATTTTTAACTGCTGAATATGAAGAACATTTAGATGAATTTAAACAGAAAATTGATATCGAGCCTTTAAGCGCTTTTGAGTCAATTCAGCCTTTAAAGCTAATCGAAACACAAGATTTCTTGATAGCTGGCTATAATGACTTTTTGCCCCCTCCTGTTAGCCACTATATCCCAATAGAAAAAGAAAGAGAATTCCGAGCTGGAGCTGAAGAAGAATACTCTATATGTTTAGAAAGAGGCGAATTTCGAGATGATCCAGTCCTTTCTGTGCCTAATTCCTGTCTAAAACCTATGGTAATTGATGCTGTTGGATTAGTAAGGCCTCATCCTACTTTAAGAACTTACCTTACCTTATCAGCTTTAACTGAAACTTCTCCTGAATTCAGCTTGCTACCTAAAGAATTTCCAAGAGACTATCCTGAAGAATACCCAGGCTTTACCCAGCCTTCTCTATCATTTTTAGCTCAAAAATGGAGACCAAAGTATAACTATTCATCTCCGCAGTTGCCAGAAAAGCTTAAAGGGATGAGACCTGCTGAAATATTGAGCGACTCAGACTCAGAAAGCGAAAATACATTTGCGATGGATGTACCTGTGCTTGATCAGTACTTAGCAAGCTTTGAAAATGACGATGAAGCATTAAAAGGAGAAAAAGTAAATGCGAAAGAAATAGCAATGAAGACATTGTGTGAAGAAATTACTAAAGGGAGACAAAAAGATTCAGCTTGGTTGCCAACTCAACTTGTGGCGGCAAATAAACAGATTTCTGATCCAGATCATAAAGTTTCAATTTTTAACTAATATAGTTTTGTGATGACTAATAAGGATATAGGAAGCTATAAATTTGGAAAATAATTCATAGATTTCTAAGAATCAATAAGATTTTGCAAATTTATAAATAATTCTAAAGATATGAGGAAAAATTAAACTTTACTCCCATTGAGCACTTTGCATACCCCTGAACTTCTGTATTTTTCAGCCAAATCGACAGCTGTCTTTCCGCCATTATCTTTTATCCACTTATCAGCTCCATTCTTCACCAAAATTTCTGCAATTTTTTCTTTATTATTAATAGCAGCAACCATCAATGGTGTTCACCCTTCCCCAATTTCTTGGACATCAAAATCTGGCTCATATTTAATCAAAAATTCAAGCATTATTTCATTTCCTGTTTGTGCAGCAATATGGGATAGGGTTCAGCCAGACTGATTTAAAGGAAAATCCACTGGGAAGCCAAGCCCTATATGAGCATTGACCACGTCTAATTCGCCTCTATAAGCTGCATTAAGGACTTCTTGTACATGTTTTATTGCATAGGAGTCAAAAGTAGACATTGAGGATCGATTTGTGCTGTTTCTGTTGTTAGATCGGATCGTGTTTCTTGTGTGGAATTCTTCAATAGCTTTTGTCATATCGTTGTTTCTGTCAAGAGATGCTGTGACTTGCTCTTGGCAGCTTGGCTGCAAGGCTGGGCGCTTTTTTTGCCTTTTTGACTGAGATTTAGAGCAGGTTTCTCCCATTAGATTAATTCACCTGAATTTAAAATAAGCCTATTTTGAGGAATTTAAATGTTTCTAATAAAAAATAGTCTTGTCATTTTCGGCTGCCAAAATAATGTGTGTTTAATAATTATATTTAATTGGTGAATTTTTAGGCTGCATATTTGATTTATGAATATATCAAATCGCCAATATAGCTTTAGTACTCTTTTGGATCGAGTTTCACTATATTTCCCGACGGAAGAGAGGAGTTAGTGTAACTAATTAATGTTTTGGTTTAATAAACTCCCAAATGGCAGGGCCACTTGTTGCAAGGTTTCTACCATTTGGTAAGTTTGTCAAGCCAGCATTAGTTGGTAATGATCACCTCACCTCTTTCCTTTCAGGAAAGATAGGAAGCCCAACCATAAAGGTGCTCGTGCTATATACTGAATGAGAAAATTAAATTATCTATAAGGATAATTAACTAATTACCTTTCTTGTTCTTCTCTGAGTAAATTATATAAAGCATGCGAGATTCTACAAGAATGGCTAAGTAATATATTATGCATATCACCACAGTCAAAACAAGCCCAGTCATACTTCTCTCCAACACTGCATAACCTAAATAAGAAATAGAAGACCCCCAATACATAGGATCCCCACACACTGAGTAAGGGAATGCAGTGACAGGCTCAGAAAGTGTAAAAATCCCAAAATAATCTCCCAAAAAGGTGGCAAAAAATCCAAGCCTGTAGAACGAAGTCCACACAAACATTTGTCCAATTCCTATCAAAAGATAAGCAAGAATATCTGTAAAAAAGGAGTCATGAGCGAGCTTAGGTTGCTCATCAATTGCTTGATGGAAGAGTGTAGTCCTGATTGCGTTTAAAAAGAGGATTAGGAGAGCTGTTGCAAAACAGGCCACTTTTTTCTGGTTTCCGAAGAGAGTAGAGACCAGGTGCCATCGGTATTCAACTTGTGCTAATATATTCCATGCAATCGGGTTGAGAGCCATCATGCCTGCAGCATAATAGAGAGTCGAATTCCTAAGGTTAATTAGGTCCATATTTATAAAATCGTCCATAAATCAATATAGGATGCATGTTTTTCATAAAAAATTTTCAGGATTTAATAATTTTTGATATGGGATAATATATTTTCGCATGATAAAAGAGATTTGACTTTGAGAATCAAAAGAAAAAAGTTAAAAATTGTATAAGCTATCGCAAAAGCGATTTTTTTATCTTTAAACTAGAATCAATTTTTAATCTCAGAAATTTGTGGTTTAAGGCTTTAATTGTTTTTACGAATTTGAAGTTTTGTAAGCATCAAATAAATGGAAGAAGAAGCAGAGCTCATAAAAACTGGATCTCTTTCAGATCTTAGGTTAGACTTAGATACTTAATTTACTCAACTCAAATCGGCCTTAAGTGTATAAGGCAAAGAAGCCCTTTTTTCTCTCAGCTTGGTCACTCCCTCCGATTGTGTGTACAGTCTGTCAACAAATTTCGCTCCTTCTAGCCTCTGTGAAGCCATTTGAAGCCCAGAAGTACTGGGATTACTACAGCTTGGCAAGTTACCCCGCTCTATCCGACTTTCCTCCAGGGTCTGTTCGACCTAAGTGTTCTTCCTTTATCAGGCAGTGGAAAGAGGTAAAGCAAGATTTCTGTAGGATGCGAAGTAAGAAAACTTTAGCCATTTCTTCCTTATCAGACAGAAATGCACGTGCAAAAAACCTGACCCTATAATAACAAAATTTGGGTGAGGGAGATGGAATTCACGGAATGAATTCTCCTCTCATCCAAGCTATTTATTATTATGGATCTCATTCAGGTCAGTTTCCTGAGAATCTTATCAAAATTAAAACAAAAGAACTCGAGATTCTTAGAGCAGAGCTTGCTTTACTTTTGCAGGAATACAATCTTCTTAAAAATAAGCAAAAGCCTGAAGCGCACTTCATAAGTGAAATTCCAAAACCTCAGGAATTATTAGAAACAAAGCACTCAATTGAAAGCTCTCCAAACTCAACTAATTCAATCAAGAATGAAGAAGACAAAGTAGAAAAACTCAAAAGAAAAATTGGGCAAACGACATTTGGTAAGCTCTAGCTAGATTCTCTAACTTCTACCAGTAAATAATCGCGAAAATATTTTTTTCATGATATATTAATTTTCTATTTTACTATAGTATTTTATTTTTAATAGATCACTATTGACCATCCATTTTAATTTTAAAAATAAATTTAAAGCACAAATAAAAATGATAAATCTTTCTTTTATGGCTTTGAGACGCTTAATCAGACTGAGAATATATGACGCAAGTTTCTTGAACCATAAATTTATGGTTGGTATGTTGCTTATCATAGCTATCTATTATGGTGGTTAAAATATATATTTATTTTAAGATTAGTATTCAATTAGCAATAATTATTTTATTATAACAATTTATTAAATGCTAGTTTTAAAAAAAAAAATAAGAAATAGAAAGAGTAAGAGAAGTTTTCTTGATGTATTCTGGCGTTCAGAATTATTTGCTAGTTGATAAGCTTGAAAGCATGCTTTTTAATCGGTTTCTTGCTGATTTTAATCTTTATAACTCTTTAGTCACAAAAGCGCAGGCTGATGTATATTTCTTTAAAGGGCTCAAAGGAGGAAGATCAATCAATTTTTGGAGGTTCGTAGAGATTTTAATAAAATTAGCAAAAATTGATTATCCAGACAAGGAGAAATATAAAGCACTTCAAGACTATGCAACTGAAAAGATAGAGCCTAGGCTTAACAATGAAAAAGATAAGGCCAAGATTAAAAGGCTCCATGAGATTTATTTATCACAAGAAGTCAAAGGATTTATTAATGCAAATAAAGGGCTACTTGAGGATATTTATGAAAGATATAAAAGTAGTGATGTAGTTCATGCGAATAGAATGAGAATCCAAGGATTTGTAAATTTATTAGCTAACTCTCTCCTTTAAAATAAACTATTCCAATTTATAGGGTTATTAATTTTTTTCTCGAAATAAGAATTATGATAAATTTCTCAAAAATATTATCGATTTAAAGTACAACTTTGTTTTAGTAGTACTCCCTCATTAAATAGAGCATGCAATAGGAAAATTTTTGATTTAGTGATATTAAATGGGTATGTATGCTCTAAACATAGAAATTATTATTTTAGCTTACTCCCCCCCGCCCTCCGTGAGTGAACAAAACCATTAGAAAAATCGCTATTTTTTGCCCAAAAACCCACCCTCCGTGAGTGAACAAAAAAATTTTTTAATAGAAAAAATTTTGATATATAAATGATAATTATTATAATAAAATCTCAAGCTAATTCTGTTTAATTTTAAACAAATTGCGTTTTAAAACATAAATTTTATAAATTAAATTAATTTTTGCTTTCCAATTTTTATAGAAGTGAGATTTTTTTAAATTTCTAAAAAACAAATTTATAAAAAATTGATATATATAAATTGTTTAAAAAAAAAAAAATTAACCTCCGTGAGTGAACAAAATTTTTTTGTTCACTCACGGAGGGGGGGGGAGTTAAGAATTAAAATATTTCAATTCAAAAGTGTTAATATACCATAAAATTGAAATTTTACCAGTATTGCGTTTTCAAATTCAAGATTGGAGGAATAAGTATGAATTTATCCCGAGCCATATTTCAAGCCCACTTGCTGCTTTATTATTTAGATCAGTCCCTTCAACTTTACTATTTAATGATTCTCTTCTATACGAAGGTTTTGTGGAAGCTTGTGTATATGTTGCCTTAGAAATATATGAGGGCCCTCAATTTAGTTCTTTTGGATTATCCCCTGCTCAGTGCTTAAAGACATGGATTGATTACTTGATACCTCGCTTTGAAGAATATATAGAAGTTTCTAGTAAGGAAAGCAAGCCTAAAGAATCCAGCCCAAAGTTGAAAGAAAATGGAGAGAAGTCTGCAGAAGTTTAAATAATTGGTTAAAACTATAAATTACCTTATAATGTAAGCTTTTGAATCCTTATATATTGACCATACCAAAAAGGGTAATTCTAGAATGCTTTAAAAATTATAAAATTGAATTTATTTCTTGAGCTTTGGAATTCAGATAAAGCGCTTAATTTTCTTTAGCTTTCAGAAAAAATCAATAAGATATTAGCCTTCACTAATAAATTATAGTGGTTTCTGGTTATAAAATATTAAATATATCAAAGTCTCAAGCTTTCTCCAAAGTTTCTCAATTTATAGTCAATATTTATTAAAAACATGAGAGTTTCCAAATTATTAAATATATTCAACACCTCCTAATTCCAAGCTTATGTCATTAGCATTGTTCTGAAGATAGCTAATATCAGAAACATTTCTAAATACAAATAAAATGTCATTATTTTTTATACTATTTAAGCCTGATGCTCCCTCAGCCTCTTATCTTTGAGATTGTTTCTTATCTATCCTTACCTGACCTGTTTACAATGGCCCAAGTTAATAAGTCTTTCAATAAAGCAGCTGAGACTCCTTCACTTTGGAAAAGGGAATTTCTGAAAATATGAATTCAAGATGACGGCTTAAACTCTCAACTAGACTACAATACCCACCGCTATTGGAAACAATTGTGTATAAAAGGACTTAAATCTCAAAATAATTGGAAAAAACTACCTGGACGGCTCTTCACGCATGCTGAAATTTCTCTCCTTTATAATGAGCTCCAAGGCGTATTAAAATCTCCTGCAATCCCTATTATTTCATTTCGCAGAGATATAAACACTTTCCCAACTTTATTGCAGGACATATTCGGAAATCCTCAGGATCAACATTCAGAAGATATGGATATAGACACCATTCAGACCTTTGAAGATTATTTGAATTCTGCAGGGAATTGCTTGTGCGCTGAAATTCGGAATGCATCAGATTTAACCTTATTAGCCGCTTCTAGATGGAACTTGATATCAACTGATGCCATTTGTGAAGAAAGGCCTAGTGACAGCTCTGAATCAACCTGTGACACTGATGAAGAGGTTTCATGCAAATTTTCTTATAAAAGCACCAAAAGCTTTTTATTGGAATTTTATATTTGTCTGAAAAAATCAATTGAACTGTTTTGTGAAGGGATTTCATATTTTTTGTTAGAAAGTAATGATATTTTGAATGATTATTTGCAAGTGTGGAATAATTTTGCAGCTTCAGCTAAAAATGCCAATGAATTATTTTATCCTTTGGTAGAAATGATAAATGAAGTTTATGAAGCTAAATTTGGAGAAGTTTTGGATGCTCCGAGAATGAGTTTGATAAGAATGATGATTGCTGGTTGGAGAAGGATTGTTTTTGAAAGAGTGCAAGAAAAATTGATAAGTCAGATAGTGAAAATGATTGAAAGTGTAAGGAAATTGATTTTTGAAGGAAAAGTGGATTATTTGGCTGTAGATAGTTTAAAGAGCATCGTAGATGCAATTATGGATATTAGCTTGAATGAACTTACAGTATACTTTAAAAGCCATTCTAAATTGCAGTTGGAAGGGCCATATTTGGCTCTTCATGAAGAAATTTTAGCAGCATCATTTGATAGTTATTCTGAACTTGCTTTACAACCACTTGATCTGGCAGTATTTTTTGAAAAAGAGAGCAACCTCTTATTTTCTTTCCTACCGAATTCTACAATATGCATGCTAAATGAGCTAAAAATCAAGATTTTAATCAATAATCTTCAAAAATCTCTTTCTAAAGAGTTCCTATTATTCAATCAAGCCCCATTTGCAGCCTCTCAAAAATACAATTCAAATGAAATCACAGCCTTTTTATATGCAATTGATCCAAATCCTTCTAAGATCTCATCATTTTTGGATTTTTGCTTCGGTAACGAAAAATTAGTAAAAATTACCCAAATGCTTGAGTTTCTAACGGATAATCGACAAAAAAGTAGGTTTTTTCTGCTGCCTTTTTACCTTCAAAAAGATGGAAAAGTTTTTTTCCTATTATTTTTTCCAAGAAAAAACATCAATGGTTTTTTTTAAAAAAAGTATATAAGAAAAACCTACTTGTCTATTTTTTAGGTAAAAACCTCTTTTTGAAAAATATTTTATCGGGATCAAATTATTTTAGCTGGAGATTTGGCTTTAAATATCTAGTATTAAAAGACTTGCTGTAATCTTAATGTAAAGCCTAAAAATGTAAGCCAAATGAAAGAAAAAAAATTTCACTGCATCCTAACCAATATATTTATTTGACCGTCAATTTGTTTTTATCCAAAAATCGAATTAAAAGACCCCCCTTTTTGCGAAGCATTATCGGGATCTAATTATTTTAGCTAGAGATTTAACCTTAATTTAATATGTCAAGACTAGCAGCAATCGAAATTCTAAAGCCTACAAAATATAAGTCAAATA
The DNA here is from genome assembly GCA_914767885.1 of Blepharisma stoltei. Classification (NCBI taxonomy): domain Eukaryota; phylum Ciliophora; class Heterotrichea; order Heterotrichida; family Blepharismidae; genus Blepharisma; species Blepharisma stoltei. The sequence continues at coordinate 440,696 of CAJZBQ010000038.1, forward strand.
AAGAAAGAAATAGCATTGTTCTGAAAAATTCATCTATCAGCTTAGTCTTAGTTAAATTTATAAAGTAGCTTCCGGCCAGGACCGAAGGTCCTTGCTTGCTTTCCTTGCCCTGCTCCCAGTGTGCACCTAAGTGCCACAGGCTACTACTCAGCTCCTTCCGGCCATGGGACTTGGTCATGCTATCCCGGAAGTAGGCGGACAGGGTCACCGTGCTTCACGTCGTCAGACTAGGGTTAGAGCTAAGGATTAACTCCTTACTCTCCCCCCCCTCCATGAGTGAACAAAAAAAATTTTGTTCACTCACGGAGGGGGGTTAATTTTTTTTTTAAAAAAAAATTTATATATAAATTTTATAAAAAATATTTTTTTTCGAAATTTAAAAAAAATCCTAATTCGCAAAAATTGGAAAGCAAATATTAATTCAATTTATAAAATTTATGTTTTAAAAAGCAATTCGTTTAAAATTAAACAGATTAGCTCTATATTTCATTATACTAATTATCATTTATATATTAAAATTTTTTTCCATAAAAAATTTTTCTATTAAAAAAAAATTTTGGTTCACTCACGGAGGGTGGGTTTTTTGGGCAAAAAATAGCGATTTTTCTAATGGTTTTGTTCACTCACGGAGGGGGGGGAGTTAGCTCTTGTCGACTCCTGCCATGCCCTCCAAATTGGCACTAGCAGTCCCTAGAGGAAAAACCCTTTTTGCCCTGTGTCCTATCGGGACGACCCTAGGATCGTCGTTGCTGGAATGGGAGGGAAACCTAGCCGGACACAAACTACCAGTACCCATTCCAGACCTTTCCCTGGGCGGATTGGCTTCAGGCCGCAGCAAGGTCCCCAATCTCGCCACAGTTCCGGGAGAGGACGGGTCGGTGTCGTCGCCCATTTTATTTGTGTTTTCATCTATCAGCAATAAATAGAAAACTCTAAAGACTAATAATTAAAGATTTAGATATTAGAGCTTAAGGTTAAATCTCCAGCTATATAATTAGATATCGATAAATGCTTAAAAAAATTTTTTCCCTTGAATCACGGAATCATTGACTTTTTTCTAGAAAAAAAGGAAAAAACTCTCCATCATTTTTGACGGTAAAAAGGCAGTGTAGGAAAAAATCTACCTGGGGGTTTTTTTTCTTGATGACCCATTTCTAACTCACCTTTTTAAGATTAAGATTAAGATTAAAGAGCATAAGATCTACCAGATTTGATGCCTCTGCACGCTTGTGACCACCAATTCTGCTTACCGGGATAGCTTATTTCCCTAAACCCATCAACAGTGGCCTACTCCCAGGATCTGAGGCTTGCACCGTGTCCTTAGGTCTCGATGGGTTAGAAAGACCCCCTGCTGCTTCACGTCTTGTGGGTGCTATGGAGCCAAAGGTTAGCACGATGCCTCCTGTAGCCCACCTTGAGGAAGATTGACAGCCAGGAAAAGAAGAAACCACGGCATTCTGGAACCGGCAGGAAAAGACCCCGTAGTCCAAAAACTATACGGATAGCTAATACCCAGACAGGAATAATCAGCTGATTGCCAAGGCTGCCCAACCCTTACGGCCCCTCTAGGCAAGCTAAGGGATAGGATTAAAAGGTTGGAATAAAGTTATATTTTTGCGTTCAAAGTGGTGCGTTGTAGCAAGGACATACTTTGTCACCACCATATTAATTATATTCACCTCTTTAAGGGAGAATTATTCTTTTGATCGCTTTTAAACAATGGTTTTTTGGAAAAATTTATATGCTTTTTTTTGTAATTAAGAAAAAAAGAAAATCTAATCTAATGTATAAATTTGTTTAAAATACAAACTGTCGAAAATTTAAAGGATTAGATAGATCTCATTATTATTACTATAATATATAAAACACTTTATTAAAAAAATTATATAAAAATTGGCTTCTCCTACTTATATGTTTTGCTCGCTTTTAAAGGAGGAGAATAAGCAAAAATCCTTATGATGAAACAATAATTGAAGAAGATTTAATCATAGAGCGAAGAGCCACTCTTGCAGGAATTCCTATAAATATACAACCAGAAAAGCTTTTTTTATTTTCAACTTGCCAAGACCTGACATATCCTCAGTTAAAAAATATTTTAAAAGCATATGCAGTTTAATGGTTGTTATTTAACCAATTTTCGCTCTAATTTCTTCAATTAATTATTCTAATTTGTTAATAGCATATGTTAATGCTTGAATTTTTTGAATGCAGCTTTGAATTAAACTTGCGTAAAGAGCCCTTTCGTCTTGGATTAATTGGACTCTGATCCTTAATGCAGGGTCAACTTGTTTAGAAGGATCGTCAATATCTAGCTTAAACCACCCTTCTTTTACTCTTTGGTCTGATAAATCATTTAAATTTATTTCGAAACCTCCAAAAAGATGGGTTTCTGACGAGTTTTCTCTGGATCATACACGGAATGAAAGACTTGTGAAGTTGTCTAGGCTCTGTTTTAGCTCAAATAGTCGGTACCAGTATGGCTTGTAAACATCAGATGCATTAGTTTCACATGTAGGACCTTTAGGCTCTAATTGAACAGTAACATATGGCTGTCCTCGAGTAAAGCAAAGACCTTTTGTGTAGAGACTAACACCTTTTTGGATTTCTATATTTAATTCAGGGATTTGTGGCTGCCCTGCAGTAACTGAGTCTATTTTGGTTTGAAATTCCAGTATTTTTCTTTGGTATAGTTTCAGTTTTTCTTCTAATCCTCTTTTATTGGTATCTTCTGCGATAGTTTGGTCGATAGTCCTTTCATAAGGAATACTTATAAAACTTTGATCATTTTTTGCGTTATAATCTTTCATGTGCTGCTCTAGCTCACTTTTTGATATTCGACTTGCGCAATCTCCCATATTAATTAGAAAAAATAAAAACGCTTGAATAAGCTACATTATTAATAGAGTAAAATAGCTCATTCAAATTTATATCAAGTCATAGAGATAAGGCAATAAAAGTAGATTTTACTCGATTAAAATTATAGATTTCATAGAAAGTTTAAGAAACATATTATCATCTTAATTTTGAGATTCCAACAAGCATGCTAATAGGGTAATTTCTGAATTTTAAAATGACTTCCTATTTTTTAGTAAATGGTAGAAACTTCCGAACAATTCAACATAAAAATCCTTACATTCGATCTGCAGCTCTTTATAGTTAATTATAATATGGCAACAATATTTTTTAAAATCTAATTATTATTATAATAATTTTTCAGCGAATCAAACCAATTAAGTTTAAAGTTAGCAACAGCAAGCTAGCAATCCTTTTTATATATAGGATGTTTGCAAAAAGGCTTGTATTTAGTTAGGAGACCCTTATGCAGTGTATATTTTAAACTAGGCAAGAGGCAAGGTATTTTTTGTTCTATAATTCTTATTACCTTATAAGGCTTAACCTGGGCTGGCTTTAAAACCTGCAAATATTTAGCTGTCTCGCCAAGATGGGCTTCTAATTATAAACTCTAAACAGAAAAGAGATCTCAAAATAAGGAAATAAATAATCAGCTCTTAGAAGCCTCTGTTTTTCCGAATACCCTAATCTCAGATTTAAAAGACAAAATATGTGCCCAATCTCAGATCCCAATCGACAGACAAAGACTCCTTTACAAAGGTAAATTGCTTAAAAACCGCCAATCACTCCTAGATCTTAATGTAAATAGAGACAGTATATTATTCCTCGTCGCCAACCTTTTCCCAGAAGTCCGGACAGTTGAAGACGATCTAATTAATAATCAATTCGCTGACATCGCTCTTTCCTCTTTAGAGAACACCCAAACCATTCATATATCTCGAGGTGGAAGAAATAGAAGAAGAGAAGTCACCAGAGCCGAAAAAATTGAATCAATTCAGCAAAGCCTCACAACGATAAATAGCCTAATTCAATGCATGAATAAAAATTATAATGAAAATCAAGCATTCGATATAAACAAAAGAAAATTTATTATAGGGCAGTGGGTAGACGTAAAAGACACAGCTGACAATTGGCTTGAAGCCCAAGTTATAGATACAGCTGATACTGAAGAAGATGGCGAGCAGGTGCTTATACATTATAATGGATGGGACGAAAGATGGGACGAGTGGATTAATATTTCGTCGCCAAGGATTCAGCCGTTAAGAACACAAACTTTTCAGTCACTAAACAGTCCAACTCAGTCTCCCTTTTTGCAATATCCAGCTGATTCTCCAGGACTAAGATTTTCTTCTAGTTTAAAAGACTTGCTGCCTCAGACGCTAAAATCAATTGATTTTATTCAAAATTTGATGGACGATTTCTATACATTGAGTATAATTCTAAAGCATGAACAAGCTAGCGAAAGAATAGGCCCGCTTCAAAATAGGATTCACGTAATGCATTTAGAAGAAGAAAAAGAGTGAGAATCTGAGCCTGTTTCAGAAGCAACACTTGGGTCTGAAGAAGAGGATTATTTAAGCTGTGAAATGGATGAAAGATATTCAGAAAGGATAATGCTTGAAAATCATTCGTTTGGGAATCATTTTGAAAAAATAGAATGCAATGAGCAGAGATTTGGACTACTTACGATGCAGATTTCACCGCTTATGGATAGGATTGGGAGAGTTTTGGCAGACACTGCAGCTATGATTGATAGAGGGAATAGGCAAAATAATCAGGATATAGATCAAGAAAGAGAAAATACTGGAACTGAGTCTTCAAGCTTAAGTCCTATGCCTTCTCAAGCGGAGCTTTTTTCAAGAGAGCCTGGAGTTGATATACATATCCACGCTATATTTTTAGCAGGATCAAATGATCGATATCCTTCTGAATAATAAGAAAATTCATAAATGTAATGATAAGGCAATGCAATTCTCTTGGTGATAATTTAGCCTAATTTAATTAGCTTAGAAGTTTCTTTTATTCTATAAAAGCCAATGATTTCATTTTTGATTTGTAAATAAACAGCTTCATAAATTACGAATAAAAGTAGGCTCCTGAAATTTTATAACTAAAAGAGTTTAATTTTTTTCATAATCATTTAATTTAAGAAAATTAAATCCTGCTTTGCCTAATCTTTTCTAATCATCTCTCTCAAATTTACTGTAAAATTAAATTTCAATATAAAATGAGCAGATTTTGCAAGAATTGGTAATATTAATACAGCGAAAAAGAAATCTCTGAAGACGTTTTCATGCTGCACGAGGCTCATTGTGAGCGATTTCTTTGCAAGTGTCCCGAATGCGGAGAAGCAGTACCAAAGTCATTCAAAGATCAGCACATTCAAGATGTCCATCCAAAAGAAAAGTGTCCATTCTGTTATGACTTAATTGAAAAGAGCAAGCTTGAAGCCCATAAATTAGTTTGTGATAGCAAACCAAGACCATGTGAGCATTGTGGAGCCATCATGGAAATCAGCCAAATGATTGATCACGAAGATGCTTGTGGAAATAGAACAGAACAGTGCGATATATGCCAAAAATTCATCACGCTTAAAGCTATGCCTGAACATATTTTTCAATGCATGGAAAACCTTGATAAACCAAATTCCAATGCAAAAAAGAGAAAGCCAAATGAAGATGCAAAAGCACCGAGAAAGAGAATGAAAAGGAATAAAAATGATTGGGATTAGGATTTGAAGATTAAATATTTCATATCATTTGAAAATTTTCAAACGTTTTATATTTAATAAGTTAAGTTTTATAAATATTAATTATTTATTTAGACAGTTATAACCCTTCTAGAGGGCCAATATAAATTTATCTGACTCCCCCCCCCTTTAAATTGAAAAAAAAAAATTTTGTTTCAATTTAAAGGGGGGTTAAGAAAATTTTTTTATAAAACAATTTATATATACAAATTTTTTCAGAGATAAAATTTTATAGAAAATAAATTATATAAATTTAAAGAGACAATAAATTGAGTAAATTATATTTAATAACATTATAATTTTATGACAATGCCTATGTTTGAAGCATATATTAAATAGGGTATTAACGTATTTACATATAAAATAATGATTTTTACCTATAAAATTTTCTATTATAATAAAATTTTGTTTCAATTTAAAAGGGGGGGTAATTTCCCAAAAAAGTAGGAATTTTACCTATATTTTGTTTCAATTTAAAGGGGGGGGGGAGTGATAACCAAATAGCAGGAATTATAATCATTATGATTTTTTGAATTAATAGGTATGCGAGATACTGCTTTATTGCAGTAACTTTAATCAATTATAATTACCATTTTTACTTTGCATAAGACAGTCAAAACGTGATATAATTGATCGTTTCTTTATAAGTTATTTATAAATAAAAATAATTTAATAATTGATTTTGATAATTGAAAAAAATTGTTATGAAAGAAAGAATATTGAAGAAACAATTAAGAATTAGTATTTAATCCGTATTTTAATTTTTTTAATGAAGAAATAGATCTGATAAATAATAAAATAATAACTCATCTTTTGGCAGCAACCTTTGAATTTCATCGGTTACATATTGACGAATAAATTAAAAAGGAAAAGTTTTACAATTCCTGATTATTCTAACTATATTATAGAGCTTTTGTGAATCTATCTCGGAGGGAAAATAAGCATCTCCAGTATTAGAAGCATATTTTGCATTGAAAGTATATGCAAAGAAATTATAATTTGATTTTTAAGAATTATAATATCGAATAGAATAGTTAAATTATCTGCACTGAATGCAGCTTATTTTAATGTTTATTGTTGAGGAGCTTTGATTGGAGGCAAAGAAATCAGTGGCTGATCCATTGAGGATGGCTCTGGATAATTATAATTTACACTTTCTGATAAAAATTCTGCTTTAAGCAATAGGGAAGTTAGCTATATAAATTTTACCTTTAAGTATATTGTTTCTGAACTTGTGTTTGACAAGGTCCGAATAGCCGTATGGACTCTTCTATGAGCGGAAAGCTGACTACCTTGCCTGAATGTCTGCCCACAGCCAGGCTCCTTACAAACATATGGTTTTTCACCGGTGTGGATGTACATATGTTCTTTGAGGTTTTGCTTACTCCCCCACCCTCCGTGAGTGACAAAAAAAGTTTGTTCACTCACGGAGGGGGTTATTTTTTTTTAAAAATTGATAGATAAATTTTATAGAATTTTTTTTTCGAAATTTTAAAAAATCCTAATTTGCAAAAATTGGGAAGCAAAATATTTAATTTATTTTTATAAAATTTATGTTTTAAAACGCAATTTGCTTAAAATTAAGCAGAATTAGCTCGAGATTTTATTATACTAATTATCACTTATATAAGGATCCCCCCCCTCATTTGTCCAATTTTCTAGTCTTTTTTTTATAGGATAAAAAAAATTTTCAGGACCTCGTTTGTCCAAAATCTAGTTAAAAATGATTTGTCCCATTTTCTAGTCTTTTTTGGATTTTTTCGAATCTCTTAAATTTTAGTTTTTTACTTTAAAAAAACTAGAAAATAAGACAATTGAGGTCCTGAAAAATATTTTTTGTCTATCAAAATTTTGACTAGAAAATTGGACAATTGAAATGAGGTCCCTAAAAATTTTTTTATCCTATAAAAAAAAAGACTAGAAAAAATGGACAAATGATAAAAGACTAGAAAATTGGACAAAATGATAAAAGACTAGAAAATTGGACAAATGAGAGAGGGGATCATTATATGAAGTGGCTTTGAGCATGCCTTATTTTACACCTGTAGATGATGCTAGTGATGATTACCTGAATGATGCAAATAAGGATTGCTCCCCCTCATTTGTCCAATTTTCTAGTCTTTTTTTATAGGATAAAAAAAATTTTCAGGACCTCATTTGTCCAAAATCTAGTTAAAAATGATTTGTCCCATTTTCTAGTCTTTTTTGGATTTTTTCGAATCTCTTAAATTTTAGTTTTTTACTTTAAAAAACTAGAAAATGAGACAATTGAGGTCCTGAAAATTTTTTTTTTTCTATCAAAATTTTGACTAGAAAATTGGACAAATGAAATGAGGTACTAAAACAATTTTTTTTTCCTATAAAAAAAAGACTAGAAAATTGGACAAATGATAAAAGACTAGAAAATTGGACAAATGAGGGGGGGGATCCTTATAAAATTTTTTTCATAAAAAAATTTTTTCTATCAAAAAAAAATTTTGTTCACTCACGAAGGGTGGGGTTTTTGGGCAAAAAATAGGAATTTTTCTAATGGTTTTGTTCACTCACGGAGGGGGGAATTAGAGGACAAAATTTTTCTACACGATTTGCATTGGTAGTTGTTTAGAATACTATTTCCAAAAAGTCCTTTTTCGTTGCCTTGATTTTTTTGGTGAAATCGAGTGCTTGCTGAAACTGGGTTATCTTGGGATTGTTCCATATTATTAGTACTGAATTCGCTGGCTGATAAAATGGTTTTGATAAATAAAGTATAAGTTGTTATATCATATTCTAATTTAATTTATTATCCGCTCGCTAATAAATATCTTTTCGCATTTTAAAATTTTTTATTATTATAGCCTAATAGTACGTTTTTAAAAACTAATTTAACTTATATAAAAAATCTAAATTAAAATATTTAAATCTTAACCATCCACATATAGGAAAAATAATAATTTTTTTGTTTGACTTATATTTCTTTAATTGATAGGATATATTTTCTGGCTGTCAAAAAAAACCATTTTGTAAAGGTATTTTGATAAACATGGCCTTTCATATTTATTATTATATATCCATTTTATGATAATAATTTGAAATAATAAAGAAAATCTTCACTAATCATGTAAAATTAAATTTAAGAATAATATGCAATAAAAGTTTGAAAAAAATAATAAAATATTTCCAATTTTGATTAATTATTATAGTTTTGAAAATAAGCTAAATGTTTTTGTGTGAACTTAAAAATATAATTAAAGCATAAAATAATCATGATAATTATTTTTCTAATTATAGAAATTTAATCCTTAATTACAAATATAATCAACTAGTAAAAATTAATATGGACTTAGATGTTGATCTATCAATAAAGGTACCTGTAGAACTTATATTAAAGGAATTCGAATGTCCAGTCTGCTTTGAACACATCAAAGATGCTTGCCTTACAAAATGCGGCCACGTTTTCTGCAAAGAATGCATCGAAGAATGCTTAAATCGTCGTCACGAATGTCCCAACTGCAAGATGGAAACCTCCTTGGACCAAATAGTCAGAAATTTCCATTTAGATGGAGTCCTTAAATTGCTTCTTGAGCAGCGAGAAAAAGCAGCCAAAGAGTTTTACGACCAAATCCTCAATCAAGTAATCCAAAGGTCAGACTCCGTCAGTAGAAACCCAATCGAAACAGTTTTTCAAGAAAATATGAGAGAAAGCTTGCTGGCTTTCGAAAAATATTACGATGACCTCAAAGAAAGAAACGAAAGAATGAAAAACAAGCTGAGAGCAGAAGGGATCCCTGAATATGCTGAAAAAGCTGCTGAATTAGACATGCATTTCAACAGAAGCATAGATTTAATTGTAGAAGGCTACGAGAAACATATGAAATCAATTGCTCCATCCCCAGTACTCCTACCTATAAGATTATTTTTAAAGGTACCTAAAAAAAATTTGACTTTAGATGTCCATATTCCTAGGACACATACAACGAGAGATTTAGAACAAATAATAGTGGAACATTATAATTCTAAAGGAGATCAAGTTCAGGAATTTGGCCAAGGAAATTATATAGTCCATCAAGCTGTGCAGTCAGGGGAAAATGATTTTATTATTATAGAGAATCCTATGGATCCGATAGGGAAATTAGATATCACTCCTGGAAGTGCAATATTTTTCGATGGGAATATTTTATTGAAAAGTGATGCTCCTAAACAATGTTTTACATTGAATTTCCAAAAAGGGCAGGGGATGAAAACTAATTATTATCATTGCAGCAATTGTGGAATTAGCTGGATTTGTGAGCCTTGCGCACAAAGCTGTCATGTAGGGCATAATGTTAAGATTGCAATCCCCAGCCATGAACCGAGCTGGGCTTGCTGCTATTGTGTAAAGAAAGGAAGATGCGTTATTCCAAATAACAAAAAATAAATAAGAATTTGATTTTAGAAAATTTTAAAATTCTATCTTAGCACGTATTGACTGTTTGTCCGAGGGGTCTATGGCGGTAGCTTAAGGTGCTGTTTCGAAAGGGATTGGGTTCAAATCCTATAGCAATCATTTTAATTGCCATTTAATTTCCCTTTTATTTGAAAACGCATTTATCTCATTTTTTAAACTTATTTAATTTAATCTCCTACTATTTAAAGACTGTTTTTTTATAATGGGCATTCAAATAATGATTCTTTCTTTAATTTTCCTTGAATGAAAAGTATTTTGCTACTTCCATAAGAAAATATGTTTTGAGCTTATTTGCTTTGTCAAGCACAAAGCATTGTCTTTTTAATTTGTATTATTATGGAAGAAATTAGAAAATTCTAGTTTGTAACCGATTGAGATAAATACTTAGCTGGTTTTTGACTGAATTTAAATACTTAAAATAAGTATGTATAACTGTCCTTGCATACTTATCTTTCCTGTCAAGTTGATAAATGCATAGATCACCCCCCCCATCTTGCAAAATAAATAATTATTTAAAAATATCTCACAGTCACACCAGGCGCTTTTTATTTTATTAATAAATTAATCTTAAAAGAGGATTAAGATTTTTTCTCAAAATTAATTCTTCAATGTCAATGCTTCTGAAACGACGAGGTCTTCATCATGAGTTTAGTGCTGTGTTTTCAAATACACTCAGCAACCCTGTAGATATTCTAAACTCTCCGATGATAAAATCTCCTATGAGCACCCCAGCAAGGATCAGCTATGCCGAGCTTAGTGAAGAATTTCATAACTCTGGTGTGAGCTACATGAGGCAACTTTTACTAACTCTTTATTACCTTGCTTCATATATTTTTGGAAATATTAAAAAGTCAAAATAATCTCAAAATAAAAAAAATAAATCTTGAGTAAGAAAAACAGCCTCAAGCTACTATTCTGACTTTGGAATGGACTATGAAAGTACCTATATCCTTTTGAATTCGATCGCGGATATTTTGCTCCTCAACGAAATTGAAATATTATATTGGTCTTACCTTCTGCAGAGAACTCTGCGCCATAACTTATCTCTACCTCCTCAGAACATATGCAATCTCACCGCATATCTCTCCAAGATTAGCTTCAATGAAGACATTGAGCCTTTCGAGAAAATCATGGGAGGAACCCAATTCAAGCTGCATTTTAACAACTGGCTGCTCATTACAGATTTCTCAACAGAGCCTAATCTACGAGAAATTAACAAAATGTTCAGTCAGCTCGTGTATAATATTAAAATGGAAGATGGAGATAAAGACTATGAAGAAATGGTTGATAATCTTATGCATACCCCAAAGAGGAAAGAGAGTATGGGCTCTGAGTTAAGGAGCGAGATTTCGAGCATTGGAGATTTATAGACAAACCCTATAAATGTCCTATAAGGGTGGACATTAAAGCTGGAAACTCTCCAGTGGCTGGACCAACTGAGGTTGGTCAGATCAATTGGAGAGATGTTCATTTGCCAACTCTCCAATTGGTTTGACCAGGCTGAGTTGGTCCAGCCACTGGAAAGTTTCCAGCTTTAATGTCCTGTCTTATTAGGCAGTTTATAGGATTTACCTATAGATGCCGAGCTGATCATTTTTCAAAAAGATTTTATGTGTGGAGAGAAACTGTCTCCAATCGATGACGATGTAAAATAGTGTAGCATTTAATTAAATGAAGTAAAGTAGGGCACTTAAGAGATTTTAACAGGCTTTGATAAAAATCTGATAAAAGCGATGCATTTTATGATTCTAGAAAAGCATTTAGAAAGCAAATAGGCTTCTTTTTCAAAAATCCAGCAATTTTTGATTAATATTTTATTTAACAAAATGTCTTTATTTTCTTTCATAAATAAAAAAATCAGTACTCATATCATTCTTCTCTGAAGCGGAACTATTATTTATTTATTTGTTTTGATTCTAACATAATAATTAATAAATGTCCACAATAGAAACAGCAAGCTTCGAAGAAAGACTAAGACAGGCAGCTAGGTTTAGAGAAAAATATATTGACCGAGTTCCCATAGTAATTCAAAATGACGAAAGATGCTCACTTCCTCGAACAATGCATAACAATCTGTTTATAATCCCAAAAAATAATACTGCCGGCGATTTATTAGCCCTGATCAGAAAGAAAACCTATTTACCGAAGACACAAGCAATTGCGATGTTTGTAGGGCATCAGAACTTAGTTATGATAGATATGACTTTAAGTGAGCTTTATGAAAGATATAGAAATTTCCCTTAGATGGCGCAGTTTGCCCTTGATTTGCACGCTGGGAAAATTTTTTGATTCGACCAGTACCATATGGTTTGGTCAAACCAAAAAATTTTTTCAGTGGGCAAATCAAGGGCAAAATGCGCCATCTAAGGGAAATTTCTATATTCAGACAATGATGGATTTTTGTATATTTTGTGCACAGACCATGAGGTATTTGGCAATTAGAATCTTTTACAAAAAACTGATATAATAGTGTCCTTATAATTTATCGTTAATTATTAAATATTCATTTGTGTGAATTTATATATAAAATTTCTTGATTAAAGAAATTTATATAATAAATAAAGAAAATTTATTTGTGTAATTATTATAGGTGGCTCATCTCATTTGATCAGAAACGTGTTGATTGTGTAGAAAACTTGATCGATTTTTTTTTTATAAAGACATTTGCTCAGAAAAATCCCTTAAATTTCTATTATAATATCTTATGAGGAATAAAATTTCAATAAATTTCTCAAGGAAAGGCCACACTATTAAAGTGCACTGATCAAAAGTATACCTATTATAGGTAGATATATGTTTAATAAACAATAAGATAGGAGCTTTAGCAAGCATCAAATAAAAATTATATAAGAGTTATAAATTTAGATAAATAAAATGGATTTTGTTCAATTGGCAAGAGGACTTCTCCCACAAAGCTTCGGAGGAAGAGTTGGAATAGGAGCTTTAGGACTAATTGGAGCTACATATGTTCTTTCATGGCCTTATAACCTTATTCATTATCATCGAGAAGAAAAATATCGACTCTCTGTTTGCTGGGAACAATATTTAGCATATAACAATGCTTCAGAAGAAAGTTATAAGTATTCACCTAGAGAAATAAATAGAAGAAAAATGATGTACAATGAGTGCATATGCTCAGCCCGTAAAGGAACCAAAATTTATCCTCCAGCCTTATAAGCTAAGAGTTATAGCCCGGGCCTACTTTGGATAGCCCTGGGATACAAGCTACCACCTCAGCCTGTGGGGTTGACTCGGGCAGCATCAGTTGCCAAGTCTACCTCGCAAATTGGCAAGTAAAAATATACTGACACTTTTAGCTTGTGGTTGACTTGGTAACTGATGTTGTCCGAGTCAATCCCATAGGTTGAGGTGGCAACGTATAGTCCAGGGCGATCCAAAGCCAGCCCTGGGTTATAACACTTCATCTAAATTATTTAAATATCTAATTCTTTTATATTATTGTTCTCAAGTAGCCTTAAAACTTCGATTATGAGTTAATAAAAATTTAAAATTCTTGAAGAAAAAACTATAAAACCTTATGAATTTTTTATTAAATTTCACCTATTTTATTATTTTTTCTATTATTTCGCTATGCCAAATTTTTTTACAATGCCAATCGCTTTGTTAATGCATCCATGCACCTATAAGTTTTATACAACTTATAATTCAATAATGTTTCTTTCTTCATGATGTCTTCTTAAAGGCTCAATATCAAGGAGGAGATCGGGCAAGCTCTGTATAACTGTGCTATTATATATTGAATCAAGCGACTTTGTGGACTCACTTTTATTCATTTCTGTGTACTCAACTGACGCAAGATTTGATGACGTTAGTCCTCGTTTAAGATGGCTTTCTGCCATTTTCTGCTTATTAATTGCTCGAGGGATCATCACATCTGACGTCTTAATCCAAGGATGCTGAAGTGCTTCACGGGCGGTTGGTCTTTCGTCGACGTTTCTGTTCATAAGTTTTTTTATGAAATCAGTAGCTAATGGAGTGTATCTATCCCATAGTCCTTCAAATGGAATAGCTCCATTTAATGTAAGATCGATCAAGACTTGCTTTTCTTTATGGTCGAAAGGAAGTCTTCCAGCCAATAATAAATAGATTTATAATGAATAAAGGAATTATTTAATGTTCTTATATATTATAGACGTTTTGCTAATAAATGGTATAAATATGCGACAATACCAATACTCCAAATATCAGCTTTAAAAGTATACCCTTCTTGGCTCAGCACCTCAGGAGCTGCATATCCTAAAGTCCCACAAGCTAAAGTCTGTATATCGTTTGGACCAGTAAGCTTTGATAAGCCAAAGTCTGCCAGTTTTATCTGTGGAATATCTGAGGTATCGCCAAGTAAAATATTTTCAGGCTTAATATCTCTATGAATAATTCCAACTTCATGCAAATAGCACACAACTTCAAGCAGCTGCTTAATTATTTGGCTTGCTGCGTATTCAGAGAACACCTTTTTCTTTACAATTCTCTCAAACAATTCTCCTCCTTCCACGATTTCCATGACTATTAACAAATGCTTTTTCGTATCAAAAACTTCTTTTAGTTGTAACGATGACCCCCCCCCCTCAATCTTCATGTCTATTGCAACAAAAATTTTTCGAAAAAATCTTCATGCCTACTGCCACACAACATTTTTATAAAAAAAATAATGCATTTTTCTCTAGGTGAGTTTCTCAAAAAAACCATAAAACAGCGCTACTGTAGGTGTGTCAATGACCTTCTCATCGAGATTTGGACGGCTATTGTCATCGCTCGCCATTTTATTAAACTTATCTAGCTAAAAAGTACGGGAAAGTTAAGATGCGCATCAAAAATTTGTTGCAAGAGGTTTAGGATTATTACAGACAGGCGCTAGCCATATTGGTGACGCAGTCATTAAAGACCTCCCGTACGGAATATTCTACCGTTTTCGACTCCAACCCAGAGTGTCTATCCCTCTTACGAGTGCCCTTCCGGTACCTTCTGTCTCCTCCTTGCCTTGCGGCTTATGGATTTCTTCGGCCCTGCTACGGGCGATTGGAGTAGCTTGATTCCAATGATCAGCTTCTTGGAGTCTATCGGGTGTCAAAGTGCCTTTCTTAGACAGCTACAGGAAAAAGACTGTTCCCTGTGGCCTGGGCCGAAACCCCAGTTTCTCGGTTGAGGAATGCCTATGGGTCCTCGGATCCAAAGGACGTTGCTGAGCAACTCCATTTCCAACCACAGGAAAGCAGCCAAAACCTATCCGGATACAGACTTCTTGAGCCTGCATCTGATTCTCGGCTCGGAGTCCGTCCCAGTTCGCCGTAGCCATAAGGTCTTAACTGCTGCGCCAAGAGGGCAGGTTGACACGTGTCGCCATTTAAATGCATATAATTTGTTGAAAGAGACATGAAAATTATTATTTTTTTATATAAAAAATTTTATATTAAAAAAATTGCATTTTTGTTGCAATAGACATGAAGATTGAGGGGGGTCATCGTTATTATTGAGATTTTTAATAATTTTTCATAGTAAATTAAAAATTATTTGTTAATCCTAGGGAATTTAAGGAGAAATAGTTTACGTTTGGATGGTCAATTAGCCTCATAATTGCGATTTCTGTCCTTAAGAACTCTTTTTCCTGCTTATTCAGCCGAATTTTATTAATGACTTTGACAGCCCATCTCATATTGGTCGAATGCTCAACTGCTTCATATACATCAGAAAATTTCCCATGGCCCAGTCTTTCTTTAAGCTCATAAAATTCTTTGAATTTCCTTGTTTTCGCAGCATTTTCAAGCATTTTGACCCATTCATCTCGATCAGTTCTTAAATCGCAGTAAATGAGGACTTCTTGGTAAGCTGCATTCTGGTGAGATAGTGAAATTCCAAATTTATTGGAAACAAGATAGTCACCAATTACATCCACATAACACCCTTCCATAAAAACGACCCCAGAAGGCATGACGTCTTCTTCATTATCAAAAAATACTAATAAATTCTTTTTTAAAATGGCATATTTTTTTTCCAGTTCATCTTTTTCTTTGTTTTTCTTATAAACAGTCCCAGACATATCTATACAGTTTAAGCTAGGAATTTTGCTTGGGCTTATAGGCTCACTGTTGCTTTGGTCACTTTTAGTTTTTGGGGTTTTGCAAATTTTCTTTGGAGAATCCAAGACTTTTGCAGTAGACGACCAAATGTCTTCTTTAAAAACCGCTGAAAAAAGCTGCAGAATATTAGGGTGTTGGTCAATAAAGTTGACGAATTCTTTAAATGTGAGCACTCCTCGTTCTCCGTATTGTTCTAAAACTTGAGAAGCTAAGAGCTGGGCTTTAGAGTTGTGATGGCTCATTGTAGACTGAGTTCTGAGAGAATACGAAGAGCCGCTCCTCGATTTATGGACTATATTGAATTTACTTCTATATTTAGGAGTTCTCATACTAATTACCAAATCTGAAAAAGAGCCCTCAGCATTTGCATCTTTTTCCCCTTCTGGAACGATGGTTTTTTCTATAAGTGTTTCTTTCAGCGAATTATGAATCTATATAGCCCTTACAAGTGCTAATAATTCAGCTCGATCAATATACCCATCCCCACACAAGTCATAAAGATCAAAAATCATTTGCAGTTTTTCCTCATCAGTACCTTTACTGAACCTGGCTATCCCTATCATAAAATCTTCAAAACTAATAACGCCACTCCCAGTGGTATCGAATAGCTTGAAAAGCCTTTCACTTAGCATGCCCTGAATAATTTTTTACAGGCAGTGGGAAGAATTGGATAAACGTTTCTTTATCGATATTTTGGTGCGAGTCTGTTCTCCTTGACAAATCAATATATAGCTCTCTTAAGAGGCTTATTTCTTCTTTAGAAACTGAATGGGAAATACATTTAGAAATAATTGGAGCAATTTTGCCCGATAATTTAAGTATGCTGGTGCTCATATCACATTTTGCGTACGTTCTACCCTTTGAGCAGCATAAGCCCATTTACTAGTTATTATTATTAAAAACAAATTTCTAGTCATACTTTGTTTAATTAAATTTAATAAATTGATTGTGTGGATAGAAAACCATTGTGAAAAGATACATAAAATTTAGTTCTAAATTTGAAAACTGTTTGATTATAAAGGGATGAATAAAATTGCAACGCTTAATAATCCGTTGCATATTTGTGGTTTCTAATTGTTTATATGAATATAAAGATTTGTTTTTTAGGAGAGTGGTAATTGAGAGAGGGAATGGTAAGAATTTGAGTAGAATTTCATTGTCAGTACTTACAATATGTAAGAAAAAAATAATATGTATATCAATTTTTTGAAATTATTTAGAGAAGTTGTCTGTCTAATTTATAGATTTATTTTATACTTTTTACATGCTACCAATCTGAATAAAGATCAACTTTCTAATTTTTGTAAATTTTGAAAAAATTAATATTCACCAAAATGCATAGAGTTAGGGGTAATTTTGATGTAATAAGCAAAGAAATTGTTATAAAATTGCCTAATTATCAATTATCATTTTTTGAATTTTTGCCATAATAAATTAATATTTCCTCAACAATAAATATGTTCATAAATCATTTTAAATTTTATTTTTCTCCAATCCTAAAGTTTTTAATAAAAATAAACAAAAAATAACTCTAATCATTGCCCTCCGTTCAAAAAGAATAAAAATTTTAAAAAAGAAAAGAATCTGGAACGAATGAATAATTAATTCTCATATCATTAAAGATTTACTGGTTAAATCAATTTAAATTAATTTTTATTTTCGCTAAACAGAACTATTTATTATATTTCTAAATCTGGTCTCCAAATGCTCATTTATTTAACTTAAGCCTCATAAAAATCCTCCTACACTTCTAAAGATTCAAAAATCATTTGCCTATTCAAATTCAATAAATATTAATTATATTTCGTTTAAACTAGGACTCCTTGCCCCTCCCAAGTAACCAATCCACAACCCTCTCTATATTTGTTCCTCTCATTGCACTAATCGAAATTACAAGTCAAGGATTGTCAATCACATAATCTAAATTCAACCCTTGTATAATTTCTGGCTCACTCATATGCGGATTTATATCAATCTTATTAGCTAAAATCAGCAGTGGGATCCCTACAAGTTCTCTGTCTTCCAGCATCATATGAAGCTCTTTTCTTGATAATGAAATCAATTGAGATGCAGACGCATCGACTAAAAACACAATCACGTTGGTTCCTCTTGCATACCGAGCTCATTCAGTTCTATATTGAACTTGTCCTCCAAGATCCCAAGCCTTGATGGTTAAATTTCCTTGTTGGACTGTCCTTACATTTAATCCAATTGTTGGGACTGTTTGTCCGGGACTTCCTGATGAGAGCTGGTTGATAAAAGTGGTTTTTCCAGAGTTTTCAAGCCCAACGATGACCATTTCCATTTTCCTTGAGAAGAGCGATCTTAATTTTGCTAAGAGAGATCCCATCTTGATTATGTAATCAATTGTTTATATAATCTGAGTTTAAAGCACAAAGTATTGAGGAGAATTAAATATATTTTCTATAAAGGTTTACTTAGAAAGCATATAATCCTAATCCCACTTAGAAAGCATAGGATTTTTAATTGAACTTATAAAAGACTCAAAAAAATAATAAACACAGTTTGGGGTGAAATTAAATAAATAGGATGAGGAAGAGGATTGGGAGTTTTATTTCAGGAATCTCTGAAGCTCTCTCCTTTAATCAAGCCACTCTATCTGGAGCTTTAGACGTTATTGTAATTGAGCATGAAGACGGCTCCATGTTTTGCACTCCTTTCCACGTGAGATTTGGCAAATTTAAACTCCTTAGATCAATGCAAAAAAAAGTAAGAATTGCTGTAAACGGGAAACTCACCGATATATGTATGAGGCTTGGAAAAGCTGGGGAAGCCTATTTTATTAAAGGTGAAACCCTAAATGATGCCCCTGATCTGCCTCCTTCTCCTATAATTTCTCCTGAGCAATGCATACTAGATAACTTAGAAGATCTAGAAGAGGATGAAGAAGATAAAAAATCAGTTGAAGAGCTACTAGTAAAAAGTCCTGAAGCCATTATGAAAGAGCTTGAACAAGAAACTATCCAAACTAAGTGGGCATGGCCATGGACAAAACCTCCGACTGAAACCAAGCCGAGATCTTCTTATATTGGCTCTATTTTTGGAATGTTTAGGAAGAAATCAGTCACAATAGAAACTAAGATTGAGGCTAATGAATCTTTTGCAATGTCACTGTGTGGGTACTCAGACACTGATATAGATTTAAAAACTTTTGAAGAAAATATTGTTTCTTATGAAGATTTTCAGAGCAATCCTTGAGAAATCATTAGTGACCCGAAATTTGTAGTGAAAATTGATGGGAAATTTTATAATTGAGAATCCGCTGTGCCTCATATATGTTTATTGAACTTATTGAGAAGTCCGCTGGCATTTCTGAAAGGATATTTCTTCCCCTACTGCTTCCTGCTGCTCGCCAGTTCGCGCTTCACGACATCGCGAAGGTTGCTCCTGCCGGACGAGGGCCTCCCGATAGTCATATGAACCGCTCTACCGTGCCGTGAGTAAACAGAGGTTGCCCGCCATGGAAAATTCAAAAGGGTTTAATTTTCTGGTCGACTCTTGGAGAAAATGGAAACTCGAAGCCCAGGACATAACCCCTAGTTTCAGGCTGGAAAATAGTCCCTATCGGCCAGGACGACGGGTACTAGCTTCCGGGAGATTCCTTTCTAACTCTCGGACACATTTCCCCAGGGGCAAAAAGCTGGACATTGGATTAAAGCTTGCGGTAAGATAAACACGACATTGCGCTTCACTAAACCAAGAATAAACTGGCTGGATGCACATTTCCAAACGCCATCTCCCTTTTCAAGGTCCCAGCACACCCTATGGGATGTCAGTTGCAAGAGTCAAGAGCGCGGGCTAGTTCGCCACATCATTTAAATATACTAGTCTCATATAATGTCAATGCTAGCGTTTAAAAGGCCGCTCTATGATGATCAGAAATCTCCAACACTTTTGCAAAAAGAAGAAAATAAAGAAGAAAATGGAGATAAGCATCCTGACGTAGAAATAATTACTGATGTTAAAGAAGAAGTTGTATATGAAAAAACATTATTATTAACATCTCAGCAGCTTAAACATCTAAACCTCACTAAAGGTGTAAATACAGTCACATATACAGTAGAAGGAGATTATAGAGGTGAGCAGTCTATAACTGGCAAAATTTATCTGTGAGACTCCAATAGCAAAATTGTAGTATCAGATATCGATGGAACTATAACACGTTCTGACGTACTTGGCCAATTCCTACCTTTAGTCGGCAAAGACTGAAGCCATCCTGGTGTTGTAGGCCTCTACAATGGTATAATCCAAAATGGCTACAAACTCCTTTATCTCTCCTCCAGAGCTATTGGACAGGTCGGGATAACAAAAGGGTATTTAAATTCCCTCAATCAAAATAATCAGGTATTGCCTGATGGCCCAGTAATTATGAGTCCTGACAGACTGGTTGTGTCTTTTATCAGAGAAGTCATCAAGCGAATGCCTCAAAAGTTTAAAGCAGGTGTCTTAAGAGACATAGCTTCTCTATTTCCTGAAGATAAAAATCCTTTTTATGCAGGATTTGGAAATAGAGACACTGATGCGATTGCATACAGGGCTGCAGGAATCTCTCTTCATAAGATCTTCATTATAAGTCCTAATGGGAATGTTAAAACCATTAACCAAACATTTGTGAAGTCTTATCTTGAGCTCAATGACGTCGTTTCCGAGCTATTTCCATCATTGAATGGTAATTTTTATTTACTCCGCACTTTAATTGGAGCAAAAAATCCTCCACAATTTAAA
Organism: Blepharisma stoltei; assembly: GCA_914767885.1. Classification (NCBI taxonomy): domain Eukaryota; phylum Ciliophora; class Heterotrichea; order Heterotrichida; family Blepharismidae; genus Blepharisma; species Blepharisma stoltei. Next base: position 461,565 of record CAJZBQ010000038.1, read on the forward strand.
GGGAGGCTAAATTTTTTTTGAAAAAATAATTAAAATATTCATTTATCCTTTAAAATTTGATGGAAATAAACGGCATTAAATTGTTTACCAAATATTTTTGCATGGAACTATCATTCCATCTTTATAAAAAGTCAAATTTTCCAATATAACACAATTTTAAAAGGAGAGTTAGGCTTAGAGGAGTCCTCAAATTGGGAATATACAGATTTAAATTATTGGAAGGCTCACTATGCACCCACACTGGAAGATGAAGTTGATTAATTATCATGAAATAATCTTTATTAATTACCAGGTCTATTTGTTATAAATTACTATAAAAATAATGCATAACTTTATAGCAATTTATATTTACAGCTATTTAATATTATAGGTATATAAGCATTTTTATTGTGATAACATTTCAACTGGTGAATAAATAAAATGACATTTCTTACGCCTTTGTTCCTGTTAGGTTTATTAGCAGTTCATGTTAATTCGTATGGAGCTACTCTGTTGGGAAACAAGCCTGATGACAACGATAACATGATCCCTCTTAAGCCAATCAGTTCTTGGCCGTCTTATCTCTTTTGGGGCAATTACAATAGCACTCTTTATCCACCTGGAAATTATCTGACTCAGCCCAGAAACCAGCACATCCCAGTCTACTGCGGAGCTTGCTGGGTGTTTTCAGCAGTATCTGCAATGTCAGACCGCTTGAGAATTGCTAGGAAAATGGCCTGGCCTGAAATTCTGCTTGCTCCTCAACCTGTTCTTAGCTGCTATCAAACTGATGAGATGCAAGGATGCCACGGAGGAGACCATATGAACACCTATTGGTTTATCAAAGAAAACGGAATTACTGACGAATCTTGCAGCCCTTATAGAGCAGGAAGCTATTATGAAGAAGAAAACAATGTCCCATGCACTAATGACGTATGGTGCAAGAACTGCGAACCAGCTGGAAATTGCTTTATTCCTGCAACTTATCAGAAATGGTACATTTCTGAGTGGGCAAATTTGACAACGCTTGCATCACAAGGATCAGGAGAATTGGCTATGATTAATGCTTTACAATATGGCCCTATCTCCTGCAGTGTCTGTGCTACCCACTCATTTGAAACCTATTATAAAGGATTCGAAATATGGAACGATACTGAAAACTGCTTATCTCCTTCGGAGCAAAAATATTGATATAAATTGTTTAATAAAAATAGGCTGATATCTAACTCCTCCGTGAGCAAAAAAACATTAGAAAATCCCTATTTTTTGCCCAAAAACTCACCCTCCGCGAGTGAACAAAAATGTTTTCAATAGAAAATTTTTTTATGGGAAAAAAATTTGATATATAAGTGATTATTAGTATAATGAAATCTCGAGCTAATTCTTTTTAATTTTAAACAAATCGTGTTTTGAAACATAAAATTTTGCAAATTAAATTAATATTTACTTTCAATTTTTGCGAATTAGGATTTTTTCTAAATTTCGAAAAAAATTTTCTATAAAATTTTATATATAAATTTTTTAAAAAAAAAATTAACCCCCCATGAGCGAACAAAATTTTTTTGTTCGCTCACTGAGGGGGGAGTAAGTAATAATTATTATTATGAAACCATAGCTAGTTCTCTTAAGATTCAAACAAAGTGCATTATAAAACTATATTTATAAACTAAATTAAACTTTTATTCTCAAAATTGCAAATTGGAATTCTTAAATTTATGGAAATAATTTATAAATTAAAAAAAATATGCTCATTATGGAGGGAGTTTAGAAACTAACCACGATATTTCAGTCGTCGGATATGGAACAGAAAATGGAGTTGACTATTGGATCGTCAGAAATTCATGGGGTACTTACTTTGGAAATGAAGGGTTCTTTAGAGTTGTCAGAGGTGTAGCAAATTCTACATGGAACATGCTAATAGAAACCCAATGCGCCTACGCCAATGTATCATCTACTCCTGTGATTGTAGACCAATCCCAATTAATTGAAGAGATCTCTAAGCCTTCATTAAGAGGCTACAAAGAAGTAGTTGAGCTTCCTGAAGAAAAACCAGCTGAAGAAACTAAAAGAAAATACAACAGAGTGCCTAAGCTGTTCTTTGAAAATGGAGAAAGAATTACTGAGCCAAGGCCTCATCAGCTCTTAAAAGCTAGCGATTTACCAGCTGCGTGGGATTGGAGAAACGTCAGTGGCCAAAATTACGTGTCTTGGACTAAAAACCAGCACATTCCTCAATACTGTAGAAATTAAATGGTGATGCTGATGGAATTGGACTCCGAGACTCACTCCTATGGAGCAGGTTGGGCCTATCCTAATAAAGTTGAAAGCAGGGCCTTTGTCCCTTTTTGAAGTCGAAGATTTTCCTATATTATCAAATTTTTGCCTCTCACATAATCTTTGTCTGGCAGGACAATAGGGGCACCCTACAGTGGGTGGCTCTAACCTAGGAGCTGATCCTTATGCTAGGTGAGTCTTACCAGAAAATTCAAAAGGTGGAATTTTGGCTGGGCCTTACATAATTTGCACTCTGGTGTATGCACATCCAGCATAAGCCAACTGTATTCAAGTGCGGTTAGTGAGTCCCGCTTATGACCGTATGAAATTTAATCTTAATCAATACTGTGGAAGCTGCTGGGCACATGGTCCAACTTCTTCACTATCAGACAGAATCAACATTTTAAGAGGCAATAAATGGCCTAGAATCACCTTAGCTCCACAAGTAATTCTAAACTGCCATGGAGGTGGCAGCTGCGACGGAGGTAACCCAGGCGGTGTTTACGAGTTTATCGCAACCCATGGTATTACTGACGACACCTGCCAACAATATACTGCCGCAAACCCTGCAGAAGCTTCCTGCTCACCAGTCCAAAACTGCATGACCTGTTGGGAACTCAACAATAGGACTAACTGTCCAGCAGTCTCCGACCCAATCACCTACACAGTCAGTCAATACGGCGCTGTAAACGGTGCTTTTAGAATGAAAGCAGAAATTTACAAGAACGGGCCTATCGGATGTGGAATTCAAGCCACGCCAAAGTTCGAGAACTATACAAGTGGAGTTTTTGAAGAATTCATCCCATGGATCTCTATTAACCATGAAATCGCTGTTGTAGGATGGGGAGTCGCTGATGATGGAACTGAGTACTGGATCGGCAGAAACTCCTGGGGAACTTATTGGGGACAAGAAGGGTTCTTCTACATCAAGATGTACGAAAATAACTTGGGGATTGAAACAGACTGCGACTGGGGCATTCCTGTTTACCCTACAACTCCTCCATATAGTGTCTAATCATTTTCTTGAATATTTATTAGTTAGCTTGTAAGGTCTGCGTACATGTTTTCTCTGATTTGGTCGAGATCTGGATAAGTGACATTTCCGGAACTGTCTGTGTGGGTAGGGACATAGTAGTCTTTGAAGTAAATTGTAGTGCTTTCTATCATGTATTTCATTATTAATGGGTCATTGTCGGGGCTGCTTGGCTCTGATACAATTTCAGCTTCGGCTTGGGCCATTAAACCTTCAGCGTCATTTGAGCTTGCTTCAGTGTCTGCACTTGTAGCGACCTGGGCTGCTTTTATGGCTTCTTGCTGCAGAAATGAGTGCCTAAAAATCCTTTCACTTATAAGCAAGTGAAAGAAAGCTATAAGAAAGATCGCTTTCATTATCCGTTTATAAACAAATAACTTATACTTTTTTCTATTTTGTATTGGAAAATGGGAATTGTTTGTAAGCTATTTTTTTAGCCAATAGAAAATTTGGGTTATTTTTATATTGATAATGCTTAATAACAAAAGAGGATACATATTTTAATTTCATTGAGTAATGCAAATTTAAATGTCGTCAAGATCTTCTACCCGAGAAAGAGAAAGACCTAGGAACTCTCCTTATCAGCATTATAAACAAGATATATATAAGCCACCATCAATGGAAAGTATTCTTGCTAGTCTAAGCACCAAAGTGAAATCTTTAGAAGACAAGTATATGGATTTCGTCAACTATTGTGCCAGACTACTAATGGAAAATAAAGCAATCATTGAAAAAAGGCTGGAAAATGACATAACCACAAACTCCACAAATTACTATAGTGAGCACAGTACAGATAAAGAAAAAATCGATAAAGACTTAGAATTTGTGATGAGTGTAAAAAATTCTTATTCATCCCCCAGAAATTTTGACACTTTTGATAGGTTTTCTCATTATATAAAAGAAGCAGAAGAAGAGATTTTAAATTTATGTGTAAATGATATTTTTGATATGGACAGCAATGAAATTAAGCGTAATGTTTTGCAAATATTCAATATTTTATCCCGCCAAATTTCTGAAATTGTAACAATAAGTGGCTCTTCACAAGAATTAAATGAAAAAATACTTGTTTTGACTACAGAAAAAAATAAGCTAGAAGAAATTTTGGAAGAAAAAAGATCTAGTGATTTACAGATAATGAGAGAAAAAATGAGTAAATTGGAAGAGCTTGAAAAAGAATTAGCAAAAAAAGAGCTGGATTTAAATAATGAAATTGGGGAGAATAGGAAAAAATATGAAAATGAGAGGCAAGAGATCATTAATAGCTATTGCAAAAAAATTAAACAATTAGAGCAGGATATTCAAAACTTTAAAGAAGAAAGACAGTCATTGACTTTAGCGTTAAATGAAGCTGAAGAAAGGCAGAAAATGATTGAGCCGATGCTAAAAAAGTATGAAGAATTAAAAATCAGCAGCAAAAAACTAGCTGCAGCTGCAGAAAATTATGAAAAATTGTATGAGTCAGTTAAAGGGTGAGCAGAGAACGAATTTTCTAATGCAAATATGGGATTTGATGAAAAATTCAGAGAATACAATAAAAGGATTGATGAATTTGCTAGCAAATTTGAAAAATTAAAGCAGCAGTGCAAGCAATATCTTGAAAAGCATTTAGAAAAAGTCTTAATCATGAACAAACAAATAAAAGCAAAAAATGATGAAAATACCAAAAAGGAAATAAAGGACTGCAAAGATAAATTTGATTCCATTTTGCAAAAAAATAAAGCTGAAAATGAAATGAAATTCAAGAAACTTACAGAAATTATTGGAGATCTTGAAGAGGACAGAGCTCAAATGACCAAAAAATATAAAGAAATTGAAGCAGAAAATATAATTTTGAAAGAAAAATGCAGCAAAATTTCTGAATATGAAAAAGAGGCAAGGGAAATTGAAGAAATTTATTCGCAGTTTAAGAAACTTAAAGAAAGCTATTCAACGTCATTGAAACACATAAAAGCAAAAGAAAATGAAATTGGGCAGCTAAAGATGGTGAATAAAGAAAATGAAGAAAAAATAATCCAGCTTTCAAAGGCAAACTCAAACCAGGAAATTTCTATTCAAAAGCTGCAAACTGAGCTTGAAGAGAAAATCCATAATTATGAAGAAGAAATTGGAAAATTAAATAAAACTATACTTCAGAATGAATCAAAAGAGGACCAATTGATAAGAGAAATAGAAGAACTCAATATAATTAAAGAAAAAATTATAAATGAAATAAAAGAAAAAGAAGAAGAAATAATTCAGTTATCGAGACTATTGGATGAGAAATCAGAATCTTTAAAGGATACCTTGGAGAAATTAGAAGATTTGCAAGAAAGCTATGAAATAAAGATAAAAGAAAGCAATGGTGAAAATAATTTATTGAGATCAGAAAATGAAGAAATAATCATAGAAAATAACGCGGTAAGATCAGAAAACGAAGAAATAGCTATTGAAAACAATAAGCTAAAAGAAGAAATGAAAAATTTCGATTTACGAGAAATAAACCATAAAAAACAATATGACCAAGTAAAGAAAAAAATTGATGAATTAGAAGATTGTATCACTATTTTGCAAGAAGAAAATATCGAAATGTCCAACCGTTTAAAATCTCAAGATATATTAGTAGATGACCTTAATAAGAAATATGCCGATAGTGAAAAATCATGTGCAGAGTTAAATGCAGAAAATATAAGAACAATTAATATTATTAAAAGCATGAGCAATGATATCCGTAATTTGGAAAATGATAGGAATATAAAAGATGAAGAAATCATAAAAAGCGAAAAATTATGTTCAGAACTAAATGCAGAAAATATAAGAATGGCTAATAATATTCAAAGCATGAATAATGATATTCAAAATATGAAAAATGAGATAAAGGTTAAAAATGAAGAAATTATAAAAAGTGACCAAGAACTTATGATAATTAAAGATGAAAATAGAATTTTATCTAAAAAACTTTATGAAAGTACTAAAGAGTGCCAGGATTCTCAAAATAAAACTGTATATTATTTGTCAAATTATAGCAGTGTTCTCAACTCGATGATTGAATCGTTGTCCATTCGATATGAATCTGCTATAAAAATCACTAAAGAAAAACTGTGTAAAGCAGAAAAAAGCATTTACAAGCTACAAAATATTTTGCCCTCATTAATTGATGCAAAAATCATCAAATTATCTAAATTGAATACCCAAATTACTGATTTGACAGAGGCAAAAATCATGAATATGATTAATGAGAAACAGCATGGACTTGAGTATTTAATCAATGAATCTGAAGGATTTTTATTGTCAAGAATAGAGACTGTAAATGAAAATATTGAAGCAAAACTCCAATCAGATGAAATTCTGTCAAAAAAGCTTGAAAACTTGGTAAAAGAATACAACTTAATAAAAGAAGAGGTCAGTAGTACACCAGACGTAGAATGGATATATAAGGATATGGAGAACTTAAAAAAGTCGTTATTTGATATAGAAAGCAAATGAAAGCAAGCTACAAGTGAAATAGAACTCAAAGAAATCGAACTAAATTCATATAAAGAAAGGATTTTCTCTATGGAAAATGAAATTAGTATGCTAAAGCAATATAAAGAAAGAAGCTTTTTAATGGAAAATGAAATCGAAATTCTAAAAAATAATTTGGCAGAAAAAGAAAGTAACAATAACAGTGAAATGCTGCTTCTTGAACTAAACTCTTTGCAGGTAAAATATGATCATGCCTACAAAGACTTAGTAGATGCAAGAAGCGATCTTGATAAGGCTAAACGAGATATAGAAAAACTTTCAATTGAAAATTCTAATCAAAATAGAATATCAGTGTCTGAACATCAAGAACAAATTGAGAATTTGCAAATGCAGCTTAATGAAAGCTTAAATAATGAAAATGTACTTAAAACACAAATAGAAGAGCTGAGAAATGATATAACAGGGCTGACTGTGCTCAATAATGAAATTCAAAAACAGAGGTATTCTCTTGAGTCAAATTCTAAAGATTCAGAGCAAAAGCTAGAGCACGAAATAAAACAGCTTGAAGATCGTATTCAACTTAGAGAAGAAAAGATTGCAGAATTAGAATGCTATATTAGCTCAGCAGAAGAAGCACTAGGAGGATTCTTTGATGAGAATTTAGAAAAATCCATTAAAAATTTAGTATCACAGCGTACCCAAGCTATTAAAAAGCCTCCCAGACCTCTTCCTGCTTCATCAAAATTCCGAAGCCGATCTAGAGAGCACACTACAAATATCGAGCACAATGAGCCTATAGTAATCTGCAATACTGAAGACTCCAAAAATTCTGACAGATCCTGGTCATCCCTTCCTCCTCCAGAATCAGAACTGCAAGAAGAGTTAAAAGAGCAGCTTAACATAGGAGAAACTCAAACTAAACAAATTAAGCTTCTAAAAGAAAATATCAGAGACTTAGAAAATCAATTGAAAAGAGCAGAAAGGTTTAAGGAAACTGAAGGCAACTTTAATATTGAAATGTTGAAAGACCTTATGATGAAACTAATAAAAATAATGCCTCCACTTACAAATGAAGCAGAAGGGATGATAACTGTAATTCTCACAATGATGTCTGTACCAAAAAATGAAATGAACCAGCTTCAAGATGAAAGAAGGAATTTAAAGTCGTCAGGTGGCCTTTTTAAATTTTTCAATAAAAAATAAGTTGTAATTTCATTATATCTCGAATTGTAAAATTGTTTTAGTATAATGAAATCTAGAGCTAATTCTGTTTAATTTTAAACAAATTGCGTTTTTAAAACATAAATTTTGCAAATTAAATTAATATTTGCTTCCCAATTTTTGCAAATTAGGATTTTTTTTTAAATTTCGAAAAAAATATTGTTTATAAAATTTATATATAAATTTTTTTTAAAAAAAAAAAAAATTAACCCCCCTCCGTGAGCGAACAAAATTTTTTTGTTCGCTCACGGGGGGGGGGGGAGTTAGTATTTTTAATTTTTAAAATTAAGTGAAATATTTCAATAAAGTGCCTGGTCATAAAACTTCACCACAAAATTCTGCATTTATATTTTTATAATGAATTACTCTTTCTTATCTACACGAGAAACTTTTGAACTTCCAGAGTTCAATCTATCTTGTGGTATCGAACAATCACCGACTTTATCAGCTCTAGTCTCATCTTTTAGATCATATGAAGATAGTGAGCTACCTCACAAAGAAGGATGGCTCAAAAAAAAGTCACCAAAGGTACTCAAAGGATGGCAGTCTAGATATTTTGTGCTATCAAACAAAGTTTTATGTCTTTTTATCATAAATAGAGGCATATCTGGCTGCCAGTTCTTATTTATAGAAAAATAAAATAGTAGGCAGCAATGCATGCAAAATTCATTGTATAAAGGTATATCATACTATTCTGACGAAAATAAAGAAAATCCTCTAGGGCTATTAAACTTTGACCAGATTTCGGTAAAAATCATAATAAAGCCAAAAATTTGCCCAACTAATCTGCTAATTATGCCTTTAGGGAGCAAGCGTGTGTTTCATCTAAAATCTAAATATACCGCAGAAATTTCATCATGAGCCAGAGCATTGCAAGTTCACATCGATGACTCTTTAGGCAAGCAAGAAGACTTGCCTAACCTTTCTGAGACAACTAAATTTTGAAAATATAACAGAGTATCTCAAGGAGTCTTTCTAAATGACGTTTCAACTGGCGATATTTTACTATTCCGAAGCAAATTATTTGCATCAAAGCTCCAGCGATGTGCTACAAGAAGTGATTATGATCATGTAGCAATGATTCTAAAATATGAAGATGGAGAAATTGGCTTTCTTGAAGCAACGCTTCAAGAAGGAGTAAATATTACCTTATGAGATACCTACTGGATGGACAATTGGCATACTCTATATAAAAGAATAGCATATAGAAACTTAGAAATAGAACGATCAGAAACTACCTTAAAAAAATTAGAGAATTTCCTAAATGGTGCTATTGGGAAAAGATTCAAAATTTCCCTCGGTAAATTAGTACATAAATATCAATATAAAGAGCCAGGTACAGAAAAACACTTTTTTTGCAGCGAACTTATCGCATCGACATATAAAGCTATGGGATTGTTGCCAACCCATATTTCATCATCTAGTTATTGGCCTGGAGACTTTTCAGCTGCCCACAAGCTTAAGCTTCTAAAAGGAAGCTTAGGCCCTGAAAAAGTCATAGATATGTCTTTATAATGTAAAAATCATTTTTGGTAATTTTAAATTATGAGTGGAAGAATCGCTCCTCAAAGCCCAGAACCTAAGAAAAATAAGCCAACAGCAAAGCCTTTCTTTCAGCAAACTAAAAAAGGTTATCGACCTTTACCAACAGTCCTTTCTACAGTCCTTATTTTTACCGCAGTCGGGTTATTTTTTATCCTTTTTGGGAGCATAATTCTTTCATACTCTTTAGACATAATTGAGCACTCCAAGCGATACGACAACGTAGGTGACTGTATTAACACCAAATGAAATGATACCCAATACTGCAATATTACAATAGATATCGATGAAGATATGAACGCTCCTGTGTTTTTTTATTACTCACTGTCAAATTTCTATCAAAATCATTGAAATTATATGAGATCATATTCTCAATATCAATTATTAGGAAGCAATCTTTCGAAAAGTGACTTAGATAACTGCATTCCTGTATACACAATGAAAGATTTAGGACTTGAAGATAATGCTATACAAGAAGGGGCATGAAATCTTTCTAACTCAGCTGTAGCTTTTCCTTGTGGACTTACTGCGAAGTGGTTTTTTAATGACACATTTGAAATGTGAAGTCCAAGAAAAGAGAAAGTTTTTATACATGAGGATGATATAGCGTGGAGTTCTGATAAGGACAGAAAATTTAATAATATGCATAAGTGAAAGAAGTCGCAATGAAAAGATGTAGAGGACGGTAAGAAATAACTATATCTTTTTTATAAAAATAGTATTTTTTAATAGATAAATCATTAATTTATTTTGAAAAGGTATAGAACATTTTATGGTTTGGATGAGAAGCTCAAGTTTTTCAACATTTAAAAAATTGTGAGGAAGAATTGAAGACGATTTAGATGCAGGGACTTATACAATACAAATACATAGCCACTATGACCAAAATGCGTTCAATGGGGAAAAATGGGTTGAGATCTCGACAGCTAGTGCGCTTGGAGGTAAAAATGATTTGTTAGGGATCGCATTTTTGAGTTTCGGAGGGTTTGTACTGGTTATTGCTGTAGCATTTGGGGTCAGGGGGTGGATTTTCAAAAACCCTAGAGATTTGCATTATGATTAAAAGCCCCTTGTACTTTATTTCACCTTAATGTTTTTATCTATTGAAAAAGAAGTAATTTAGTTTTCTTTCTGTAACTGACATTGCAATGATATAATTTTAATAATTTCTAAAATGATTGGAAAGCCTAGCAGTTATAACTATTTGGTAAATAGAGGTAAATTTTACATACTCTTTTCAATAAAATTTAAATAGTTTTTTCTTTGAGCAATTAATTAATTTTTTTTCAATAATTTTAATTAAATTTTCTTATAGGAAAGTTAGACGATCTCACAGCATTGAATGCTATAAATCAAGGTGGCTATCCTCAACAACGATCTCCAGAACGCGCAGCAAGAAACCCATTAAAAGTAGATGACATTCAAGGAGCCTCATCAAAGAGCAGTTACCTAAAACCAGGAACACAGAAATACCCAACTAGCCAAGGTCCACAAGGTCTTAGTCTTCCTAGCTATGACCAAGGATACCAAAATCCTCCTTCATCTGATCATAATCGAAGATTTCAAAGCAACCCACGATCTTTAATGGCTCCCTATGCAGTCCTAGAAGACAACCCTCCTGATCTCCTTGCCAGACGACAAATGGGCGAAATAGTCCAACAAAAAGAAGCCAAAATGAGCAGAAATCCAATGCCTAATCAGCCCTATTCAAATTACCCTCCTCAAGCCCGTCTAGGAGCATTCCCTACTGCCGTAAATAACCAAATTACAGACTCCGTTATCCAAAGAAAGCCAAATTATACAGATTTCCCTCCTAGCCTAAACCCTCAGATCACAGATTCTGTTGTCCAAATGAACGTCAATATTTCACCAAACGATGAAGCTTATTTAAGAAACGCCGCATTGTTTTTTGGAGTTGATCTACAATCAGATTCTAATCCATATGCTGGACAAATTAATCGACAAATGATGGATAATCCAAATGTCCCTAGAAATGACTCTAATTACCAGAAAAATGCTGCTAAATTCTTTGGAATTACCCCGCCTCCTACAGGGTATCCTATGAGAGGTGAGTTAAGAAGTGACGCAAATATGCCGTCTTATAATGATAGAGTCTATATAAAAAATGCTGCAAAATTCTATGGAGTAACCCCACCTCAGACTGGAGATGTAAGCCAAGCTGTTAGAGGAAATTTTGGTGGGGATCAGTATACGTCAGTGAATGACCCAAAATATGCTAAAAATGCAGCAAAGTTTTATGGAATCACTCCACCGCCCACTGGATTTCTCCAGCAAAGCCAAAATTATCAACAAATAAGCTCTCAGCAAATAAATATTTCGCCAAATGATTTGGCATATCAAGCCAATGCAGCAAGATTCTTTGGAGTTGACCCACCCCAAACTACGCACAATAATTACTCTCAGCCTGAAGTTTCGTATAACGATCCAGTTTATAAAAAAAATGCTTCAAAATTCTACGGTGTCACCCCTCAGGCAACAGGTAATAATTTTGCTCAAGAAAACATTTATTCTCCTTCCTATAATGATCCAAAATATCAAAGAGATGCTGCAAATTTTTATGGAGTTACTCCATTACCAAGCAGAGGAGGACCTGAAATGATGCAGAATATAGGATCTAAAAACCCTGGAAGCTATAATGATTTTTCAAGACAAAACATAGACAATGCATATGCTAAAAATGCAGCTATTTTTTTTGGGGTAAGTCCTCCTAATTCAGCAGGAAATGATGGATTAATGGCTAGGAACGAAAAACCAATGGCGAATTATTTTGAAATGGCACCTACTCAAGGCGGAATAAATCCTCAACAAGATCCAAAGTATATGAAAAATGCTGCAAAGTTTTATGGGATTACACCGCCACCTACAGGATATAATTATGGCGCCGGAGGTAGCCCACAAATGATGAATCAATATAATAGTTATGCAAGTAACAAGCCAGGACTAGCTGCGAATGCAAGAAGGATATTTGGGTAATATTAACATTTTACTAGGGTAAATTTATATTAAATCTGTTGTTTTCTTTTATGTAAATGGCAGAATCGAAAGTTCTTGATACTTGTGCAGACTTTTTAGCAGAAATTCTTAATAAAAAATCAGCCTCTGCCAATTCTACTTATATTCCTCAGTTCATTGAAAAATTTTCCCAGATTCTCAACTTAACTGAAATGAATTTAAAAGTCACTGTAAAACCATATGGGAAAAACTGTTTGCATTGTGGAAAATACATACCTAGCTATCATCTTTCTTCAGCTATAGGTCTTTGGTGTAAACCAAATGACCACTTTTTCTGCTCAGCGCATTGTTTACAAAGGCATTCATTAATATCAACAAATGGAACTCTCCTTGATCTTGACTATGTAAGATGCCCTATTTGCCGATCTTCAATATCCCCAGAACAAATTAATGAAGCATTCGACGGAAAACTTGAAAGCTACCAAAGGGATGCATGTGACCGCGCTTTGCTTATGCTTCTAGATGAAGAAGGCAAAGAAAAATTAAAAGCAAAATTTACATGTCTCATTTGCTACACTGAATTTAAAGTAGATGAAGGAATCACCTTAGAATGCGATCATAGGTTCTGTATAAACTGTATTAAGCAACAAGTCGAAATGCTGATAGAATCAGCTCAAGTCAGTGACGAAAAATTAAAATGCCCTATGTGCCCTCAAGCATTGTCTGTATATGAAATCGAAGATATCGTAGGTCCTGAATTATTTGCAAAATATGAGAAATTTAGGTTAAGAGGAATCCAGCTGCCTCCAGAAGACGAAAATTCTTATATTTTCCATTGCAGAGGAGCTGACTGCGAATATATCTGTATAATTGAAAAAGGTGTTGAGGAGTTTAATTGCCCAAAATGCGGATTTAAATGTTGCCCTTTATGTAAAGATGAAATTCATAAGGGAAGTACTTGTGAAGAATTTGCAAAGCTGAAAAAAGAAAAAGTTATGTCTGCAGACTACAAATTGACCTCTAATTCACTCCCGCTTACAATATCCAGTATCTCCATATATTTTGCTAGAAAAACTGGCCTTTAATAGTCTACATCTTTATAATTTTTTTTGTAAAAAAACTGCATAAATTATATCAGATCCATTATGAAGATGAAATTGACCTTATAGGCGAGCTATAATAATGCATAACCTATATAGGAGATGAAGAGTTTGAAAAACTTTTAAGAGATGAAGGGCTGCTTAAATGTCCTGAGTGTGGAGCTGCAGTACAAAGAATTTCTGGATGCCAGTATATGGTTTGCAGTTCTAGTCAGTGCCAAGGGAGAACTTATTTCTGTTATGATTGTGGGATTAAATTGGAGCAGGATCATGGAGCTCATGATTGTAAGCCAAGAGAGGGTCCGAAAAATCAACCAGCAAATGTTTTTATGGATGATAGAATGATACCTGGAGTTGCTTATTATCATCATCCTGATGATATTGAACCCCAAGAGATTATTCCCCGGCCTATATTTGAGCCAAGAAATATTCTCGAAAGAAATCATGGGCCTGCAAGACGAGGACGACGGGCACGTAATTTTTTCAGAAATTTGTTTCGAAAAGGATAGAATAAATAAGAATGCTTTATAAAATATTATTTATCAATTAAAGGCTAATTTAATAATAAGAGAATTTTATAAAAAGATCCATATTGCAAGATATTCTGCTTGTCTCTGATATATTAAAGCCATTATAATGCTTAAAATTTTGATGATAAATAGCCATTACCTATTTTAACAAAAAGTGTCCATAGCTCACCAAATAATATTATTTCAATTTAAATTGAATATTATTAAAAATGGAAAAAGCATTTAGTGAACTCAATTTATGTTTGGAATCTTTAAACCAATTTTTATCACAAAAATATGACCCTCTAGAGCATTATGAAATCATAGATTTACTCCAAAGAATATATGAGTTATTAGCCGCTACTGGCAATAATTTAATTATCAATATTTCTCCATCAAAAATCTATTGTTTGCACTGCTATAATGAAATTCCGATTAAAGAAATAGACTCATCTATTCATTTATCTTGCAATCCATATCATTGTTTTTGCTCTACACATTGTTTCAGAAGGCATGCACTATTATGCACTGATAGCAAACTAATTGATTTAGACTATGTAAGATGTCCAGCATGCCTCACATCTATTGATATCTCACACACTTGTGATGCTTTTGATGGAAATCTTCCACAAATTTATGAAGAATATAAAAAAGAGCAAATCGCAACTTTTAAGTGCTTGATATGTTTAACTAACTATGAAATTGAAGAAGGCATTACCCTAGATTGTGACCACAGATGCAACCAAAAATTAAAATGTCCATTATGTCCTCAGCCTATATCATCTACACCATTGAATATTAAATTTCTTTAGAACTTTTTGCAAAATACGAAAAATTCATGCTTAGAGACATAGAAATTCCTTCTGGCTCGAATTCTTTTCTTTTTTATTGTCCTGGACGTGATTGTGAATCTATTTGTATCATTGATAATGGGGTTAAAGAATTTATTTGCCCATTATGCCATTTTCAATGTTGCCCAAGCTGCAATAAAGACATTCACAATGGGAAAACTTGTGAAGAATATGCTAACAATGCAAAATAGATAAAGAAGATAAAGAATTTAAGATAATGATACAGATAAAAGGATGGCTTAGATGTCCTGTATGCGGAATTGCTATAAATAAAGTTAATGGGTGCCAATATGTGGTATGTACGTCAAGTAAGTGCCGGGGAAGGACTTATTTATGCTATGAATGTGGGCAAAAAATGGACTTTATCCATCAACGGCATGAATGTAAAATTCGCGAAGAACTTGTGCGTGCAATTGGACAGAATGATAAACATGATCGCGATGATGGTAATATATATCTTGGAGGTCTTCTTCATATTAGAAGAGATGTTCGTTCTCCTCCGCCACCTCCACGTAATCAAATTTTGTATATTAAGCCAAGAAAAAATTATCCTTGGGGTAAAAGCCCTCTACAAAGGAAAAGAGAACCCAAGCCAAATCTTCATGGAATTTTACCTTTGATGGTCGAAGGGAAAAAATTACTTAAAGATAAATCTTAAAGGAAACCTAGCTATTTCTATTAGATATTATTATTTTTTAATGCAACTATTTAAGATATGATAATTAAAGCTTATAAATTGCATATAAAATTAGCTATAATGATGGTTTGATATAATTAAATGATTAAATATATTTAAATTAATTCTTTCTTACAATTCTAAAAGTTGCTCATTTTTAAGATCATTTTAAATAAAATTTATAATGAAATGTGTCAGATATCAACAGAGAATATGAGAATTGATAATTTATTTTAAATTTTTCCTAATAAATAAAGCTAAATATAAACACTTATAAATGACTGTGATTGGAGAATCAATAAAACCATTTACAAATTTAAGGCAACAAGCTGTTTTGGAATTTTTAATATTCTCCTTTGTTGTATATTAATTATTCTAAAAACTCAATAATTTGACAATTTTGATATTCTTCTCCTTTAAAATTCATTTTGATACTTAAATTCTCAAAAATTATATAGGCATAATGTCGAAGGAGTTGAATCAAGTATCAAAAGAATTCTGAATGCCAGACACCTCAGCTAAATCTTGTGCTCGCTGTGACAAACCATTTACAACTTTTAGGAGAAGACATCACTGCCGCTATTGTGGACTGATTTTCTGTTCCAAATGTACAAGTAAAAAATCTCTCCTGTCAAATGGTGTCATAATAAATCGATGCTGTCCTCAATGTTTACTAGCTTTAAAATCTCCAAACAAGAAAACTGCAATTCTCCCTACCTTTGCAACAACCACAGATTTAGATCCTCAACCATCTCCAACAGGAACCCCAAAGCATATGGAAAAATCAGAATCTGCTGATGTAATTAAAGAAGCTGCTGAAGATGATGCTATGTCTGATCTCATGTCTCTTGAAGATGAGCATGCTTTGGATAGCGTAAAAGAATTTCTTGGAGAAATTAAATCTGATTCGGATCCTAAACTAGATGCTTATGCAAATGAATATTTCGAGCAGCTAGCAAGAGAGTCTATTGTTAAACAAGAACTAGGAAGAGAATGACTAGGATTGATAATTAAATTTTCAAAAGAAATTGTAGAGAACTTATGTTCATCAACACAATTCAGAAAAGACTCTATGGACATCAACAATTATTTAAGAATCATTAAAGTCGCCTGGCCTGATACAAGTTTGTCAGAGTATATCAATGGAGTTGTTTTTGTCAAAAACATTGCTAATAAAAAAATGAACAAAAGAATTGAAAACCCTAAAATTTTGATCCTCAAAGGCGGCACAGATATCTACACAAGTGACAAAAAATTGGTCTCCATGGACAGATTAATAGACCAAGAGACCTCACTTGCAGAAATCTTTATCAGAAAACTAGAAAAAATCAGGCCAAATGTTATGATTTTAGAAAAAAGTTTGCCTCAAAATATATTGTCAGAGTTTGCCAAAATGCAGATAACGACCATTATGAATGTAAAATTAAAAATAATTGAACAAATAGCACGAGCCACCAAGGCAAAAATTTTGAAATCAGTGGACCAAACGTCCACTACTGAAAACTATTTACTCCCACCCCCCCTCCGTGAGCGAACAAAAAAATTTTGTTCGCTCACGGAGGGGGGTTAATTTTTTTTTTTTTAAAAAAAATTTATATATAAATTTTTATAAAAAATATTTTTTTCGAAATTTAAAAAAATCCTAATTTGCAAAAATTGGGAAGCAAATATTAATTTAATTTGCAAAATTTATGTTTTAAAACGCAATTTGTTTAAAATTAAACAGAATTAGCTCTAGATTTCATTATACTAATTATCACTTATATATCAAAATTTTTTTCCATTAAAATTTTTTCTATTAAAAAAAATTTTTGTTCACTCACGGAGGGTGGGTTTTTGGTCAAAAAATGGCGATTTTTCTAATGGTTTTGTTCGCTCACGGAGGGGGGGGGGGAGTTAGGGACTTGTGGGGTGTTCTATCTTGATACTTTAGAAAAGCAAAGCTATGTGTTTTTTAAAGACCCACTAGATACCACAAGGGCTGGAAGCTTAATTCTGTCAGGAACTGATAAGTTTGAGCTTAAGAAAGTGAAAGAGGCGGTAAAAGATTTAGTAATCCAATATAGAAATATCAAGCTTGAGCTGCATTTTTTTATCCAAAGCGGAATTAGACCAATCCCTAATATTTTTTCTGCATTTAAATCATCAGCTAGTCAGTTTAAGTATTTAGTTATATCAAATATCAATAACAGTATGTGCACTAAACCGACTACTCAGAATATTTCTTATTATAAAGGCGAAGATATGACGCTAGGAGATTTTATAAATTCTATTATAATTTCCTTTTAATTGCCCAGTAGAAATTTCAAGCCATTTCTTATAGATAAAATAATATAATCATATATACTATTAAAAAAAGCAATGATACCTGCCCTTCTGGCTGTGAAAGTAACCTAAGCGACCATTCTACCTATTACATAAAAAACGGCGGCAGAATAAAAATGTATTTTGCTAAATCTCATCAAAATCCTTCACAAGAAATCATGATGAAAAAAGAATGCAAAGCTTGTGGAAAGAGTACCATAGTAACAACTCCACTATCAAAATCAGCATGGGAATATTCATTTTATAAATTCATCAATAATTTTTTTACAAAAACTGATTTTCTCAATGAAAAAAACTGCCCTCATGATTTTTATAAGCTAGCGAAATTTTCTTTTCATATACAAGGCATAAAAATTGTGTTTGAATGGGAAGAAAACCCAGTTTATGACTTAATACCAATGTCAAATTCCAAAGAAACTACTAGGTTTTATGCAAATTTTATGAGAAATAAGTTTGATGAAACGAGGTCTTGCGCAAAGGAAGTTTTTGACGATTTGTTAAGACAAAGCAAAGAGATGATTTTAAAACTTAGTGTTGAGTCAATAGGAAATGAGTCAAAATCCCAGCTGCAAGGGATTGATATAATTAGGGAAGAATTGGTGACGATCGGAGATACAATAACTTCAAGCCTGTGCAAGCTACTAGATATGGAAGTTTGTCTTAACTTAACTTAACTTAACTTATTAACCATCACGTTTAACGTCTCCTACGGGGTTGCTCTTCCAGGACTACCACCACGCTCTCGTCGCTCGGGGCCCACTAGTTGCTGGACAACTAGCTTTGATCTCCAACGTGCGCCTCCTGCGCAATGTTCCGGCTTCGACGGCTCATGAATGAGCTACTTTCTCTGTAACGAGGGTTGTCTGCTGGGAAATTCCAAAAAATGGGATTTCTGGCCGACTTTCGGCAAAAAGGGGAAAACTTTGTAGCCCGGGGCGAAACTCCCGGTTTCTCGCTAGGGACTTGCCCGAATGGCCTAGGGATTACTTGCAGGCGCTGCTGGGCTTCTCCTTTCCAACTCCAAGCCTCCTCTTCCCTCGAGGTAAAATCCTAACCCGAGAACGGACTGGGATCAGGCTCTGTACACTGCCAGAATTGCTTACCTGATATTACTGTCCATCTCTAGCTAGGCAAAACCTTGCCGGATATAATTAAATAGGGCTCGAAACTGTCTGGCCGAGAGGCTAGACCCAAGTTGAGACGCCATATTTAATTATATGGAAGTTTGTCAATTTAAATGCCATTTAGATATAGACACTTATAAAAGATCATTATTTTTGCAAGCTTGCTCAATTAAAGTTTCACTTGAAGATACAGCCTCTAAGCTAAAACGACTAAAAAAAGGTTCAAAACATATAAATAAAGAACCAAAAAATCCTCCGCTCTCTAGATCAAGCAGCTCAGGGCCTGATAATCGAAAATCCCCAGCCCAAACTCCAACCCCAGAAGGGAAGATTTATCCATCCCTCAGTGCAATATCTTCTCAAGACTTCGAATCTCTCGAGCAGACTCATAGAAACTCTGCAATCTCTACACCTATCGATAATTTCGACAAAGATGACGAATTCCTCCAAAGCGAGCATTTCAATATATTGCAAAAAGGAAATTTAACATTACCATTAGGCTATAATGATTTATGTGTCCCAGTCGAAGAAACAGATTCTTTATCTATCATTGCCTATGCATTGAACTCTCAACGCTATTTTGATGAAATCGCCTGCAATATTAGAAAAACTGAAAATTCTGCTGACCAAATAGAAGCAGATTTATTGTCTGGCGATGAGAAGCATTTTAAATTCAGCGTTTCTACTTATGAAGATGAAATGATTGGACTTGCACACAAAGATGGGGTTAGAAGATTGTATGGATCTCATATGAAAATACAAGTGACGGCGTATTTTCCGAAACAGTTTCATGCGATTAGAGAATATTCTTATGAGCCACATGATGAATTTTTATGGTGGGTTAAATTTAATATTGAATTTTCATATAAAAAATTGGCATATTATTGTATAAATTAAGCCTTAAAATGATTAGTGTATAGCTATTATTTACTATAAAAAGAATAATTTCAATAACAAGCTCTCAGAATAGCCAAGAGCAGCTTGGCAAAAGCAGAGCAGTTTTCCGGAAATCTTTAAATGGAAAATACATCTTAAAAACTATAGATGAAAAAGAATTTCGGATGTTTATTGACCTAACTCCTAACTATTTCAGGCACGTTTGCAAAAATTATTTCCACAATATGCCTTCAAGGCTTGTGAAAACTATTGGAGCATTCAAAATTTCTGTCAAAAACTACAGCACAGGCCGAAATAAGCTAGAATGGGCTTTATTATCAGAAAACTTAGGCTTTGCGATGCCTTCACCTTTATATGTTTACGACTTAAAAGGCACCTCAAACCATAAAAGAAGAGTAAAAGAAGGCGACACTCGGACCAAAATGGATTTAAATTTCATAGAAGACTTTAAAGGAATCCCTATAACTTTAGCTCCTGAAGTTAAGCGCATTTTTGATGCTACAATTTGGAACGATACACTGTTTTTAGCAAAGCAAAATGTAATTGATTATTCTTTGCTGATTATGGTGTCACTAGAACATAGAAAAATTGCTGCGGGGATTATTGATTATATGGAGCAATATACTTTTGAAAAGGCGATTGAAAGCAAGTATAAAGCTGTAATTACAGATCAACTACCGACGATTACACATCCGACAATCTATAAGGAGAGGTATAGAAGTCAGTTAATTGAAAGCTATTTCATGTCTCTTGAAGACTAAGCTGTCTAATAATTCATTTTCTTCTTAAATAAGCTTTTTAGTTGAGATTGATAAAATTATATGGATAATTTTTTGGATAATTTAATCCCATATCAGGGCAATGAAGGCTTGGAAGCCAAAGATTTGATATTCAGAAACTATATCCCAAAGAATGATTCTTTAAAAGAGTTTATAGTGCATGCTCCGACAACAGTAGCTGAAACAGAACTTGAGATAGAAAGAGATATCAAGCAATCTGTAAGGGAGTTTAATATGCAGCAAGAAGAACCTCTGACAATTATACCACAAAAGCCTAATATGGACTTAAAAAAGAGCTTAGATCGAAAGCTAAATGTGCTTATCTCTCTCTTTCGAGGCAAGCAAAATTTTTTTTAATCTCACACTAAAATCCTTTTTCGTAAAAATTAATTTATAATTTATGTTCTAGAGTGCAAGTGGTTAAAAATATAATACATTTGATTATATACCAAAATATTTTTTCTCATTACGAAGTTTTTTTCCAAAAAATAAGGATTTTTCCAAAGGTTTTGCTCGCTCAGACGGGAGGATTTAACAAGAAAACAGAAGCTGCTATCATTCAGCTATTAAAAAACAAATTGTCAGAAAAAAATAAATAATGCGTATTGTTTTAGTTAAATTCTCGTATAAGAGCTAAAAAGCCTAATAAATTACATAGTAAGATCAGGAAATGCTTGTTTATATCTGTCTTTATTTTAAAATATCGTTATTATATATAAAATAAGATAAGTGAACTAATCTATTAATGGAACTTAGAAGAAATATTTTATTTGTTTTAATTTCTATTTGAATTTTATAAATTTACTTATTAATTAATAAAGGAGTTATATCTTTATAATTTATATGCTCAGGAATCAAGTATACGTAGAAATCCTAAATGCAAGCCATGCTATCTCTTTACAAAATGCAGCATTAACAGGAGCAATATCTCGTCTCTTAGATCGACTCTGCCAAAGCGAAGTTCTAGTAATGTCAAATAATGCGAAGTTACAAATTCCCAGAACATCTCGGCACGAGCTCGACATATACACGCCTTATCTTATTATCCAAGCTTTTATTCCTAACTCCCCTTTTCTCAGCAAGCAGTCCATTGGAAAAATCCATATTTTTGCAAAAAAAACCACCTTCTGTCAGCGAGAAAAAAAAATTATTAAAAATATTTTAGTATGCAATGATATATATAGGGCTTTCCCTTGAATAGCCTGATAACGGGCTGGCTTCATCCCGTTATCAGGCTATTCAAGGGAAAGCCCTATATATTATAAGGGGATCTCTAGGCAATTCTGTTGAATTTAAAACAGCTTACATTTTAAAGTATAAATCTTTTAATTTTCAATTTGATTCTTTTGAATATCAAAAATATTAACCCCTACGAACAGAAATTTTTTGTTAGATCATGAAGGGGGTAAAGGAAAGCAATTTAACATCGAAATTTCAGTCACAGACACTTCAGCTATGAAAAGGAAGCTTATTTTTACACAGTGCCGAGGAATAATAAGAAATTCTCTCCATTCAAGAATACTTAGTTCTTAATTAAGATTATAGAAAAGATTTCTGTGATACTTCAAAAGGGTAATTATCTCCACTTTGCTTTGAGACTGCCTGCCTTCTATGATCCTCCGGAATAGGCTCGCCGGAGTGTAATGGGATGGGCCGCCATGCCGTACGTCCGCCTTCCAAA
This sequence comes from Blepharisma stoltei, assembly GCA_914767885.1. Classification (NCBI taxonomy): domain Eukaryota; phylum Ciliophora; class Heterotrichea; order Heterotrichida; family Blepharismidae; genus Blepharisma; species Blepharisma stoltei. Next base: position 483,970 of record CAJZBQ010000038.1, read on the forward strand.
AAATTCGAAAATGAATTTTCTGGCCAAGTTGCCGACCAAGTTGGAATTTTTAGCCTAAGGCGAACTCGAGGAAACTGTCCGATTGGTCCAGAGGACATTGCTGGGGGTGTCCTTTTGCAACTCTAAGCATCTATCTTCCCTAGAGGTAAAACCTTGACCTGGAAGTAGCTACGGCTAGCCTAATCCGAAATTGCGCTCCACCAGACCAAGTAAAACCTTGCTGGATACTCATTACTGAGCACCATCCATCTTTTCACAAAATCCCGTGGTTTCCCTGCTACAGGTGTTAAGAGGAAGGTTAGTTCGCTAATCCATTTATGTATATCCATTCAAGAATCCAAAATACCATAATAAACCGAGATCAGTGGACTAATATATGTATTGATGTCTCCTTATTCAATTTGGAATGCTTTGGTTCAACTTTTCATCATATAGACTCTGTTACGATTTCTGGATTTTGCAGAATACGAAAGATATTTGGTTGCAAATTTCCATTAAAGGATTCAAATGAGCGGATGAACACTCACTCCCCCCCCTTTAAATTGGAACTAAAAATTTTGTTCCAATTTAAAGGGGGGTTAATTTTTTTTTAAAAAAAATATCAATATACAATTTTTATAAAATATATAAAAAATTAAAAAAAACAAATTTCCAAAACTTATCGAATTAGATTAATAAATTTGTTTAATAAAACGCTATTTACTCTTTATCCTTTAAAAAAAGCAAGATATAACTAAATTTTCATTATTAGTTAATACGCCACTATTAATTGGTATCAAAGTTATTTACACAAAAATTATTATTTTTATTGATAAAGAAAATTAAAAAAAAAACATGTTAGAAAATTTATCGATCAAAGTGCTAATTTTGTTTAAATAAGATGTTATTATATACTCTATTCTTTAAAATAAAGCAAGAAATAAGTAAATTTTTAAATTTTATAAAGAATTCCTATTGAATTTATGTCAAAACTATTTAAATAAAAAATATCATTTTTATCAAAAAAAAAACAAAAATGTTTTTGAAAATTTTAAAAAAAAAAAAAATTAATTTTTTTTTTAAAATTTACAATCAAGGATAATAAATTTATTTAAATAAGATACTCTTTATACTTTTATCTTTAAAAAAGAGCAAGATATAACTAAATTTTTAATTTTAGTTAATAAGAAACATTTTAATTTATATTAAAACTTTTACATAAAAATTATATATAATTTTTTATTATAAAATTAAATTTTGTTCCAATTTAAAGGGGGTTAATTTACCAAAAGTGGAAATTTTACCGATATTTTGTTCCAATTTAAAGGGGGGGAGTCAGCTGAAGCATGAAATATTGCCTGATGCTTATGAGTTTCCTGATATTTTATACATTATTTGAAAAAATTTATTTTTATATTGATAAATTAGGACTTTATTTTACAGAAATCAGGGCCTGATCTTGGTACAAAAATATTTAGTCTCTATAATAGATATATCTGCATTATCTCAAATAATAAACCCTGGGAAAATCTCAGTAGAAACCCCACTTCCTGATGCTCCAAGTAGAGTAGCTAATTATTCTCCAAATCTGTCCAAGCGACAAGAATATTTTTTAGAAGATTCTCCACAAAGGTCAATAAAAATTAAAAGGAAAAATTTAATTGAGTCAAAAGTATATGATAAACTTATAATGGGGCAGTTTGGCCCAAATCCATTCAAGCAAAGCAAGCATAATGCTGATTTTTACAGTAAAAGTATTGTTCCCCAAAAATCGACACCACAGATGGCTCCACCACCCATAAGAACTAAACCAAATCGGAGGACAATTTTTAACGATGATGCTCCCCAAAAAGAGTCTAAATCGTTCAGAATCAGTCATGAAGATAACAGTTTTATTGGTCTAAATGAATATGGAGTTGATATCAAGCCAAAAAGCAGCTTATATGAGCAATATATGGGTGCAGTAACTACTATAAGACATCATACACCGCCTTTTGTAAATTTAGATAATGAAGGCTTGACATATGATCCTGTATCAAAAAATTATTCACTTCCAGCGGAAGTGGTGTGAAGAGACAACTTTTAATGTTAATTTTTTTATTTATATTATTTTTAATAAATATAAACATTACTAACGATTAGCCTTTGCCTATAGGGAATAGGGCAGATTCTATTTCATAATCATTGTAATAGGTATAAAAACTTCTTCTATCGATGGTTTATTATAGCAAATTGGGAGAAATATTAAGGCAAAGACCCAAAAAGTGCTTAAGCCGCCTGAAATCAATAATGAAATCCCAAGAATGTAATTTTCTCCTCCAAAAGGGTTTGAGGTGGATAGCAAAATGTATTTATTCCCATCAAAGTTAGATACATCAAATTCTGTATAAATATTACTTTCGTCAATAGTGATTTTATAATCACCTTTTTCAAGTGACTGATCTATTATACCTCATAATTTTTTTAAATTCGGAGACGCCCCATTTCTCATTCATACAGCAAAATGCTTGTTTTCCATATCAGTCCATTGCTTGGTTTTCCAGTTCTTTAAATTTTTATATTTGGATTTATTATCAGTATTTCAGGCTATGTCGCTCTCTTTAATGCTTATTCCATCAATAGAAAAAGTATCGTTAAATAGACTAGCTGCTGCAAGCCCACATGGTATAGCAGGATCATCATTTTCTTCATCTGTAGCAAGATCATCAGGAATTGTGTAGTCTAAATCTGACATTTTGACTATGGGCTCACAGGAAGATAAAGCTCCAACTTTTTTGTAATTTCCTTGAAGCTGATCTAAATTTCTTGATTTCATATATTTTCGGTGATTTTGGTAATATCCTTCAATTTCATAATATAAATATACAGGTGAGGTCATTTTTTCAGAAATTGTAATAGTTATATCACACTTAGAAAGGCCACAATCATATGATTTTTTATAGGATACAAGCTGAGAGGAATAGACTATTAGGATTATGCCTAAAGTTGAACAAGAGATAGCAAAAAATCCAAAGAAACAGAGTCCGAATTTTTTATTTGGCACAAAATCATAAGCTTTGAATTGACTTGGGTGGCATTTTTGCTTCGATTTTCTTGATTGTTCATTCATATTTTTTAAAATATAAAATTAATATCTACAGTCGTATTTTAGAAATTTATGATTATTCAAATTATTGTTTATTAATCTAGTCAGTTTAAAATATTATCCCTTTATCCTCTAATACTTAAAAATTCCTAAAATTTTAAGTCAATTAGCCTGCCAAGCAATATACTGCATCAATTATGATTTGAGAAAATCACTTAAAATATGATTTTAATGCTAATTTATACTGATTTTAAAAAATGCAAAAATGCATCATCCGGGACTCGAACCCGGGTCGACTGCTTGGAAGGCAACCATCCTAACCTCTAGACTAATGATGCAACATATCATTCCATCACAAAGAAAAGCTAAATACTTAAATCTCAGTTTTCCAAGCACACATTCAGATCTTCTCTAACTCCATAATTATTAAATTCACTTAAAAATCCAAAATTGATCTATTAGAAGATTTATTAATAAAAACACAAATTATCCTCTATACTTATTGTGGTGAGCTTCAATTTGATTTCTATCAACCTAAATAACTCTTACAGCAGTCTGAATATTTTGGAGAGGCCTAACTAGCGCTTGCTTTGACGGCATTTTAATTCCAGCCGCATTCCCAAACCCTTGTAAAATCGAATAAGCTCCACTCATAAACGTTTCCACAAGCTTAATACTTTCAATCGAAAAAGTTTTGACAAGCCCAACAAGTGCTTGCTTGGTTCCATCTACAGCTGACTCTGAATTATAAGGCAAAGATATAACATCATAAAGTGCCGCGCCTAGATTGGTCAATGTTGTCATTGGTCCTAGCCCAGAAATTAATTTTACAAGTTCTTTATCGCATATATGTTTAAACCAAAATTTCCAAGCTTTTAATATAGCTTGCTGTAAATCTCTAGATCCTTTTATTTCGATTTTAGGCAGCATTAAATTAAATCCTTCTATTTGGAATATATTTAAGATATTTGCCCCGGGGTGCCTTCCTCCAATACTGTGTGGGATGTAGTCAAGGTTTATTTCAATTTTTTCTATTGTCATTTTTTGGATATAAAGTTTTTTGGGATTTTCGGATTGCTGAGGACTTATTTGTCCTGGAACTGTGGCGGTTTTTCGCATTGAAACTTGCTCTTCTGGCTTTCAGTTAGCTAAATCTAGACAAAACTCGACGAAATGTTGGTCAATGTTGACTTTTAGAGGAAGAAGTTTGGAGGAAATTATAAATTCAATGTCACTTGAGTAGGTGGGTCGAGGTCAGACAGCTGAAACTTCTAATTGAAATAAATGGGAGTTTTTTTCTCTGATTTTTGTACTATCGAATTGCAAAAGTTTATTTACAGCGCTGTTTCTTATTATTTCATTATGGTGAAATTGGTTTGTTTTATGCGTGTAAATTATTACTTTTTTTTAAAAAATAAATATTTGTTTAAAGCAGTTATATTAGATCTTTGATAATAGCATAAATCTAAAATTTCAAATTCTTCAGCTGTTAAAGCTAATCTTCAAGAATAGTGCAGCTTTTTTGGGAATTTTGAAAACGTTAGCCCAAGATTTTCACTTTTTACCTGTATAGAACTATATGGATTCCTCAGTGACCCATGTCGAGACTTTCCAGTAAAATCATTTCCTGAATAAACATTTATACACAAATAAAATACACACATAGACGCCCGTATTGTTGGAAACCCATGAGCAGGCTTTAGCTGATGGAAATCTGACTCCACAGTATTCGATTTCACTATATTCGGAATTTCTACATGAGTATGAATTATCTGTGACTTTCTTACAGATTTCCTTACTCCTCCCATCCATCCATAAGAGACCGCAAAAATTTGCTCGCTTATAGAGTGAGGTTAATTTTGTTTAAAAATTTATACACAAATTATTGTAAATTTTTTTTTCAAATTTAAAAAAATCTCAATTCGTAAAAATTGGAAAGCAAAAATTAATTTGATTAGTAAAATTTATGCTTTAGATGCAAGTTGTTTAAAATTCAAAAAAATTAGCTAGCCCCTGAAACATTGTAGATCATTATTGGCCATCCCATTTTAATTTCCAAAATTAATTTGTGCTTGTCAACTTTTTTTGAAAAGAAAAATGAAAATGACAAATCTCCGTTTATGGTTTTAAGGTGTCTAATTAGACTTATACTGTATAAGTCAGGTGCCCTGTACCATATTTTTTCTGATCGGTATTCTGCTGGGGTATAGAGATCTATTAAGCTGCATGAGTTATAGTGGTTTTATTATAATAATTATCATTATATATCAAAAATTTTTATATTAAAAACATTTGTTTACGCGGGGTTTTTGATCAAAAGCAGGATTTTTCCAATGGTTTCGCTTATGGAGGGGGAGTTAGAGGTTTTTTCAGTACTTTTTCTTCTTCTTTTGACCTAAACTCAGGCGACAAATAGTCTTGTAAATTAATATTTTTCAGCTCATCAGGCCTATTCGGATTAATTGTTAGCCCAGTTATCTGCACAGGATATGTATCCGAATCATCACTGCTTAAATCTGAATCTTTCCTCATCATTTCTATAGGCTCTTCATCATTTGGTAGGCTAATAAATTTGCTTAGCACACTAATCGTGTCTTTGCATAAATGGAAAATAACGCATCCAAAATTTGCATGAATTTCCAATAATTCTTCATTTAATATGCAGTTTCTGACTTCTTCACTTATGAAAATTTTATTGGAGATTGAGGTGCATTGGTCTGATCCAATTAAGCATTCTAGAAATGGTGGGCATTGGTCAGAGTCGTCTGAAGGGTGGCAGTGTTTATCTTTATGGATTATTGTCATGAAAAATTCAATTGAGTCCATTGATAAGCTTAATACAAATTTTTGGGACTGCAAAAAACGGTCAAGCTGGATAGGGTTTAACTGGGCTGATAAAATTGGATGATGTATGCGTAAAGGAACAGGGCATTGCAAATAAAGACGTAAAGAGCCTAGTTTTGAATGTAGACCTATAGAACTAGGAGACCCCAGCATACTTCATAAAGCTAAATCTTCTATATATATAAATGCCCTTGCTTCTTTTATATTATAGCTCACATATAAATTTTTAAATAATAAATGAAGCTTAGTCAGTGTGTTGTCTCTTTTTGGGATTTTTATTTCAAATTCTTTAATAAATTCTAAAATACTCACAAAATTATCAGCACAAATAAGAATATTCTGCAGCATAATTTTACAATCATTTTCTTGGTCTTTTTCAAAGGTAAATAATACAGGATTTTTATCAATTGAATAAATAAGGTTACTATCTCCATAATACCCATCAAGAGATTTTACTTCAGTGCTAAAATAAATTTCTTTCCCAGACACACAATTTTTTAGCAGAAAAATTTCAATTTCTTTAAATTTCACTGAAACTGTCGGAATCCGGCAGCCAACAATAGGATCAATTGTTTTGGTTACGCTTGCATCAAGAGTATAGCATGATTGCATTGAATTAGGCTGAGGATAATTTCAATTAACATGTGCATTGTTTGAGCACAAATTTAAAGCAATTTCTCTGATTTGGATATTCCATGATTCTTTTTTATCAAATGATGGCTTTTTATCACTGATTGGTATTAATTGGCTTAATAATAATAAGCTATTTGAGTCTACAAAAATTTCTATTGATGTAGAAACGATAGAGTTTAAATAATTTGCACGGCCTTTTCATAAATCTTCTTGTAGCATGCTTCTTGAGAGAGGCTCAAAAACAAAGGAATCCTCAGCAATTGATGAATAAGGCTCAGAAGTTTTTACATTTTTAGTAATCACAACTGTTCCTTGGCGAGGAATATAATATCTCATAGAAGGGTTTTCTTTATGCTCTTCTAGCACTTCTTCATGGTTTTCTTCTTGAAGCTGCCTATCAAATTTAATATGATAAATTCTTACGATATTTAAGATTTCATTATCCTTCAAAATATTTATGATAGCTTCTGCTAAATTTACTTCTAATTTTTCTTTTTTGATGATTTTCACCAGTTTGAGCTCAGTCGTGATTTTTCAATATTTTTCGTTGCAGCAGCACATCTCATTGATTGGCCCTGAAAATTCGTTATTTTGGTATTCACAGAAAATCATAGGAATTTCTATAACTAGAGTTTTAGAGGACTGTGAGTGGTTTCTATGGTGATTTTCAAAGAGGGATTGTAGCTGCTTTAGCCTAAAAATTGTAATTGTGTCTAAATTTATACGTGTCATAGCAATTTTAGCATATATGTCATTTCGGTTAATTTTTATTTCAATATCTTCTTTTGTTTGCTTTAATATAACACCTGGAGACATAGGAATATCTCTTGCGGACTTGTGAAAATATATGATATTTTTAGTACAAAAATGCTGAGTGTTTATATCTGCAGCCCAAAAGCCGGAGTTTGGGTTTTTTCCCATAAAGAAGTCAGGGAAAAATGATTGTCGTGCTGATTGATAAATTGAGGAGGATTCAAGAGCTTGTGTATTGGCAAGATGAAAATATTTTAAAAATCCGTCTTTAATCCTAACCTCCCTTATAATTTTTTAAGCATAATTTTTTTGGTCTTAAACATTTTGAATTAAAATTTAAATATAAAATTTATTACTCAATGAGTAATTTCCTCAAAATGTTAGGATTTTTTCAAATGGTTTTACTCATTATGAAAGTGGGATAAGCGACATGTTGTGGGAAGCTACAAATTTAATATTCCCAATTTTTAACAAAAAATGTGACTCAGGCAGTGCTGGATAAGGCCCGTCTGAATATTCTCATTTTTTTCTAAAAGGAATAGTTTCATCACATAGCAGCCCCACAACTAAAGATTTTAATTGAAATTTGACAGTTTTCTCTTGATTGTGACTCATTATCGGTGACTGAGCGCTTTCTTTGATTTCTTCTTCAAATTCTTCATAAGCTTCCTCTAAAAAACTTTTCCCAACATGTTCAATTAAGTTATATACATAGCATTAATATAAATATTTAAGGTGTCTAATGCCACACTCACACCCAAGGGACAAAGCCAAAATAGTGGCGTTACAAGTATCTCCATCCCAAAAGGTCGGACTATCTCAAATAACTGGCCAGCACTTCTTACCCGATGCGATTCTGTCGCTATTGCCTGACTCAGCTCCTGCACATAATTCGCCTAAACTCCCCCCCCCCCTCCGTGAGCGAACAAAACCATTAGAAAAATCGCCATTTTTTGACCAAAAACCCACCCTCCGTGAGTGAACAAAAATTTTTTTAATAGAAAAAATTTTAATGGAAAAAAATTTTGATATATAAGTGATAATTAGTATAATGAAATCTAGAGCTAATTCTGTTTAATTTTAAACAAATTGCGTTTTAAAACATAAATTTTGCAAATTAAATTAATATTTGCTTCCCAAATTTTTGCAAATTAGGATTTTTTTTTAAATTTCGAAAAAAAATATTTTTTATAAAATTTATATATAAAATTTTTTTTTAAAAAAAAAAATTAACCCCCCTCCGTGAGCGAACAAAATTTTTTTGTTCGCTCACGGAGGGGGGGGGGGGAGTAAGGGTAATCCTCTTCTGATGCGCTAAATGGTGAAATCCTGAGCCCTCTGGTTGTACTTTAGAGCAGCTCCTCTGGCTATCCCCAAAGTTAAACCGCTGTTGCTATGAAGAAGTTCTCTAGATAAAGCCAAGCGTCATAAATAAATTCCATGAGGAGAGAGCTAGCAGAGCTAATTTCCTTCGAACCGAATACCATTTTATTTATGTTCAATTAAGTCGCTTTTCCTTAAATTCATCAAAATATTTAATACAATTCTTAGCTGCTCAGGGCTCATGAGTACATTTATAGCATCCATAATGCAATCCACAAATAGCATCTCTTTAGAGATCACAATTCTAGCTTCAATCTCATTTTCCAATACACATATATTAGAATAATCACTAGGATCATAAATTTCTCTTTCTCCTTTCATCATGCTAATTCTAATTCCTCCAATTCTCAATAATTTCTGTATGCTGATTGATCCTTCTTTATTAACGTCAGTCAAAGTAATTCTTGGTATCATAAATTGTATGCCATTATCTTAATTTATATAAAAACATCATAAATTTATAATAAATCATTATTTATTATAAATTCTATACATAATCCGGGTCTTCTGGCCTAGCTCTAACTCTTATTTTTACTACACTTATCTCAAATATGATATTTGATAACAAATTTCCTATTGCTTTTGTCATTAATGTGACTCCTTGTTCTTCTTCACATTCAGTAGGAGCAATACTAGGAATATTTTTTATTACACTAAACCCAGAGTCCCCAGCACTGCAAAGTTCGATTAAAACCTCACGGATTTGTACCGATATAGGCCCGCCCATAATGTTGATGATAGAAGGAAAGTGAATATGTATGCTTGGATAAATAAAATGGCATTCGGTTCGAGAGAAATTGGCTCTGCCAATTTTCTCTCCCTCATGGAATTTTATTTATGGGGTTGGGTTTTCTCTCGAGAACTTCTGCACAGCAATAGTCGTTTAACTTTGGGGATAACCAAAGGCACGACTCCTCAGTGCACTCAAGATTTCGGAGTTTTACCTCTCAGCACGTCCCCACGGGAGGATGACCCTTAGGCGGGAACACGCGCAGGAGCTGAGTCTGGACGAGCGACGGCAACGCGCCGGGTGAGATGTGCGGCGATTTATCTGGCGACTAGCCTTATAGAAGGCTTGGGTGTGGGCTGACCACATATTCCAAGATGGCTTGGTGACGTCACTAGTTGTCGCTTTGACCCTTTTTCATTAAGGGGTGTGGGCACTAGACACCTTAAAAACTATGTAACTAAGTAAGTAAGTAAGAATATGTATGCTTGATATCCGTGCTTTAGTAAGATGTACAATACTTTCTGCAAGATTTTGATTAATTGAATGCGGGTTAAGATTTAGATCAGATAATATATTTACCTAAATTAACCTTTATTTATTTTAAATAAATATATAATAATTTTAAATTAATTTAGCATGGTTTATATAAATTCCATCAGTTACTTTAGCCTGAAAATGATTGTGATCTAGCTCTCCTAATAGCAATCCTCCATGGATTCTTGTCAAGATATATCTTAAGAGCTCTTCAACTGGCCTTGTCAGAAGAGACATTTTAATTATAGAGACGAAAAATTTCTTTGTCGTGGCTCTCTAGATGCTTATGCTATGAATTTATACTTATCTAACTAAGGAGCTGGAGCAATAGCAAATGTATTTTCAGGCTTGAAAATCTCATCAACGCCTTGTATAGCCCTCAGCTGAGGTACAAGTCTTGGCGTCTCTTCTTTTTCTCCCCACATGCCTCCTAGCATTTGGTCAAGCCTCATTTTTTCATAAATTCCTTCAGCTTTTTCTCCAGGGGGAATTATAAACAAAGTTTCTCCTTCAAAGGAAGCGACCCCTACACGGTCTTTTCTTTGGAAATAGTGAATATGCTCCATGAAAGCTGTCCTTTCATCCTCTTCAGCTGCTTCTATAGTAATAATGAATTTTGGAGGATAACTAGGAAGGTCTGCTGGTCTTGCTCTGTGATTAATGTCAATTTGATATCTGGACTTCAAGAAGCTATGCACAAGTCCTTTGATAACTTTGGCACGAACATTCACTCTAACTTTTTCCATCAAAAAAAACATTTTTTGGTCATTGAGATATAACTGATAATATTTTTTTATTTTATAAATTTGCCATTATAACCCAAAAAACTATAGCTTTTTTTATTGACTGAGAGAGTAAGGCTACTGCAGCGTGTTAAACAGCCTGGCCACATAATTTCTGTGGACCTTGACAATGCGTTTTTTGAATCTTTGCTTAAGGCAACTTCCCAGCCTCTTGTATTCAGATCTTCAACTGCTTTTTGTGCGTCTGCAAGATTCTCCATTTCGATGAAGGCATAGCAGTGCTGTCTGAGGGGAAAACCTTTGGGACCATTTCGTATTACTCGGACTTTACCTACAGGTCCGTAATTTGAAAAAAGTGTGATAAGCTGACCTTGAGGAAATTGTACAGGTAAATTGGTGACATGAAGCTTGATTTTTTGGTCAGGCGATCTTGATCGTTCGTTTCTGTTCCGACTATACATTAATAATTATTAGTCACAGATTCAAATAGATAATTATTAGACTAAAAGAAAATGATTAAATGGTGAAGTATATAAAAAATCTGAGGGATTTTATATAGCTTACACCCCGTTTTGGACCTGCCTTGAGCACCCCCTCCCCATGCTGCCCACCTCCTAACGGTCCCAAATATATTTTGACATGTTAAATATTAATTTGACAAGTTAAAATATTTGAGGGAGATTGCCAACCAACATTTTAACATTTAAAATTTTCAGGACCGCCAGGGGTGGGTGGGTGGCATGGGGAGGGGGGTACTTAATGACAAGCAACCACAAGGGGTGTGCTATACTGAATTTTGAAATATATCAGATTAATATTTTCTTTATTGTTTATCTAATTTATACTCTCTCACTAGTATTGCGAAATTGAATTCCTAAAGAATTGAAGATCAATATTATTTAAATTTTTTTTGTAAGATTTGATTCTATAAGGCAAGCTGTGTGTTGAGAAATATTCTATTTCTCTAGAACATTTCATTTAACTTTCACTAAAGATGGCTTAAAAAAGAATTATATTTTTAAGGAATTTCTTATAAACGAAAACGTTTATAAAAGTTTTAAGTCCAAAATATACATTAATTCTATCATTCTTTAAAGTAAAAATTTAATTAATTTCAAAATAACAGTCTTTATCAAAAATAACGATAATCTATTGATTCTCGGTCCTAAATATTTTCCTTTGTATATTGATATTTTAATTTTAATTCCTCTAGATTTTTATCTGATCTTTCTTTCTGACTGACTATTATTACACTTTATCTAAAATTTTATATTCCTTACCAATAATATGAGTAGGATTATTTCAAATTCCTCAGCCAATTTTGATCGCATCTCTAAGCTCTCTGAAAAGCTTAACAATATCAGCCAATACCCGCAGCCTGAAAAAGGAGGTCGTTTAGAAGATTTAGAAAGAAAATACCAAAGTATCGAAGAAAAACTCTACGAAATCCAAGAAACAAACTCCAAAAAATTCGCAAGTCTCCGTGAGCAAACAGTCAAAATCCAAAAAATTCTTGAAGAAGAAGTGTCAGTTAGAGATTCTTTATTTGATGAACAATCTCATAGTTTGGAGTCCACTCAAAGCGAGCTTGAACAGTTACTTCAGGCAGAAATTTCTGTAAGGAAAGAATCGGATTTAAAATTATTAAGATATCTTGAAGAAAAATCCTCAAATTTACGCTTAGATATCATAAATGAAGCTAAAATCCGATCTCAGACGTTTGATATTATAAAATCACAGGCACAAGACGAAATTCCAGCATTAGAAGAAACGATAAGAAAAGAAAAATTAGCAAGAGAAGGGATTGAAGAAGCATTGGATAATGAGTTGAAAGAAGAAATTGAAAAAATTGAAGGGGTTGTAGGAACTGAAAGAAAAGCAAGAGAAGAAACAGAAGAAGCTTTATTAAGCATGCTAAGAGATGTTGTTGGAAGAATGAGAACTGAGCTAGATCAAGAAAGAAAAGACAGAGAACTCACTGAAGAAACCCTTTTATCGTTACTAGAAGATACCTGCGCCAAACTAAGCGCATTGGCTCCACAATAATTTAAAGATAAAGATAGTATTCATAACTAAGCTGTTAATATTTTAATAAATTGTTGCTAGAGTAGCCAAGACCTTCCAAATTGGTTATCAACATTTTATTCATTGGATCAGGACCGCAGAAAAAAATTAGAGTATCTGAAGAAGGAGCTGGCAAGTACCTTTCTAGCATTTCTCGAGTAACAAATCCTCTTCCATATTTCCAAGTCTCTGAAGGAGTATCAAGGGTATAATGAAGAGTTAATTTTCCTGTTTGTGCATACTCGTCCAGTTTGTCTCTAAGCAAAATATCATTTTCTGTACGATTTGCATAAATCAAGGATAGATTGACATCTTCATTATTATCAATAATATACTGAATCAGCTGAAAACAAGGTGTAATCCCTGATCCTCCTGCAACAAAGCCAATGTTTTTTATTTTATAATTTTTTCCTTTAATATCCATATTTCCATCACCAAAATATGTTAATTTTCCTTTTGGTCCACATACTTCTATTATGTATGCAATAATTTCTTATCATGCATATGCATCTCATTTTGAATTTGGTATGTGAAAACCAAATATGCGTTTCAAAACGCAGATTTTAGTGCGGCAAGTTCATAATTTGAAATTTCATATGAAAATGGCGCGTATAACGTCCATAAGAAATTTTACCAACGGATTATACTTTATCTCCTGGCTTTAAGGTGTCCAAATATTGAGTCATTATTCCTCCATCTGGAAAATTTGGATTGGCATTTTTATTATAAATTTTAATAGGAATTTCTATTGTTCCTCTTTGGTCAATTTTAGATGTTGGGGTATAGGCTCGCATTATTATTTCGCCTTCTGGATGCGCTTTGGTAGGGAGATTAGCTCTAAAGGCGATACTGTTACCTATAGGGCAGCCTAGCTGCAAATTAGGGTCTCCTAAACTGAAAATAAACATTTTAGAATCTGAAGATAGTTCTTTAGCTTCAATAAAAGTCATGGATTGCCAGTTCATGAATCCTGCTAAAAATACTGGCTCTTGGAAGATTGAGGGATTTGTGCGCCTATGCTTCCAAAATGAGACTGGGTCTTTTTTCTCTTGTGAGAAGCGTGAAGTCAGCTCTCGAAGCGCCCCAAAAATAGTTGATAACTTTCTCCAAGCCATATTATTACATTAGGCAAAATGTCTGATCTAAAAATGATGGATTACTGACTTATATACAAAATATTTTATTTTATAAAAATTTAATTACAGACTTCATTAAGAAATCCTTTATCAATAATTGAAAAAGCAAGCTTATGAGCTTCATAATGATTAAAAGATAAAGATATGAGTAGTACCCATTAATTAAAGCTATTAAAACTTAAAGAAATGGCTACTGGAGTGACCCAGTTCTTGCAGATGATTTATAAGCATTTTATTCATAGGCTTAGGACCACAAAAACAAATTAGAGTATCTTCTGAAGGACCTGGCAAATGTTTTTGTAACATTTCTTGAGTAACAAATCCTTTTCCATATTCCCATGTCTCTGAAGGAGTATCAAGAGTATAATAAGCCTTTAATTTCCCTGTTTTTACATACTCATCTAGCTTGTCTCTAAGAAGAATATCATTTTCTGTACGATTTGCATAAATCAATGACAACCTGATATCTTCACTATTATCAATAATATACTGAATCAGCTGAAAACAAGGTGTAATTCCAGATCCGCCTGCAACAAAACCAAGATTTTTTATTTTATAATTTTTTCCTTTAATATCCATATTTCCATCACCAAAATACGTTAATTTTCCTTTCGGTCCACAAATATCTAATAAGTCTCCTGGTTTCAGAGTGTCCAAGTACTGGGTCATTAAGCCACCATCTGGGAAGTTTGGATGGACGTTTTTATAGTAAATTTTTATTGGGACTTCTATTGTTCCTCTTTGGTCAATTTTAGATGTTGGGGTATAGGCTCGCATTATTATTTCGCCTTCTGGATGCTTTTTAGTTGGAATTTTAGCTCTAAAACCAATGCAATGGCCTAATGGCAGACCTAGCTGTAAATTAGGGTCACCTAAGCTGAAAATAAACATTTTTGAGTCTGGAGATAACTCTTTTGCTTCCACAAAAGTGACCGATTTTCAGTTCCTAAATCCTTCTAGAAATACTGGCTCTGTAGAATTTGATTGATTATGATGTCTATGTCTTCAAAATGAAAATATTGGGTCTTTTTTCTCTAGTGAATAATAAGAAGCAAGCCCTAAAAACGCTCCAGCAATAGGTAATAAAGTTCTCCGAGCCATATTAAGATATTAGGCAAAATGGCTGATCTAAACTTACTGACTGCATACATATGGATTTTTCTAAAATCTTACTAAAATTAAGCAAAATTTTGTTTTGATTGGGAAAAGCGTGGATTTGATTTTAAAATTTTAACTGAATTTATAAATATTTTTCAAAAATATTCATATAAAGTTGAACATTAAATTTTACAAGTGCGGAATTTTATTTATAATTTTAATGGTTATTCTCTAAACAAAAAATCTGATCTTGTCCATTCTGGTAAAACGAATATCGATAGAAAAAGAAATAATAGATGTAAACAGAAAAAGCAATATTAATGACATTAAAATGTATTTAAAAATGAGAACCTAATCCTCCTTAATGTTTTGCTTCCTTATTTTATTTAATATCTATATCAAATTTTAATACAAAGAATTTCAATTTTCAAAATTTAAATAAAATTTATGCTTTAGAATGCAATCTATTTATAATTTAATAGAATCAAAGATGTATTTATTAATGATATATCAAAATATTATATAAGAAAAGTTTATAATTATTGCTAGTAAGGGTTTAATTTCAAAAAAAGAAGATTTTTTAAGTTTTTTTACTAGTTTACTGAAAGAAGGGGAAAGTTAAGTATATAAATATAGAAGAGATAAAATATTAATAAAGAAACTTTATCTCCAGTTAACTAAAACAGACTCGTTTGATTCAGCTATAATATAAATATAAAAATACCAGTAATTTCACAAATCTTCTTCCGTATTTCCACATCTCTGAAGGGGCGTCAAGGAGTGTAGTAAATAGCTAATTTCCCTATTTTCTCACACTCATTAAGTTTGTCTCTAACCCTTCATCCCCGAAATAAAACAGAGAAAAATGCTTTAACAAAAAACGTTTTTTCAATTGACAAAGTAATAAACCATCCCTAATGATCTCGTAATAGGTAATAAAATTCTCCAAGTCATTATATTCCATTAGGTAATAAGCTTAATTTAAAAATACTCCTAATTTTCTTACTTTATGTCCAAATTTTGTGTATTCTTAAAGTATTTTAGATGAAAATTTCCTAAATTCCTAAATCTATTAACCTCTGCTATACTCTCTTATATATTTGGCTTAATAATATTTTTAAGCATCTTAATTTCTGAATTAATTTTAGACAAACTTATATATTATTGATCCTTAAATTATTAGGTCTTAACACTTAATGGTTTTCATAATGGAAATTCCCAAAAATTTCATTTTCATCTTGCATTCTTTCAATGTTTCTGCTTGCAGGAATCCTAAATGGGAAACTTTGCCTACTTTCTTCAAAATTTAATTTATCATTCGAAATCATGTAGACCATAATTTCCCCAACCCTGCTATTCAAATGAATTTGGTACTTCTCTCTTTCTTCAGGTGGAAAACTTTCTGCATCTGGTACTTCTAAACTTGTCCCAGTAGGAGCTCTAATTGCAATTAATGCTTCATTATGACTGCGATACAATTCTCATGCTAAATTATTGGAAAAAATCATTGTAAATTATATAAAAAAAAGAATTAAAAAATTGAAATCATTTTTTATATTAAATTCTGTAGTTTCTCTTGGAGCTTTTCATAGACACCCCTTCATTACTATGATTTGTCAAATTCGGGAGCGATTTAATATCTTCATTGGTAATATACGCATATTTTTCATAGCTTGCATCTTTCGTTAATTGATTCATTAAATCTTGGATCTGTGCTTTTCATCCATCTAAATTTCTTTCTTCCTGTTCCAATTCTTGCAGCTCATTATTAATTTCTCTCAATTCTGACGTCAAGGTGTCCTCGTAACCCTCACAGTTCCCTGTTCATTGGATTTTATTTTTATTAGTTTTTTGAATGAGTCCGATACATATAACTAAATATGGCGTCTCCGCTCTCACATTGCTGGAGGCAATGCAATTTTAAGAACAGATTTATTATATCTGGCAAGGTTTTGTCAGCCCAGAAATGGACAGCTATGTAAGCAATTCTGATAATATTAAGAGCCTAGCTTTCAGGATTGGATTTTACCTTGACGATAAGGGTTCAGGGCTGGAAAGGGAAAACCCAGCATAGTCTATAGAAAATGCCTAGGCTATTCAAGCAACTTCCTAAGTGAGACTGAGTGTTACTCCTAGACTTTGTATTTTTCCGAGAATTGACCAGAAATTCCATTTTTTAGGATTTTTGTGCGGGCAACTTCGTTCAACCCTAGCAGCAAGCCACAGAAGTCCATAGCTTTCCCCACTCAAACACTGGAGCCGACAAGGCTAAGAAGAGATGGAGATATAGAACTCTGCTTCATAGGTGCCATGCCATCAAGCGATGAAGAAGAATGTTGGTGTTCTAGTCTTGGCTACTCACTGAATCATCATCTCATTCAGGCAAGTTATCCCTGATGACACATCACAAGAGGATGAATTATGCAGGGATCTTTATGACTGCATTACAATAGGCAATCCAACCAAGCAGTAATAAGTTTAAGTCTAAGAATGAGTCCGATACCCTCAAGGACATTTGTTATGTCATAAATTCTGCGTTTTTGGACCTTTAAATGTTTTACAGCTTCATTAAGATCAATACAATGCTTGTCTTGTTTTTGGATCAATTCTACGAACTGTTTGGTTAAAACTCCAAGCGAGTTGTCATGCTTCTCATTATCATATTTTGCCCCTTTAGCTCTTTTCTTTCTCTTTTCTGAAGGAGGAGTTTCTGGCTCATCTAAGGTGTCATAATAATAGTCGTCGTCAGTTTTGACCCTTCGTTTGGCGCTTCTTTCAAGGCTCATTTGATTTATATTAAAATCCAGAAGCTCGATAGCCAAAGAAAAAGAAGGGAATTGGGGCCACAAAATTAAAGGAAGATTATTGAGTAGGAGAAAAGGAAAAGAATTATATATAGAAAATTGGTCGTATTGATTATTATATTAGGTAAAAAATTATTTATCCCGCAAAATATTATATTAATATATCTAAAAAATGAGTCTTAATATAAATAGCATATTATAGGAAGTAAGGGTGGAAAGGAGCTGAATAAATTTTAGGAAGGAAAGCCGTTTGTTTATGAATTCAAAAAATTCATGGGCTAGCGCTTATAAAAATGAACAAAGAGTGCCTTGTTAGGTCATAATTTAAATTAAAAAAATTACAAAATTTCTATCTAAATAAATAAGGCAACTTCATTCTTCATAGGACTTTCATTTTTAAAAATCCTACCAAAATAAACCCTTAAGAAAAATGCATAATTCAAAGCCAAAACTCCAAGCATCCACGCCTCAAACCGACGCAGATTCTCTATTTGAGTCCAATAAAATGAACCTCAAAGCAATTTTTGCACTTCACAGTCCTCATGAGAACCGAATATCCCTAACAGCATTTGGGAAATTTTGTAAAAATTCTCATATAATTCCAGTATCTTTCTAATTAGGATTTGCTTTCTGTAATTGATTTAAAACGAATAATCACAAGAATCACACAAAATCAAAACAACAAGTCGTCGTTTACTTATCAGAATTTTGAGCAGAGCTTGAAGTATATTGCTATTACTGGGTTCCACACATCAGTTCCGCTTTCTGACAAGCTGCAAATGCTGTTTTTACATATAAGGAACCCTTGCAAAAAAGCTTATAAAGTGAATTTATCGACTTCGTTAAAATCGAGGTCGACTACTCCATTTTCTTGTGACACTTCTGGGTCAGAATGAGATGAAAATAAATGCTCACAAAGGGCCAATGCATATGCACAGAAACTAGGATTAAATAAAACAAGTGGAAGCTCCAATATAAAACTCCCATTAGATATTGAATCAGTGCTTGGACTCTATAAAAAGTCTCCATTGCAAACAAAGTCGACCCAAAGAATCAGGGCTTCACCTAAAAAAATTATCCCTTGCTCCTCATATAAATCAATATCACAAGACACAAGCCCGCATTCACGTGTTACAATTATCAGGAAAAAAACAGCCTGCACTACTGCAAATTCTCGGAGAAACTCTCAAGACCTTATTGACCAAAATAAAATTAAAGAAATATATGAAGCGACTGCAAAATTTGGAGAAAAAAGGCATTACCGAACAATGTCAGCAGAAACATATATGATTCAAAGCCCGAAATTTGGGGGAAGCTCCAGCTCGCCTGAAAACACTTGCATAAGCTCAAATAGCACCCCAAAGCCGATTTCCCAAAAAAGTGGAAAAATAAATCAAATTGAAAAATTATTTAAAAATTTTAAAGAAAAAAGCCAAAATCCAGAAAAAGGTAAAAATGATAAAGAGCCACATTTAACATCTTTAAGAAAGCATAGAGATTATATAGGAAAAGTAAGGGAAGCAAGCTTTTCGAAGAATGTGATAACGAGAATGATTTTCAATGCATGGAAAGGGCTTAGATCTTAAGTTAATTTATATTATATTCTACCATAAAATTTATTTTACTATTAAAATATATCAAAAATCTGTTTTTTATAAATAAAAATCCACAGCCTTACCATTCCAAAACATTTTTATCTAACTATTCATAAATTACTGAACCCCTAATGCTTTAGACAGCAACCTTCTTTTTTCTTGTACATCTTGATCTAGCTCTTTTGACGCTGCATCCAATTTATCAAAAATTTCTTGAAACTTCATATACATTTGTACAGCCCTCTCTTTTCTCCCATAATTACACAAAGTTAACGAATAATTCAAAAAAATCAAAAAATCCTCTTCCATGCTTAAAGCTTTTTCATAAGCATTACAGGCATTTTCTATATCTCCTAGGCTGCTTAAAGCCATAGCAAGATACATATAAGAAGTTGCAAAATAAGGGTTTAACGATATCGCAGCATTAAAATAGTGAAAAGAAGACGCATACTGTTGAGTGCTTAAATGGACGATACCAAGATTATATGCGATGATCCATTCAAAAGGATCTATACCCATTTATAGAGATTCATCAAGAAATTTTTATATAAAAAAAAACAATATAGGTATAAGTTTTTAAAGTCTATAAATCTACATAAATATTGTGCTTTTTTTAAGCACGCAATCGCAGCGACATTTTTTGATTTTCCGAAAAAACACATCCCAATATTGTTTCAGAGCTGGGCGGAATTTGGGTTATGGGCTGCAATAATTCTGTATTTTAATAATGCAGCGTCATGGTCAGATCTGTCTTGGATTATTGACCCAGTAGCAAGTAACGCTTTTTGGTTCGTTGCATCTAGCGTCAAAGCATTGCCCAGATATTGAAAAGCTTTTAAATTTTCGCTTAGTCGCAAATAAAGCAAACCTAGCGTCGTCAATAATTCTGGGTTTTCTGGAGAAAACTCCAAAGCTTCTAAATAAGTATCAATAGCAGACTTATAATCTTCTTTTCTAGCGTAGACTTCTCCAAGCTGCATAAAGGTCGCATCATGTTTTTGTATTAAATTCGCCGCTCTAAAAGAGTCCATGGCGTCTTCTATTTCATTTCGATTTGTATGGCAAAGTCCTTTGAAATGGTAAATTTCTCAGTCATCAGGACACAATTTGAGTGCTTCTTCGTAGACTTCAATAGAGGCTTTGGTTCTCCCTTGGAGGTATAAGCATCTTCCTACCTGTTTGACCATTTCGACTGAAAATGGGTTAAGTTTTTGGCTTCACCTGAAGAGATCTAAGCTTTGAGGAATTTGTCCACGAGATCTGACTCCCCCCCCCTTTAAATTGAAACAAAAAATTTTGTTTCAATTTGAAGGGAGGTTAAGAAAATTTTTTTATAAAAAAATTTATATATAAAAGTTTTTCAGAGATAAAATTTTATAGAAAATAAATTATATAAATTTAAAGAGACAATAAATTGAGTAAATTATATTTATAACAATTGGACAAAATAGAGTTTAATTTCTAAATCTTATATGTTTGAAGCATATTATATAGGGTATTAACGTATTTACATATAAATAATGATTTTTACCTATAAAATTTTCTATTATAATAAAATTTTGTTTCAATTTAAAGGGGGGTAATTTCCCAAAAAAGTAGGAATTTTACCTATATTTTGTTTCAATTTAAAGGGGGGGGAGTGAGGATTAAGCCTTTGATATATGATGCAAAATCGTTGCGGTCGTTGGTTTCTTTGAGAATTTCTTCTATAAGCCTTAAGCATTCTTCTGGCTCGTTTCTAACATAAAGTAAATAAAGGAGTCAATTTCTGCCGTCTTTTTTAGCTAATTTTGACATTATTTAAATATGTTATAAAGAAATTTAAAAGAAATAACAAAAATCGTGATTTTTAGGTTAAATTTAAATATATTTTTATTGATAAAATCTTTTTCTATTTTTATTATTTTCTTAGTTTGGCTTTCTATAAAATGTCGACATTTGAGTACAGCTTCACAGCATTTGACGATTTCCCAGGCCATAGAAACAACTCTTCTAACTCCCCCCCCCCTTTAAATTGGAACTAAAAATTTTGTTCCAATTTAAAGGGGGGTTAATTTTTTTTTTTAAAAAAAAAAATATCAATATAAAATTTTTTATAAAATATATAAAAATTAAAAAAAACAAAAATTTCAAAAGCTTATCGAATTAGATCAATAAATTTGTTTAATAAAATGCTATTTACTCTTTATCCTTTAAAACAAAGCAAGATATAACTAAATTTTCATTATTAGTTAATACGCCACTATTAATTGGTATCAAAGTTATTTACACAAAAATTATTATTTTTATTGATAAAAAAAAATTAAAAAAAAATAAATTTTAGAAATTTATCGATCAAAGTGCTAATTTAGATGCTATTTATACTCTATTCTTTAAAATAAAGCAAGAAATAAGTAAATTTTTAAATTTTATAAAGAATTCCTATTGAATTTATATCAAAACTATCCAAATAAAAAAATATCATTTTTACCAAAAAAACAAAAAATTTTTTGAAAATTTTTAAAAAAAAAAAAAATTAATTTGTTTTTAAAATTTAGCAATTTAGGATAATAAATTTATTTAAATAAGATGCTTTTTATACTTTTTTCTTTAAAAAAGAGCAAGATATAATAAATTTTTAATTTTAGTTAAGAGAGAGAGAGAAATCTTTATTACTTAAAGGCCTTTATTTCAGGGCCATGTCCCGATTAAAATTTTTTAACTTTCTTCTTTTCCTAAAATCTTTGGATAAAAATTTTTAGTAAAATTTTCTGAACCCACGTAATCCGCGATTTTTTCGATTTCTGAGTCTGATATGAATTTTCTATTTCTGATGAAATTTGAATCTGATCTAAATTTTATTTTCCTGGTAATGTTTGATTCTGATATCAATTTTATTTTTCTGATAAAATTTGAATCTGATCTAATTTTTATTTTTCTGGTGTTCAGGATTTTCTTATCGATTGTCTTCTTATCATCAATGATCACCTCAGTCTTCCTATATTTGAAGGTTTCCTGAATAGGATCTATTTCATCTAGTATTTTTCCATCTAAATGACTTAAAAACTCCAATATTTTGTCATCTGTATCAACATTTTCTGTATCACTATCATTTCATTCATATTCTGATTCAGAATTATCAAGTAATCCTGTATCAATAAGTTCATTTAATAGTAGTAAAAGTTCGAAAAATTCATCCTGTAAAGCTCCGTTTTCTTCACAAAAGGAAGAAGAACAGGAAACATTACTTTCCGAATCTTCCATTAAAATAAAAGTTTTAGTTAAGAAGAAGCATTTAACTTATATCAAAACTTTTTAGATAAAAATTATATATAATTTTTTTATTATAAAATTAAATTTTGTTCCAATTTAAAGGGGGGTTAATTTACCAAAAAAGTGGAAATTTTATCGATATTTTGTTCCAATTTAAAGGGGGGGGAGTAAGAGAGCTTTGGAAGACATTGTAGAACCTTTCAGCAGTGCTGGGGTCAAAATTGTCCATAGAAACATCATCAAAGCATCAGTCCTTGATACTTCAATAATAATCCGAAATATTTATGCACGTTTATGATGAATAGCCTGCTTAGGACAATTTTGGTTTTTTAAAATAGCTCCTTATGAGCTATTTATTTTAAACTAGTATATTCATCACTACGTGACAGAGCCCTTACATTCCCAGAAAGAAAACAAGTGGTCATTCATCTTGCTGAAGACACGAATATTGAGAACTGTGAAATTATAGTCGGAGCCCAAAACATAGTAAACACTATCCATGATGATAAAGGGCATGCACTTCAAAATTCTCCTATAAATCAACTATTAGGCCGCTCTCATATATTGAATTCTCAGTTAATTCCTATGCTATCAGAACTTCCAGTAAGTCAAACTAACCTATGTGGGACTAGCATTGAAAATTATCTTTATTATTTATCTCTCACTGAAAGCTACAACTGTGGGATTTATTCCCTATTAATGTGCCTTCCTCCTAACAACCCAGACAGTGCTGATTTACTTATGGAGCTCTGCGTAAAAATTAATGACTTAATTCCTTCTTAAAATAATTCCTATTTTAATCTAATTCAGAGGATGCTTAAATTGAACGATAATCGCTGTCATGTTATCACAACCAAGCCCTGCGTTGGCCCCTATTTCAGGTGACAAACATCTGTCAAGCATTTCCTCTACAATCACTGAAAGGCTTTTCACCCCGATTCTTTGTCTTACAAAATCCATTGTAGTAGGTTTTTTCTTTAAAAAAAATACTTGGCAGATATTTTCTCGGCTATTGTGTGGATTTTTTCTCTTGATACTGCAAAAAAAAATATTTTTCGAAAAAATTCTACCAGATGTCACTAACTCCTCTTATTATAATTAAGAAAATTGTTAATATTTTGAACAGCTTAATTTAATTTCTCGATATATCAAAAACTTGCAAAATTTGAATGTAAAATAATATATAATATTATGTATTAGAATGCAAGCTATTTGAGATTCAATAGAATTAGCTCAAAATTTGATTATAGCTATCGCTTATTTATAAATCTTTTTTTTGCTCATGGATATGGCTAATTTTCCCAAAAATGTAGGACCTATGCTCGCGGATAAGAAAAAAGATGGGACCCAAATCCACACATTGCTGGCTAGTCAGCATATCCCACACCCCATCACAAGCTAAAATAATAAATTCGTCATTTGGCTGCAAAGTTTCTCTTCTGATATCTGGAAAAGCTGTAATCATCTGGTCCCTTTGAGGGATGCTATTATTTTTCTTATATTCCAAGTCTCCAATTGACCTGCTTAAATTAAGATTTCCCATAACTCTTCCTTCTTCAACAGTTCCTCCAGCCCTTCTGATTCTTTCTAGCTCTTCAGGAAGGTCTGGCTTATGGTCCATTGAAAGTTCTACAGCTAAGCCTCCTCTGCTGAGGACACAGCGAGAGTCGCCAGCGTTGGCTACATATATTTCGTTGCCTCTGATTAAGGCAGAAACTGCAGTGCAGCCTGCTTGGACTGTATTATCGTTCACATTGACGGCAGCTGTTTCAGGCAAGTCTCTGGAAATCCTAATTAGTTCTCGGATCCCGTCTGGGGTTTGTTGAAGCTCATCCATACGTAAGTACGATTGTCTAAGCGCATCGTCTAGTCTGCCTTCACGATAGGCTTGACTCTGTGCAAGCTCTTGGGGGAGGTGACGCGTTACAAATTCTGCCACTTCTGGGCCACCATGCCCATCATAAACACCAAAAAATGCAGTGTTAGCGTCCAAATCCAATTTAGCAATCCTAGCATCTTCCATTGTTACTCTCCACCCTTGCATATCTGATGTAGCGAATCTCATGCGCGGGCTTTCTCCTGTGAGGGTGCGCTTTTCAGTCTTTGGGGTGGATAAATAAGGTCCCATATTTTTATGAGAATTAAGCTGGGTAGGAAATAATAGAAATTAAGTAAAATCATTGAAATATAAGAAAAATATATAGGATTTTCTTATAAATAAGAACAGGGATTAATCGATTTTTTTGTATGGGATTGTTTATAGAAAAAGATATATAAATAAATGGTAAAGAAATAACAGGATTAAAAATGAAATAAGACTGTTTAAACGTCATTATTAATTTAGCAATTTGTAGGGATTTTATGAGCCGAATTCTAAAAATCTATATG
The DNA here is from genome assembly GCA_914767885.1 of Blepharisma stoltei. Taxonomy (NCBI): domain Eukaryota; phylum Ciliophora; class Heterotrichea; order Heterotrichida; family Blepharismidae; genus Blepharisma; species Blepharisma stoltei. The sequence continues at coordinate 508,991 of CAJZBQ010000038.1, forward strand.
CTTGGTCCATGATAGCTGAGGCTTTGCTGCCATGATAAGAATCTCGAAGGCCTTGCCCACTTTGCTTGCTTATGACTCATTTGTCGACTTCTCTTTGGCAGACACCATATTTAGCTTTGATTTCTTTATAGGTCAGCTTTTTCTCGAGGTATTTATCAACAATTTCTTCTTTTTCTGCTCGGCTTAGTCGTTTTCTGTGAATTTCCATTACAATTTCTTCTTTTTCTTCAAGTTCTAAATAAATCCAGTTTTCAATTGTTTCTTGGTCGACGCCAAAGTAGTTTTTTATGGTTTCTTTGTCAAAATTTCCTTCTAAATAGTCCCGCACTAATTGAATTCGGAATGTTCTTGGGTAAGGATCATTAGCAGGATGAGACTTTTGTGGATTCAAGAAGACTTTCCTCCATATTTCAATTGTGTCTTCATCAACATCGTAAGTTGCCATAATGTTTTGTTTGTTGATGTCACCATTATTTAATTGTTGAGTTAACAAAAGGCAGAATTTTGGGGTGAATTGGGAAATTTCTTTACCCTCCTTCTAAAATTTTTATTTAAATTTAATTAGCAACCTACTTATTACAAGATATCAAAAAATGCCTGTAAATGCAATTCACTATAACAGAAAGAGAGTTAGGTAAACAAGAATCAATATATTTTTTATATTTTTCTCGTTCTTTATCACTTTCAATGTGTACCTTAGAATCATATAAAATATGTACACACAGCTCTAAAGGAATCTTATACAATAGTGCAGTATTAACAAATCCATGTTTTTCGACAGTATCACGAATAGTATTTCTCACAGCTGAAAGAAACTCACTTCCCCCCTTTAAATTGGAACAAAAAATTTTGCTCCAATTTAAAGGGTGTTAAGAAATTATTTTATAAGAAAAAATCAATATAAAATTTATATAGAAAAAAATTATATAAAATTTAAAGAGAAAATAAATTGTATACATTTATACTTAATAGCATTTTAATTTAATGTTCCTACCTAATGGGTGATTTAGCGAATTTCATTTTCGCGAAAATGGTATTCTTCTAACTCTCCTCCTTTAAAATTGAAAAAAATAGTGTTTAATTTTTGATTCTGCATATTAAATTGGGTATTAAGGTATTTGCATATAGATTATATTTTTTTTATAAATTTTTTTATTATAAAATTGAATTTTGTTCCAATTTAAAGGGGGTTAACTTCCCAAAAAAATGGAAATTTTACCTATATTTTGTTTCCAATTTAAAAGGGGGGAGTCAGTAGACGTTATATATTGTACTAAATTAGGGATTTTTGAATTTCCCTCAGCATCAAGAATAAATTGATTTATTTCAGCTTCAATTATAGGAAGAAGTTGCTTATTTTCATTATCCATTTTTTTTGAAGGTATATCAAAAGTATCGAGAACGATTCTTTGGATTTCACTTGGAACTTTTCTAGACTTATTCGGCCCCCTTGATTTAGGAATATAAATTTGGTCCGTATCATCAAAAGTATTAAACTCAGAATTATCAATTTTTTGAAATTTTGTGGGAGAATCATCATTTTCTTCTGCATCTGAAGGCCTTTTTATTGGCAATGAAACAGAGGGAATTTTATTATTTTCTGGTGGATTTTGGCTATCTTCTATGTACAGTTTTTTAGTCAGCTGGCTTTGGAAGGTTCTTAAATAAAATCCATATCCTTTGTCATTTAAAAGTTTTATTCTATCACCTTCTGCATCTAAATAATAGATGTTGGGGTTTAGAGGAACGTCTGGAATTGTTTCTTTAATAGTGAGGCAAAGTTTACAAAATAATGATGGGACTGGGGCAATTATGTGAAATTCGTTTTTAAAGGAAACTTTGATAGATGGTAATTTTACCATTATAAGATCCCCCAAATATAATTTAACGAATTTTTATGGCTTAAGATTTTTGCGTGTTGAGATAAAATTTGGGAAGATTTGGATTAGAAAATTAAATAAATTTAATATTTCTATTGCTATTGTTGATCAAAAATTAGGGTGTAGGTTTGCACTTTTATTTGACTCTACGTATGGAGCGCTATTGGCTATAATAGCAATGAATAGGTAATTTTTATTAATTTAAAAATAATGATTTAGTACAATAATTTTTATAATTTGTATATATATTATAAAGAATGCAATGGGCATTACATAATAAATGGATCCAAGACATGTTCAGAATGCTTCTCATCTTCGATATCCTCAAGAGCATAACTCATTTGATATGGCAGATCCTTCCATTAATACACAGAAATCATTTCTTCCAATGATAATTAAATCATCAAAGCAATTAGAAGATAATGATTTACCAAAACTTAGATCTTCTTTAGAAAGCGTTTCCACTGTAATAAACGTAAAAGCCCCTCTTAAATCCTTTGAAATAGATATCAGCACTTATCGAAGAAACCAAAAGCAGCATAATGGATCTATTTCTCCAATTAAAATATGGCGTCTCCACCTAGCATGACCTCCGTCCATGCAGCTTCCGAGCACATATTTTAATTTTATCGGCAAGGTTTCCAACTCTGAAATGGACAGCAATGCTAGGTATAGAAATTTCCCATAGATGGCACTGTTTGCCCTTGATTTGCCCACTGAAAATTTTTTTTGGTTTGACCAAACCATATGGTACTGGTCGAACCAAAAAATTTTTTCAGTGGGCAAATCAAGGGCAAATTGCGCCATTTAAGGGAAATTTCTATAAGCAATTCTGGTAATGTACAGAGCCTAGCCCTAATCCGAATTCGGGATTGGTTTTTGCCTTGATGAAAAGGAGGGTTCAGGTTTGGAAAGGGCAAGCCCCAGCAAGGTTTACAGGTAATACTAGACCAATCGGCAACTCCTAGCGTGAAACTGGGCATTACGTCCCAGGATCTGGACTTTTCCTTTTTGCCGAAAGGTCTACCAGAAAATTCCATTTTTTGGAATTTTTGGATGGCCAACCTCGTTCAACCCATGCAGCATGCCGCAGAAGTCCATAGTCCACCCACTCAATACTTGACCCGACAAGGGAAGGAGGAGACGTCCAAGGCAGAGTCTCACTTCATAGGTGCCATGACATCAGGAGATGAAGAAGAAAGGAAGTGTCCGAGCTGAAATCTTGTCCAGCGAATCATTGTCCCAATTCGATCAAGGTGAAGCTGAAGATGCAGCAAAGCGGATGAACCTCCTAGGAGGTTCTTGGTGACTGCGTTAACAATATGGCAGGCGCCTTCGTGTAATAAGTTTAAGTTTAACTAAGTTTAAGGATCTATTTCTCCAAGGTCCCGAATTTATCCAACAATCAAAAAAGCAAAATTACAAAAAATAGGATATATCGAAAAACCTGACTTTCTTTTTGAAAGTGACTCAGTTGTGCTGCCCGTTATTTCACCATTAAGAAACAGAAAAGACCCAAATAAAGTCCATTATTTTAAGCCTTCACATTATAAACAAATCAGCCTTGATATAAGAAATCATCGAGACTACAGACCGAAAATGATTAGTATTGCAGTCGATACAAGCTTTTAAGCCAAGTTTCTATTTATATGTAAATTAAATTATTAATCAGTAATTTAACATAATAATTTCTTTTATAGTCATAATAAACAGAATTTTTATTTTTTCGATATTTTCATATAGCCATTTTAAAAAGATTCATAATTTGTATTTAAAATGGAAAAAAGGTCAGTTCCTCTGCGCTCCCAAAAAACGCGTAGCGAAAACCAATCCCGCTCCAAAACACCAGATTCTCGTCCTCTTAAAGAAAAGGAATATCAATTAGCTTGTGGAAGAAACATCGTTGAGCATTTGGCAATAAATTTTTATAAATACCCAGTATCATTACAAACACTTTTGATTCCAGATATCAAATCCTTTTGAAATATAAGTGATTTTATATTTAAAAAAATCGATCCATCAATATCTTGCACAAATGACAAAGAATTAATAGAAATTTTAAAATGGCTGGGTTATCCGTATGCAATAACAGGTCAAATGCTCAATGTAGCTCAAAATTTTTGGCCTAATTTATTAGCTGTTTTAAGCTGGCTAGTAGATCATATAAAAAATACGTTTACAGATGAAATAAAAACTGATTTAAATAAAAGTGACCAAACAATTTTTAATGAATATTTATATGAAGCTTATGAATACCAATTGCAAGACAGACCAAGATTAGAACTTCATAAATCATTATTAGAGAAATTCAAAGCAAAAGCAGATGCAATTAATAATCAAAAATCCGAAATTCAGCACAAAATAGATGAACTTGTGAGAGAAAAAATGAGCTTGGAAGAAAACGATTTAACTCTTTTAGATTTTGAAATTGAAGAGCTTGAAGTTGAAAGCAAAGAACTAATAAAAGATAAAGATAATAAAGAAAGGCTTAAAAACGAATACATATATACAATCCAAAGCTGCTGGAACATTTTGCTCAATTATTTTAATGTCAAATCCATTAATGAGACATTAGTTTCATCTTTAAAACAAAAAATAAACTCTTATCAAACCAGATATATCCCACTTCTTGAAGAGCAGATGTATTATGAGTCAGAAATTATGGAAAAGTCACAGGAGCTTGAAAACACTTCACTGTTAATAGAAAAAGAAAAAAAATCAGCCCAAGAATTAGATGTAAAAATCCAAGAGGAGCTGGAAAAATATAAACAGACTAATGGCTCATTGAAATCAGAAGTAAGCACTGTGAAGTTGGAAATTGACAGTGAAAAAGAGAATATTGCAAATTTTGAAAACCAAAGCAAGACGGAAATCTCAAAGGTTACAGCTGTTATCAGAGCTGACACAGAAGCTATTTGTAAGCATGCCCAAAGAATTGCAGGATGGCTACAAGAGTTAACGATGAATTTATAAATCTTATTAAATTTTAAAACTGACTAATATTAATTATGGTTGACGCCGATGTGATTTGTTTAGATGCAGACTACACATTGATTAAATACAAGTTAGCTGAATTTTTTGAGCTTCAATATAAATCTTTAGCAAAATGTGTGGTAAAACTTGGATTTTCTGAGTCACTTTTGAATCCTCCTTGACTTGGTGACATGAATAAATATTTTTTTAATGGATCTCTTGCAGATCTACAAACTGGGTACATCTTAAAGCTTGCAGAAGACAATACAATTTTAAGAGCTTATTATGGATTAGATGAAGTCAGCCAAGAGCAGCTTATAGAAACATATGGAAACCCGCCCACTTATAATCTAGACCACTTAGAACTTGTATTTGAGAAAGAAAAACACTTTATGTTTATCACACAGTTTTACGCTGGCGGTGCCTTTGTTTTCCTCTCTGGAATTGAGCTGAATAAAAGAGGGTTATTAGAAATAGGGTCTTTTTCGAATTGGGGTGAAAAAGTTTATATTGCAAGTAATATGAATTATGATCACTCTAATATAGCCTGATCACTATTTGGATAGGGTTTAAGTGATGTTGGGAGACGTCAGATGGGAAGTTGACGAACCAACTTTCTGGTAAAGTCAAATCCTGAGATGGCAAATTCTCTTCCTATTGAAGATTTGTCATCTGGAGAGTTGACTTTCTCAGCAAAAATGGGTTCGTCAACTTCCCATCTGGCGTCTCCTGATGTCAGTCAAGCCCAATCCAAAGCAGAAATCAGGCTATAATGATTTATCAGAGTTTTATCCAGAATTCTTTACAAACCCAGGAAAATACTTAATAAGACAAAGTGAAGAGGTCAAAGAAGAGCTGACTCCCCCTCCGTGAGTGAACAAAACCATTGGAAAAATCCCTAATTTTTTACCCTCCGTGTGAGTGAACAAAAATTTTTTATGAAAAAAAATTGATATATAAGTGATAATTAGTATAATGAAACCTCTAGATAATTCTCTTTAATTTTAAAAAAATTGCGTTTTAAAACATAAATTTTATAAATTAAATTAATATTTGCTTTCCAATTTTTTACAAATTAGGATTTTTTTAAATTTCGAAAAAAAAAAATTTTTTTAAAAAAAAAATTAACCCCCCTCTGTGAGTGAACAAAGTTTTTTTGTTCACTCACGGGGGGGAGTGAGAAATTTAAGAAGTTCTGGGAAAAAAATAGTTTTAGTTACAAATTCTTGTCATGAATATTCAGAAATAGTTTTTCAATATGAGTATGGAGATGACTGGATGAATTTTTTCGACTTAGTGGTTTCTGACGCAGGGAAACCACAATTCTATTTAAGAGATGAGGAATTTGAAATATTGGATAAAACTCATATGAAAAGAGGAAATCATAGAGCACTGATGATGCTGATTGGGTGCCAAAATTATATTTTTATAGGAGATCACTATGTAGGAGATTGTATTGCGCCCAAGTCAATTGCTAGGTGGAATACCGCATTTCTGATGGAGGAAATTTATTATGAAAAAAGGATAGAAGGGGTTGCGTCAGCTTCTGAAATTGAAGAATCAGAAAGATGCCTGGCAGATAGTGAGACTGTGGACTATTATGAAAAGTGGGGAAGTGCTTTTGTAGATAAAGGTAAGAGAACGTATTGATGGGACCATATTCTAAAGCATAGTTCAGTAATTTCATCAAATTTATTAGGATGTCTAAAAGCTATACATAGATAATCATTTATTTTCTCCTAAATTATTTTTGATTAAATTTTTCTTGTATATAGTTGTTTTTCATGAATAAAAACTTGAAATTTAATATTTATTAAAGACTTTAGGCTATGATTATGTTTAGATTTTCACGATTTTTCTCAACTTATCGGCAGCCAAGACCTCATATAGACATAAACTCTTCTTTAAGCATACTTAGAGACCCAAATTCATACACCACAAATACAAGCTCTGTTATTAGAGCATTGAGCGATTTAGGAAGATCTACACAACTGTATCAAAACAAGAATATTGAATGATCCAGTAAGCCTGAAATAGTTAGCGCTTCTAACTCCCTCGTTAGCTTATATTTTCATTAAAGAATCGGAGTATTTTAAAAATAACTGAATGGGAAAATCAAATTTATTTATAAATTTCTACTGTAGGATTATTGCTGTTTAATAGAATGAGCTAGATATTTCATGATTGCATGCCAAACTGTTATTTTTAAAAAAAAAAATTTTTTCTGCTAACAATTTTCCAAAAATTTCGTCTTAATGGTTTTATTTATTAACAAGCAGGAATAAGTCAATTCCAGCAATTATTGATAATCTAGATCTAGAGTCATCCGTAGCTTTAATCAAATGCTGTGGACAATTAGGGATGGACAATAATGATTTATGAAATGCAATCGAAAGGAAAATTATTTTAAAGCATTATAAAACCATAAAATCCAGCGAAGCTAGTGAAATCGTTACAGCTCTACAAAAACTGAGAAAAGGATCCGCAAGAGTCTGAAATTGCTTGGAAAGCACAATAATTACAAAATTCTGTGAGAAAAACGAAATTACAGCCAAAGAAGCAACTGATATTTTGGTAGCTTATAGAAAATCAGAGCATGGCAGTGAACAGCTTGTACAATCTTTAGAGCAACAACTTATAAGAAATGCAAGCCAAATCAACTCTTACGATATATGAAAAATTATGCTGGTTTATGGGCAGCTAAACTTAGGCAGTGACGAATTTTATGCCAGATTGGAAACCCAAATCAAAGCGATTTGTTCTACTTTTAACACTTTAGGAGCTGTAATAACCCTTGATACCTACATAAGGCAAGCCAAAGGCTCCCAGGAACTCTACCAATCCCTTGAAAATGAAATTTCTCATAGGCTTAAAGCTGAATTAAACTTAGAAAATATTTCGAGCTTAATGTACACTTATGCCATGAATTTCACAAAAGAATCTCAAAATATTGAAAATAGAAAAAATTTTATAAAGGATTTGGAGACTATTTTATGTGAAAGATATAGCTCAATTGCCCATGAAAAGGCAAGAGAAAGGGATTATAACATTGGGAAATGCGCATGGGCTATCTCCAAGCTTGATATGCCTACTGATTTGAGGCTTTGGAATATAATTTTCAAAGAAATGAAAGAAAAAGGCTGGGAAAGCAATGAAAAATTTATATTTTTTATGCGTGAAATTAAGCCTTATTTAAAAAGAAATAGTTTAATTTAGTTATAAAATGTCTGAAATTTTAATCGTAGTTGGCACTTATACAGGTGGGTTAATAGGGCTTCAAGGTCCTGTAAATCATCCAAAAACGATTTTCGCATTTAGCGCTACCACTGTATTTTTTAAGTAGAATTGTATAAAGTCCTTGAATATTCAAGGTGAATTTTTATTCGCTGGTGGATATGATGAAATGATATTCTCATAAGAAAAACTTTTTTTTTTGCATATTCCCTATTATTAAAATATTAATTTAGATTAGAGGCAGTGTTTTTTAATCCTACTTCTGGACCACCATGCGTTCCACAGCAACAGCTGCAGGATTTGCACACGGAAGACTTTCGAAGTCCGGTAGAAATGCAGGTTTCTCGGCAGTGCGCGCCATTTTGATCCAGATCATATGGATTTTGCCGGGCAGCACCATTTCCAACTCCAAAGCCACTATTGGTCAACCCTGCTTAGCTCTGGCCAGATTGCCCCCTTTCTGACCCTTTTAAACTGGAGAGACTAGCACTTGAAATCTTGTCTAGCCTACCTTCCCCTTTTCCCCCGATTAGCTCCGAAGGAAAAACTTTACCGTTTGCGCTGGTTCATAACAGGGTGTGAAGCAGCTCAGGCAGGTAAGTGGCCCTGCGTCTGTTGAAACCCGCTCTGGGCTTTGGTGCTGCCGGCTAAAAGGATTTAAATCTGCTGCACGTACCCCAAACCATTAATCATCAGAAGTAGTTTTAGGCCTCTCGTTTCAAAGCTAACCCAACCTTGGCAGCTCTTTGTCCAAAAAGCCGCATCCGTATATACATAAGGGCATCCACTGAGATGACGGGCCGCTCATCTCCAGCCATTTTATGTATCTAAAATATTAATTTAATTATAAAAGTATAAGAATTTTCCATCTAAATGAACGAAAAGAATTAGGAGCAGTCTTAGAAAATTCTGGCTCAGTCAACTCAATCGCTTCTTGTAAAAGTCATTTTTTGACTGGCAATGATCAAGGTAAAGTCTGTATTTGGAGGATGAAAGACTTTACTATGCTTCACTCATTAAAAGGGCACAGATCATCTGTAAATGGTCTTTCCCTACACCCAAGTTCTCGCATGGCTTTATCTGTGGGAAAAGATAATAGGCTTTACTTATGAAACCTTATTAAGGCTAGAATTTCTTTTCGGCAAAGATATTATTTCCCATTAGAAGAAGTCCACTGATCTCCATGCGGATATTTTTTCGCTATTAGAAGTTACAGAAATGTTTATTATTTCAACTCAGAAACCAATATAAAAGAAGACTATATTACCCTTACACACACAAGCCAACTAAACACATGTGGATTTTTAGGAAAATCTGATTTAATAGCTGCAGGGGACAATAATGGTGAAATTGTGATATACTATTTTTAATAAATATTATATAGACCATTATTGTTTTTATTAAAAATCAGAATAATTATTACTCCCCCCCCTCCGTGAGTGAACAAAACCATTAGAAAAATCGCTATTTTTTGCCCAAAAAACCCACCCTCCGTGAGTGAACAAAAATTTTTTTAATAGAAAAATTTTTTATGGAAAAAAAATTTGATATATAAATGATAATTAGTATAATGAAATCTAGAGCTAATTCTGTTTAATTTTAAACAAATTGCTTTTTAAAACATAAATTTTATAAATTAAATTAATATTTGCTTTCCAATCTTTGCGAATTAGGATTTTTTTAAAATTTCGAAAAAAAATATTTTTTATAAAATTTATATATAAAAATAAAATTAACCCCCCTCCGTGAGTGAACAAAATTGTTTTGTTCACTCACGGAGGGGGGGGAGTTAGTAAAATTTTCTAACTGCGACCTTTAAAATTGGTGCAATAAATTCTGTTCCAATTTAAATAAAGTTAAAAATATAAATACTTTTTATTTTAATTTATTTTTATAATAAAAAAATAATTTAAAAAATGAATCGATTTAATTGAAAACTGTTTAAATAGCATTCTAATTTCACTTTTTCCAATAAATTAAGTCAAAACTAATTTTATAAAAATAGTTTTTTTGTTTTAAAAAAATATAAATTAATAATTTTATAAAATTAGTATTTTCATCAATAAAATTTTTTTATTATTGAAATAAAATATTGTTATAATTTAAAGGGGGCTAAAGTACCCAAAAATGCAAATTTTTATCAGTATCTTTCCTAATTTGAAGGAGAGAGTAATTAAAAAGTATATGAAAAATCAATGGAGGAAGCTTGTCATTTAAAGCCCACAGTATCAGGATCACTAAGCTCCAATACACAGAAATCGAGACTTCCAATGGCAAACGTGGAGTTCTAATCTCCTTAACTACCCAAGGCGAAGTCTCCATCTGAAACGTGACCCCAATCCAAGACGCAATCGAAAGCCTAACCCCAGGCCAAAACATGAAAGTTGACAACAATGAAGACTTATTAATCACGTCTATAAACCTGAACTGTAGATGTTCTTCATTGGCAGTAAAATAAAAATTCTTATTAAATTTAAAATGAGCATTGATTTGTTACCAAATGAAGAAAAGCGCTTACATTCAATATTAGATAGAGGAATTGAAGCCATGAGGAATAGTGCAGAGTTCAGCAATTCACAGATTAGTAATAGTAAAAGCCAGTCAAGGCTAGATAACTCGTTTAAAGGGAGTGGGAATAATTTACAGGATTCTAGTAAAGGTTCAAACATAAATAATGAGCTTTTAGCTTTACAAGAAAAATTTGCCCAGCTTGAAGCGAAGCTGGCAAGAAGATCACCGTCGCCTATAGAACATATAAAAACAGCGAATGCTGTATTGTTGCCTTCAAAATCCTCTCTTAAATCTTCAAGAAAATCCCCGAAACGATCATTAACTCATTATTCCTCAAATTCGCCAAATTTATCGAGAAATTCTTCTAAAAAATCACCATTGAGGTCAAAAAAAAATTCAAGAAAATCGTCTACAAGCTCACTGAGAAGGTCAAATTCTAATAGCAAAGTATACCAAAGCATTGAGAACTCTGAAAGAGAAATTAATAAATTAGAAAGAAGCTTAACTCCACAATCAAGGTCACAGACTATTAATATTAATAGACAAATTGATAAAATTAGACAGCAGCTGGAAGAGGAAAGGAAAATTGGAGAAAAGCTTGTAAGGGAAAATGAAAATTTAAAAAAAGATTTGGGGAAAAGAGACGAATTGAGGAAAAAAATAGCAAAACTGCAAGATGATTATAATGAGCTTGCGATTTCATTCGAAAGAAGCGAAGCAGTTAGGAAAAAACAGAAAGAGCTTATAGAAAAACTAAAAAGCGAACTAAGAGTTTTACAAGGAGAGCCAGAAAACAGAGAATTGCCTAGAAACGCTGAACAATACATAAGGCCTCCTACTGCAAAAATTCGAAAAAAGGCAGGTAAAAAAGGTAAAAACTAAATATTAATAAATCATGATATTTCCGATTTATTTAATAATTTGCTTCATAAAAAATGGACTCAGATAGCTCCTTATGAAAATCCCAAGCTGACGATCTCCATTCTAAATTAGAGAACCTAGAGCAGCTTTTAACAAAATTTGAAATAGAATCCTCAATTGACGAGTTCCCTACAAATGATTTTATTGATAGGAATTTACTCAATCAATTTAGCAAGCATAGAAAACGCAGCAGCGTTGACAGTGTCAGTGCTTTATTGCAAAGTGACCCTGGGTTAAATATAAATTTAAAAGATATTGCAGCAGATGCCAGAAAGAAAGCAGCGATTCAGCCTATTCAAGAAGTGGATTCAAGAACACCTCCGTTACAGGTAGAAGAAGTAATTGCAAATAATCTTATAGAAACTGAAAAAACGAGATCAGAAAGAGGCAGAGTGGAAAATAATGAGTATGAAAAAGTACTAATGGAAGAATACAAGAAATGCGAGGCCAAACTTATGATAAAAAACGAAAAAATCGCCTTACTCAACAAAGAAAACGAACTAAAAATTAATGAAAACATTGATCTTAAACTTAAAAACAAAGAACTCCACACAAAACTTGAAGAAAAAGACCAAAAAATCAAGAAACTTGAAGAAATTATTTCTTTAAATTCCAAAGAGCTTAAAACTTCAAATGAAGAACTAATAAAATCTTTTGAATCAGAAATTGACATGAAAACCATAGAAATTGAAACTTTAAAACAAAAAATTTCTTCCCTTGTCAGTAGTTCTTCAATCACCCAAAAAGACTGACAGAATGAGATTGACATGCTCAGAAATAAAAATAAAAAATTATTAATAATAAATAAAAACTTTGGTACCGGTAGCTGTTTTTCTATTCAGTAAATAAAGCAGGAAAACCTAATCTGTATTCATTATAAAAGGATATAATAAAAAAACACAAAACTACAAGAAGAAATTGAATTTTTAAAGAAAAATGAATTAGTCACAAATAAGCATAAAGCTGCAGTAGAGATAGCGAAAAAGATGAATAAAAGGTATAAAGCTAAAAATCTTGAAAATTTAAGCCGAGAAGATTTAATTGTGCTATATTTAGATTCAGAAGAAAGGCTTAGGCTGCGAGAACAAGAAATAGCGGAGTATAAGCAGCTGATTGACGGTGATAGATTGTCTGAAGAGCAAGATGAGGACTATTCTTAATTGTAATTAACATTATTATAATATTATTAAGATGGGACTTTGTCTGTCACATTCTATTTCAGTTCCTGAAGATCCTGTATACCCAAGCAACCATACTATTAAAATCCAGGAAAAAGACCAAAATGGGCGTATAAACCGTTTGACACCAATTAATTTTACGATCCCAGGCCCAATTTCAAATAAAACACTTCAAGCCGAAATCAATCATTTTAGTTATTTTATTTCAGCTTCAATTCTTCCAGGTTTTGACCCTCGCGGAATGATGAATAATTCTTGTATGGATAATTTACTCCTTTTTATAATAATTTGGCTAAAAATAGCAAGAGAAATTTCTTATTTTTATATAAAAAAATAAGATTTTTCCCTTATAATTATTAATTCTATTATAAAATTATGCATATTTCTTATAACAGAAAACGATTCAGTTTTTGCAGGGCTTTTTGACGGCCATGGACGAGATGGACTAAAAATTGTGGAATTTTCATCAAAATTTATGCAGGACTTTTTTAGGAAAAATTCTGCCTTTATTAAAGAAAACCCAAAGGAAATGATAGAAAATATGTTTCATCAGTGTGACGAAGCTGTTCAAAATTCAAGTGATTTGGATTGTGCCACATCAGGAACGACCGCAACAATTATATATTTGAATGAAAATGGCCTTTACTCAGCCAGCGTCGGAAACTCCAGAGCAGTTTTAGCAAGTTTTCCTAAAGAAAATGAAGAAGTGCAGCAGGGCATAAAAAACAATAAAAATAAATATAAAAGAACAATAGAACCTTCAAGGGTGCTGAAAGAAATGGCAATTACGGTAGATCAAAAACCGAATCACCAAGAAGAATATGAAAGAATTATTCAAGCTGGAGGAAAAATACAGCAACTTGCAGATAGTCAAGGAAAAACATCAGGGCCATACAGAATTTGGAAAAAATTTGGAAATTTGCCAGGATTAACTATTTCGAGGTCAATTGGGGATTCTATAGCGAAAGAAATTGGCGTGATCTCTACCCCGATTTCGCAATTTTTTGAAATATTCCCTGACCAAGATCAGTTTATCATTGTAGGGTCTGATGGAATTTGGGAAGCACTTACATCTCTCTAAGAGTGAGGAAAATTTTTGGAAAAAAATCCTAAAGTAATTTATTAAATATTGAGTTTTATCTTTATTCCAAAATATAAATAAGCCAAGATTATCCTAGAGATTTTTAATGGTACACCTTATGGAGTATCGCTATCAATTGGGTAATCATGAAAAAAAAAACTGATGGGTAAATTAAAATAAATTTAAAGCTTATAAAAATGACTGTAAATTTAAACATTTTTAAAATCGCATGACGGAAATTTTTTTTTTTTAAAACAATTCTGTAAAAAAAACCCAGTAAAAAAATTGAGGATTTCAGGAGTAGAGCAAGTGTTGGAGAAATTTGTGATGGAAAAAAATTGTGAAGAAGTCTTTGGTCCAATGAATCAGGCGGGTAACCATAAAGTAATAGTTATACATAGAAGATATTTATTTATAGCTTTTTACAATAGAAAATAATATAATGGCTATCTGTAGGAGTGTTTCTTTTCATTTTAAAAATATAATAATTCATAATTGCTACAATAAAATTTATTAAATTTAACACAACTTGAATTCTTAAATATAAATTTGCAAATTGGGATTTTTAAACACACAAAAGACACTTATATAATTTCAAATCACCTTTAATAGAGCAAAAAAATATTGCTAACTTCTTAAAGGTGGGATTTAGTAATATAGAAGCTGTGAATTTTGTTGAAAAATTCAGGAAAAAATGTTTAAGAAATCCACCTGTAATTAAAGAATACCCAACAAGGGTAAATTTTATATAGAAAAACAACTCTACAATAGCACAATTAGTAGGAGAAGAAGCAAGATACAGATGATTTGACATATGCGAACAAGATGATGTCGTAATTGACGATATTTCTGTCATTATCATAGAAATCAGCACAACTTCTCCAGTTACACAAATTTCTGTAAATAATTCTGAAAGAAAAACAATAAAATTCAAGTCATTTGCGTATGAAAATGACCCTAATTGGAATAGCACATTTTTATTGAAAAAGCCATAATAAATAATTTCATTTATTATAGAACCATTTAAAAAAGACTATAAATTGAAAAAAATCAATAAAAAAGGTTTATTTTCATAAAAATATTGTAAAACCTAATTGGAACCCTTCAGCTGTTAACCAAAAACTCGTAAAAGGGACAACTGTCATGTCATCCGAAGACCCCTTAGGTGTAGAATCCATACTAAACGAAGTTGTAAAAGAGGAAGAAGAAGGAAAAGAAGAAGAAAAAGACGAATAATATTAAGGCAAAACTATTCAAATTAATAATAGTTAGATCTTCTTGGACTTCTACTTCTAGGTGGGCCATAATTCCTGCTTTGGTATCCCCATCTGTTATATCTGTTGTAATTCTGTGCTGGTCTTTGGCTTCTGTACATATCATAAAGCCTGTCAGGGATATCTTGTTTGGACTCCCTCAATAGCTTAATTAAATCTCCAGCCATTCTGGCATTTTGTTGGGTGAAAAATGAAATTGCTGTCCCTTTGGCTCCGGCTCTGGCAGTCCTTCCAATTCTGTGAACGTAGTCTTCGACTTGTCCTGGGAAATCATATACCTATTTATATTAAAATTTTTAATTTTCATATAAAATAAATAAAGGATAAGCAGAAATTTCTATTTTCTATAAAAGGAATAATTTATGACGTGGTTTACGTCTTTGATATCAAGACCTCTGGCTGCTACGTCGGTAGCTACCATAATGTTTATTCTGTTATTTCTAAAATCTCTCAAAACCTGGTCTCTGTCTCGCTGAGTTTTGTCTCCATGAATCGCGTCTGCTGGGAAATTTTCTTTTTTAAGCTCATAGCAAAGGACATCGCATCCTTTTTTGGTTTCACAAAAGACAATAGTTTTTGATCCTGGTCTAGCAATATCATGCAAAATATTTATCACTTTTGTAAGCTTATGCGGTTCTTCCACAATTTCAATAATTTGTCTTATATCTTGATTCGCTGACAGGTTAAGTGACCCAATTTGCAGATGCACAGGGTTTACCAAAAAATCCCTTGCAAGCGCTTGTACTTCTTTTGGCCAAGTTGCACTAAACATGACAGTTTGTCGGTCAGGTCTTACTTGTTCAATGATTTTTCTTATCTGAGGCTCAAATCCCATATCGAGCATCCTATCAGCTTCATCTAAAACTAAATAAGTGACCCTTCTGAGGTTTGTGGCTTCGTTTTCTAAAAAATCAATTAGTCTCCCTGGTGTTGCAATGACAACGTGGACTCCTCTTTGAAGTTCCATTTGTTGACGAGATCTAGGAGCTCCACCGTATACACAAGCATTGCTGATTCTGCAAGGCCTTCCAAATCGTGTACATTCTTGTGATGTCTGCATCGCAAGCTCTCTAGTAGGGGATAATACCAAGGCTACTGGGCCATCTCGCGGCTTGAGCTGAGGTTGGTCTAAAATGTGGATTATTGCTGGAAGGATAAAAGCAAGGGTTTTTCCAGAGCCAGTTTTGGCGATACCGATCAAATCTCGACCACTCAATACAATTGGCCAGCTCTGGCTTTGAATATGTGTAGGGGAAGTGAATCCAGTATTTCTTAGCATATTTTGGATATAATCAGGGAAATTTGCTTCTTCAAACGAGACTACTGGTCTCGGGATATCAGTGCCATTAATAGTCATTTGAAGATCATCCCTAATTTTTGTAATTTCTGCTTCACTTTTTGCCGAAACATCAGGACGCTCAGTGTAGAAGTCTTTTCTGAATGGAGGAAGTTCCCTCACATTCCAAGTGACTGGCTCAAGCTTACTGCCAAGTTCACTAGGCTTATCGTTGTGAGTTTTGTGGGGTCGGGAATCGTTAGAATAGGATCGGGAATAATTATCACGAGACTTCCACATATTGTTTTGCCCTGAAGTGGAAGGAGGCCACTGGCTTCCTTGTCTTCGAGGATATTGGGAATAATTTCTTAGTCCGTGCTCACGACCATAGGAATCTGGCTCTCCCATCTTCTTTTTTATATAAAATTAAATAGCTTTTCGTAAGATATTAAGACTTATACCATAAATGGATTTGAAATAAAGAAAATCCAGATAAACTCCCCCAGCCAACCAAAGTTTAATTAAAAGACCGAAATCAAAAATATCAATTCTCGTTTTATTTAGCTGGAAAATTATTTTTAGCTATTTAATTATTTCTCTCTCATCAATTCTAATATTCGGAATTATCGATGTCAAAACCTGCAGCTTCCTCAGGGTTTTCTTTTCGGCTCTTATAAACGGCATATAAAAGAACATAAAAAGAAGCACCAAAGCTATTATGAAAATAATGGTTTCATAAATCAGCCAATTCAATTGGTCGCTAATAATATCTTTAGAATCTTGATCAATAGTATCAAAGTCTACTCCCAAAGAATACTGCAAAGCTGATACATTCCCCATAAATGCTGCATACTCAGGGATAGGCCTAAACCCAGTAACTGCTGCTATATTAATTGAGTCTAAAAATAGCAAGTTTGACGCAGCAAAAGTCCCTTGCTGGATATAAAAATCAGTGGTGTCCCAAATTTCAAAAATCCTGACTTTCATTTCATGGGACATTAAATCTAAAAATTCCTTTTTTCTTAATTCAAAATTCATTGCTTTAAATTCTGTGCTGCTCAAATTATATTCAATTCTTGAGTTTTTAAATCCATAAGAGTTTGGAAATCAAATTATGTTGCTTGGCGATGTACAATCTCTAGCAAAAACACTCATACGGGATAATTGTGCTCGTTTAACGACGAGATTTTGAAGAAGCCGAGGTCTACTATGTAAAAAATTTTCACATTGGTCGTAAAAAATATGCTGTAACTAATTAATTATATTTAGAAATTTAGAAATATTTTTTTATAAACTTAAGTATTTTATATTTATGAGATAATTATATAGAAAAGAATAAAATTTTGAAAGAGTAAAATACATGGTATAGTCCAAGCACGACAATAGATAATCCTGGATTTGGAGAATGCTTGGCAACTCCCAAGTAACTCTCGAATAAGTTGACGAACAAACTTTAGGAGTTGGCAAGCATTTTCCAAGCCCAGGACAATCTATTCATAGTACCTGGACTATAGTAAGTATCACAAAAACAAACAACCTTCAAATATATTTCACGTATACCCCTGAAGTAATTCTTTCTTTGCTTTTAGCAATTTTTGCTTGTGTTGTATAAGTTTTGACTTCATACTCAAGTCCATGCACAGAAGAAAGTCTTTGAATGCAAGCTCTTTTAGTCTCAAGGAATGCAAGATGAGTGATTTTCCTAATAAAATTCCAGAAATCGTCATACTTTTTGTTAATCCACAAGGCACAGCCTATTAATATAAAAAAGAAAAACCCAAGAAAGCTGACACCTACATATAGCCATAAAGAGACGCTTAAGCCGATTTCTTCTACTCTATTGACTTCACAGTCTGTCAAGCTCTGTAGTGCAATATTTATATACTCAAAAGAAAATCCTAGGCTGTTTAAGACAAAAAACTTAACATCGTCCAAATCATAAGAATTGTCTGATAGTAAAGTTATCAACTCTTCACCCTGAATAAAAATTACATGAGATATATACAGTTCAACTTCATCATATATACCCTATTTATTTAAACAATTTATGGCCCTAGTTTTGGATTTAGATAATTTAAAAAAAAAAACAAATAATTACTAATTATGGTTGGATAGAATATATTATACTTTGTCATGTGAGGACTTGGCTCGAATGATCAGACTGGAATTATTTGATTGAGCACCAGTTTTGAGCCATCACAATAATTTCAATCACTGTAATCATCTAGTAAAGCATTTTTCAAAGATTTTATATGACTTATTGAGTCAGTGAACAGTTCGAGATCTTTAGTCAAATTATAAAAGCCATACCTAACATCATTATCTAAAGACCTTGCTAAATCTGCTGAAGATGCTAAATAAAACATAAGCTTCCCGAAGTCAGCAAAAACACTTATTTTCTTCAATTAAATATAAATAAAACCTAGTATTTTCCTTTTTAATTCAAAATTATATTTTTTCTTGTCTCATAAAATAAATATTAATAATTGTAAGGAGAGCTAGAGAAATCGTATGAATGGTTTCTTGATAAATATAAGCTAAAATCGCTATACTTGTACTGATAGTTGCTAATGTCTATGTTATTCTTACACATAGAAATAATACTCACTGAAAAATTTTGATATGCTTTATCATTTTTTCAATATATTTGTTTGCGATTCCTAACTAAAGGTTACGAGTAGAAGAATTAGAAATACTCCCTTGCATATTGGAAAGTGATTTTTCTTCAGTTCCTTCACTTTCTCTTAAGTTCTCAGAAAAAGTCTCATCAGCAGCTCCATTAGTTCCTGTTTCTTTATCTTCATCTACTGATTTAAGATAAAAAAAAAAATTATTATAAATTTTGCAATATCTTAATATTATAAAAAATATTTTTAAAAAAATATGTACCCAGACCTGATTTAAACGACAAAATTGATTTCTTAAACTTCACACTATGAGAATTATCTTGATAATCTGATGTATCCTGACGCGTTTTTTCTTCCTCAAAATGATTTAACACATTTTTTTGAAAAAATTCAATTTGATCAGTTTCTTGGCCATCTTTTCACAATTTTATTTCATCTTCATCAATAACCATAATAATTGTATGAATTACTGCTAGTCTCAGTTTTTTAATAGCATGCACCAGTGCAATTTCTTTACCTTTATTATTTATAACTAATGGCTCAAAAAGCTTCATTTTTGATATATTTAAATCAGGTACAAATTCCTTTATATGGTAATTACGGATATTATGAAAATTTGCACCTATATAATGAGGGAAAAGTTCTGAATAGTTATAAATAATTCCTTTTTCAGATATTAAGGCAAGCTGTCTATTTGTAGTTCTGGGGGTTAAGGAAACTAAAAAATAAGCATTGTTATGGAAAGCTGTCAATTTTGGCTTCATGTCAAAAGACAGTGGATTTTTGATAGTGTACATTTCATCGACAGACATTTGGACAAAATTTTTAAATTGATCGAAATTTAACGGGTTTTTTTTGGTCAAATGTCTCGCTATCAAAAAGTTTCAACCAAAATTACTTCGGTAAAATGTACACTATCCAAAATGCACGATCATTGGACCTGAACCCGTCAATTTTATAAGAAATCTGCATTCTATAAGGTAGCCTAAGGTATTTTGTAAGAAAAATCCTCCTCTCTGAAGGATTTCTTCTTTTTTATAATTATTGTAAAAATCTTTCATATGGTCATCGTGGTTGTAAGAATAAGGGTCTGGTATATAATAACTAAAATGGCTGCCAATAAAATCAGAAATTGAGCCTTTTAGAAGTTGAGCAGCCTTTTCATTTATATAAGTGATGATCCCAAAAGTATCTTCATTAGCTGAAATTAGAATAATCCCAGCATTGTCTTCATATAGGCTTAAATTTTTATCATCATTCCCATTAAAATATAATTGCTGGCTTATTCTGGTCTTTAGACGATTTATTATATTAGCTTGCTCTTCATCCCCAAGGACATTTTCAAGGAATGAGCTATAAAGATCAAAAAGCTCTAAATGCTTGTGCTTTGATACTAATTTTGCATAAAATTCTTTTAGACTAGTCAAAAGATCAGAACTTTTGACAACAAGATGGTAAATTTTTTTATACTGTGGGATTTTTGCTGAAAATTCAGACCATAAATCAATAAGTGTGCAGCAAATTTCTTCATCTTGCTGCTTTACTTTATCAATATCGGCCAGATATTCTAAATAATGAATATCAGTCAAAGAATCCCCTTTTTCTTCAATGTTCTTATTAGATCTCCATTCTTGAATGCTCCCTTCAATGCTGGAAGACACTGAATTAATTTTAGTTAGTTTTATCCTTGCCAGCCTTTCATCTTTCATAGCAAATAAGCAGTAATTTACTTCCCAAATCACAAGTAGCTTGTCTTTAGTCAGTTTTTTATTGTTATAGCATACTTGAAAATAATCAATTACTTGGGCTTTATTTTCTAATTCTTTATCCCATAATATTTTCCTTATGGTTTTTTCAAACTTATGTTGACTTGAAAAATCAATATCACATTTCTCAATATAATCAAGACGAATATATACAATTCAGCAATTAATACCAATTAATATGGGTTGCAGGAAAAAAATAAGAATAAAAATAATTCCTGCATTATCCATGGCTGTTCCAAGTAAAAATACTAAGAATATTCATGCCACTGAAAGAACTTTGCAAGATTTTATTGCATTTTCGGCTTTATTATAGTATGATAGTTTTACTAATGATTCTATAAACACTAAAATTGAAGCAGCCAGAAAAATCACTTGATACTTTGTGGTGTCTGAGTCTGCAAATAGCACATAAGAGATACTCATAAATGTCCTCAAAGTCAATAATTTTAAATCAAATGAAGAATGCGATCTTGTTGTTAAATTTTTGTCTTTAAAAAAGTGCCTAATATCTGCAGTAAATAATTCTCAAAAATACGCCATTAAAATTAAGTAAATCATAGCAAAAATACTAAAAATTGCTCCTCCAATTCCATAATCAAGTAGCTTGGGGTCTTTACTGTAAGTATATTCGCTAATTTTGTCACAATTAAAAGTTGAGTATTTAAATATCATTGAAAACTCAACTAAAGAAGGAATATACAGTAAAGTTACACAAAACGATAATAAATTCCGAAAAACAAAAAGTAAAATCTTTGGAAACTTCATTTTGGCAAAGGCAGAAATTACCATTGCCGAAAACGTACTGATACAGAAAGCCACAATAGAAAGAATTCCGTAGAATCAATATTCAGAAATTTTAAATGCATCAGAAAGATCGTTGACGTTAAAGTAGCTTACAATATTTCAGAATGCGATATAGTGATTTCATCCTGAAATACTCATATCAGGATGCCAAGCTAAGCCGATTATTTGAAGGCATATTACTGTTGATAATAAAACTTCAATCATTATTTGAGACTTTATTTTATAGCCCCTGATATATTTGGACTTGCAAATTTTTCCAAATATTTTGAAAATTATAAGTTTTTGCTTCTCATAAAGCGATTTCTTGGCTTTAAATTTGATAGTTTTGGTAGTCTCAAAGAAGTTTTCAAGTGAGTCCAAGATCATTTAATTTATTAAAAAAATATGTGAATTGAATTTATTGCTTGTCTTCTTTCATATAAAACAAACCATATAATCTATGTTTATTTGTGAATTATCGAATATATAAAATTCTTTGAACCATTTTAATTATCTTAGCTTAGATAACATATAAATGCTAAAAATAAAAAGCCACAGCTAAATCAGGCTGATGTTAACATTATAGTTTATAAGGATTTGGATTATATCCACATAAAATTATTTATATTTTCTTAATTTAAAGATAGCGCTCTTCAAAATTTATTACAGTTGAAAGAAAATTTTAGATCATTGCTTTAGATTACCACACCAAATAAAAACCCAGGAAATTGCTTAATAAAATCTTAACCTATAAACAATAATCATATTCTTCAATTAAAAGGGTTTAAACATGAAAAATGAGTTTCCTTATTAAATAATAAAAAATAAATTTATATTTTGATTATATTTAGCATTCTATAAGCCAGATTTGTTAATTACAAATAATTCTCTAATGCTTCAATATTTTTTTATTTTTTAACTTATCAGTATCTATTTTTGTATTTGGAATTACTGATGCTAAAACTTGTAGCTTTCTCAAAGACTTTTTCTCAAATGCAATAAAAGGCAAATAATACAGCAAAAAAATCAAAGCCAAAACTATAGAAAAAGCTATATTTACATAAATAAGCCAATTTACTTCTTGAGTTATAATATTTTTAGAATCTTGATCAATATCATCAAAATCAGATTCAAGCGCATATTGAAGCGCTGATACATTTCCTATATAAGCAGCATATTCAGGGATAGGTCTTAAGCCTGTTTTTGCAGCTATATTTATGGAATCTAAAAACATCAAATTTGAGGCAGCAAAGGTCCCAAATTTTAAATAAGCATTTTCCGAGTCTCAATTTTCAAAAATTCTTCTTTTCATATCATCTGACATTAATTTTAAAAAATTTTTTTGCCTGATATCATAATTAGTGTGTTTAAATTCCATGCTTGTCCAGTTATATTCTGTTCTTGAATTCTTAAAACCATAAGAATTTGTATATCATAACAAATTGCTAGGTGAAGTGCAATCTCTAGCAAAAACACTCATACGGGATAATAATGATCTTTTATAAACCATATTATGAAGAAGCTTTGGCCTGTTTATTAAGGATTCTTCACACTTATCATATAAGTAAAATTTTGACACAGTATAATACGCAGATGAGATTGCTAAAATAATGCAAAGTCTCCATACAAATTTTAAATAAATTTTCGATTTTATTTTCACATTCATTTTCTTAGGCCTAGCCATTTCAAAATTTCCATCAATCTCATAATTTATTCCATGAACAGTCACTAATCGTTCAATGCAGGCTCTTTTTAGCTCTAAGCACGAAAGAAAAGAAACTTTTTTAATAAAATTTCAAAATTCATCATAGTTTTTATTGATATTAATCACATACCCAATTAGCGCCCCCACAAAAATCATCAAAATACCTATCCCTAGGAACAGAAGCGCCGTAATATTTGTTCCGATTTCTTGTATCCTAACAGTTTCACAGTCAACTAAATTCTGCATTGCTGTACTTGCATACTGAAAAGTAAATCCCAGGCTATTAAGAACAATAAATTTTACCTCATTTAATGAATAATTTCCATGGCTTAATAAGTTATATAAGTTGTCTCCCTATATAAAAAATACATGGCTAATAAATTGTGCAATCCCATCAAATAAATTATATTTTGATATATGAGATGATGGGCTAAAAAACCACATAGGGAGAATATCTTCTTTTACAATTTCTGAGCTCTGGCAATAGCTTCATTCATCGTAATCAGATAATATAAAATTTCTTAATTCCTTTATATTGTTTATTGTATCCCCAAAAAGTCCGAAATCCCTTGTGAGGTTATAAACCCCATATCTTATTTCATTATCAATAGATCTTGCTGAGAGAGAGAGAGAAATCTTTAATACAAAAATTGTAATTTTGATATATCAGCTTATATTTCAAAAATTACTAAGTCAGCTGAATTCATCAAATTATACATTAGGCTCCCAAAGGTAGAAAATACAGAAAGAGAGCTGGTATGAGAAGTGTCCTCATAAATATAAACTAAAATCCCAACACTTGTGCCGATTGCTGCTAAAGTCTATATAAAAAATACAGAAAATAATAAAATTCATTGGAAAAATTGTAATTTGTTTAATAAATTGTCAATGTATCTGTTTGCGATAGCGGTTGAAGAATTAGAAAGGCTGCTGCCTTGTGCGACTGAAGCTGACCGATCGTCAGCGACTTCAATGTCTTTTAAGTCATCGATTAGAGTATTGTCAAAGGCTCCATTAGTTGTAGTCTCTGGCTCATCGTCTAATGATTTAAGCGAAATTATTGTGTCTTTTTGCCGGCGAAATTTGACTTTTATTTGCTTAATTATTGAGTTTTCTGGGGATGTATCGGGGCTGTTTTCTTCTTCGTCGTATAGTTGTGTGTTTTGGAAGTATTCAATTTGATCGTTATCTTGCCCATTTCTTCATAGTATGCTATTTTATACTGAATTTTGCACATTAATGGCTTATTTCAAGAAAAGTAATTATATATATTGTTAATTTGACAAAAAAGGTATAAAAGCTCTTTTTCATCATGAACTATTACAAAAAGATGGATTATCGTGGTCTTGAATTTTTTTATAGTGTGGATTAATGCAGAATCAGTATATTTCACTACTACCCCCTTAAATTAGATCAAAATATAGGCAAAAATTTGCATTTTTTGGGTACTTTACCACCGTTTAAACTGGGAAAAAAAGTTCTATAGAAAAAGTTTAAGAGAATGCTACTTAAACAGTTTTCACGCTGAATCGATTAATTTTTTTAATTTATATTGAAAAATTTAAATATAATTTTTTTATTAAAAAAATAAACATTTAATTAGAATAGGATTTTTTTCCAATTTAAAGAGGGGAGATTTAAGTACTAGTTTCTTTCCTTGCTGCTCTTTAGCAGTATGCCCCTAAGGTCAATTTAGAGTCTAGAAATATGAAAAACACTAGCGCATTAGCACACTTCGTTACTCAATCTGATTCTTCCAGTGGTAAGCACGATGAAAAGGATACTATGTAAAGCAATCCTGTTCATTTTTTCCCTTGTGCAGTAGTTATCGTGAAGGTCAAAGCTATAGCAATTTAAAAGATGAGCGAATTACCCTTTCATCCGAAACCATTTTATTATATAGATTAATGCAATTTCTTGGCCTCTATGAAGGGTTATCCACGGATCAAATATATTCATTTCTTGCAAATTTAAATTTGGCACAAACTCTGAAATCACGCTGTTACGGATATTTTGCGACCTCGACCCTATATAGTGTGGGAAGAGTTCTGTGTAGTTATATATAAGACCTTGCTCAGAAACAAGGCAAATTTGGCGACTTGTATGCCTCGGGCGCAAAGACACCAAAAAATAAGCAAGATTGCTAAATGCAGTTAAACGGATAAGAAATTTGCACTCTACAAGATATCCAACTGTATTTTGAAGAAAAAGCCCTCCTCGTTTAATAATTTCTGTGGACGTACAATTTAAATAAAATTCCCTCATATATTCATCATGGCCCACACAATAAGGAAAAGGTATAAAATTATGGAACGGCATCCCTACTAGATCTGATACTGATCCTTTTAATATATGAGCAGCTTTTTGGTTTATATAAGAAATCGCTCCTAAATTGCTTGAATTTACTGAAATTAGGATAATTCCATTATTTTCTCCATACGCGCTTAAAAGTTTGTCTTCCCCTATAAGTGGATTGATCTCAGTTTTTATGCTGGCTTTTTTTCTATTAATAATATTTGCCTGCTCAGGTTCCCCTAAAATATTGTCTAAAAATGTACTGTAAAGCTCAAAAATCTGTATATGCTTATGTTTCGCTATTAGTTTTTCATAAAAAGTTTTTATTTGTGTCAAAAGCTGTGAAGTTCGGATCGATAAACGATAAATTTTTTTATATTGCGGGAATTTTGAGGAAAATTCTGACCATAAGTCTATTAACGTGCAGCAAATTTCTTCGTCTTGGCGCTTGATTTTGTCAAGGTCATCTAAATATTCTAAATAATTTATGTCAGCAAGATCGTTGTCTCTTTCTTTAAAATCTTTTAAAGCTCTTCATTCTTGTATATCCCCTTCTAGGCTTGAAGTGACTGTATTTATTTTTGTCAGCTTTATTCTGGCTAATCTTTCATCATTTAATATATATAAGCAAAAATTTACTTCTCATATCACAAAAAGCTTGTTTTTTCTGAATTTTTTATTTTTGTAACAAATTGAGAAGGAATTTAGCACCTGAAGCTTGTCAGCTAATTTTTTGTCACATAGACGGTGCCGCATTGTTTTTTCGAAATCATATTGATTTTCATAGCTTATCGGCTGGGTTTGAAGTTGGTTAAATCTAGTGTTGATATATCTAGATATAATCAGCACTAATGGAGGCTGTACGAAGATATTTAGCGCAAAAATAATTGTTGCATTATTCATTGCATTGCCTATAAGGAAAATTATAAGCCAAAAGACAATACAAAAATATCTGCAGATTTTTATTGTATTTTCGATTTTGTTGTAGTAAGGTAATTTTGATGTTCCTTCTAATGCAATTAAAGCTGAAAAAAATAGTAAAAATATTTGGTATCACTCGATATTTTGTTTTCCTAATAAAACATAGACCAAACTTTCAGATGTCCTAAATACCAGCAGCTGAAGATCTAGAGAAGAATGAGAGCGGGTTGTAATTGATCTGCGTGCGAAAACATGCCTAATATCAACTGTTAAAAGCTCAGCAAACAAAAACTTTTTGATATATAGTTATATTTATATAATGAAATATCGAGCTAATTCTTTTTAATTGTATTTTAAAACATAAATTCAACACAATTAAACAAAATATTTTGTTTGGAATTTTTGTGGAGTAGGATTTTTTTTAAATTTCGAAAAAAAATTAACCCCTCCTTGAGCGAACAAAATTGTTTTTTTCGCTCACAGAGGGGGGAGTCAGCAAAAAAAAGCAAAAGATACTAAAAATATGATAAGAAAAATGCTAAAAATAGCACCAAAGACTCCATAATCAAGAATAGAGGAATCCAAATTATCAGAGAATTCTTCTATTTTAGAATAATTTAAGGCTGAATACTTAAAAGCCATCGTAAGCTGAACTAATGAAGGGATATAAAAAATACTCACAAAAATCACAAGAGTTTTTTTTAATGCATATAAAAATAGCCTAGGGAGTTTTATATCAAAAATATTTAATACAAATAGTAAAATCACTGATAAAATGCAAGCTGTCAGGACTGCTATGTTTGTATAAAACCAATATTCTGCTATTCCTAATTCTTGGGAAAGGTTATTGAAATCGAAATAATTAATAAAATTTCAAAATGACGAGTAATTATTTCACCCTTTCACACCCATATTTGGATACCAAGTCATAGAAATCATTTGTAGAGCGATTATTCAATTTATTAGCGATTCAAAAATTATCTGTGTTCTGAGTTTGCAGTTTAAGCTATATTTTGATTTGAAGATTTTCCCGAGTATTTTAAAGCAATAATTTCTTTTTTTTCGAAGAAAAGCTGAGTTTTGTTTTAAATTGTTTGCTTCTGTATTGCCAAATAATTTATCATGTGACTCCAGCAACATTTCTTACTCCCCCCTCCGTGAGCGAACAAAACCATTGGAAAAATCCTATTTTTTGCCCAAAAACCCAACAAAAATTTTTTTAATAGAAAGATTTATTATAGAGAAATAATTTTGATATATAAGTGATAATTATTATAATGAAATCTCGATCTAATTCTGTTTAATTTTTAACAAATTGCGTTTTAAAACAATTAAATTAATATTTGCTTTCCAATTTTTGCGAAGTGAATTTTTTGAAAAAACAAATTTTCTATAAAATTTATATAACAAGATTTTTTTGCTCGCTCACGGAGGGGGAGCTAGTGGAAAATTTAATTTATGGTTAATGGATAAATGGAGTTTATTTCATGTATTTTGAAACTCGCAAATTTAATTTTTATAATTAAACAAATCTGCTCTTTTCTAATTTTTTGGAATAAACTTATATAGAATGGAAAATCTTTATAATTGATGCTATTTAAGGCGATATAAAAACTTCTTATATATTAAATTTACATAAGTTTATTGCAAAAAAATTTGATAAAATTAATTTTACTCGAATTTTGCACTTTCAATCCCTTGATCTAGCTTAGAGCAGACAACTGCCATTAAAGTTCTCAATTTTCCTACAATTTCTAGCTCTTTTCTAAGAAAAGGAAGATAATATATACAAAATAAAAGCACTAAAGCCGCTGAATATGTGCTTGCTACATAAATTAGTAGCTTAAGCTCATAATAAATTGCATCTTTTGAGTCTTGATCAGCTAATTTATACTGGCTTCCAACAATTTCTTGCATAAGTGTGTAATGATCAACAAAGACATTTCTATCTTGTTGATTTGCATTATTTGAGCTTTCTGTCCAGTAAGCTTCTATTATTACAATATTTATCCCTGACAAACTTCCATATTTTATCAAAAATGAGTCTGAGTCTGATTTTTTAAAAATTTGCTCTTTTAAGCTTGCTGACATTATAGCGTTTGTCTACTTTCTGACTCCCATCGTCCTGATTTCTCCTGAGACGATCCAAGTGTTTTTCCAACTTTTGTTGGTAAAACCAACCATTCAAATAGGTAACCTTCATTATGGGCGAATTATCAATTTAAGGGCTAGTTTTACCGATAAAATTGGTAAAACCAACCCCTCGATTATTTCCGGAGAAATTGAGACGATGGGAGTTAGAAAGCGTGCAGACTTTATATCGAAGAAAATTTGCTTTTCCTGATTTCTCTAATTTTTAGCTCTAAATTTTCGATGGTTTCATATAGACGTAATGTAGGATTTTTAAAGCCATACATATTTGGATAATAAATTGCTGTCCTTTGGTGGCTTGCATCTCGTGCAAAAAATCCTATTCTAGATATTAAGGCTCTAGTATATACAAAACAGCTAAATCCCCTCTGTGAGCGAAAAAAAAAATTCATTTTTTTTTTAAAAAATTTTTAAAAATTGAGAAGCAAAAATTAATTTAATTAGCAAAATTTATATTTTAAAACGCAAGTTGTTTAAAATTAATCAGAATTAGCTAGAGATTTCGCTATAATAATTATCATTTATATATCAAAATGTTTTTCATAAAAAAATTTTTGTTCGCTCACGGAGGGTTTTTTCTAATATTTCGTTCGCTCACAGAGGGGGGAGTAAGCAGAAGTGGACGATTCTTCATATCATTTAGGCAATTATTATAAAGGTAAACCAAAAATAAAAAATAAAATGATATCGAAATCAGCACAATTATGATGATTTTTTTTGAGTATTTAAGTAGCATTTTTGATTTAATTTTTTTTATAACGGCTCCTTTTCGATGGCCAGTTTGATTGCTGGTTTGTGGGATATCAAGTACACCGTGCGTGTTTATTAGTCTATCTATAGCTGTCTCTCTTAGTTTTTCATAAATATCCAATGTATTTTTTCTTATGCTTAATCAAAATTCATCATATCTTTTTTCTACAGAATACGCAAAATATAAAATAATCCCTGAGCAAATTAAGCTTATAAAAGTTCCAAATATCAATAAAAGGTAGACATTTTGGCTTGTGTTAGTTATTTTATTTACTTCGCAATCAATAAGACCATCTAATGCTTTACTGATATATTTATAGGAAAATTCCATACTGTTGATAATTAAAAATTTCAATTCATTATTATAATTTTCACCTGAATTAACAGCAGCAATAAGACTTGTCCCCTAAATGAAAATTACATGGCTTATAAATTCATCGATCATATTATAAAGATTGAGCGTTTTTAAATATGGCTGTCTTGCATTAAAATATCAAGCTGGAATTGTTTCTTCAATCACAATTTTAGAACTTGAGCAATAGCTTCATTGATCATAATCATCTAATAATGAGTCTTTTAAATGAACTAAATTGTTTATTCCTTGGCTAAATAATGATAAATCCCTTGAAAGATTATATAAATTATCAGCAACTCCAGCATCAATCGTGCGTACGAGTGTGCAATATGAGCTAATTTCAAATAAAATATCACCTAAATGCTTGATAGTTTTTAACGATACTTCATGCGACACTGTTAAATAAACCAAAATAATAATTGCTACATAAGTAAGAATAATAGCGATTATTGATATAATCAAAACATATTTGAAAATTTTTAATGTTTTTTCTGAATTTTTAGCAAATTTTTTTGACATTTTTTTCCCATTTGCAGAAGATGCTGAATTCCATATAAGTCTTTGGGATGAAAGCAGCATTCTGCTACTAGAACTGCTAGAAGAACCATTATATTCATTATCAAAATTTGCTCTCGTATTTTTAAGATCTACCTTTAAATAGTCTTTTTCTTTTTCTAATTCTAACTCTTTTAATATATCATTTTCCCTGTAAGAATATTCTATAATATTTTCAAATGAGTATCCTTTTCTTATCAATTCTATTTCTTCACTATCATGAAATATCGTTAAAATATGGAGAGTTGAAGACATAAAATTCACTTGGTTATAATAAAATACCAGCATTCTTCCATTAAATATTAAAAAATGCGGCTCATGTGTAGACCATCCTCAAAACTGTGGTAAAAAATCAGTAATAAGCTCGCCTTTGGCAATCTTTTTATTGCCAGTGTTGAATAATTTTGGAACCATTTGTGAGAAGGTTAAAATTATCCCGTTTTCTGACAGTAAAACTGTTTGTCTTGAAGATTTTGTTGGTAAAAGTAAAAGAAGCACATAAGCGTCGTCACTTGAGGTAGTCACAGTTGCAGTCATCTTGCACTCAATCAAATAGCCTTGGTAATCTTGCATAAACAATTTTTCAGGAAGTGGAATAAATGTTGTCGAGCAAGAGTTATAAAATTTTCGTAAATATTCTAAGTGGTAGTTGTTATAAGGCCATGGAATAAAGTCAATGAATTTATACTCTGCATTTCTGTAGGTGGGAACTTTTAAATAATGGATCATTTTTTCGTTCATGGAAGTTATATATCCAAAGGTATTTTTATTTAAGGATATTAAAAGTGCGCAAGTAGATGGTCCAAAAATATCAATCTTATAATAGTCTTTTATCACATTTATCATGCTAATAGCATTCTTCTTATTGAGAATTGCAATTGCTTCTTTAGAATCGCCCAAAATATTATTCAAAAAACTACTGTAAAAATCAAAAACCTCAATATTTCTGTATTTGCTTGTAAGAGAGATATAAAGGTTGATAATATTTTCTACAGAATCTGAAACTTTTATATCTCATATCTGATAAATTCTCATTTTTTATTTTTTTATCGATTTTCCATTTTTGCACACCGCCTTCTATTGTGGAATATAGATTTTTAATTTTTAAAAGTTTAACCCTTGCTAGTCTGATATCATTTAACGTATATAAACAAAAATTGGTTTCTCATATTACGTATAAATCGCTTTTTTTGATATTATTATCATTTGAAAATTTTGAAAACATTTCAAAAATCAAATCTTTGTTGGAATCTTCATAATTAATTAATAAATTTCGAATTTTCAGTTCAAATTCTGATTGATTATTAAAAGAATAATTTTGAATTTTGATTTGGTTTAATTTGATTCTCCTAATTGCTAAGGTCATTAAAATTGGCTGTAAAAATAAAAAAAATATGATAGTGATAGAGGTATCATTGATAAATTCTGCAAAGAAAAAAGATAAAGAAGTCACTGAGAGGCTACACAGTCCACAAGCTTGAATAGAATTTGCGTAAGTGTTATAATAAGGCATATTTTTTATAAATAAATAGGTAAAAATACTTGAAAAAATTGCTTGAAAACATTGCAAATACAGGACTGTGCTTTCATCAAAGCAGTAGTACAGAATACATATAAGCCCATAAAAAATAATGAGTAAAATGTCGAGCTCAGAATTAGATTTCGCTTTTATATTTCTTTTTGAGCTGGAATGACGAAGCTCTGCTGTGAGCATTTCATAAGAAATTGCAAAAATAAAAAAAAATGCAATATAAATAATGCAAAAAATTGCTCCATAGATCCCAATGCTAATACTCTTAAGATTAGAATTTGTGTCATATTTGGCTTGTTTTGTTTGAGTATTTGTCAAGTACTTAAAGCCTACTACTAGTATTGTCAAAATTGGTATAAAAGTAAAATAAGCTAATGGGAAAATGAATTTTTGAGAGACCAAGACAATGTATTCAGGAGTGAATTTTCAATAAATTTTTAAAATTCCTAAGGATAATATTATAAATATCACATAAGATACATATGCGAAAACTCCATAGAAACAAACATCAAAAATATCAAAAAATTCGCAAAGATTTTCTATGTTAAAATATCCTAAACATTCCCAAAAAAATTTATAACTGCTTCAATTGGTAATACTCATGTTGGAATATCAGCAAAAAGAATTCAATTGGAGCGAAAATATTATGCTAATAACCACATCAATGAAAATCTGTTTCTTTTTGTTCAAATTTGACATATAGCCTGACTTAAAAAGTGTCCCAAAAAAATCGTAAAATTGATATTTTATATTGGCTTCTGGTGATTCATGTTGAGATAAATCTTCATGTGAGTTTTCAGTGAAAAAGATTTCAGTTTTCTCAAGCATATTTATACCTCTTAATCAGTAAATAAAATAATTAGCATTCTTAGAATAGTAAAATGATTTTTATATGAAAAATTATTGGATTAATGCATCAACTAACTAGTTTTATTACTCTTGTGTAAAAAGAGATTTCACATGAAAATGGAAAATTTATTTTGCCATCAGATTATTTTTAATAAATCAAGTTATAATGGCATAATTAGGAAAAATGCTTATGATTTATTTGTTAAATATAGAATTTATGTTTTTGAGTTGATTAAAAGCTTTATTTTAATGACATTTCTTTTTAATTTATAAGTGTGAAATCTCCATAAAATTATTAAGATGTCCTAGTAATATTTGAAAATTTATAGTAAGCTCACCCTAAATGGCTAATCAATTATCATATTATAAATTGATTATGAAATTTTGTAAGTAATCAAAAGATAATTATTTGATAGTAATTAATAGAGAAAAATATTACTCTTATCTCAATATAAACTTAATCTGACATTATTCTGTCATCTTAATTATTTTTATAAAAACAATAAATTTGTATTATAAAAGCAAAAAATAAAACCCACAACATAAAAAAATATAACTACTGCATTGAGAAAGGCAAATCATTTTCGTGCAATTTCAGAAGTGCAAGAATCAATTAAATATAATTTAAGAATATCAATAATCTTTTGTAACTTTGTTTTAAATGGATAGTCAATGCATGGATGAGTCTTTAGCCTGCACTAAAAAAAAGTCTCACCATAAGCAGCTATAAAAATTGTTGATAGAGGAATTGGCTTGAAGAATGACCTTCTGGCTCACCTAATGACTTTTGGTTTACGAAAATGATTTTTGGTGAGCCAGAAAGCCGATTCCCTCATCAGCAATTTTTATTGCTGCTTAGTTAGGCTAGATGATGCATATAGAATATTAAAAACTTTCTCACAAAAAATTACAAAATTCTCTTGTCAGTTATGCTTAGTTAAAATTTATTAGGTATTAATGCCTTATATGTGAATAAATAAAATATGCTATTCAGAACTGATAAAGACTTCAAAATGAGGAGATGCTTCATGCATTAAAGCCTATTTAAAATTAGCTCAAAATGACTGAAGATATCTATTATAATCTGCGCCATATAGAACTGCTTAATTTTTATTTAAAAAAATTCATTAAATTTTAAAAATCATTAACTATAGCCCTTTCCCGGCTATACATCTCAATCATCAGAACTAATGGAAAAGAAATTTCACATGAAAATGGAAAATTAGACTCAGAAATTTTATTTAAATAGGATTAAAATTTTAGTATCATTATTATGCAAGTTGCTAATAGCAAATTTTTATGATTTATCTACTAAATATCAAATTCTAGGACATTTATTTACTACTGCCTGATATGAAATCTCCTTTAAATACTTCAGATTCATATATTATTCCGTATATTGAAAATAAATATCATTAAATAATGCTTCTTATAAGCATTAATTATTTATATTAATTATTTTATAGCCATAATTTAAATATAATAATTGATAGGAATAGGAATTAACTTTTAGCATTTTTATAAATTAGAATGCAATATATCGAGTTAGAGATAATAAACTAAAATAGTAGCAATGTAGCTATTAAGCAGCAATTTATAAGTCTCATACCATGATTGGCACTCTTAGCTAGCCAAGTTCTTTAGCAGATGCTTCAAAATTTAATTAAGCTTATTAAAGCATGGAACTTGATATATTAAATAATTTATTAAAATTACTGAAATCAAATAATAATAAATTAATAAGAAAAAGATTCCTAAACATTGAATTCTGATTTTAAATTCTTTGTCTATCCTTAGAATAATTTTAAAATTGCTTCCTTATTAAGCAGATTTTTAAAGCGACAATATAAAAATTCTAATAAATCTGCTATGTAAATATTTGGAAAATAATAAAAAATAAATGTATGCGAGCTCACAATTCAATTTATTTGAAAATCGAAGCATTCTTGAAGTTAATGTAAATCAAGGTTTTTTTAAAACTTGGGAATTGTTTTTGCTGGAAACTTTCGGTAGAATTTTCCATCCAACTTATAATAAAAACATAAAATTCCAGCATCAAATTGTGACAGAAATTTTTATTAATTTGATAATTGGCTTACAAATGATTTCTATTACGTGATATAGCTCAATGGATATATCAGAGTGAGATTATTATATAATTAGATTAATTATTTTTTTTTAATATCTGTAAGAATAAAAACTCTAATGATTGTTGAAGAAACCATTAATAAATTTTAATGAGAAGAGATATAGGGGTTTCCCTCGATAGCCCTTACAGGGCCGTGGATTTTGTCCGAAATCATTAGCCCTGCAAGAGCTATCTAGGGAAACCCCTATAATTAAAATTTCTTTGGAATTGATTAATAGATTCCATATTTTTCAAAATTCCAGATTATTACTGTACATTTTGAAAAGTTTTAGGATATATAAATTTTTGCAGTCTTTGTGAAGTGTTACAGATTACTGATATTTGTTTATACGGTATGATTTTGGGAATAGGTTATTGTATTTTATGTATTTTACTTTTGTTTTTATTATGCTTTTTCAAAAAGAAAATTCATATAATAATATTGTTTGTCTTAAGCAGACTCTCAGAATTTTTATCTACTATATTTTATATTTAACTCCCCCTTATAAGTTGGAACAAAACATCGGTAAAATTTACAATTTTTGGTGCTTTAAAATTGGAATAAATTGTTTTTAACTAGGAAATATTAATGATGAAAGAATTAATTTTTATAAAACTAGTTTTGACCTAATTTTAATAGACAAAATACAAGTAGAATACAATTTAAACAGTTTTTACACTGAATCGATTAATTTTTTTATTTTCATTCTTCATAAAATCAATTAAATTTCAAGGTATTGTGCAAATTTATATTTTTTTAAAAAAATTAAAAGATGAAAATACTATTTTATAAAATTTATCTTGACCTAATTTTATTGATAAAGTGAGTAGAATGCTATTTAAACATTGTTCAGGCTGAATAGATTAATTAATTCTCTTTATGATTTCTTCATAAAACACTTGTGCTCAATTTAGATTTTTTTTTTAAAAAAAATTTAACTCCACTTTAAATTGGAACAGTTTCAACTTAAAAAGCGGAAGTAAGTACATTAACAAAAAAACTCCTAATTTTAGCTGTTTTCCTATTTAATACATGAACATAACATAACGGCAACCAGTAGGAATGCTTGTATTTTCTATAAGTAGGTATACATTCCCTGCACATTAATGCTAGGATTACTATTTAAATATTCATTATTAAGCTATTCCACAGTTTCAGAGTTTTCAGGGAAATATGATGCCTCTAAAATAAACCTGGGTCCAGGAGGAGTATAGCGCCTTTCTTAAGATGGCGCGCAATGTGCCATCACTGGGCCATGTCGGGAGAGGGTTCTCCACGAGGAATGATTCCACGTGTGGAACCCTCTTTTTTTCCACGAGCCAAAAAGAGGGTTCCACACGTGGAGCCATTCCTCGTGGAGAACCCTCTCCCGACATGGCCCGGTGATGGCGCATTGCGCGCCATCTTAAGAAAGGCGCTATATTTTTAAGCATTATTCTTATGTGTTTTTTATTTTTAATTGCTTGAACTTACAGCTTATTTACAGCAGATATTCGACATTTTTATGTAAATAAAAATTTCCTATCAAAATCTAATACTATATTTGGATTGAATTTTTCTATTTTATAATAAGCATGCGCTATTTACTAGGTCCATAATAAATTATGGAAAATATATTGAGTTATCAGTTTTATTTATGAGAATACCTCATTTGATTTGTATTTTTTGATATTTATTACAGTTGAATGCTGACTTTTCGTATTTTTTGGAAGTTATAGTACTTTGTATTACCAATTTGCCTTATTTTTCTTATCACTTACTGTATTTTTTTCAGTTTTTTATTATTTACCTTATTATAACCCTCTAGAAAACGGAATCAAAGCATTTCTTATGCTGAGCTTATCCACTGCTTCAGGATCTTTTTTATTTGGGAGGCTAATTGACAATTCATTAATAACGATTCTTCTCAATATTTTTCTTCAGCCATTGCTATGCTATTTAGTTATCCGAAAAACCAAACTCAATTATTCATTATAGCCCAGGGCCTGCTTTGGATCACCCTGGGCTGTGCGTTGCTGGAATGGACAAGTGAAAAATATACTGGCACTTTTTAACCCACAGGTTGAGTCGGCAATATATAGCCCAGGGCGATTCAAAGTAGGCTGCGGGCATACTGAAATTCCAATACAAAACTCCTGACAACCAATTTGAATTTGAAAGGCAATTAAGGCACCTCCTCTGCGACCCAGATTTGCCAGATCCATTTGAAATTGTTAATTCTTTTACGAAAAGCTATTTCAATTGCAAATTCAGAAAAAATAAACTATTTGTGGCATGGGAAGTAAATTTTTGCCTTTATATAATAAAAGATGAAAGATTAGCAAGAATTAAGCTCACACAAATTTTGGCCCAAACCGCAAGCTATGAAGGGAATATACAATCATGAAGGACTATGAAATATATCGATGAAATGAGCTCTCAGAATTTTAATGATATTATTTATTTGGAATATTTAACTGATTTGTACAGAGTCAGAAGACAGGATGAAGAATTATGCTATTTATTAATTGACTTATGGGGAGAATTATCAATTAAAACTCCGAGATTTAATAAACTTTATAGTTTGGTGATACAAATTTCAGATGAAATTTCAGAAATCCGTAAAGTTTATGATGTTCTGGTAACTAAGCACAAGCATGTACAGATTTTTGACCAGTATATATCATTTTTAGAAAACATTTTAAGTGAGTCTGAATATGCAAATACTATAAATACACGAAAAATAGGCCTGCAGCATGCTTTTGACTTAAAAAAAGGTGATGAAATTTTGCTGAACCCTTATAGCGAGAAAAATGGGATTATTTTAATTTCTGCTAATGACAGCTCGTTTGGATTAATAGCTTATATAAATGAAAAAGCTGCTCAATTTTTAAGGATTTCTACAAGTGAGGCTATTGGCAATGGATTTTCTCAGTTTATCCCTTATCCTTACTCAATAGGCCATGATTGGTTTATGAAAGAATTTTTCTCAAAATGCTCTAAGACTGAAATTATCAAAAGAAATTGGCTTTTTATGCAGAATTTATTGGGTTATTTATTTGAATGCAAATTCCTTATAAGGCTAACAGCTTTAAATCATTGTGCTTATATTTTAGTCTCAATGAGATCTAGAGAAACCACAAGACAGCTTGCAGTAGTCACTGATGCAGGCTATATCTATAATTATAGTGTATTATTTCCTCATTATATAGGTGCAGGCAACCAAAATATAAGGCAAAAATACTTGACAGATTTTATCCCTAATATACATATATCAGAAATGGCTGTATGCGAGCCTTATGTTTACTATGTAAATGGTCAAGAGCTAGTATTTGCTCATAGGACGATTCAGCTGAGAATTGCATTTATTCATGTTCTTGTAGTAATAAGTGATGAAAACGAAATGCAAATGTGAAAAGAAAGGAGAGACCCAGACCAAATTGAGTATTTTGGGACAAGTGATGCAATTATTGATAATACTGTCATCCAAAAAACTCCGAGTTTTTCTATAAACTCCCCCCCCCCCCTCCGTGAGCGAACAAAAAAAATTTGTGTTCACTCACGGAGGGGGGTTAATTTTTTTTTTTTTAAAAAAATTTATATATAAATTTTATAAAAAATATTTTTTTTTCGAAATTTAAAAAAAATCCTAATTTGCAAAAATTGGGAAGCAAATACTAATTTAATTTGCAAAATTTATGTTTTAAAACGCAATTTGTTTAAAATTAAACAGAATTAGCTCTAGATTTCATTATACTAATTATCACTTATATAGCAAAATTTTTTTCTATTAAAATTTTTTTCTATTAAAAATATTTTTGTTCACTCACGGAGGGTGGGTTTTTGGTCAAAAAATGGCGATTTTTCTAATGGTTTGTTCGCTCACGGAGGGGGGGGGGGGGGAGTAAGTAAAATCACTAAGCTTGGCAAGGTAAAATTCCAAGACCTTCAAGAAATTGACTCAGACTCAAAAAATTCTGATCTGCTTAACCAAGAAAATGACTCTAAAAAGCACCTTTTAGAAGATTCTTTAAAATACCTGAACGAAACTGATGTATTGCTAGAAGAAGAGCGAGCTGATTCGGTCTTACAAAAAGGGTCCCAAAATTCTTCCTCAAGTCACTCTCAAATAGCAATTACTCAAAAACTCGTCAATAGTACTACTAGGTATATAAAAATTTTTGAACAAATTTTATTTATTTCAATTTTAACTACTATAAGCATGAATATTGGGATTTTAATTTACACATATCAAGACGCTAATCATGCAAGCGAATTATCTCTTTATGCTCATTTTGGAGAGCTTTGATATATAGATTTACTTCGGCCTATTGATATCAAACATTTTTTTTTTGCATGCTAACTGAATTATCTTAATTTTTTTCCCCCAAGTTTGTAAATATTTGAATTTATAAAATTATTTTTTTTGATAAGCAAGTGGCCAAAATTAACCTTTTTGCTGGAAATCTCATTATTATAATTACAAATCATATATCAAATATTTTTTACAAAATAATTTTTTGTTTTAGGATTCTTTTTTATAAAGAGAGTTTTTCAATGGCTTTTTATTCTAACTGTAGGATGATTTAGCAGCATGAGTGATAATGTAAGGACCTTATGATTAGAACAAAATTATGGGGTTTTTAATATTTCTAGAGACCTTGGCATACTTAATGATACAATTAATATGCTAATTTACATACAAGGGGAATTATTAAACGATTTGCCTGAATGAGATTATTGTGCAGCCTCAAAAATAGTTTCTGAGTCTAAAATAGGAGTTTGGAACTTACAAGGGTCGCCTCACTTGGAATTTTTTAATTTATATGATACTGTCCAATTGTTCATTTCAGCTGTAAAATATACATAGGGACAAGCAATTATCTCAAAAATTAATAAAAAGGAGCCAATCATAGGCGAAGCGAGATTTATTATGATTAACAGTTTAGGGTACTCTTACGCTGCAATCGGTAACACCTTTAATAGTCTAGTTACTTGTGAAGTTGACAGAGTAGACACAATTGGGGTAAAAATCTCCATATTTTCATATATTGGAATAGCCATTGTAGGCCTATTCAATATTGCTCTTATATATTATGTGCTTTTAATCAACAAAACATATGATAATTTTTGGAATTTTGTAAGAAAATTATCGTCTTTGTCATATGTTGATTTAAGAGCTGCTTGTATTGATAGACTTTCGACCATTCATGGAATAGACTATGATCTTCTAGACGACGCTATTCATTTTCGCTCCCTAGGCCATGAAAATAAAATCCTTAAATCAAAAATTTACAAAAAATATCTGTATAACTTATTGATTTTTTTTATTATTGGATGCTGATATTTTTTATTTACAAAATATTATTTATATGATAACTGTAGAAAATCTATGATAAATAGGCCTTATTTATTACAAAATTTTGCATATAAAAGAGTAGCGCTATCAAGGCTTTCGTTGTTTTCGATAGATACATTCGTTAGACAATATGCAAATTGGTTCCCGATTTCATATGATTTTGGGAATTCTTGGTATGAGAATCATGAAGCATCTTTAGTTTTGGATGAAGAAAATATTAAATCAAGAATAAGTATATTTAAAGAGCTCATGTCAGAAGGCTTAAAAAAGAGAATTTTCAAAGGAGTGGATTCAGATAATCAAATCCTAAGTTTTGGGACCTTAACAGCATCTAATGTATACCTCAAGCCTATGATTTTAACTATTAAATAATTATATAAAATTTCCAAATATTATAAAAAATTCCTATTTAATATGGTGATGTGCTTTTAATGGCATATTTTATTTCGATTCCGTTGACATAGCAGCAGTGACAGGCCAAAAAAGCATTGAGGATGTTGAAGAATTTATTAGAGGCATTTATCAGCTTCAGACAGAAATGGGGGTAAATTTTGACATGGCAAACCACGATTCTAAAAATTTAATTGACTTGCAGCTTAGCTATATTGTAAACACAGCTATTGGATTTTCTATTACTTTATTGATGCTCTTTTTTGCTTATTATTATCCTTTATTAAGGCACGAAAAAATTGCTTTAGAAAAGCTGCAAGTGATGACAGCTTTAATACCTCGCTCAAATAATAATTTAAAAGGTCTCACAATATAGATTTAGAAATTTAATTTAAAAAACCCTATTTTGTATTATGCTTAGCGATTTTAATAATCTATAGAATTTCTTTTTCATATAAATTAAGAGGAGTCTCAAGCCTTTGTAAAAATATATAATTAAATTAAAATCTTCAAATATTAAGTTTTTGTAACAGGGAAATCTTTATAATCTTAAGATAAGCTATATATAATTTGGTGATACAATAAAAATGGGAGGAAAAAGTTCAAGCCAACAGCTCGAAGACACGATCTTTAATATGAGATTAGCTTCAAAGCAGCTTCAAAAAGAATCACAGCGAAGCGAAAAAGAAGAAAAAATCGAAAAAGATAAAGCCAAAAAATATCTCGAAAAAGGTCTAATTGACACTGCCAGAATTTATGCCGAAAATGCTATAAGAAAGAAAAACGAAGCCTTAAATTATCTAAGGCTATCAAGCAAAATGGATGCGGTCTGCTCCAGAATACAATCAGCAGCAAGGACTGAAAATATGACTCATCAGTTTCAAAAGGTGATTCCTCAGATGAATAGAGTTCTTCACAATATGAACTTAGAAAACATCAGCCAGACCATGAATCAGTTCGAAAAATGTTTTGAAGATTTAGATGTGGCTTCTGGGTATATCAATGAATCATTGAATTCTACTACTACAGTTTCGACACCAAAGGAGCAAGTTGATTCTCTTCTAGGGATGATCGCGAGCGAGCATAACATTAATGTTCAGGAACAGCTAGGGGAGACTCCTTTAACGGGCGGCGCGAACTTAACTGAAGATCAGATGAAGTCGAGATTTGAAAGATTAGGGTAATTTATAGAGGAATTATGATAATCTGAGCATAAAATGGTAGCTTTAATAAAAAGAAGCAAGCATATGAAGCGTAAATATATTGAAATAGAGATAGAAGAGATAAAAATATGTGAATTATTGAAAAAAATATGTGAGCTTAAATTTTACTTTCATCAGTACAAGAAAATGCTATTTTAAATCAACAAGAAATATTCATCTTATACAGTTATATGTAATTAAGTTAAAATTAATATTTAAATCGTCATTATTTGTTAAATTATTTTCTAGCACATTTAAGATTTTCAAAAAATTTGATCTGGAGCATATATTGTTAAATAAATGTATATAAAGCTCGCTTTAAAGTCAATAAATATTTGAGATAAAAAATTTTAAGATATTTATTAATTTATTTACTATAGAAGATATATTGTTAAAGATACAAATATTTAGACCATTTATAAAATATCAAAATAATAAAATACAATTTTATGAAATGTTTAGAAGTTATACTAGATTTATATATTAAAATAATCAAGATTTTCTTTAAATATTTGTATTTAATATAGACCTTAAAAATTATGTTGTCAATATTTATATTACTTCTTTTGATTTAAGAATTGATGCAATCAGAGAAGGTGCAAAACAGAAAATCCTAAATTTTGGCTAGGAATAAAAAAACACCACTTGCTCGTAAGAGGCACAATTCCAGAGTGGTGCGGTCTGAGCTGACTGGGCTTCCACTAGACTAACAGAAAAGAGATCTACAGCACAACATCAGCTAAGCACTTCAGGAGAAGCATTATACTGCCTGTAAATGGCAGAGGTAGTTCCATAAGGAGACATCGGACCGTTCACTCATAATCTGGGCACTCAAGAGAGTCCTTTGTACAAATTTGGTCTAGGTGAGCTCCCGACAGACTGACAGCGTCATCATTTTTGGTAACCCTGAAGTAAAAGGGCGTTAGCAACTTTAGTGCCTAGCACCACATGAAGTGTGAAGCTGAAGGTTGACTGACTCGGGCTGAATTAATCTCCATTTAACTCTCTAATCTAATTATCTCTTTTGATTCATCTATATTTGTACTATAAATTAAATCTAAAACTTTTGTATTAAATTCAAGATTATATTTTTGTGGTAATTCCTTAATCTAATTATTTTCAAATGCTTTCTTATAGTTTTCTTGATATCTCTCAATTATGTAATAATTTTCTGTAATATATGAATCTTTTGCAACCTCCCACAATTCTATACTCCCCAGGAAGCACAAGTGTCAAATCAACCCAAAAAGTTCTCAAAATTAGACGTCGCGTCCAGCCTGCACAAAATTTAGATAATGCTGCAACTCATAAAATAGTCAAAGTTGCTCACAAAGCAATCAAGCCAAAACCATCTGAAATTCCTCTGCCTGGGTCAATGGAAGAAGATTTTTTATTAGAAAGTGAAGGAAATCCTATTCAATTTTAGAAATAAATTGTGGCGCTGATGGAAATTTTGCTCCGCACTCCCTATGGAGCAGGTAGGAGTCTATCTAATAAAACTGAAGCAGGGACTCTGTCATTTTTGAAGTTTGCCTTCAGGCTTGGCCATGCCTTGCCGAGGGAGGGAATACATAAATGAGGCTGGAAATCCGAACCTACCGACTCAGTCTTGTCGAAGAGGGAAGCTTTTTCTCCCCAAAGGGTTTTTGTCCTGCCAGATGGGCTAGATTTGCCTACCACATGGCCTTCCCTTGTCAGGACCATCGGAGTACTCTCATCTTAATCGCTTAATTTATAATTTATTCACTTTTTGCGAGTGAAAAATCCAAGTACAGGAAATTTTGAAATGAATCACAGGATATTCCGTGCTGACTATTCTGAAGACCCAAAGCCACCTGCTTCAAAAACTCCAAAAACCATTGAATTTTTTACTAAAATCAAAAAATCTGTAAAGGTTCTAGCTGAAAACGAGAGTCCACCGCCCCTAAAAGTATCAAGCCTTCGTAATTTATTCCGCAAACAAACTTCTCTAGTAAGCCCTGAAGCAAAATACAATGAAAAATTAATGCAAATTAAAGAAGGCATGAAAAAAGAAGCAGAAACTGAAGAAAAACTATTAAAATCTTTAAAAACAGGCCAAAGGATAACTGAAACAAAGCAAACTCACTGCCTAGAAAATTATTATTCAAAAACTAATTATTGGCATAAAATTGCTGAAAATTTATCACAAAAAGTGAATAAACAGCCACAAGATTTAATGCTAAATTCAGCTCCTAATTTTAGGCAGAAAAAAGAAGAATGCGAGCTTCTCGATAAAATTTCTCCATTAAGGGATAAATATGGAAATTTAGCATGATATTTGACACTTAGGCAATGGCCTGAATCAGAAATACCTGGTGAAGTATGAATTCCTATAGGTAGCCAATTAACTGGTCTTTATACACCAATTCGCCATAGATGTAATACAGCTCAGGAAGTTATAAGAACTGTAGGGTCACATGCCAGCTCTAGGGGAAGTTTACGATCTTCTCAGTATTTTCGAAGAAAAATTAAAGAAAATAGACAAAAAAAAGAAGAAATTTTAATTGACAATGAATTTGATGATATGATGGTTCAAGGTGAAGCAAAATTCCCTATTGAAAAATCAGCTGCTGAGAATATAGGAGTCAAATTTGTGACAACTGATATTGGAAACAATATTTTGCCAGAGCAGACAATTGAATTGAATTATGAAGTAAAAGTAAAATATTAATAGGGTAAAATCAAATAAATCTTATTAAAATTAATTCAAATTAATTATTAGTAGGAATAAATCGGTGCAGATAAATATGGGAGTGGTATTGTGGCAGCAGAGCTAAATAAAGCAAAAACGCTGAGAGATGAGAAGATAAATAAATTTTAGACTTGATTAGAGGCTTATAGTATAAGCACCTTTGTAATGCAAACTTTAGAAATGGTTAAATCTTACAGTTTTATGCAGTTCTAAAGGATATTGGATATTAATTTGCATAATTTTTGAATAGCTATAGTCT
Organism: Blepharisma stoltei; assembly: GCA_914767885.1. Lineage (NCBI taxonomy): Eukaryota > Ciliophora > Heterotrichea > Heterotrichida > Blepharismidae > Blepharisma > Blepharisma stoltei. The sequence continues at coordinate 553,638 of CAJZBQ010000038.1, forward strand.
GGATCATATTCCACGCCAGTCAATGAATTTCTAATAAAGAAAATGGTTTCTCAAAATAAAATTTGATCCTAATTTTTTATATAAAACTTATCAATCACATAAAAACTAAACTGACTCATGCCAAGCAGGATAATTTCGTGGGTTATAATTTTTTAAAGTCATGCTCTATGTTAGGGTCTCGATTTATTTCTTTAGCCTAGAATTTAGCTGAAAAGATTAAAATGACTAACTGATCTGACTTATGACTCTTATAGCTGGTGATCTAGAAGGTAGCGAGACTTTGAGGAAAGCAGCGCAGCGTTAGATATATGTATCAGGATAGGGTTCACTAGTGCAGGTGAAGGCTTCAAGAGTTAATTCTTGGCAGGTGCTACTCTTGGAAAGCAGTTGGAACTGGTTCTGCTGGTAGTGCCTTATGTATCATTTTATTCTTGCACTATGCAATCCCGTTTCTCATAGATATAGGCTCTCGCACATCGCTTTCAACGCAAATACCCAAAAAAAGCTATATCTGCATATGTATATTTTTTTAGTTGCATTGGGTCTGCAGTTGCTCAAGATGGAAGAAATCAGTATATGAAAATTACTTCTCAAATAGCTGCACTATTAAGAAAAACTTCAAAAAACCTTTCTAAAAATTGTTTTATGAATCATTTTTAGTTACAATGCTAGGAGTGCTCAATTTAATTACATGATGATTCCTCATATTCAATATATACGGTATCTCTTATAATTCATAAGAGCCTTTATTTTTTATTATATAATCATCATTACTTGCTTATTCTTTGCATTATTGGCTGGAGTATGCAGTCATATCCTTTATAAAGCAAACTTCTCAATTTCCATCTTGAAACCATGAAGCCTATAGGATCTTTTTGTGCTGAATATATATTGCCTCATTCGATAAGAATTTTCTTTTTATAACAGCCTAAGAAAACATTGGGAATTGAAAGGAGCTATTATAGTGCAATAAATAATAAAGGCAGAGTGGCTTAAAACTTTTCAATAATTAAAGTTCTATTGCTTTTTAATCATCATTCAAATCTACTCGACTTCTTATAAAGTCATTAAAGGTTTATTACAGCCTTAAACAAAAAATTAAGTCAAAAAATTTTAATTCAAAGCTTCATTTTCTTAGCTAAAATTCAAAAAATATGCCTACATCATTAATTTTACTAATTCTTTTATTAGAAAAGCCTATATAAACTAAATGGCAAGGCAAACTCAGCAATGGGCTCTTCTTTTGGTTTTCTGTCTTTATTTTGGCAACTCAGAATTTTCTCCATATGCTCGCTATATTCTTACTTAAAATAGTTTATCGAGTGAGAAAATAGCAGGAACAAAAGTCCTTCTTTTTATCCACTTCAGCTAGCTATGCACGTCTGCTAAATGTGGATATTTAGGAGTTCTCAAAGTGCTGCAAGTTGTAGATTTTCGAACTGCGATTTCTGCATTACTTCTAAAATTGGTCTTAGTTGCTACGCTTTCCAAAATAAACTCTACTTGTAGGTTATATAAAATAAAAACGAAGAAAGTTGACTCAACCCTTAAATTTGGACAGGTATTTAAGGATTAAGCTGGAAGGACTAAAAAGCCTATAGGCTCGAGCTCATTCAAATTAAAGAATGAGATAAGGCACTAAGACGGATTAATTAAATTTCTAATGAGCTTTATTGAGGCTCTAACCTTCTCATAATAAATGCTCGCTTTTACCATCTTTATCAAGAGATAAATTCTATTTCCACAAAGCTTTGCTGCTCCCCATTGTCTTGTTAATGAACGCAATAAAGATTCTAATATCGAGAAAGTGATCACCTATGTAATAGGCAAAAATATTTTCAATATAATAATTGTTTCCCAGGCTCTATTAAGGAACGGGCTGGATCCCTAAATCAGGATTTGCTAAAAAGTGGGATATTAAAATAATTTAAAACTTATAAACCTGGTCTCATTCAATCACCATTAATTGTCTTCCTTGCTCTCTTGCAGACAATAACAACGACTAGTAATATAGATAGTTGGTTTGCACGACATGATTATATTAGTGACAACACTAAAATCCGTTCTTTTAGTGGAAATTACTACATGGTAAGTAAGCCAACAACTGATATTAGAAGTAATGTTTTATGCTACGCAATGACCTTGAGCGGCGAAGCATGAGGCTTCGAAACAGACTTTTCAGGCCTAATTACTGGATTGAAAGAATTTGCATTGGGCTATTGACTAAAGCTTTCAAATACTGTCAGTAATAAAGTGCTCCAAATTGGAACCGATTCTGGTCCTCATTATACCATCTCATCAGTGGATAATGGCGTTTTAAATGGAGTTTACTACAAAGACACCTCAGCAACTGACCCTAGCAACAATTTTTCATTTAAAATTCCAATAAGTAATTTTTACATAGATGAGTGGATCGGCATTGCATTTAATTTTCAAGAATCAAATTCAGTAGTTACATTAAATATTCTAATTACTACTAAAGGGAAAATATCTATAACTTCTGATGCAAACTCATTAGCAACTTTTAAACTTCCTGAAGGTTATTTCTTTCTCAGTAATTCAGTTAATGGGATCATTTCTCATGCATTTATAGCAGAAAGTGCTGTTTTTGAAGGTTCAGAATATAGAGAACTTAAGACTGGAGTTCCTGGCTCCCAAAATTGAAGTAAAGAGACTACAATTTGTACTGCTGATTGCGCTGATGATGTCTGTGATTTTTCAAATTCCTGTACTTCCAGTTATACTCTATGTGGGTGCCTGACATCACAATGCGATTCCTGCTCTGAGCCAGCTCGCGATCCAAGTCAATACTGCTTGAAATGCGTATCTAGACATTCATTTAAGAACCATCACTGTATTTTTTACTTTAGGCTGCTCTGACGATCTTGCTAATTGTCTTGATTGCTCACCCTTATCAGGCACTATTTGTACTTTATGTGAAGCAGGCTACTTCCTCTACAATAACGGATTAGGCACTGTATCTTGCATCTGTAATTTTTATTTAGCTTGCGCTGACTCCTGCACTTATTGCTCCCCAAATCCTCAGTGCTTTCTATGTTCTTCATTAATCGTTCAAGCAGGAGATACTTGCAGAGTTGATAGTATTGGCTACCAAATCGGCTTCAGCAAATCAAATATCGAAATTGACTTCGCTAACGCTCTGACTACTGATTTTACATTAAGCTCCATTACTGCCTATTCAGATGCTTCTCCTTCAACGCCTTTAACAACAATTGGATGGACGCTTAATGAATGCAAAGCAGGCGCAACTCAGTGCAGTATTAAGACTGACATTAAAGAAAGCCAGCTCCCAATTAGTCTTGATTTAGAATTCAATCAAGTCTCAGCATAGGATAACTAATCCTCTTTATTAAATCTATGTTTTATGTCTCCATAGTAAACATTTTAAAAGTTATTTCTTAAAATTGCTTTATGTATTATTTTGATCATAAGTATCAAGAAATCCTTACGATTAAAAATTGCTTTATTATTTATTGCTATTATATTAGAAAGTATTTTTATCTTAATTTTAGATAATTTCGAGGATATTATCATTTATAAACTTTCTAAGATAGATTCAATTTTTTTTGGGCTTTGACTCCTCTTTAATTAGAACAAAATTTTTTTTAAGGTGAAAATACTAACTTTTATAAAATTACTTTTAATTTAATAGAAAAAAAACAATATTTAAACAGTTTCAATTGAGTTTATTAATTTTGGAATTAATTTTCATAAAATAAATCAAAATTCAAAAATATCATTTTCAACTTCTATTTTTTTATGTAAAAATTATTTTTATTTAATATATAAAATTTAAACCCCATTTAATTAAGAACAGGATTTTTTGTTCCAATTTAGAGGGGGAGAGTAAGATAAAATTTTGAAAAACTAACCCAAGAGCATAATGCCCCAAAATGACGAAAGAATTATCAGATTTCGGATCTTTTATAATATATGGACACTTAGTTTTTATAAAAGTGGTTCATATTGAGAATCAATTTTCGTGCGCAGGATAAAAATTCGCTTAGTTAGACAAATTTGCAGTCATTATTTTGATGTAAAAATTCCAAAAATTTTATCTCTGTCTCCCCTGATATTTTGTTTTATCAAAATCATTTTTTAAAGTTTACATTATAAGAAGCACTAAATAGGAGATATTGAAGAAACGATGGAGTCTCTGTATCTGACCATGCAAATGTGCAGGAGCTTTACAATTAGCCTCAATTAGAACTCTTCCCACCACAAAGATTCGGTTATGATTCTTTGTTTAGCCCAAACGTATAAGCAGACCACACAAAAATTATCGTTTCCGTTGTCACATTTGCAATAGTGCATGGATTATTATTCTCCTAAATGATAACAAGGTGCTTTTTTGTCTGGAAAATCATGGCCAGTTATACTAATTCGGTCCCATCATCAATTCACAACAATTGTAGGGCTGATTGGCAGGATATCTCATTGCTTAGTGGCTCTTTGAAATGAGCATAGCCATATTGAGCTATAAATATTCACATTTGAATTACCCCCCGGTCCTCCCAACATCTCAAGTGGATTTCAGTGATTATTGAGCTCTTCACGAAGTACATTTGTTTTCCGATTTTAACAGAAAATCTTCAGAATCTGAAAGTAAGGCGCCTTGGATCACAATATCTGTTTGGAAAGTGGTGCCTGCCTACTATCTGGGCTCACTGAAGTAACTTGATGAGTGCTGTTTGAGCTATAAAGAGAATAGGCTAATTCAGCTTGTTCCCATTTACAAATAATTCTAAATCTTCTCCTGAGCCTGTCTATTCACTTGTAATACATTGGATTTAAGTAGTTGATGTGCTTATTACTTTGCAAGGAGAATCTTGAGCTTATTCAACTTGTTAGTAGCTCGGTTATTTAGGTAATTACTCACTTGATGCCTCCCATGATACTGCCTGAAACAGGAGAAAATGAATCTACAGATAGAGAAAGCTAATCGTATCAGTAAAAGATGAATCTATCAGAATAGTTATTTGCTCAGAAATTGTTACTATTGGCTAGTAGCTTCCATAAATGTTCAAGTTATTTTGGAAACAGTTGTAGAAATATCAGTACAGTCAGAGTAGCCTAAAGAGACTGAAAGAACACTTGTATCTGTAGGGAATTTGTCCCTATCATAATAAGTGTGCTCAAAGGCAAAGCTGGCAATTTTGGCAAATGATGGGTATGAGAGGTACTCAAAGCTGCAGTCTCCTCTCTTAAAGCATTGCCCACCAAAACTCTTGTCTAAGGGAGGATTCAGCCGTCCTCAAGAAGCTTGATGGGATTGCAGACCAGTATGCATCATCAGTCAGCTAATGCACTGGGCCTATATTAATTGTAATATTTGGAATATCTGATGATCCTTCTATATTTTCTCTATTAAAATTGGTATCTACAATAGAGATGCTATCAAAGTCCTTTCCATCAAGCATATACTATGGTAGGGCTAAGAGGACTTTAAAACGAAATTCAGGGCCATAAATGACTAAATTGTTTTCAAAATGCTTAACCTGCTGGTTAAATAGAACTGCAAATTGCCAACAGAAGTGCTGATATCAAACACAGAGAAATTGTATTTCTAAAGCTTAGCTTGACTGTCCTTTGATTTTGGTTGGCCCGGATACTTCACGTTTGAAATTGGGTGATATCTGCTGAAAACTTGTATAGGGGTTTCCCCTATATCTCTTATCAGAGACCAAATAATTAAAAGTGAGGTTGTAAGCCAAAGCGTTTTTGTCTTGCCAAGATCATACATATGAATGTGAGCCTGCTAAGCCTAAATAATAAGTTTTTTTTGAGGATATTAGAATAAGTCCACATCCCAGCGTCTGCACTCCAGTTGATTGGGTAACTTACTTGTTCCACCTGAATTTGCACCAAAAATCGTAAGGGTTTTAACCTCATATACTACGTCAGCAGGCAAAATCTGCAAATTTTATATAAGGCATAGCTTCTGGCAAGTAATAGTTCGACATTTTGACGCCAAAATCTAAGTGATTGATCCTTTCCCAAAGTGTGCCTTATTTCTATATAATAATTTTAATCTTTTTCTAGCTCAATATTGCCGCTTGGAACAGCTTTGCTAATTGTTCTCTCAAAGAGGTGTAGATTTGGCATTTAAAGACTTAGGTTTTAGCTCTATAATCATTACTTGTAGATAAGAAAGCTTGCAGTAGTCGTCAGAAAAATTGTAATTTCCGGCGATGATTACCTTAAAGAGCCGTAAATTTTGTCTCTTATGTAGATGCCTTCATCTCTTGGGATCTGCGAAGTCGCTATATTAAAGGTAAAGTTAGGGGTTATGTTGGCTAAATCGTCAAAGTTTAAAGTAACCGTGGGTTGGTGGCTTTATACATTGATGAGCTTGTGCTATGAACTACTAGAGACGTGCTACATTTAATTTTTTTGTACTCAAGATTTGCCACGTCACAATCATTCCCATCAATCTCAACCCTGACCCATAATGATGTCAGCGGGAAGCTCTCTCTTTCTATCGTTAAAACTTGTCATCAGCTGTGCTTCCACTTGCAGAAATCTTATCAATACTTGCCAAAACTCTAAAATTATAATAAAAACATTCGAAAATATCTCACTGATATCCGTTCCAAAGATTCCACCATATCCATAAGGGCCATTAAGCTTAATAACCGAGTTTTTATTTTAATAATTATTGTTTCCTAGTAGTTGCCTCTAAAAGCCTAAGGGCTGATTGCAATAATTTTTTTGTAAAAAATTACAGTCATTTTTATTCTCTTGAAGCTTTTTTATAGCAATCTGTCTCCTAACACTTCAGCTATGTTCATGATATCCAAAAATTCAAAAGTTTGGCTTGAATACAGTAGGTAAATGATCATATTTTGAGTATCAGTTTTTACATTTATCTACCTCCCAACAAAACTTATCTAGTCTCCTGGAACTACTTCGGCCAGATTCATGTAAAATATGACTGGGTGAATTCTATGATTAGGCCTTGGTCCACCAGAATTTCAGTGTTATAATAAAACGCAGTGATTTGAACTTTAGCTCCATTAGGGTGCTTTGACGGAGGGATTATGTACTGCAGGCAACTTGATGCTGCTCTTAATGGTCAAAAACGCCGCTTATGTAGAGAGTTGTAACTCCAGCTAATTAGCCTGCCAGGTATCCTATATTAAGAGAGAAGGATTTGCAGAGATACCTGAAATTTCTATACAGTTTGAATAAACAAAGCCTCAATAATTAGAGTTATTAACAGCATACTTTTAAAAACCATTCTTTTAAGTTCAAATTTTATGATAAAGATATATATAAAAATATATAGTGAACTACACTGACTGGCACGGGGTGCTTTTGGCCCGAAACTGAGCCAAAAGCACCCCGTGCCAGTCAGTGTAGTTAACTATATTTATAATTGATATTATATCCATTTAAGCCAACAAATATGGATTTATTGATCATTTTATTTTCTAAGTGACACTTAAAAATGAATTTTTAGTTGGAGAGATTAAAAGATTGAGATTATTAACTGAAATTAGCAAAGCATTCTGATACTTAAAACTTCTGTAAAAATGGCTAATTGTGGGGAGTTGCTGATATAATGTTATTTAAACAGTTAGCTCATAGAAAAGATTAATTTTTTAAACACCAATTTTTTGGAGCAAGGTTTAAATATTTTATAATTTCATATATATACCAGAGATAAGATATACAATATGTATATATTAATTAGATTTGAGTTAGATACGGGTGTGAATTTCATGTTGGGTCATATAAAAATTGTTCAAAAGGATATGGATTAATTTTCCTAATCTTTGATAATTTTCAATTTAATCACTCTATCAAGGGAGTGAGAAACCTCGTTTGGCCCCGCCAGCCTTGGACACTCTATCAAGGGACTTAAATAATATTTCTCTGATTGTTTGATTTAATTTTAGATTAAACTTATATAGATTAATTTCTTTAAAGTAAACTTTTTGCAGCAGATTTAAATTAATTCTGATTCATTTTTTAATATTATATCCTTATCGTAAAATTTTGATACTTAAATCCCTAAGTATATTATAATATAAAAACGCAAGACAATCATTCTCGATTAAGCAATAAAAAATAATTACTAGAAAATAAATAATATTTTATAAAGCTACTTATAAAATTCAAATCAATAAAATAAATAATTATTTTCTAAAGGCATTACCAAAATGCAAATAAAATTTTTTCTTAACGATTTATAATTGCTTTTATTAATTTTAGCTTTCAAATAGTTTGCATATTAATTTTTCTTTAATTATAGTCCTTTTATCTTAATGTCAATATCAATAGACTATAATAAGCACACCACCATAAGCTAGAGATAATTTATTTATATTTAGCAAATTTGGTCTATATTTACTAGACAAACTCCTAAAAATTATTTTTAAATTTTAATGTGTTTTAATTTCCCAAGCGTTACTTCATTTTGAAATAACTTTCAATATACCAATTTCATCATTTCTTGAAAAGAAAATTTTAAGCAGAATAATCTCTTATTTTTAGCGGCGTTCCCTCAGAATCTCAAATGAATTTAATTATTAATTTGAAAGAATTTTTTTTCTGAGTGGGTCAATTCATTTCTTCCTATTTTTTGTGTCAGCACAAAATAAAGAATTGGTAATTATTAAAGAATAAAATCTATAAATCTCTACAATTTGACAATTATTTTCATTTGCGTCCATAATATTCTGATAAAAATTCTATGCAGTCAGTAGACCCAATAATCGTAACCCAACTACGCGCATTTAACTCATCTTCAGGACGAAAAATTAGCTTGAACTCGAAAATAAAGAACTGTTTTTATAACCCAAAAAACTCTATGATAGCGCCACCAAAGAAGGAGTACTTAAGATGTCGTGTGATTCGTGGACACAAGCGAGCTATAAGACAAATTATTATTATTTTATTTAAAAGAAGACCTTGGTATTATACAAATGTAGACTATTTAAATGGAAAATAAATCAGCTTAATTTTTCACAGATTTTTATCCAGTAGGAAATATCATAAAAAGAGTGCTATACCAATCAGGACCTTAAATGCTTTTGACCCAGAAAATCCCACAGCACTTAGAATCTGAAGAATCCTCTCAGACGTTTACATAAAACATGAAGAAGAGCTCTCAAAATTCAGCCAAACAGAAAGTGGTCCCAAAACAGATGGGAAGTCCAAGCGTCAAGGGAAAGTTGAAAACCTCGCCAAAAGCTTTAATTACGAATTCTGCAGAGATTATTTTACTCCTCTAGGAGTAAGAGAATCATTTTATTATTATGTTGAGCTCTTATTTGTTGACTTAAACCCTAAAAGCCTCTGTGAAAAATTTGACTTCAACTGCTGCAAAAGCCCGCACTCCCATGAGTGCCTTGAAAAATGGCTTTTAATGAAAAAATACATCAGCCAATATATGATTCAGGAGCTAGGTCTTGAACCGTTTATGCCAGCTTCGCCTGAAGGGTTTCACTTGCCAAGCCTATTTAATTCGAGCTTGGATCAGCCACCAGAAATATCCACCTATCATAGAAGGCTGAGGTCAAGTTCAAGCTCTACTCTTGATAGTAATTCTGCTACTAAAACAAGTCTTTCGTCAGGGGATTTGCAGAATAATTGTAAGGGTGGATCGAGAGATAAATAAAACTAATAATTGGTTTATTAACCTGACAAAAGGGTCAGTAATTGCTTATGTGAGGTGACATATTTATCGAGATAAAAATTTTTAAAAATTAAGAAATTAATTATTTATAAAAAATTTGATCACGGGCTTAGATGGGAATTTAAAAAATTAGGAAAGTTGCAAAAAAGGAATGAGTTTTGTGAAATTTTGGTAAAGGAAAAGCTGCATTGAATTTGTGTGATTAAAATGGATTCTAGAAGTATTACGTTTTTTTAGGGTTGAATAAATACCAAATAAATTCAAACCAGGCTAAAAGAATCAGCCTAAAAGAAGTCTATAAAATGAAAGGATTAGCTGATAAAGAATATTAAACTATGATCAGCTTAAAAGGTTTGGTGCAAATAATTATGAAACTGAATTAGCAAATATAAATATTTTGAAATATTAAGCTATCAGTTTCGAATTTAAAAAAGCTTAAAATTAGCAAGATTAGTATAGGGCAAATATGAAAATCACTGCTACAAATTAAAAATAAAACACTCATTTAGGATTCGGATAAAAATTATTACGAATATTATTTTGCTATAGGTCTTGCAACTCGTTTTTTTGCTTTATTTTACAAAATATCAACTGATTTCCACTTTTTCATTTCGTATATTAGAATTCTGACAATTAAAAATGGTTGAGCAAAATATGCTTTTTATGAGCTCCAATCAGAATAAAAAAATCTGATCTCAAATCAAAATTTTATTTTCAGAAAATTAGAGTGGCTTTTCGAATTTAAGAAACAATTATCAATGTCTCAAATTTCTATAAAAGGAATTTTTATTATTTACCTATATTTTATAGGAAATTAAAAGGGAGAAGTTTGATTATAAGAATAGGAGGGTTTATATGTTTTTTAGCTTATTTTTAGATTTAGATTTGAAGATTTAAAGCATTTCGCATTTTAAGTCGAAATGGAATATTCATAATGAAGCTTTTACTAAATTTTACCCTTAGAAGCATAGGTTTACATGGAAAATTGGTTAATTAGTCAAGTGAAATTGAAATTATAAAATTTGCATTTCAGTACTAAAATTAAGCAACAAAAACTGTTTGAAATCAAGTTAAATATCAGAAAGCATATAGATTAATTAAATTTTTAACTTTCCAGCAAGTTCATGAAGATAATTATGAAGTAATCAATAAAGTATTAATAACTTCCTATTCATCTTCTATTTTTTAATCAAAAATCATCTAAAAAGAAGTAGATTTTTTAAAAATTAAGCCTATAAGTTTTCAAGCATTTCCTTCAAGCTTAGCTAATTTTAGAAAAATTAATTTTTTTTTCTAAGGTTTTTGATTTATTTTTTTTAAAATACTTATATATATCCTAAATAAAGCTTGATATTTTATACTTCTCACTCATTCTTCAATATCAATAAATTTTAAATTCTTTTTATTTTCTTCACCACTTTAAAAGTTTCCTATTAATTTTAAAATTCTCCAGATAAGATGATTTATAACTATTTGAAATTTTCTGACAGTAAATTAATCAAAAACAAGCCTTAAATCAGCTTTATAACAAAAAAAGTCTTGAATATAGAGCCGAAATCGTTACCATATTTTGAAAAGTTAATTAATTAAAAAATGGTCTGGATTAATATTGCGTCCTGGTCTGGAGGTCGAAAAAATTATTAAACCTTCAATTTTTATTTTATTTGGTTTTAAATCATATAATTTCCTATAAATGATTGAATTCTTACGATTTCTTAAATATTAAAATAATGAAGTATGTACAATCAATGGACCATATGTTGGTCAGTCAACTCCAATCATACGGGCCGTATTCAGGACGCAAATGCAAGCTAGTGGCAAGAATCAGGAACTGTTTTCTCAATGCAAAGCGGTCTGCCACTACACTGATCAAGAAAGAATATTTAAGGTGTAGAATAATCCGTGGCCACAAGCGAGCCTTACGACAAATAAAAAGCCAAAAAATCCCAACAAGAACAATCAACTCTTTTGACCCGAAAAACCCATCTGCTGTCAAGATTTGGATGAAGCTATCAGAGGTTTTCCAAAGGAACGAAGACGTCCTTTGCCCTATCAGCCAAACAGAAAATGGGCCAAAAACAGATGGGAAGTCCAAGAGGAAAGAAAAGGTAGACTCCATTGCGAAGAGCTTTAATGAAAAATTCTGTAAGGAATATTTCACCCCTTATGGAGTGAGAGAATCATATTATTTCCATTTAAAGCAATTAGGAGCATAATATTATTATATTTTCTTGTATAAATAATTGGTATTATTTTATTTTTATTAATAATTTTTACTAAATTTTTTGATGTTTTGCAATTTTTTTAAACTTTTATGATGTAAAAACATTTAAATCATTATAAATAGGTATATTACTACATTGAGCTTTTATTTGTTGACTTAAATCCTAGAATCCTCTGCGAGAAATTTGAATTTAATTGCTGTAGAGGAGCACACAATTTGCAGTGTCTTGAGAAATGGTTACTGATGAAAAAATACATCAGTCAGTACATGATTGAAGATCTTGGATTGGAGCCATTTTGTCCCAAGTCGCTTCAGCATTACTCATTGCCAAATCTATTTTCAGATGAAAATTTTCAATTGCAAGCAATTAGGTCAAGCCAGAAAAATTTTGAATTTGATAGGGGAGAGTATGAAACACAGTCTTTCGATGAAATTCGTAACTTCATTTGTAAGCAAAACATAGAAGCTAAGTAAATATTTATTATAAAAGTTAATAGAAATATGATAAAACAATTTTGTGTTAGTAAGATAAACTGGCTCGCCAAGGAAGGTTAAAGTTTTAGCTTATACCTTTTGATAACTAGTGATATTTAGATTTTTTAGTTTCAATTGCAATAATTAATAATTATTCAATCTTTAAATTTATGTTAGAAGAATTTGCTGAATTATATTGATTATTGTTTTAAAAAATTATATATAAAATATTACTTATATAAATAAAGTTGTATTGTAAGCAATTTTTACTCATTATCAAAGATAGAGGAGAAGTTAGATTATTAAATTTAGATAATTTTTAAGGCCCAACATAAGAAATGAAGCATTTTCAATAAGACTTCTCGAGAAATTTAGAGATTGAATTAAATTTTATGACCATAAGAAAATGGTTGATTAAATGGTTTTTTTTTGAGATTTTTTGAATTCTTAAAGTATTTCAAAGTATTTTATATTAAGTGATGTTCTTAAAAATATTAAAAATACCTAAAAAATTAATATAAAACATAATGAAATTTTCACAAATAAATATTGCCAAAAAATCTAAAAAATAATTGTCTAAATAAATCCTTTAAGTTCTTGAAATAGTAAAATCTGATATTCTTTAGAATTTGAATTATAGCCAAATTTCATTTTGTAAGTATTTCTATATGTCACCATTTTTAGAATTCCATAATAAACTGCAGCTAATAATGGAGTCTACACTTTGACTTATCATAGCGTAATCAAATATTCAAGGGGATTACTTTTTAGCAATTATCATTTTGAAGACGCAAGCATTTTTCAAATAAATCGAGCGAAGTTCCAAAAATTTTAAAAATTTAATCAAAAATAATTTTAACAATTTAAGAGCAAAATTAAAAAATAATAAAGTTCAGAAGTGTGAATTAAAGATATTCTTAATTAATTAAAATATTTTATCTCATAACTGCATTATATAAAATAGGAGCTAAAGATTAAAAGCAAATTTTGGCAAATCTAGAACAAAATATTGCTTCGAAGTTTAGAAAGCATAAGGAAATTCTTTATTTTTGTCAAATCCCAATCTATTCAATAAAAAAATAAGGGTAAAATTTTAAAAATTTTTATTTTTTGAATTCAGCCAATTGCTGCAGCATATAGAGCAAGGCTTATTATCCAAAATCATAATTTGCATTCAAAAACCTGACTTAGATATTAAATTTTAATTAAAAACCTTATTAATTAGCCCTCAATTCTCCTTAAAGTTACCCAAAAATACTTAAATTATATTAGGTTTGTATTACGTCCTATATGATTTTATTATTTATCAAAAATAATAGTAAATTATAATGGCCTTATCTTTTCTACTGATGAATCACTTCTCAAAGTTTCTTGGACTTTACTACTATTAACAAGATTTTTCACAGTTGTCATTGTTCGATGCAATGAAGCAATCGATAAATCTTTATTCATAGTTCTATCATTTGATTTTTTATCTGGCGAAACGCCTATAACACTTATACTTTTATCTTCATTGGCTTTATCCATCATGAGCCACTGAGGCTCCAAGTAAGGATTATCACAGCCCATAAGATATTGGTCAATTTTATGAGTTTGCTGCTTCCTCTTAACTTTTTCTCTTTCCTTCAAAATTCTATTTAATTTTTTAATTTCTCTGTCTTCATCTTTCTCCCTTGGCATATTCAAAAACTCTGTCATAGTCTTCATACGGTCTTGCCTACGCTCAGGGGATTCATATTTTTCTCTCATGTTTCTATTGTAAATTGGGCTTGAGTCTCTATTTTCATCAGAATATTTCCTAAAGTTTCTCTGGACTGAAGCTGAACGCTTAAGATTAGCCCCAGTTGACCGATTTTTTCTATGAGAAAAATCAGATTGGTCATTAAGAAACGAAATAGGACTTTGATCGACCCCTTGTGGGCTTAAACTTCTTGAAGAATCATTATTAAATCTTCTTCTTACCATATCTCCCAATAGCACTCCTTGTGAAGTATGTCTTTCTAGATTTCTATTTCCTTTTTTTCCTCCTTTTTTCATTGACTTTTTCCCTCGGAATTCTCCACTAAATTCGTCATTTTCAGATTCTATATTCCAAATAAGTATAAATATTTTTTTATCGTAAAAAAGATTTTGAATATTAAATATTTAGAGAAAATTAGGATATATCGGATAAGTCTCCGATTAAATTTTTCAGTCTTCCAGTCAGTCTTCTGCCACTTTCTGAGCCTGAGCTGGACTCGTCACCTTTTCGCTTTTTTCGTCTTCTTGGCTCTGATTGGAAGCGATTCCTTTTCGAGTCTTCAGGAATAAAAAGGTGACGTAAAGGAAATTGGATTAGAGGCGCACTCCCTACCCATCCTGATAAAGATGAAAACAGGGCCTCTGTTCTTTTTGAAGTAAGCCTTTAGGTTTGGAGATACCTCGAGCTTTGTTTCTTGCCCGAAGATTTTCCTGTCCCAGCCAGATGAGCTAGACAGATTTTGCCTACCATATGATCTTCCCTTGTCGGGACCATCAGAGCCCTCTAAGTGGCTCTGCCCTTGGGAGCTGATCCTTAGACAGGCGGTTCAGACATAATTTTAGTCTTCTATTTTCCTAATTTGAACTCGAGGTCTATTTAGGCAGCTATTCTTGGAGCCTACACGAGGCAAAGGCTAGAGGGCTTTCCCGCTCATGGCCACTTTAATCATTTAATTTAATTTTCGAGTCTTCAAAAATCAGCTTATTTCTAGTAGCTGCATATATTGAAGAAAGTTCATCTAATTTAGAATCATCTTTGCTTGTATCTACTTTTGCTGTTTTTCTCTACTCCCCCCCCCCCCCTCCGTGAGCGAACAAAACCATTAGAAAAATCGCCATTTTTTGACCAAAAACCCACCCTCCGTGAGTGAACAAAAATTTTTTTAATAGAAAAAAATTTTAATGGAAAAAAAATTTTGATATATAAGTGATAATTAGTATAATGAAATCTAGAGCTAATTCTGTTTAATTTTATACAAATTGCGTTTTAAAAACATAAATTTTGCAAATTAAATTAATATTTGCTTCCCAATTTTTGCAAATTAGGATTTTTTTTAAATTTCGAAAAAAATATTTTTTATAAAATTATATATATAAATTTTTTTTTAAAAAAAAAAATTAACCCCCCTCCGTGAGCGAACAAAATTTTTTTGTTCGCTCACGGAGGGGGGGGGGGGAGTTAGTTTTTTTCTTTTTCCTTTTAGTTAGAGATATATTTCTCATCATCATTTCTTTTGATAAGGACCCATCAGGGAATTCTGGCTCAGCTTCGTCATAAGAAATAGGCTCAATAGACCAGTCTCCTTTTTCAAATTTAATTTCTTTAGAAGGACTTATATTACGTCCGCCCTTAGGCAGTGGAGGTTTTCCTGTACGAAGTTTGGCATCTTTTTCTGTATCATCTATTGATATATTATTTAACAGGAATTCAATATCATCTGGAGGAAGATTTTTTTGTTTAAGCTTGCCTGTTTCGTCTGTTTCTTTTGATTTTTTCCCTTTTTTGCCTCCTTTTTTACCTTTTTTCTTTTTATCAGGTCTTTTGTTAACCTGAACTAGCTCATAATTTGGGGAAAATTTATTACTGCCTTTAGCTTTTTTGAATTCTTCTTCTATTTCTTTACGATTTTTCTTTCTCATCCTTCTTTTCTTGGTAACAACCGTTTTATCTGATTCAGGGAACAGCTGGTTTTTATTAGGATTTTTATTTGGGTCTTGGCTTTCAAGAGTTTTGCTATATAAATCGGCGTTGTCGACTCCAAAAAATGTAGGGACGACTGGTATCATTTCTCCTTTTGATCCTCTTTTATATATTGGCTCTTCATTTTGGTTAATTAGAGAAATATTCCCATCTTTGTCTATATGCTTTTTAGCTTTCCATAGTTTCCATTTGGCTTTAGGTGGAGCTTTTATGACAGCGCCACCATATGCGTACATTTCTGTATGGTCTTTGGGTTTTCTTCTTAATAAGTTTTTTGGATTAATTTCGTACTTTTTCGCATCAGATTTGGTAATATTTTTCTTGCTAGCTTCTCCTACTAGTATTAAGGGTTTTCCGTCTTTTCCTATAACCATGACTTCTTCTGTATTTCCTTCAGGCTTTCTGACGATTTTTCCTTCTTCATTTCTAATATGGTTTTCATGATTTTTACTATGAAAATTTTTTTTGTTGAATAATTAAGCGAATTTTCTATTATTTTCTTTTAAAAATTTTAATATAAAAAATTTATTAATAATATTTTACGCTTAAATACATTCAATTTTTTATTTATTGTGAGAAAATTGATTATGATTTATTGCAAATTGGTATATAATAATCATCTAATATAAAGTCTTGGGTTTTCAAACCTCTGCCTTGCGATTTTTCTTGGTTTTCCATTACAGTCAATCATCATTTTAGGGTACAATTTTTTAGGTTTTGGCTCTTTATAAACCTTTCCATCTTCTCCTTGTACATCAATAAATTGCTGAGATTTTGGGTTTCTGCCTAAGGTGCCTTCAATAGGTATTCATTCTCCATCAGAAATTTCTTCATATTCTGTAGCAGACTCAAAGCCTATTTCATCGCCTTTTTCATTTATTTTTTTCATAACTCTTTCAAGCTCTCCATCATCCCCTAATTCATATTCACTTACATATTCTGATATATCAGATTCTTCTTCTGGATCATCAGGGTCTAATAATTCACCGTCAGGCCCAGTTTTAAAAATTTTGATATTTTTGGATTTTTTAGGGGAATCTATCTTAATCTTAATTAATTTATTTTTATGTGTAGAACCATAGTTTTTCATATTAAAAATCTTCATTTATAGGCTTAAAAAATTAATGATAATAGGAATCTACAAGTCTTTTTTGTATAGGAATTAAGGCTCCTAAATCATTTAATTCATAGTCAGTTTCATACTCATCTTCTTCTGGGATTGGAATTAAATGACCATTATTATCGACTGAAAACTTGGCAGGGTTTATTAAGACAAGGTCTCCATTTTCGTTTTCTTCAAAGAAAACTTCATTATTAGACGGTAGAACTTCTCCATTTGATCCCACTGTAAAACGCCGAGAATCCTTTTTTCAGCTTCTTCCAGTCAAAAGAGCATCTGTATCAGAATCATAGCCACTTAAATCTCTGTCGACTTTTACAAGCTTAGTTACTTTATTTCCTTCGCTATCAATTTCTTCAATTTCTGTATAATCACTATCTACTGATTCATAATATTCAGATTCGTTATCTATCTTTTTTATTATAAATTTACTATATTAGATATTAAATTAGTTATAGAGATGTCCTCTGCAGGTCTGCAGGGTACTAGCACCTGCACCAGTCAGGATACGGCCTTCTAGTATGTTGCTCCTCACGGATGAGGCATTCTCTACTTGAGGGTCAGAGACACTGAGTCATCATGTCGTTTACTAGCAGGGTCCGCCTCCAGAAATTCGAAAACGAATTTTTAGTCAGGCTATCCACTAAAATGGAACCCAGAGCCAGGACGCAACGCCTGGTATCACGCTGAAAATTTGCCTGCCTCTAGCCTTGCTGAGCTTTCCCTTTCCAACTCCCAGCGAACCATTTCCCAACAAGGAAACTTTGACCTGGATGTGAGCATGAGTTCAGCTAAACCTGACATTTTCCTCCACCAAACCAAGTAAAGCCTGGTCGGATATGTGTTTTCCCATGAAAAGCAACCCCGTGGGCCAATTTATGCTCTCCCTCCCACAATGTCCCTAGCTTTCCCAATTAACCTGCCGGCTACAGGTGCTAAGAATTCAGGTTGGCTCGCCATACCATTTTAATACATATATAAATTAACTATTATCCTAATAAATTGCTTATAAAAAATTGTTTTTTTTAAATCCATTATTTCTATAAAATTCACACTAAAACGTATACTACAATTGTTTTATGAAGCTGAGAATTCTCCAACATCTCAATTTCGCCTTCATCACTTCCAAACCCTTCTTCAAAAAACCAGACTTTTTCATTCGTTGCATTAAAATTATTAGCTTCTTTAGTATTATAAGCTTCTGAAGCATTCTGGGTCATCATCCCTTGTATTTTATCAGCATCATCAAAATTCAATCTTTTGACTGGCCTAAATAAATCACTTTTATTCATATTATTGTCTTGATGAGCATATTTCGGCTCATGCTGGGCTGATTCTATATGGTTTTCTTTGCTTCCTAACAAGCTAAATGATACATCATGTAAAGACATTGTAGGCGGTGAAGGGCATTTAAATTTTTTATTGCGTGGACTTGTAGCTCTTGGGGAATGGTCTAATAAGGTATCTTCTGAGTAGCCATCTAATAGAGGGTCACGGGCTTTGGTTGGGGATCTTTTATATTGACGTAAATTCCCTGGAGAAATATCATGATTTCTAATAATAAATTTTCTATGTAAAAATGCAGAGCAGCGGAAACAAATTAGTAGAAAAATAATGACACTTCTGAGAGGGATGTCTATGGCTATACCAAATAGTCAATGTAGGAAGCAAACCCGAAGATTGTCTTGAGACATGTGAGAAGACATATAAATGCTTCAAAACAAGCCTGCAACACAGCATAGAGCTAAAGCAGTTACAAGGATTTCTAAGGCTGCACTGTTATTTTTAGACTCATCAGGTAGGGTAAAAGCTTGATCACGAGGACTTAGTTCGGGGGTTTCAATTTTCCCTATTTCATCCTCACGATTGGTGAATTCATATTCAGTGTGCTGCTCATTTTCATATACTGAGACGCCTTTAATTAATTTAATTTTTAATTTTTTGCAAAAAATAACGAATTTATGACAAAAAGGATATAATGTTTTATTTTCTTGCATTTCTTCTAGGTTTTTATTGGAGTCAGACTTGGCATGAGCTATTTTGGTTTCATCAATTGTTCCATACATGCCATTAAGCTTTCCTTTATTTTTCTCATTAAAACTTGAAAGAAAGCTGTTAGTAAGGATCGCTGTTATACAAATAGCTATAGCTGTAGATGCGATGCTGCAATAAAATGCTATTAAGAGGTCAGTTGCTGTATAATCAGGAATAAATAATTTTTTTGTATTTTTTTTTATTTAAATTAATATATACTAAATTCATTTAGGGTATGATTTTAATATTAATTCTAATATATTAAAAAAAAAATTAAGCCTTTATTAGCGCATTTATTCGCCAAGGAGTATTTTTTATAAAAATTTTGAAAACAAATAATCAATTTCATAAATCACGATTTGGTTAAGGATCCATAAAATTGATAGAAACACAATAACGAAAAAAAATTGGCTTGCTCTCGGTACTTCTAATTGAACATCTTTATATGAGAAAAGCGCTCACAGAGGTATATAGCGTTTGGCTGCCTGAGTGTAAGTGAAGGTCTTGAAATTCATGGTTGTTTCAGTTTTAATTGTAAAAACTTGATGCTTAAATAAGTCTTTTAGTACTTTTACAATCTTGAAAGAATAATGCAATGATATAATCATCACGATGATCATTACAATAGTAATTATGATGACTGCTCCAATTCATCCTGCCATGGAAAATTAATTTATTATTGCATCGATTCTCTTATAAATGAAAAATTAAGGAAAATCGTAAAGGGTTTTTGTTAAAATAAAAGCATTGAGTCAGTATAAGAAATTCTAGGCTAGATATTTTATTATGCTACTGATTTAATAATTTTATTTTAAAAAAATATGATAAGAGCTAATGCAAAGTGTTATGTTTATTATTTTGAGATTTATAAATAAATATACATTAATTTTGATATAATTTTACCATTTAATTTATAAAAACATGAAAGCAACAGAGTTTAGACTCAAAAAGCTGTGGGAGTATAAATTAATAAAGTCCGGTTTTCTAATATGGACATTTTTCTCTATTGAAAATTTAATTATGAATTTTTAGTGAAAGCTTATGATTTTATAAAATTAGAGTTAAGAGAATCAGTGTGTGCTTTGCAAGATTATAGGGGTTTTCCCTATATGGCCCGATAAGGGCCGTGGGTTCTCCATAGAATCCCTCTGTTGGTCTAACCAACTCAGTGCGTTGGTTTGACCAATTCACTGGTTGGTTCAACCAGCAGAGGGATTCCATGGAGAACCCACAGCCTTTATTGGGCCATATAGGGAAAACCCCTATAAATAAATTTTAATATTCGTAAGGTAATAATTCAAATTCAGTTAAAAAACAATAGCGTTAATTTTTGACATGAAGCAGACCTCTATAAAATACTTTAACTTAAAGAATTTAAAATATTTTAAATTTTATCTTAATTGGTACACACACAAATGAGAAAATTTAGATCTGAAGACGTTTGGGCTCAAAATTAACCTTATATGATCATTTATTTAATCAGATCTCCACAACTTTTATAAGTTTATCACCAATAAGCATTATATAATTTTACTTCAGCTAATTGAAATAATTATAAATGAGTTTGTATCATACAGTTAAAAACTATAATTAACTCAAAAATTAGCGCATTCTAATTATTTATCTTAATTATCTTAATTAATCATCTATTAGTCTATAAGGTAACTGCTTCAAGGGTAGAAAATTTATATATATGATAAAAGAACTAAAAATATCATTCTATTTGCAAAAAAAATTTATTTAGATTCCAAAGTAGCCTTTCTACTTATCTCATATAATTTCTTTATAGTTTATGCTTCCTGATCTTGAATATAATAATAAGATGGACTGGCTGAAAAATAGGAAAAAATCCATGGGCGTTATTTTACTCCACCCCATCCTTGATCGAACGACTCGCCATCGTTCGATCAAGGATGGGGGGTTAAAATAAATTTTTTTGGGAAAAAAAAATTATATATAAAATAACAAAAATATATATATATATTTTTTTTATTTACTTTTAAATAAGAAGGTTAAGAGTATTTAATAATTATTTTTACATCAAAAAATTGAATTAATTTCATAAAATACCAATTTTTAGTATTTTGATTTATTAGTTACCCTTTTAAACTGTATAAATTTTAATTTGTTCCTTATTGAATTAAATTTTGTTTTCTCAAAATTTTAAAGAATCTCTCTTTTATTAGATTATTGAGTTTTTAAGCCTGGTTTGATGGCTAAATCACTTCAAATGGTTGATTCCGAAGCTTTCTGTCGTCTCAAAGCTCTGAAAACAACTTCATTAGGTACATCTTCCCAAGCTTTTGATAACTAATATATTTTATATATATAAAAATTTGCATGATATGAAAATCGTTCGATCAAGGATGGGTTAATTTCCCCAATTTTTAGGAATTTTTACAGTCAATCGTTCGATCAAGGATGGGGGGGAGCTAGGTCTTTTATTCGCGACTTCTTTCTTTTGGGTAGTAATTGTTTATAGTGAAGAAGCAGGTTTTGATGATTCCACTAACAGTAATGATCATTTACTTTTTAAAGATTCCAAAGAAGATATAGATAATAGATGAAAAATTTCTCACCATATGATTAATGACACAAATTCAACTTCAGATAATCAGACAAATCAATTATTTGTAATAGAATCTCAAGTATTGGCATCTGATATTTATATTTTTGATAAAAATATTAAATGCTACCCTCAAAATCTTGGCTATACAAAGTCTCAAAGCGATTCCAGGTTTAAGTACCAAAATCGAGCCTTAAAGTGTTCTTCTGGAGATGAGCTATTTTCAATGGAAAACAACACTTTATACATAAACTGTTTAAGTTTTGGCCCTGCCCAGTATTCTTTAGGCAATTCTCCTGAAAATGAAATTATTGGAAACGTAAAATATTTGCCTGAATGAAAATCCTATTCATCCCCAGTAGATATTGGGGATCGAGAATTCGGTTTTATTAAGTGTGGCAGAGACAAAAAGCAAGCATGACTTCACAATAAATTTTCCCAAAAAATTTTTAATAAAACTCAAGAAAAGAGAAAAAATATCATGAGTTCGCTAAATTTGCCAGAAACCCCAAAACCATTGACAGTTCTACTTATAGTAGTGGATTCTCTATCAAGGCAGCATTTTTATAGGACTATGAAAAACACAGTAGAGTTTATGAACACTATAAATAGCGATTTTTCTGAAAATTACATTATTTATGATTTTTTTAATGGAAATTCACATGGCGAAAATACACAGCCAAATTTAGCTCCCTTGCTTTATGGGCGTAGCCTTGCTGACCTCCAAATAAAAACTAAAGGGCTTTCCTTGAAAAAAAGTGATGATGCACCAAAATATCAAAAAATCCAAGAAAGTATTATTTGAAAGCATTTTGAAAATCATGGATTTGTGACTATGTTTGAGTGGGAAACAAGATGAGATTATTTTCCTGATCTAGCAGGAAGAAAAGTTCTATGTGACCATGTAGCTACAAGCTTTTGAAGAGGTGCAGTAGATGTCGCAGGGTTTACAGATTTTAGTGAAAAACAAAGATGCATAGGAAATCATCATTCCCATGAATATTTATTTAATTACACAAAAGAATTTATAGAAAATTATGCTGGACTTAATAAGTTTGGGTATATGCATTTAATATCTGCGCATGAAGTGACTGGGTCAGTGGTCCAAGCTATGGATAATGATTTATCTCGATTTTTTGAAGAAATTATGAATTTTCATATAGACAAAAACGAGGATTTAGCAATTTTTCTTGTTTCTGATCATGGTAATCATATGGGGCCTTGAGATAGATATGAAGAAGGGACAGTTGAAAATTTGTCTCCATTTACATTTTTTATTACAAATAAGCAGTTCCTATCAAAAGTCAATAAAAATTCCCATGAAATTATTTTACATAACACACAAAGATTGGTAGGAAAATATGATATTTATCTTACATTACAGCAATTAGCGTTATTACCATATGGAAATCCATCGGATCAATATAAAAATTGAAAAAATGAAATTAAAATTAATTCTGTTGTTTCTTTATTATATGAAAAAATTCCGGATAATCGAACTTGTGAAGACATAGGCGTACCATTGTACTGGTGCAATTGTTTGGCATATAAAAAGATTGAAATAGCTGATGAAAAAGGACTAGCCCATCATATAGCAAATGAAGCGGTTTCTACAATTAATAAAAAAAATTCTAAAGATAAAGCCCAAGAATTTTGCTTACTCCCCCTTGTGAACGAAAAAACTATTGGAAAATCCCATTTTTTGAATAAAAGCCCATCCTAGCTAGCGAACAAAAAATTTTATATATATAACTGATAATTAATATAATGAAATCTTGATAATTCTTTTTAAATTTAAGCGCGTTTTATAATATGAATTTTTCAAATTAAATTAATATTTGCTTTCAAGTATTGTGGATAGGGAGTTTTTGGATTTTCGAAAAAGCAATTTTACTATAACTTGGAAAAAAATTTTAAAAAATAATTAACCTTCATCTGTGAGCAAGTAAAATTTTTGTTCGCTCACGGAGGGAGTTATTCCATTGTTTAGTGCATAATTTTGTTCGAAAAATTACCAATTATTATTTAAAATTTAATTAAATTAATAAATGAAGGAGTTAGAAGTAAAATTTGATTATGTTATAAAAATTGAAGAAGAGACCAAGCAAAGTCAAAATTATTCAGGAAACATGTATAAGGTTACGTTTGCTATCAAAGAAAGATCAGGAGTGATTTTCGAAGCTTTTGCATTTGTTGGAAATACTATAAAATTCATTAAAATAGAAGTTGAAAATCAATATTATATCAGCCTAAAAAGATTAATTCTCTTAGATAAAATGTAATAATCCTATTAAGCCTAGAAAATAGGTTATTATTTTTGCATTTTAAGGGTTTATTGGCTATAAAGGGCAAATATACATTAAAATGGCATGGTGAATTAACCCATCCTCTTAACTCATACAGCTGACACCCGAAAGAGTGCCGGGGATCTTAAGAAAGGGAGTTTGTCATTCGATATGGTATTCGGCTAGGTTTTTCTTAGTTTGGTGAAGCACAATGTCGACTGACTGCAAGCTGTACTCCAATACCAAGTTTCTCAGAGAGAGATGGGTCCGGAAGTTGGAAAGGGGTTCCCAGCTGTGTCATGGCGTTCGGCTTGACCAGTCGGGACTATTCCAGTGTTAAACAGGAGTAACGCGTAACGCCCTAGGCTACGGGTTTCCATCTTAGTCAAGAGTCAGGAAATTCAACCTTTTTGAATTTTCAATGGTGGGCAACCCAGTTGGCGTAGGGCACGGTGACCCAAACTTTGCGACTGCCAGGAAGCATATGCAAGTCCATTCTTGTAGAAGACTTTGAAGGTCTTAAAATGATTGCCGGCGAGCAGGGTGAGTGGAGCGTTAAGGGAGGGAATAAGGATCTTCAGATACCTTTAGGAGCTTTTCTATAATCTAAGTAATTGACTGTAAAGGGCATACCCTATTTCAAAATGAAAAAATTTTGAGGTCCAAGTCCAAAAAATCGTCAGAGTTGATACTTTAGATGATTATTGCGGCGAGTTAGCAGAACAAATGTCGGCCAAAGCTTCTTTTTGTGTATGCAAATACCCAGATTCTTATGAATTACAAAGCTCGATCCCTCAAAAACGAAAACTTACAATTGAAAAACTAAAAAAAAATTTATCAATTTCTATTGGAGGGATTTTTGAAAATTGCATAGAAACTTGTTCCAAATTAAATAAAAAATGCGAAAAATGGGGTTTGCCGCTTCTGAATAGGCTGGAGATACTTAATGAGCCTTGAAGAAGTAGTCGTTCAAGTATTCAAGTTCATAAAGACAATCAGAATATTGATTTCAAAACTCTTAGGGTCAGTGGAAATATTAATGGTGAAGTCACTGGTCTGATGAAGGAATCAGATTCTTACAAATTCATGCAAAGCGATTGGAGTAATCTCACTTGTGAAGCAAGAAGTGAGAATATAATGCCAATCTGTCCATGCACGCTTTATTCTTTTATTTAAATGCACATAATTATAGTATTTAAAACTAGATTTGAGAAATTTAGTATAGGGATCGTTTTAATTTTAAATTCAATCAAAAAGAGATTTAATCTTATTACAATACTCCCCCTCAACTAGGGAACAAAAAACATTTGTTAATTTTTTTACCAAAATTTTATTTAATTGATAAATTTATGTTTTAAATTGCAGACTGTTTAAATCAACGAAATTAGCTTAGATCCTGTTATAATAATCATCAAATATCAAAATATTTTTGTATATAAAATTTTTGTTCGCTTATGGAGAGTAGTTTTTACCAAAAAATAGGGATTTTCCAATCATTTTGTTCACTAACCGAGAGGAGCTAATGAGACATTCTTAATATAAAATTATAACTCTTTATCGAGATCTATTTAAATGCTCTAATTTGCTACTTCAATTTGCAATAATTTAATCAATATTATTTTAAGGGATTTCAAATTGTGTGGGAGAAGTTAAAAGTTTTTATAATATTGTCTAGTAAAATATTGAATTTATGCTCAGGAAAAGGATTTTATTAATGATAAAGTACACTTGTAGATGCGAATCTATGATGCTATTATATTTTGGTAAAATATGAGTAAAGGAAATTTCATTTTATTCACAAAATTCATATTTCAGTTGCAAACTTATGAAACGTTGAAGTTTTATTTCAGGTTTATAGAAATATGCTTTGAATTATTTTTAGCTTCCCTTAGAGGTCTAAAAAGCTCGAAATCTGATATAATTAATCAGCCCTAGCTAGCATAGGAAGATTTGTCGGGGTGAGTTTAACGGAGATGTTCTGTGTTGATAAAGATTTGAAAAAATAAGGATGCAAAAGTATAAATAATGGCCGAAATTATAATCTGAAAATATGGAGTCAAAATTTTATGAAGCATTTATAAAATCAGTAAAAAATTAAAGTTTAAAATCATGAAATAGCTATTTAAGGGATTTCTTAGAATCAAGTTAATTCATTTATGTATAGCTAAAGACATAGATTAAGTGTCAATGCACTCTTTTTTAGATATTCATTGTATTGAATTTACAACGGACTTTAAATTAAAAGAATTTGCATTTATACTTAAAAATTTAAGGTTTTGCGATAGCTTGATCATCATCTCAAATACAAAGTACAACAGAGTATCAAATAGAATTGAAAATAACAAAATTTCAGATTTAATAGAATAGTTAAATTGCATTAAAAGCTGATAATTGCAGCTGTCTAATCAAAAATATGGTATATTTTTATATTATAAAATTAAAGCTAATTTTAGTTTCATTTTGCGTTCTCTAAATATTTTCAAGTGTTAGATGATTATTTAATCTCCCTTTAATATGGAATCAAAAAATCTCGCAATTTAAAGCGGCTTAATTTACTTTGTAAAAAATAATAAGAAATTTTTCATAGACAGTTTAAAATTTATCAATTCAAAGATGTTCTCCTTTAAATCGGGTATCATATTAAATTTTCGATTTGGCCCTATAAATTTGCGAATCGAGGCATTTATAATAATTTTTTTTTTTCATTAAAAGAGGGAATTTTACAATATTTTATTCCAACTTAAAGAGGGGAGTAATGAATAAGTCAATTTTTAAAAAGAATATGCATGCTCAAATAAAATAACAGAAGATTAGAGATAAAAATATTTATTTGGAGTCATTAATAATGGTCATTAAATATTAAGTTATTGCTATAATAAATGCCTTGGCTTCCAAGCAGAAAGAAATCCTTGATTTTTCTTTTGGGTTTCTTAATGATAATATCCTTTTTCTGGGCCTTAGTCATATATACAGAAGAAAGTAGCCTACTTCTCCTTTGCTAATTACAATATATAAGGCAATATCTTTTTTTTGGTAAATCGATTCCATTTTTTATTACATTATAATAAGTTTTAAGAAAATACTTATCTAATTATTAATCTATTTAACAAGCCGCTTTGAAAATTAGACAATAATATTATTTTAATTTAAATTTAATTAGTAAATTAACATTTTAAAAATAAAAAAATAGTAGCTCACATAGGAAGGGGTATCTAGAAGACCAAAAAAATGATGATGCTAAAGTAATAATCGGAAATTCAAACAGTCGAGTTAAACCTTCTAATGTCAATTCAAAATCTCATCCTAGTGCTAAAAATCAAGACACCGACTCATTTAATACAAATGCAATAAAGCCACTAATATCGTCACCCGAAGTAAATATTTTTGATGAAGGCATAAAATGCTTTCCTCATCTCTCAGGGTACCAAAAATTCCAAAGTGACTATCGCTATAAGTATCACAATCGCCAATTAGCCTGCAATTATGACCCTTTAAAAGTTTTTGACATAAAAAATAACACCCTGATAATGAACTGTAGCAATGCAGGCCCTGCTCAATATTCTTTAGGGAATAATCCAAATTTTGAGATTCTTGGGAATGTAAAATATAATCCTGATTGGAGACCTTATTTTACAGACCCAATTGACCTTGATAAGCATGAATATGGGTTTGTAAAGTGTGGAAATACGAAAAAACAGGGATGACTACATAATAAATACTCATGAGAAGTATCTGATAGAGTGAAGGAAAGAACAGAAAATATTACTAAAGAATTAAATTTAACAGAAACACAAAAGCCTTTAACAGTGCTTGTCTTAATGGTAGATGCAGTATCAAGGCAGCATTTTTTTAGAAGTATGGGAAGCACGGTAGAGTTTATAAGAGAAAATATCATAAATGGAACGTATTCGGATACTTATAATGTTTATGATTTTTATAATGGAAATTCTCATGGAGAAAACACTTTACCAAATTTAGTTCCTTTGCTATTTGGGCATTCTTATTTTGACCATTTATTACAAACTCGCTATCTTTCATTAAAAAGTGCTGACAGTACAAATAAATTTTTAAAAATCCAAGAAAAAATTATCTGAAAAGATTTTGAAAAAAATGGATTTGTTACCATGTTCGGATGAGAAACTAGATGGGACTACTTCGCTGAAATCGGTGGAAGAAAAATCCTATGCGACCACGTAGCTGCTAGCTTTTGGCGTGGGGCTTTAGAAGTTTCAGGATTTACAGATTTTAGTGAAAAACAAAGATGCATAGGAAATCACCATTCTCATGAATTTTTATTTAATTACACAAAAGAATTTTTGGAAAATTATGAAGGACATAACAAATTTGGATATGCTCATTTTTCGTCTGGGCATGAAATCACTGGATCTGTGCTTGAAGCTATGGATGCTGATTTAGCTGAATTTTTAGAAAAAACTATGAGGATTCATAACGAAAAAAATGAAGACTTAGCGATTTTACTTTTATCAGACCATGGACTTCATATGGGACCATGGGATAGATATGAAGAAGGATTAATCGAAAATTTGTCTCCATTTACGATTTTTATTGCTAATAAACAGCTTCTATCAAAAATCAATGAAAATTCGCATGAAATTCTTTTACATAACACACAAAGGCTAGTAGGAAAATACGATGTGTATCTTACATTAAAGCATTTATCAACAGTGCCATACGGAAATGCAATGCTAAATTATAAGGATTGGAAAAATGAAATTAATTTGACATCTGTGGT
Source organism: Blepharisma stoltei (assembly GCA_914767885.1). Lineage (NCBI taxonomy): Eukaryota > Ciliophora > Heterotrichea > Heterotrichida > Blepharismidae > Blepharisma > Blepharisma stoltei. The sequence goes on from CAJZBQ010000038.1 coordinate 582,479, forward strand.
TTCTTTATTCCATGAAGAAATATTACCATTTTATGCTAAATAAGGCTATTTTTTTGATAAAAAATAAATAATTATTATCAGAAGTTGCATTATAAGTGGGTATACCAGATAACCGTACATGTGAAGATATAGGAATTCCACTATACTGATGCAATTGTTTAAAGTACGAAAAAATTAATATAAATGACGAAAGCTCACTAGCTCACCATATAGCTATTGAAGCAGTTGGGGCTATTAATAGGAAAAATATTAAAGATAAATCACAAGAAGTATGCATGGAAATTAAGCTTGAAAAAGTTATAAAAATTGAAGAAGAGCTTAAGGAAAGCCAAAAATACTCAGGAAATATGTATAAAGTATCATTTTCAATCAGAGAAAGATCCGGGGTGGTCTTTACTGCCTTCGCATATGTAGCTAAAACCTTTAAATACAGCAAAGAAGAAAAAGAAAATGAAATTTACCCGATTTCCCAGTTCGAAAGTTTCAGAGTCCAAATCCAAAAAATTGTCCGGGCTGATAATAAAGATGATTTTTGCTGTGAAGTGGCTGAAGTAATAGGGGCTAAATGCTCCTTTTGCATTTGCACACATCCAAAAGACTATCAAATCGCCAAAGTTATGCCTGCCAAAAAAAAGTCAACTTTAGAAAAATTAAAAAAATCTTTGTTTATTGCTGTAGGGAATGTCGATAAATCCTGTAATGAGACTTGTGCATATTTTAATAAAAAATGCGAAAAATGGGGATTATCGTTAGTAAATAGGCTGGAAATTCTTAAAGAGCCTTGGAGGGTCCAGTCAAGCTCAAATATATATAAAGATAAAGGCTTTATGGATTTCAAGAATTCAAAGGTAGATAAAACAAAAGAAGGAAAATTTCCTGGGCTTTTATTTGAAGATAATAAGTATACTTTTATCCAAGCAGACTGAGATAAGCTGAGCTGTGATGCAAAAAATGACAAATATATGCCAATATGTCCTTGCACTTATTATCATTATAATTAAAATATTAATTTTATTAAAATCACCATTAAGAAAATTCAAAAATTTGTGGGGTCGATTGAATTTCTAAATTTTCATCTTCAAAGCCAAAAAAGTCTTTAAAAATGTTTATTACATATTGGTATACTTCAGGCGTCATAAATTGTTGTGCATGCTCCATAGCGTCTAAACATTTGGTTTGGTCTAGTAAAATACACATTTTGTTGTCTTTTGACCTTGTATTTTCTGCTATTTCTTCGCCACATATTAAAGCTCTTTTTACAAATTTTAATAAATTCATAACAATTTTAGGTTCAACTGATTTAATTCCTTCACTAATATAAAGAAAATAATCATTATTACAAATTGCTAGAATCTGCTCAGTATTTGCGACTTGTGAAATATTCCGAAACGAATAGCTAGCTTCAAGCCGAGTTAAAATATCAGGGTCGATTAATCCAGAGGCCACTTTTTCAAAAATTTTATGATTAATTATCTGAAAAATGCATTTTTTGTCACATAATAAATTGCTTATTATTTTTTGGACTAATCTTCGGGCATTTTGGTTTGTATTTGCTATTATCTTTATTAATAAATCCAATACCCCAAGTTTCAATAATTCTTCATTTTTATCCAAAAAAGAAATGCTTGCAATAAGTTTTAAAATCTCAAATTTTATGTCTGGGTTATCTATTTCAAATTTTTCTATACAATTTTTTATAATTTTTTCGTCAAGTGCTGTATTTAAATATTTAGGATTCTGATTGTCAATTAAAAATCTTAATGCTGAAAATATATCATATATAATTTCTATATCATTTGAATTTCCTAACAAATTAATCATTTCTCATAAAATATTCAAAGCTTCTATTGGAATTTCTGAGTGGGTTCTGCATAGGTTGCTAATACAAAAAGCAATTGTTTTTGCTATATTTGTGTTTTTATTGATATTTATTGTTTGTAATAGCCTATGTAATAAACTGTGGAATGAATAATTTATGCTGATTTCATGTCTGTATTTTTCGTTGTCTCCACATATATTTGCTAAGGCGCATATAGAGTTTTCTGTTGTTAGAGGCTTATTTTCATTAATAGCACCAATAAGAGCGTCAATGACGGGTGTAGGTCCAATGATCATGTACTTTTAGTACTCTACATTTAATCGAAGAAAATTTGGTCGAAAAATTTTAGTACATGGCCTAAATTTAACGGTTTTTCTTGTCAAATGTCATATTCAAACGAATTGAACATAGGAAATGCCGCACTGTCAAAAATAAACGGTTATTTGACATGGAGCCTCAATGACTCCAAAATTCACGAGTTTCTCTGTAAGTGGATTTTTATAAATAAATATACACAAAATTCATGCAGCTTTACTTGTAATTTCATCAGGAAGGTCATTGTTTAATATATCACAAAGCATGTTTGCATAATCATCTCTATACAGCTCTATTAAATCCAGCTTATTTTGTATTAAAATTTTTGCAAATTCTTTTAAGCAATCTTTAATTTTATCAATTTCTTTGTTTTCATATAAAAAGTTGTATACCTTTTTCTATAAATTTTCCTATTATAATTTTTTTTTCTTACCAAATTAAGTATTGCACTGATAATCCTCATTAATTTAATTCAAAAAAGAATAAATCAGTAAAAGCTTATTTTCAGCTGTTTGGCTTGAAAAATCTTTTATTAAAGAAAATTCCTCACTTACCTTTTCTATCATATTTAGGCGCAATCTTTCAAATCTTTCAGTTCGCTTAGTCTTTCTTAATTTAACTGTATATTCTTCTGTTTTTCTTTGTAGATCTTTTGTATTAACTAACATGAAATTTTCTTTTCTAGACTCGAAGTAATTGTTTGTATTTATGACACTCATTTTTATTAATTTATTAAATGCTTTCATAATTTTCTAATTAGAGAAATTAAAAATCCTATATTATAAAATTTGGCTCATGTCAAATGACTGTAGAATTTTGACAGTACGACGAAAATTTGTTCGAATCATTTTGATAGTGAGACATTTGACCCCAAAAAACCATTAAATTTCGGCCAAATGGGTACACTTTTTAAAAAATTTTCGACTAAAAGTATTTCGTTGAAATGCACACTATCAAAAAGGCACTATCATTGGACCTGCACCGTAAAAATTTAGCTTGTGGAAACATAAATTATTTTTAAATTAGAAATGAATTTTTATTAATATCCAAGCAATTCAACAATTTTACTTCATTTTAAAAATCCTAATATTATCAGTTGCATAAATTGCTTATTTGTGAGCCTATTTATTAAAATAATATCTTATAATCAATTTATGCAACTGAGCATAATATTTTCTACCTCATTCCATTAAACCCATATTAATTCTTCTCAATTCCCACCATTTTATACCAAATTCGAACTGTAATCCTGGCCTTATTCTCTATTAATTTTTTGATATAATTACTTAATATGGATTCTTGCTCCTCTGATGAAGAAAATTCTAAAATCGAATCTTGGGTCTCTATACGATTCTTGAAAGAAGCAGCCAATATTCAGTCAGTCTATCGTCAGCGTAGCCGAAGCTCTTCAATAGATTCAACTTCTCCAATCCCATCTGAAGAGCCTAGTATCACCGTTGAATGAAAGCCGAACGGATTTGTTAATCAAAGTATCTGCTTCAACGCAGTAAATCGAAATAAAACTATAGACACCCCAAAGCCAACTGAAGCTTCACCTGATTTTGAAGAATTACAATGCTTACTTCAGCATAAAGATGCAAAAATACAAAAAATTCGACAAAAATCCCAATGTTTATTACACTTTTTCACTATATTTGACAAATTTTAAACCTAAATAAATTTATTTTAAATTTACCTTAAAAAATATAGAAAAATCAAATAAAGATTTAATTGAAGCAAAACTACACTATAAACAAGCCAACCAAGAAATCGCCACTTTAAAGAAGATGAATGAACTTATCAAAGAGCAAAACTCCAAACAATTAGAAGATTTGCAAGTCAGGCATGAAAGAAAACTCCAAAAAGTCAAGCAAGATGTAGATAACTATTTAAGTGAATTATATGAAAAAGCTGCTGTGTATGTAACTGAAAAATTAAAAATTTCTCACAAAAGAGAAATAATGGGGTTAAAAGAACAATATGAGGAAAAAATTAACAGGATGAGGATGGAGTATGAAGCAGAAATAGACCAAAAGGACTATGAGTGTAGACAGCTTCTGGAACAGCTAGAAGAGCAGACTGAAGAGTTTACTGAAGAAAATTCTGAAAAATACATAAATTTAATTAAAAATCATGTGCAAAATGAAAGGGAGAAAAAAAAGAAGGGAAAGGATGGAAAAGTAGATGCAATGATGAGACAAGTGGAAGAACAGAAATTAATTATTGAGTCTCAGCAAAGGATTATTGATGATTTGAGCAGAGAATTGCAGGACTCCTTTAGGAGAAGATCAAGAATTAGTGGGATGTCGAATAAGACTTGTCATGTAAAATCACAAAAGAGTTTTCAAGGGTTGCTTGATCAGCTTAGCTGCTTTTTGGATACTGCAGACCCAAATACTTCGAGAGAGCTTGAAGATACTCTAATTCTCCTTATTTAAATATATAAATTTTTTTATGAATGGGTATAAATAAATCATTTGAAATCTTTATATGGTTTTTTAGATATATCTCATTAGGATCGATAGAAACAGTCCTACAGAGTGTTCTTATGCTAGTTTGCATAATAAGTAGAATAAAGGCTGGTCATTAGGAAAATTTTTATTTAAATTAGAATATTTATTATATAATTTTAATTTTTAGTAATTTTGTATTTATATATAAAAGGATTATAGAGAAAAAACCTATAGATGAATAATTGCTAAATGAGGATTAAGAGGTTTTCAAAGCCGTCATGGAAGTTCAGAAAAATTAAGTTTTTAATTAGTGTAAATACTCTGTGATTATTCATACTAATTATTTCATTTAATCTCTAAGGCTAGCGCTTTAATATTAAACTAATTCCTATCATTACTACCTTAAAAATATAGATTAACCAATTATTTTATTTTTAAAACATCGATGCATAAGTCTGATATTTTTGGACTGAATCCAGCGAATACCTTTGGACTAACTCTTCTATTTGCCTTCTTCTCACATGGATTTGTTTTTCATAATTCGCATGCTTTATCCCCCTAATTTGCTGATTGGCATGGATCGCAGTTTGCCGAGCAGTCCTGAAAATACCGTCAATCGGTATTTTCCGGAATTTTTTTTTTCCTATTAAAAGAACGTAAAATTTTCAAAAAATCTTCGTTTTTCCGTGAAAATACCATATTGGAACAAAAATGTTTAAAAAAAAGTTCCTGAAAAAACCATATCATAAAATTTTACTGATTGAACCTCCTGAAAATACCATAAAGGTGAAAAAAATTCGATATCATGACAACATAGTTTTAAACAGAAAAACAGACAAATAAATCTGGATTTAAAGAGCAAATAGTCTCTTGTTTGCTGAAGCGCAATAATAATTTCAAAACAAATAAAGGGATTATATGAATTCTAATCATTATTGTTTAAATTCAATAAATTTTTTTTTCCCTCAAAATCGCATGAAAATACCGTCATAAAATTTTAAATTGTGACATGTGCGATTTTAATTGTATGTTCAAAATAAGTATTAATAAGAGCCATATACTATTTGAGCTAAGAAAACTATTACGGCAAGCAAAAAAATTCAAAAGATATAACAATAGAGTATATTTATATATATATAAAATTATTTCAAAATTGTAGGAAAAAAACCAAAAATGTCTTTTTTTTTTGAAAAAATCGCATGAAAATACCAATAGTAAATTTTTAAAACGGTCCAAAATTCGCCTGAAAAACCGCTAATGGAAATTTTTTTTTCAAAAAGTCCATGAAAATACCAAATAGGAATTTATAATAAAATTCAATTAAATTTAGGTTCGACAAATTTATCGAAATCATCTAAAGTCAAATTAAAGAAACTAAATTAAGTATAGTTGAAAACAATAGTTTAAAGTCGATTATATGAATAATATTACAGTAGCGTGTATCAATTTTTTCGACATAAATTAAGTAGAAAATTTTTAATTTTAGCTGTCTAGTGGAATAGAATTACGAAACAGTGAGAAGTAGTTTAAACTGCAAGAATCCCGAACAAAATTGGCCAAGCCGTTCTATTTATTATCTAATACCAGGATTTCCACATAATACGGGCAATACATAGGTTAAGGGCTGGTTTTAACTCATATGCTGCTATACGCACATGAGGAAAACCTCGAGCAGCCTTCTGTGTGAAAATTTGGACGTTGCCGAATATGAGTGTCATGCTATTGAAGACTGTCTGATATATGAACTGGAAAGACAACAGCTAAGAGCAGAGCTAGCAAGGATAGATAGAAGCATGCTGAATTTCAGAATAACGGACAATCTTGTACAGCTATGATTTTCAGAAGTTTTCTTTCTCTGCTTGACAGCTTTCATCCTCTAATAGTGAAGAAGAAAAAAACAATAAATACATGAAGTGAAGGAAAAAACTCAAATCTTTTAGATGAAACAGTTAAAATTCTATTTTGAGAAGCTCAAGGAGCAGGTTATAGATAATAGCAGTGAAGTCGATTAGTTTTTTACCATTAAGATAAAAATAGACAAGTCTGTTAAAGCAATTTCTAATATTGAACTATCTAAACTTAATAATAAAATCTTTAAATTCATTAAAAAGATTAGAAGTTATTAAAATTAAGGATTTCGATTAAAAGATAATAGACCTATCCTTTAAGAGCCATTAAAAATATAGGGTATGATCTTTAAGCTCTTTTTTATTTTTTGGTGGAATCAGTTTCTATAAGCTCTGAGCCTCTTTATTCTGCTTTATAAATTTTCTATATTATATGTTATGAACCTTTCTGTGCCAAAGCTTTGATATGATAAAAGTTGAATGGAGATATTCAATTGTAGGGAGTTTATTATAGGTTGCTTATTCATCACTAAATATTTCAGTTGGATTTTTTTGAACTTATAATAAATCAATGCAAATTTATCCATCTTTTATCACTTCCAATATAATATAATTTGAAATCTTAAGTTCCTCTGTTATATAGACTAAATAGCAATTTTGGATCATCATTTATTGTCATTTATTGTCGTCAAATGATTTTCGTCTACTTAACTGTTAGATAAACTTCTCCAGCTTCATTATCTAAGCCAAGTTAGGTATCTGTAGCATATTCTTCAGTTATTTTTTCTTTAATTAAAGCTTTTTGAAAGCTTTATTACACACTCTCAAAAATTCTGCGTCTTATACTATGTTAATAAGAGGCTGCTCTCTAACGAAACAACGGAATATCAGTTGTACGATTTTCTTTATTTTAAGCCTGAAATAGTAAAATATAGACCTTTTTCGTACTGAAAAGCTTATATTGCAATTTGTGCAACGAAGAAAAGGATTTTCACCACACAAAAATACATAAATAATTCCATTGCATAATCACATATATTTGGCTTAAGGATTCCAAACTTCTCTGGCATCAAGCTATTGCATTTTCTTTTGATCTCAAAATTTCTATAAAAATTCCATAAAGGATGCATAAAACGCTCAGCCATTTATTATTATTATATAGATTCTATAAGCCCCCATAAAAAGCATTAAATTAGTTAATATAAAAAGCATTAAGTAAATTATTTAAATGAGTTTTGATATCTAGGCATTTTGATATAACCGACTTCTCTATTTTTATCTTAATAGTAAAAACTAATCGATTCCACTACTATTGTCTATGGCCTTGAGGGTGGAAGCTGTTAAGTCAAAAAATAAATTGATTTAACATTATCGAATTTGCAATTCAGAATTAAATGCATTTATCATGCTTTTCTTAGGTTTGTATTAATTGACCTATGGGTAATTTACAAAAGCTACTTTCAAAGCAATGTTTTTTTGATTTGACCAAGTGCAGTTTAAACTACTTCTCACTGTTTCGTAATTCTATTCCACTAGACAGCTAAAATTAAAAATTTTCTACTTAATTTATGTCGAAAAAATTGATACACGCTACTGTAATATTATTCATATAATCGACTTTAAACTATTGTTTTCAACTATACTTAATTTAGTTTCTTTAATTTGACTTTAGATGATTTCGATAAATTTGTCGAACCTAAATTTAATTGAATTTTATTATAAATTCCTATTTGGTATTTTCATGGACTTTTTGAAAAAAAATTTTTCCATTAGCGGGTTTTTTCAGGCGAATTTTGGACCGTTTAAAAATTTACTATTGGTATTTTCATGCGATTTTTTCAAAAAAAAAAAGACATTTTTGGTTTTTTCCTACAATTTTTGAAATAATTTTATATATATATAAATATACTCTATTGTTATATCTTTTGAATTTGTTTGCTTGCCATAATAGTTTCCTTAGCTCGAATAGTATATGGCTCTTATTAATACTTATTTTGAACATACAATTAAAATCGCACATGTCACAATTTAAAATTTTATGACGGTATTTTCATGCGATTTTGAGGGAAAAAAAAAAATTATTGATTTTTAAACAATAATGATTAGAATTCATATAATCCCTTTATTTGTTTTGAAATTATTATTGCGCTTCAGCAAACAAGAGACTATTTACTCTTTAAATCCAGATTTATTTGTCTGTTTTTCTGTTTAAAACTATGTTGTCATGATATCGAATTTTTTTCACCTTTATGGTATTTTCAGGAACTTTTTTTTAAACATTTTTGTTCCAATATGGTATTTTCATGGAAAAAAACGAAGATTTTTTTGAAATTTTTACGTTCTTTTAATAGAAAAAAAAAGTTCCGGAAAATACCGATTGACGGTATTTTCAGGACTGCCCCAGTTTGCCTTACCAGTGGTCCTAGCAATTTCCATGGTATGACCATTCCATCTTGTAGCGGCCCAGTGTCCACTTCTATTTTTTTCAAAATTTGTATCCTAAACATCATAGGGGTCAATGGGTAAATAATAATAACAATAAAATTAAAATGAGTCAGCATAGTTTCACGTCTATAATCTCTCCAATGGTCACTTCATATTATATGGACTATATCATTTCCTACGTGTCTTTTTTTAAGCACTTGCTGCTCATCAGATTCAATAGTAGGCATTAAAGGAACAACGTGAAAAATTACATCATATTGAAAATCTGCATAAGAAATTGGTTTTTTATTTTTTTCAAAAAACAATGAAGATGGTTAAATTTTTTTTTTAAAAAAAAATTTAATGAAATTGTTATATTTCCTGCTGAGCCACTTGGATCAAGACCTCCAAGATTTCCTATATGTTGCCTAACATCAACAACATTTCCTAAGCTTTGTACAAACTTTTGAAAAGCTAATGACCCAAAGGAATTCGCTAAAACTTCTTTTTCATCTTGCTGACCTGGGCCTACATAAATAATTCCAATTTTTATAGGCTCTCTTGGCTGGCAGTTATCGAGCAACACAACTCCTCGATCCAATTTTTCACCAGATTCTAATGGTACAAGTTTCTGTAGTAACCCAAAATTTGACACAAAATATCTAATCATGCTGAAATTTGGAGCTGGGGGAACTGATCTGCTTTCTATTACTTCACATTCTGCTTCTAGCTCTTCTACACTGTCCATTAATCTTACTCCTCCCTGTCAGCGGAAAAAAATTTGTTCGCTCATGGAGGTGGTTAATTTTTTTTAAACGATTTAAATATAAATTTTTTCAGAATTTTAATAAATCCCAATCCGCAAAAATTGGAAAGCGAAATTGAATTTAATTTGTAAAATTTATGTTTAAAATGCAAGCTATTTAAAATCAATAGAATTAGCTAGATATCTCATTATATGCATTTGCTCGGAGGTTTTTTTCCTAAAAATAGGGATTTTTCCAATGGTTTGTTCAATCAACGGGGGAGTTAGCATCTCTTGGCCAGCTTCAATAGCTTTATCTTTTACATAGCATTCTGAGTAGGTATTTGCTATATAGTCTATTAATAAAGGCAGTAATGGCTCATCATCTAATTTTGTTGGAGGGTCTTGGGAGTTTAATTCAATACTTGTTGATTGGATTACGTTTAAAATTGTTAAAAATTCTTCAGTTTTGGTGGAATTTTCAAAAATTCGGTAGTCTTCAGATTCCCAGCAAAATTTCCCGAATTGGTTTCTAATATCCCATAAAACTATCAATAGATTATTTTTATGGTAAATTTATGCAAAAATATTTAATAATAATTATAAAATCGGCTTATATAGATAAGATATAATAAATTTTGCTTTATTAGTGGACAAAATTATTGAAAAAATCACCGAAGTTCCTAACGCAAAATGCAAAATCTGAGAATTTTCATCCAAAAATTCATCATCTTTTACCAAAGATTGGAAAACAGCTGAAGATTGCTGCTTTAATGGAAAATTCAAATAATAAATCGACAAAAATGAGCTTAAAGCGTTGATTTCTGCTTCAAGAGTCTGGTTTCCTTCTACACTTATCAATAAAATTGATAAAGAGCTGAATAAGTTTGTTAAAATTTCTTCATTAAATATGATAGGACTTGTCAATAAACAGTGTTGTATTGCATTTAAAGCAGTTTTTAAGACTTTTTCCCTGGTTGTGGATACTGTTGTTAAAACTTCTTCTATTAAAAACACAAGGATTTTTTCACATAAATTCGGAAGTATACTTACTAGTGGCTGTAAACAGTGAAATGCAGCAAGTGCTGTATTGTCTTCTAAGCTTAAACATTTATTGAGGATTAAATCTGTAATTAAGGGTAATGAGTCATGAATTTCTGAGGTGATTTCTTCTAATGCGAATACTGTTAGCCCATAAAGCACTGATGAAGATAATTCAGGTTTTTCAAGACAAATTTCTAAATCAGTGAATAATTTTTTTAAAAAAAAAAAATATTTGCATAAAATAAAATCTTATGATAATATAGGTCTTGCACAAATTATGGATTCTACATAAATAATAAAGGAAGTAAGGGTGTTTTTTATTATAGGCTTTAAATCAGCATACGTCATTGGATCATCAGCTGGGTCAAATAGAGGCGTATTTTTATAGTAATTTGGAAAGCACATAATATAAAAAATCAATTTCAATGCTTGTGGGTAGTTATTTTCACAGATCTCTAAGTAGCTTTTAATTAAAAAATGCATGCCTGGAAAATCCAAAAGTTTTGGGGCTGATTCTAAAATGCTTATGTGTAAATGTGGCTTTTGAGTGCTTAAAAATAAAATTAAGCTGAGTTGCTGTATATAGCAATCCATTGGAAGTTCTTCGCATTTTGTATTGATAAATAGTGAGGTAAGGGTGTTAAATGCAATTATTTGTGTTTCTTTGCTTTTACTCATACGAATTAGCCTTGAAAGAATATATTATATCTAAAATTAAGCTTTATTTTTGGATAAATTATGATTATTTTGGCTGGAAATAATCAGAAAAAGAATAAAAGAAAAATCCTAATAATTTACTAGGACTTGCTGATGATAAAGGATATGAAATAATCAATTTGACTATATCATTTACAGAATTCGCCCAATAATTCTGGACTTTTTCTATAAAATTTAAAGGCTCTCCTAATATATTTAACATTTGTAGCCAGTTATCAAGCAAAAGACAAGACTGAAAATTAATTTCTTTTAGTTTTCCTGTTAAATCTAGCATGATTTTATGCCAATGCTCTACAATGGGCTCTGATATTTTTGATCATCTTCTGATATACATATATGAATTGAATTTAATATAAAATCGCTATTTAATAGTTAAATTATGCTATATTTTTAATAAAATATAATATTTCTTGTTTTTTAATAATGATTTTTTTTTAAAAAATTAATTATTTATATCATAATTTTTGAATAATTAACCCAATCTATAGTCGTTTTTGAAAAAATTGTTGTAACAGTTGACAATAAAAATTCTGCAGTTGGCTCTATAATATCATGAAATGGTTTGGTCAATGAATGAGTTTCAGCTAATTTCTCGGCCAAATTCAGCGAAATATCATGGATTACTTTTCAAAAATCCTCCTTAATTCTTAATTTTTCTAACAGCTTTATCATGATTTTGCATAAATCAATCCTTTTTGGGCTAAAATCTGAAGAAAAATCAAATAAATTGATACAATGAGGCAAATAATTCGCTAAATGTTTCTGTGCAAGTGGGTTGTCAATTGAGGGTTTTTGACGTCCATCAATCCATTCTTCAAACAATTTCAGGCATTTATTCGCAGTTTTATAGCAAACATCAATATAATTTTCTGACATTTTAAAGGAGAGGCCTAGAGTATTTATAACAAACTCATAGTCAGTTACATTGATGAGCAAGCAGTCTAAGATTTCTTGGTCTTTGATGTATTTTATAAACCAATTAGAAATTATATACTGCAAAGTCGGCGGAGTGCCATTTCGGAAGCCCCAGTCATTACTCATATTTTCGCCCCCTGTGCAGTGTCCTGGGTAAATTAAGAATAATAAAGTCTTTTTTAATAAATTGAACCATCGTTTAAAATGCTCTTGCTTAGATTCAAGGCTAGGAGGAATATCTGTTTCTACAGAATACTCAAAAACCTTGCTAATTAATAACAATGTATTTTTAATCCCTATAGTCAACGATTGTCCAGTCATTTGTTCTAATTCTTTTAGTTCCTTCATCGTTGTAGCTGGTGTTGATTTCCTTACTGCTTCCTGTGCTAAAGTCAGTCATGGGAAATGCAGAGGGTTTGGCCCAGTTGTCAATATCGACCTGTCTGGGAAAATTATTTCTATACTATCTTCAGACCGAAACTGAGACAAATCTAATGACGCCAAAAACAAATGCTGTAAGTAAGGCAAATTTATATTGAAATTTAGCAGATTTAGCAACAAAGTAAACCCAATGTCCCTTAATTCTCATCTATTGTCCTCATAAAGACACACACAAGCGATTTCCTGGGCTTCTACCACACGATTCATTTGTCCATATCGCGTGATCTCAATCAACATCTTAAAGACTGCTAAAATGTCATCCCAGGACACATTTTTCCCTTTGGTTTTGGAGCCTTCTAGGTTACGCAGAAGGCTCAAGCAAATATTTGAGGCATCTTCTCCATATTCCTTGAAAAATTCATGCAATTTTTCATTGTAACCTGGATATGAAGCAGATTTTTCTAAACTTTTTGTGATCTGTAGTAGTATTGAAAATCGCTTTTTTAGCGGCTTGCTGGAGTCTTGCAAATAGTTAAATCTCGCTTTTTCTTCCTCGTTGGGTTTTCCTGTAAACCAGCTTGTGAAGCCTTTCATATTTAGAAAATTCGCCAAAGAGAAATTTTAGAGCTAATTTGAAAGGAGGAGGTGGGGAAGTTGGGAAAAAATAATAAATAGTAGGTAATTAAAGAATAAAATAGGTATTAATTGGAAAACATTGATTTTATATAGGATTTTTATGAATCATTTATTAGACTTTTAGGGTTTTTCTTGTTATTCATTATATTACATTTTATTACAGCGTTGATTTAATTTTTTTACATATTCATAAACTCTGAAAATGTTATTTTCCCTGCTTTTTTATTGTTTTTCTCTCTTAGTTTATCATCTTTTTTACCGAGCTCATCTGCCAAAGATGAATTTGAATCAATTTCTTCGCACTCAGGATACTCTACTGTAGGGAGACGATTATAATTCATCGATTTTTTAATATGGCTTTCATAAACTTTTATAGCGTTTTTAAGCTTTTCAATACAATCTTGATAAATATCTAATGCTTTATAGTAGTCTTTAATTTTCGACCTCAAATGAATCTTTTTAGGGTCATAACTCACTAATTTTGACTCTTTATACTCTTGCTCAAGTATTGATAGTGTGCCTATAATTACTTTCAGCTTATTTTTCGCATCTTTTAGCTCTTCTCTATATTTTACAATCATTTTTTTAATTTTTTTCTCTGAAAATTTTACTTGTTTATTTTCATTTCCTAAACTTGAATTTTTATCATATTTAATATTTTGTTCATTTTTTAAATTTTTTTGTAAAAGCTCTTTTTCTTCTTCTTTTCTTTGAAGCAAAGAAGTCATAGTCAATTTTAATTTTTGCAGCTCAGAAGTAGATGTATCACATCTCAGCTCTTTCCCTATCCCAGGTAAATAAATATAGCTTTCGCTATTTTTTATTTCATCTTTTGTATCAAATTTTACAGTTTCATTTAAACTTTTTTGTTTGCTGAGAGTTTTCGAAAAACTGAAATTTCTTGGGTCTTTTCCTTTAGATTTTCTTAATTTATCAACCTCATCATGAATTACTATATCTTGGTAGCTTAAATTAGCGACACTTTTGGCTCTTTTGTCTAAAGCATCATTATAAAGCTTTGTGGTAATTTTCTCAATTCGATTATTTTGCTGTAATCATAATTCTTTCTTTTTTGAAATTTTCTTTTTCTTTTTATTGGTAGTTGTGCTGATTTCTGGTAGAATTGTGATTTCTTTCTCAATCTTTAGCTTTATAGGGCTTTCTGTTTTGTAGCTTCAGTTTGACGGGAATCTGACGCGTCCAGGTAGAAAAAAAGTAGGAGATGCATCAGTTTCATGGATTGTTGTGTAGGTTCTATTAGGGCCTTGTGGGTTGATGTTTACAAGATCCATTATATTAAGTTTTTGAAGACAAAATTGATTTTTTTAAAAAATTATGAAAATAATTAATTTTTATCATAATTAAAGAAAACAATAAATCCAAATTTTCTTATTGTTAATTTCTTAAAAATAATAAATAATAAAAATTATTTGATCAGTAAATAAGATATGCATATTTAATGTCCATTTTTCACATAGAGACTGATTCTGATAAAATGGATATGTCAGTAAAAATCTCCACCAATAGCCGGAAGCTGTACTTTATTGCAAAGCACCAATTTTCAACAGGTGTAAAACTATCAGAAACCCACTCATATCTCAAAAAAGGCTTCGCCGATTCACAGAGCTGATACACTAAATATGGTGCTATGGCAAGCACTCAGCTTTATCGCGAATTTCTACAATTTATGAGTATGAATGAAGCAACCTCTGTGCTAGAAACAGGATCGGGCCCTGGCAATGGGATTTCTATAATTCAGAACTTAATCAACCCATCCTGCAAGTTTACAGCAACCGACATAAGTCCAGGATTTCTTAAAGAATTAAAAAAAATAAAAGCTGGAAATTTTTTAGCTCAAGAAGCAAATATAGAAGAACTTCCTTTTCCCCAAGAATCCTTTGATCGATATATTTCCAATATGGCGATTCATAACGTCTCTGACCCTGAAAAAGCATTTAATGAAGCTTACAGAGTATTAAAAATTGGAGGGGTTTTAGGGGTTTCAACATTTGGTGGGAACGATAAAACAAATACTTATATGGCTCTTATGAAAAAATTTAGGAAGTTTATAAATCAGCCATATCATGAGTCAATTTTGAGCAATTTAAGTATTATGGGGTATCCTGAAAATTTTAAAAAATTTGCCTTGAAAATCGGGTTTAGAAGGGTCATTGGATACTCAGCAATGGCTGTATATCCTTTTAGGACACCTGAAGAAGCTGCTGATTTATTTTTAAGTTTTGGTCCTTTAGAGCAATTTATGAAAAATAATCCTGATAAAGCGGAAGAGCTAGAAAACCTAGTGATAAGGGAGTTATATGAGTGTTTGGTTACCAATGGAACTCCAATTGGATATGAGTCAACTATTTTAATTGCTCGTAAATAGTTTAACTATAATATATTAGACTTATAGTCAAAATTCAATAAAAATATTGTATAAATCTCTTTTAAAATTAAATTATTAAAAATTATTTCAAATTATTCTTTTTTAAAAATTCCCAAAATTTACAAAAATTTTACCAAAAATTAGTGATTAATAAAATTTAATATAAAATTCAGTTTCAGGTCTAATTAAATTAGCTTATTATTAATTAAAATTGATTTAAAGCTAAGCCAATTATTCTTTTTTGAAAAAATTGGTAAAAAAATTCCTCTTATTTGTATTTATATGATTTTTCAAAAAATTCTTTTATGCATAATTACCATATGATATCAGATCCATTATAATAATCAGCCACTGGTAGAAAAAATGCAAAAAGCTCCAACTCAAGTTAAAGTTGTCCTCCTGGGCGATTCTGGTGTAGGCAAATCCAGTCTTGTCTTGCGTTTTGTCGCAGACAACTTCAAAAATGACGCAGACGCCACTATTGGCGCATCATATATGGGGAAAATCCTTCAGTTCAATGATAAGATGATAATCCAATTAAATTAGTCTTTTGCTTATAAATATATACATAAAAATTATCAAATTCATTATAATTTAATATAAAATTCAATATCTGGGATACAGCTGGACAAGAGAGGTATCACAGTTTAGCTAAAATGTACTACAGAGATGCCAATGCTGCTATCATGGTATATGACATAACTAAAAGAGACAGTTTTGAAGGGCTCAAAAGATGGCACAAAGAGCTTCAAGACTTCGGCCCAAAAGACATAGTCGTCACAATTGCAGGAAACAAAGAAGATTTAGTTGAAACTGAAGCAGTTCCACAAGAAGAAGCGAAAGAGTATGCAAAAAACATTGGAGCTTTGTATAGAAAAACGTCAGCTAAAACGAATTATGGTGTTGAACAGGTTTTCCGTGACATTGCGACTAAAATGTGCCCAGATCTAGAAAATCAAACTCCACAAGCAAAGAGAGGGACTATAGTGGTACAGCCAAATAAGCCTGCAAGCGAGAAGAAGAAAGGGTGCTGCTAATAAATACACTTAATTTCAATATTATTTTAGGAAAAATAGTAAATCATTAGCACAAATTGGGATAAAGTTTTACTTATAAAGAAGATTTTTGATTATAAAATGCTATTGCATATTTTTGAAGATAGAAATATGGTTTATCTCCCTTTATCATGAGCAAATGCCAAAATATTTAACTCTTCTATTTGGCATTTATAATTTTCCCTTATAAAAATAATCATTTATAATAGCAGCAGATAAATCATTATTTATTAAAATGAAGTAAGTTTGCATGTTATCGATAGCATAAATTAAGAAATTTATAAAATTTCAGATAAATGTCCTTTATTAATTTATTCTTTAGCCACACAAGTTCAGCTTATTTCATATCTAAAACTAATCCTTTTGCCCGCAAGATGAAAAAGATTATGAAGTTTGATTCTGATTTTTTTCAAAGTTAGCTCTTTTTATATCAATCCACAAGAGCAAGATAAATAGGCTATTAAAGTCAAAAAAGACAAAAGAGCACAGCTATATCAAATTATAACTGATTTCATCCACAGAAAAAACAAATAAACATCTCATAAATTTTTTAATCATAATTATTTCAAAAACCTAAAAAATATAGCATACCTTTGACAATTGGGAATTCTCTAGGTTCTATATCAATACAAAATGCATTTTCTTATACCTTATCTCTCTGAATATCTATATATATCCAATAATCTCATCCTTATAATCAATCCAAATTATCAAGTCATAACTTCTAAATGGTGTTTTATAACATTTTTATTGGATGGGAAAGCGCACAAAGAAGGTTGGAATCGTAGGAAAATACGCAACAAGGTACGGTGCTTCTCTCAGAAAGATGGTCAAAAAGATTGAAATATCTCAACACGATACTTATGAGTGTGCTTTTTGTGGGAAAAAGACTGTGAAGAGAACATGCGTCGGAATCTGGAAATGCAAGCACTGCTGCAAGACCATTGCTGGAGGAGCTTGGGCACCAACAACTGGAGCTGCTCTTACAGCACGTCACAACATTCAAAGGTTGCGCAAGTTAATGCAGACTGGAGCTTCCCAAACTACAGAAGCCACACCACAAACCCAACCACAAGCACCAGCTAAAAAGTAACCTAAGAATTTTCACATAGTTGAAGCTAAGAAATTTGTTAAAATTAAGCAAATAAAGTAGGCAATAATCACAAATTGTTAGGAATAAGTTCATTAGAATATGAACAAGCTAGTTAAATATGGATCTCTCTTTATCTTGTTTATGTGAGTTGGAATTATTTTCCTATTTTTTGCTAGTCTAAACCAAAACAGCTTCAAGTTTATTGTGCAAGAAATTAATTTTTATCAAGAAAATCCTGTGCCTAAAATATCTCTGTATGATGATGAAAAAATCATTAAAAATCTTGATTTGGCATGCAAACCTGAGTCATTTGGATACACTGAAAAAGAAACAGCTTTTATATTTCCAGATAAAAAATATCCAAAATGTTATAGAAATGATACAGATATTATGATTGATATGAATTTTGATACAAATTTGTTTACTATGAATTGTAGTGGAAAGTTTGTTCTTGGCACATTTGAAGGTGGGGAAAGTTTACAAGAGCAAGTGTTTTCTAATTTAGTTCAGGCTTATTCTGAGCCAGTTTCACTAAAATCAGAAGAATGGGCATTTGCGTCGTGTGAAAATTTTATTTTGGATAATTATGAGCATGTTATATACAAACTGAGAAAAAATCAAAAATCATTAGAAAGAGCCAAAAACAGCTTAAAAGGAAAACCAATAAATATCATAATGCTTGTAGTAGACTCTTTATCAAGGAGAAATTTTTTCAGAAAATTACCAAATACAGTTAATTTTTTAAACAAAAATTTATCAAGTGATTTTTCTATTTTTGACTATAAACTCCATCATATTTTAGGCCAAAACTCAGATACACATTATATGCCGACGTTTTTTGGGGACATTTTTTATCAATTTCAATCGAAAATGGCAAAGGAAGATCCATATTATGATGATTCTTTATGAAAATATTTACATGAAAGAGGATTTGTAACGCTATTTGGAATGGACTATTGTGGAGATATATTAGCTAGTTTTTTAGGAAAAAAACCAAAATTTGACCAT
Organism: Blepharisma stoltei; assembly: GCA_914767885.1. Lineage (NCBI taxonomy): Eukaryota > Ciliophora > Heterotrichea > Heterotrichida > Blepharismidae > Blepharisma > Blepharisma stoltei. The sequence continues at coordinate 601,317 of CAJZBQ010000038.1, forward strand.
ATTATGGGGAAGTTTTGGTGTGCGGCTAATCAAATGTATGGCTATTCCCAGAGTGCTACAAAAGAAAGGTGTATTGGTAATAAAAATGCGCATGAATATTTATTGGACTATTTTTTGCAGTTTTCTGAGGCTTATAAAGAAGTTTCAAGGTTTTCTTATATACATTTAAGCACTGCACATGAAAGTACAGGGACTGTGATTTCGACGCTTGATGACGATTTAGTAGGATTTTTAAGAAAATTTTTGGGTTTTAAAGAAGACTCTGTTTTGTTTTTAATGGGAGATCATGGCATGCGATATGGAAATTGGCATAAAACAAAAAATGGAGCCCAAGAGCATAAGCTTCCTTTGTTCCTTATAATTCCTTCTAATTCTGTTTTAGCTCAAATCCCTGAAAGCTCTTCTATTTTGAAGCAGAATTCGAATAGACTTATAAGCAAGTTTGATTTCCATACAACTTTATTAAATTTGGGAAATTTTCCTAATGAGGATAAAGAGGAAATTAAATTGAAAACTTCTAAAAGATATAGAACTTATAACTTATTTTCTGATATAATTCCAACTGATAGGAAATGCGAAGACATTGGGATCTCAAATCATTGGTGTGGATGCCCTCATTATGAAGCCATTCCTACAGACAACACAATGGTTAAAAGCCTTACAATGCTAATCATCAGGAACTTGAACCTTGAAAACTTATTTAAAAAATCATATAAAATCTGCAAAGAAATGAGCATTAAAGATATTATTTATATAGGCAAAATAGAAGCTAAAGATTACTATAGCTTAAAAGTAATATTCACTATAAAAGAAAGTGAGACTGCAATTTTTGAAATTTTATTAGAGCTTTCATATACTTTTTATGATAAATAGAATAAGGCCAGGCTATAATTATTAATTGCCTTAATTTATTATAAAAAAAATACCAAGAGTTACCAAAAAGAGAAAATGAATTTTTTGAGTCAAAAAATGCAAAGTATGAAAATTTCAAGTTTTATAAAATAAAATACATCCAAAGGCTAGATGATTATATAGATGGATGCGCTGAGCTGGTTTTGCTGAGAGGTTTGGATCCGCTCTACTGCATTTGTGAAAATGATTAATAATTTCTTTAAATAAACTTTATTAGGAAAATGAATAAGGTCGTAAAAATAGGAACTTTCTCATTATAGCTTACACCCCCGTTTTGGATTGGCCTTGAGCACTCCCTCCCCTGTCACCAACCCCCTAACGGTCCCAAATATTTTAGCATGCTAAATATTATTTTCACAAGTTAAAATATTTAAGGGAGACTTGTCAAATAATATTTTAGCATTTAAAATTTTCAGGACCGTTAGGGGTGGGTAATATGGGGATGGGCTACTTAATAGCGAGCAACCACGAGAGGTGTGTTATACTTCTGCTATGAATTTTTATCATTACAATTCTTATTGAATTTCCAGAGGAGAGCGAGCCAGAGGCAATAGTAAATCTAAATCTAGTGCCAGACATTGGAATTTTGATTGAATCTCCAATAGTAGAAACTGAGCACCAAAAAGCTGAAATATCCAGAAATAGTCAACTGAATATGCGAGACGATGAAATTTCTATCAATCCTCTTAATTTAGCCTGTAAACCTGAATCTTTTGGATATAGTGAAGAGGAAGCTTTCCTTTTATTTCCAAATAAACAATACCCGCAGTGCGAGGAAAGATATAAATCAACCCAAGAAATGTTTTATATTGATCGCAAAAATGACACTTTATATATGAATTGTACAGGAAGAGTTGTATTAGGACAATTGGAAGTTCGTGAACAGCTTGGGAAATATGTATTTAATAACCGAATTAAAGAATATTGAGGCCCAGTTCAACTAGAGACACAGGAGTATGCATTTGGAACCTGCGATTTAAATAAGAGAACAGATTTTGAGCACGTTACCTACAAGCTGAGACCAAAGGAGGAATCTTTAAAAAGAGCTAAAAACTCTTTGGTTGGGAAGCCTATAAATATCGTTATGCTAGTAATTGATTCTCTCTCACGGCGAAGTTTTTTTAGAAAACTCCCTATGTGCCTTGACTATTTAAATTCCAATGCTAAAAATTTTTCAATTTTTGATTTTAAGCTTCATCATATCATGGGCCAAAATTCTCCTGCAAGCTACATGCCTACATTCTTTGGAGATATGCCATTTAAACAGTCAAGAAAGATTTTCAGAGGAGATTTATATTATTCCATTTCTATATGAAAATATTTGCATGACAGAGGATTTGTGACTATGATAGGGATGGACAACTGTGGAGACAACTTGCCAAGCTATATAGGAAGAACTCCTAATGTTGACCACATAATGGGATCATTTTGATGTGCAGCTAAAGCTTATTATGGGTACAGTCAAAGTTTAAAGAAAGAGCGATGCATTGGGAATAAAAATGCTCACACATGAATGCTGGACTTAATATTAGACTTCTCAGATACCTATAAAAACGTATCAAAATACACTTATATGCATGTAAACACAGCCCATGAAGAAACAGGGACTGTGATCTCTACATTAGATTTAGACCTTAAAAATTTCCTTCAAGATTTTACAAGCCGAGATGAAGATTATGTATTATTCCTAATGGGAGACCATGGCATGAGGTATGGGTCATGATTTAAATCAAAAGATGGCTCACATGAGCACAAACTGCCACTCTTATTAACTATAGTAAAAAATTCAGTTTTAGAGAATGCCCCTAATAGCACAGAAGCATTATTACACAATTCAAACAGACTCATCAGTAAACTTGATTTTCACACAACTTTGCAGCATCTTGGAAACTACCCTGATATGGAATCTGGGATTTTTGACATTAGACAAAAAACGTCAAAAACCAAAAAAACTTATAATTTATTTTATGATCATATCCCTGATAACAGAACTTGTGAAGATGCTGGGATACCTGTATATTGATGTGGATGCAAGCCTTTTGAAGAAATCACTGAAAACACTCAAGATTTTGACTATTTAGCAAATAATATTATACTTATCAAGCTAAATAAGCAAGAGCTGCCCATTGCGAATTCTCTAATATTTTTCATTTTTACATTAAAAAAATCTACAAATTCTTAAAAAGCAGCATATAGATACCTTTAACCATGAAAATAAAATAGATGATAGCTCAAAAGAAACAATCTGCCAAAAGCTAAATTTAAATAAAACTTCATATATAGGAAAACAAGAAGATAGCGACATAAGTTACTGAAAAATAAAATTCTCAATCCAAGAAAAAGCCTCGCTCCCCCCTTTCGTGAGTGAACAAAATTTTTTTGTTCACTCATGGTTATTTTTTTTTTTAAAAAAATTTATATAGAAATTTAATAGTTGTTTTTTTTGAAATTAAAAACATCCTAATTTGGAAAAATTGGGAAGCAAATATTAATTTAATTTCTAAAATTTATGTTTTTTAAAACGCAATTTGTTTAAAATTAATACAGAATTAGCTCGAGATTTCATTATATTTATTATCACTTATATATCAATTTTTTTTTTTCATAAAAAAATTTTTATTCACTCACGGAGAGTAGGCTTTTGGGCAAAAAATAGGGATTTTTCCAATGGTTTTGTTCACTCACTAAGGGGGGGAATCAGCGCTATTTGAAGTCATAATCAGACTCTCCAAAACTCAAATCACAAAAAGAGAGTCTGAATATTTCAATGTAAGAAATATCACCTTTGGAGAAATGAAATATTACAACATAATGAATGTCAACAGGCTCGATGCCTACGACAGCGTCTGCAAAGACGAAATCCTCAAAAAAGGCTTCGACCCTGTTTATTGCATTTGCAATGAAAGTGACTTTACTATCCCTGCCCTTAATACTACACAAACCGAGGATTCAGAAAGACTCTAAATTACCATTAAGAAATATCTAAAATTATTTCATTAGACTTGAAAAGCCGGGATTTTGTTTTCTATTGGATTTGTCATACCTAAATTATAAAGTGTTGTTGTCAGCCAGCGTCTCGTGTTTTCGTCCATCATCATTGCCTGAGTTGGCTCTTTAAACGACGCTGGGATATATTTTCTCAAAAATTCTCTGCCTTTCGCATGCTCTGAAATTCTTAGAAAACACCTTACAATATGTTTCAGCAGCCTCTGTGACGGGGTTTCTTTCATAGTATCAATCATATTGTTAAGCACACTGCAAACTGTATGAAGCCTATCAAAAGTCTGACATAAATAAACTAAGCCATTTTCGTCTGATAGGATTTTTTGTATAATAAAAGTCGCCACTGTTTTCGATAATTCGCTACCTCTGTCCATGATTCTTAAACATAATGGGATAATTTCTGTATGAATTAAAAAATTGATAACTTCAGGGTCGTCTGCCTTCACTAAAGCACCTATAACACCTAAAGAAGTTAGCTTTAAATACTCGTAAGGTCGGGAATTACTGATTGTATTGAGAAATGGGTATAAAAATAAAGGAATGTGAGCTGATAAAAAGAGGCTGCGGGTTTCAGTGTGAGAGGCAACACATTGCAAAAGGGCGAGGACGTTGCAGACCCTGTTTGAAGCTGTAACACTGAGGGTGGGAGGGACCAGAAGTGGGTAGACGTCAACGATTTCTTGAAGAAGTGCTGCAATGGTATAGAGGTTTTCCTCTATATAGCGCTGAAAGCGCAGACATTTTCCCAGGAGCTTTCCAAGTTCGTCGGACCAAATCGCTTTTTGGTCCGACCAAGGCATTGATTTGGTGCAACCAACCGATAAATTCCGATCAGAATTTATCGGCCTTACAGCGCCAAACATAGGAAACTTCTATATACCTACTGAATGTCAAAGAATTGGGGCAAGCTCTGTAAAAGATTCTCGATTTCGTGAAAGTTCAACGAGGGCTTCTTCTCGCTTTTCTGGGATGATGAGATCTTGGACGAGCTTAGACATGACTTGCTTGATGTTTTCCATATTTAACACTATAGTAATATTTTGTATAAGAAAAGTAAAAATTAGAAAAATTGAAGATGGATTTTTTATTATAAATTATTATGATGGTTTTTTATAGGAAAGAAATGGAGTTTATATACTGTTTTTTAGGGAAAAGGATGCTTTGGAATAGTTTAGGGAGCTAAGAATGCTGTTATTAATGAGAAATTTCTTTTCAACTTCAATTAGCGAAAATGGAATGATTTTTAATAATTTCTTTGATATAAGCTAATGAAAATGCCATTTTTTATAATACTTTATGCTATAAACTATTTTTATGCTTCTGATAGTTATAAAATGTTTTAGGTTTTATATATAAATTACGTGCTAGAAAAGCTGATATTTGATATTGATTTTTTGAGCGTGAAGAAAATCCAGGACTATATTTTAGACTTCTCAGATATCTACTAAATGTATAAAAATACAATTATATGCATATAGACACAGCTCAAGAAGAGACAGCGAGTGTGATTTCCACATTAGATTTAGACCTAAGAAAGATGAAGATTACATATTATGACAAATGGAAGACCACAGCATGAGGTTTGAGTCATGATTTAAATCAAAAGATGGCTCACATAAGCACAAGCTGCCGCCCTTATTAACTATAATAAAAATTCAGTTTTAGAGAATATTCCTAATATCACAAAAGCATTATTACACAATTCAAACATAATAATCAGTAATCTTGATTCTCACACAACTTTGCAGCATCTTGGAAATTATCCTGATATGAGGTCTAGCATGAATGGCATAAAAATAAAACCTCACAAACTATAAAAACTTATAATTTATTTTCTGATTTTATTCCAGATATACTCATTATCCCTGCTTATAGGTGTGTTTTAATAATGAATAGGCAAATTAGTGAAATTTAATTTTATTTGATTTTTTCATGAGGCTGACTCTATATTTTTCATCACATTTTCGGTTAAGTTCTATCTATGGATTGTCAGCAATTTATGGCTTAAGGGCTTATATATTGTATTAATTAAAGTAGTTAATAATTAATGTGCTGATAATCAATATTATAGAAACAAATAGGAATTAGAATATTTTAGTATGAAAAAGTATCAAATTTAGACAAATAAAATATTGCAATATAATAAATATCTATAGACTAATCTCTTATGAGAGAATTCTGCAATGACGAAATTATCAAATAAGGTTTTGATCTAGCTTATTGCATTTGAGACGAAATGCTTTAATTGCAAGACACACAATGGTAATAATTATGATTTTATAGCTCTAGAGACCTGCAAGATTATTAATAATTTTTCATTGGTAGGCAAAGAATAAAAAAAAGTGATCTTAAAAAATTTTGCTGCATGCTTCTGAAGCTCCTAGATATGTTGTAAGCTTAAAAATAGCATATAAAGAGCTAAAATTGTAAAAGAATTATCATATTTTAAATAGCTTTGTGTTGCGGTTACAGAATTTGATAAAAATGGAATAATATCTATTTTAGCTTATCTAAACATTTTGAATATGTAAAAGCAAATATATAAATATATTTAAAAATTTGAAGTTAATTTAAAGAATAACTAATTTATTGAAGAAATAATAAGAGTAAAGTTTATTTTCTGTAACAATTATTTGTGATATTCTTACCAAAAATAAAAAAAATTAGGTCAATAATTAAACTTTGGAGACCTAAATTCATAAATAATACACAACTATCTACCATAAGCAAATCTCTAATTTTATTTTGCATAAAGAACACTCTTCTTAATTTATTATCAATGCAGAATTTTTTTAAAATTTCCTGCCATTATAATGAATAAAGCTTTAGAAATTGGAACTATTGTATTTCTTCTCCTCTGGATTGTTTATGTCTATACACTTATTGCTCTTCCAGACAGAGAGCTGCAAAGAAGAAAATCCCAGGAATCTGATGTTGATGTCTCAATTGATTCTCCAATAGACAACACACCTCCACATCGTGCAATGTCACGAGAAACCTTACTAGATATGATGGATGATGAAGAGTCAATCTACCCTCTTAATTTGACCTGCAAGCCTGAGTCCTTTGGGTACACATTGGAGGAAGCCCTTTTTTTATTTCCAAATGTTACATATCCAAGATGTGAAACTAAATACAAATCAAGCCCAGAAATGTTCTATATCGACAGAAAAGATAATACTTTGCATATGAATTGCAATGGAAGAGTAGCGCTGGGGGCTTTGGAAGAAGATGAAGAATTTGGGAAATATCAGTATTCTAATAGGTTGAAAGAATACAAAGGAGAGCCAATCGCCCTTGAATCAGAGGAGTATGCATTTGGGTCCTGCGATCCCTACAAAACTACAGATTTTGAGCATGTGGCATATAAGGTAAAGCCAAACCATGAGTCTTTAAAAAGAGCTGAAAAATCATTGAAAGGGAAACCTCTAAATATTGTTATGTTAGTTATCGACTCACTCTCCAGAAGAATGTTTTTTAGAAAACTCCCAAAATCTGTAGAGTATTTAAATTCCATTGCAAAAAATGTGTCTATTTTCGATTTTAAACTCCATCATGTTATGGGACAAAATTCTCAATATAGCTTCATGCCTACATGGTATGGAGATATACCAATTGTGGTATCTCCAATGAATAAGGGAGACTTATATTATGACGTCTCCATATGGAAATATTTGCATGAGAGAGGCTTTGTAACAATGATGGGAATGGATAATTGTGGTGACAATTTACCACAATTTATAGGAAGAAAACCAAGAGTCGACCACAAAATGGGCTCAATATGGTGTGCAGCTAGCGCTCAATATGGGTATAGTGAGAGTTTGAAGAAAGAGAGATGCATTGGGAATAAAAATGCCCATGCATGAATGATGGACTATATTTTAGACTTTTCAGATGTCTATAAAAATGTATCAAGATACACTTATATGCATATAGATACAGCGCATGAAGAAACAGGAACTGTTGTCTCCACAATCGACTTAGACTTAAAATCTTTTCTTGAAGATTTTACTAGTAGAGATGAAGACTATGTACTATTTTTGATGGGCGACCATGGCATGCGATATGGACAATGGTTTAAATCAATAGATGGCTCACATGAGCACAAATTGCCACTCTTACTAATCATAACAAAAGATGGTGTGCTAAATAATATTCCTGGAAGCTATGACGTTTTGCAGCACAATTCAAATAGAATATTAAGTAAATTTGATTTCCACACAACTTTACAGCATCTTGGAAACTACCCTGACTTAGAATCTCATAGAGAGGAAATCAGAAAAAAGACATCAAGAAGATTGACAACTTATAATTGGTTTACTGATTATATCCCAGATAACAGAACTTGTGAAGATGCCGGAATCCCTATTTATTGGTGTGGCTGCCAGCCTTTTAAAGAAATCAAGGATGATATAAACTCAGAGAAATTCGTTTATTTAACAAATAGTATCATAGAAACTTTTAACACAGAAAATAAAATTCACCGTAAGCCAGTAAAAAACATTTGCCAAGAGCTACATTTAAATAAAAATACATATATAGGGAAACTAAAGGATAGGGATGAAGACTATTATAAAATAAAATTTACAGTCCTAGAAAAAGAATCAGCACTGTTTGAGGTTATTGTAAGGCTCTCACAATTCTGAACAGATAAAAAAGAATCAGAATATTTCAATGTGAAAAGTATTGATTTTGATGGTAAAAGGTTTTACAATATAATGAATATCAATAGACTGGATTCGTATGATGGCATCTGCAAAGATGAAATTGTCAAAAATAGGCATGACCCAACTTATTGCATTTGTGATGAGGAGGATTTTAAGAGAAAACATTCAATTAACCAAGAAGGGAACAATAATTCGGGAAGACCATAATAATTTAGAAATTTGTAATATTTTCTATCAAAATATTGTTTTAGGTATTTTTTTGGCTATCTGTCAGTTCCAGATGGAGTCTAAAGGCTAGCTTATATAGCTCAAATATTATTCAGCCAATATGAGTTGATCAAGCAAACTCTTGAACTTGATTAGTAGCTTAAGCACATAACTGGAAAAATAAGGCTTGCTTATGCATATTTTATATAAGAAATTAATTATATTTCTATGTATTTTTTTGTACCTAATAATCAAGAAATCAAGGCAGAATTTATATAAATATTTAATTGAAAGCTTATAGCAAGCGAAGAAACATCATCTACCTGCGAAATATTTATACTTTAAAAAATTCAATCTTGGCGAGACAATTTAGCCTCACACAAACCTAAATTATTATTTATAGTTATTAATCTATACATATAAATAAAGACGAACAGAGTGCTTCTGGGGTGATTTGCCTAATATAAGCTAAGTGCATTAGTAAGTCTTTAGGTTCGAATATTACTAAATTTAAATACTTTATTCCTCAGCCATATCAGAGTTTCCCATCAACGAAGCAGCATTTCAAAAGGCGCCAAGTCTTAATTGGCTTGGTCTTGGCTCACAGTGTGTGAGCTCTCCACTGAGACTGGATCTGCCCTTCATATCAGTCAAAAACAGCTTGAATTCACCTAGAACTCTAAAGGCTACATTCTCTACCGCTTGGGACGCTCTAGGGCGGCCAAGAACTGCCGCCTTTCCTACAGAACTCCTTCGTTTACAGTATGAGTCACTTCTCCATTCTAGGATAAAAACAAGTTGAAGCCAAATCAAAATAGGCTAAGAGAGATTATTGCTCAAAAAATGGTAAATATTGAGAACTCCATTTTTAATTTTCTGCATTGAAGAGGACATGATATTTCATCTTTTTAATTATTGCACAGACGGCTCTACAAAATTGAATGAAATCTAAAAGTTTACAGCAGTTTTCATTCTTGCAATCCTAATTAGAAAGTGGCATGATATTTTTTTAATTAATTTTATTTGCAAATCAAAAGGAAAATAGCAACTTATTTAAAATAGAAATTATTTTAAATAAATTTATTAGAATGATATTATCATAGGAACAATTTATTTTTATTTAGATATCTAGAATGTTGATGCTTAGACCAAGCAAAAAATTGTCTCTGGATTTAATTAGGGTAATATCAATAATGCTGGATAAATATTTATAAATAATCCACATTTTAATTCTTCTAACAAAAATAAAATTATTTTTTTGCTGAAAAAGAAAAATTTAAATTTATAAATAATACAAACCCAATTGCTATGTGCAAATACTAAAGTTATTTTTGCATGAAGACCACTCTTCTTAACTTATGATCGATGCAGAATTTTTTTAAAATGGTCCCGCTATTAAAATGAATAAAATTTTAGAAATTGGAACTATCTTATTTCTTCTCCTCTGGATTGTCTTTGTTTATGCATTTATTGCTCTTCCTGACAGAGTGCTGCAAAGAAGAAAATCTAACGAATCTGATGTTGATGTGTCAATTGATTCTCCTACAAATAATTCCTCTTATAACGAGAGAACATCAGGTGAATCTGTACTAAAAATGCTAGAGGATGAAGAGTCAATCTACCCTCTTAATTTGACCTGCAAGCCTGAGTCCTTTGGATATACATTGGGGGAAGCCTTTTTTTTATTTCCAAATGTTACATATCCAAGATGTGAGACAAAGTATAAATCAAGTCCAAAAATGTTCTATATAGACAGAAAAGATAATACTTTGCATATGAAATGCAATGGCAAAGTAGCGCTGGGGCCTTTGGAGGATAATGAAGAATTTGGGAAATATCAATACAATAATAGGTTGAAAGAATATAAAGGAAAACCAATAGCCCTTGAATCAGAGGAATATGCATTTGGGTCCTGCAATTCGCGCAAAACTACCGGTTTTGAGCATGTGGTATATAAGGTGAAGCCAAACCATGAGTCTTTGGAAAGAGCAAAAAATTCATTATGTGGGAAACCTATAAATATTGTTATGTTAGTAATTGATTCTCTCTCAAGGAGAATGTTCTTTAGAAAGCTCCCAAAATCGGTAGAGTATCTAAATTCCATTGCAAAAAATGTGTCTATTTTCGATTTTAAACTCCATCATGTTATGGGACAAAATTCTCAATATAGCTTCATGCCCACATGATACGGAGATATACCAATTGTAGTGTCTTCAATGAATAAGGGAGACTTATATTATGACATCTCCATATGGAAATATTTGCACGAGAGAGGCTTTGTAACAATGATGGGAATGGATAATTGTGGTGATAATTTACCACAATTTATAGGAAGAAAACCTAAAGTCGATCACAGAATGGGCTCAATATGGTGTGCGGCTAGTGCATTGTATGGATATAGTGAGAGTTTGAAGAAAGAGCGATGCATTGGGAATAAAAATACTCATGCATGAATGATGGACTATATTTTAGACTTTTCAGACGTCTATAAAAACGTATCAAGATACACTTATATGCATATAGATACAGCGCATGAAGAAACAGGAACTGTTGTCTCCACAATTGATTTAGACTTACTAGTCCCCCTTTCTCTTCTAATATAAAGGGCATTAATGGTTTTAGAAAAATTAATATTAAATTTTTTTTCAAATTTTGTTTAAAAATATTTTTATAAAATAATTGATCAAAGTGCTAATTTTATTAAATAGTATGTTACTTGCAATCCCCCATTTAAATTAATACTCTTTATAGGTAGATTTTTGATTTGACGACATTAAATTGGTATTAAGGATATTTACATATAATTAATTATTTTTACTATAAAACATAAAAATTTTATTCAATTTTGAATTGTTTTATTTAATAAGGAGTTTAAAAACACTTCCTTCGAGATTTTACAAGAAGAGATGAAGACTATGTATTATTCCTAATGGGAGATCACGGCATGAGATATGGATCGTGATTTAAATCAATAGATGGCTCTCATGAGCATAAATTGCCGCTTTTACTAATCATAACGAAAAATAGTGTCTTAAATAATATTCCTTCAGGATCCGACGCTTTGCTACATAACTCAAAGAGACTATTAACTTTTCCGTCTCTTGAGCGAGCAAAATATACTCTTTTATAGGGCTTTTTTAAATTTTATAATATATTTTATTAGAATGAAAACGGTTATAACTCATTTTTTCGATTTCAAACTTGTAATAAATTCAAATTTTCACACATTGATAAAAATCGATCTGAATCTGATTGATAAAAATAGATGTGAATGTGATCTAAAATTAATTTTCTGAGAAAGGATTCGAGTCTAATCTTAATAAATTAGAGATTTCATTATAGCAATTATCAATTATAAATTAAATATTTTTCCAAATTTATTGCTCGCTTTTGGAGCGCTTTTAACAAAACAATATGGATTTTGCAATGGTTTTATCGCTATGGAAAGCAAAAGGGCAGTAAGCAAATTTGATTTCCACACAACTTTGCAGCATCTTGGAAACTACCCTGACCTAGAATCTCACAGAGAGGAAATCAGAACAAAAACCTCAAGTAGATTGACAACTTATAATTGGTTTACTGATTATATCCCAGATAACAGAACTTGTGAAGATGCTGGAATCCCTATTTATTGGTGTGGTTGTCAGCCTTTTAAAGAAATCAAGGACGATATAAACTCAGAGAAATTCGTTTATTTAACAAATAGTATCATAGAAACTTTTAACACAGAACATAAAATTCACCATAAGCCAATAAAAAAAATTTGCCAAGAACTACATTTAAATAAAAATACATATATAGGGAAACTAAAAGATGGGGATGTAGACTATTATAAAATAAAATTTACAGTCCTAGAAAAAGAATCAGCACTGTTTGAGGTAATTACAAGGCTCTCATCATTCTATATAGATAAAAAAGAATCAGAATATTTCAACGTGAAAAATATTGATTTTGACGGTAAGAGGTTTTACAATATAATGAATGTAAGTAGACTGGATTCGTATGATAGCATCTGCAAAGATGAAATTGTCAAAAATAGATTTGATCCTACTTATTGCATTTGTGACGAGGATGATTTTAAGAGAAGGTCACCAAATAGCCCAGATAGGAAAAATAACTCACCATAAATACATATTTATCTTTACTAACTAATATAGGACTTATTTCCATATCAAATAGCATAAAGAACCTTTATAAGACTGTTTATTTTATTTGAGATTGATTTTCATATGAGAAAAGTATTTGACTTTTCAATAATTTCAATTTCGCCTCTAATATTTAAAAACCAAGGATAAATTCTACTAGCATAAATACTCCGAATTTAAACGTGGAATTATAAAGATACCTTGGAATTTTATTATTTCTTCAATTTTGGAATCTAAAATTCAAATAGGCTTTGTGACCTCAAGTATGTCAAAATTTGTAGTTTTTTTACTTCTCAGTGCTTCTCTAAGGTAATTTTTCAGCACAATTAGATGAAAATAAAGTTTTTGTTTTTATTAATTTTCAAAATCAATTCCTCTAAACATATGATTTAGAAATTACGCAAAAGTATTAACATAATAAATGGAGAATTATTTTTGAAAGACCAGAAAGCATATTAAATCTTATGCTGATGTGATTTAACATAAATAAAAGAAAAACTCCAATATTGAAATTTTATAGATATACATCAAACTTGCCATAGATTATTTAAATAAAACTTATCTAGCCACTCTGCATTAATTTATTATCTTTATTCTATATAAAATCCTTATTTTCAGCTTTTTAAAGATGTTTCCCTTCATTACGAATGCCATATTATATAATGAATAAACTTTTAGAATTTGGATTTTTATTATTTCTCCTCCTCTGGATTGTTTTTGTTTATGTTTTTTATGCGCTGCCACAGAGCAGACTATCAAAACTTAAAGAAAACTCAGACTCTGGCATCGATATTTCAGTTGAATCTCCAATTGAAGACTCTTCTCAAATCTTCACGCTAGCAAGAGTTACTGAGTTAAATATGCTGGACGACGAAAATTCAATATACCCTCTTAATTTGACTTGCAAACCAGAGTCCTTCGGCTATACATTGGAGGAAGCCCCTTTTTTATTTCCAAACGTTACATATCCTAGATGCGAAGAAAAGTACAAATCAAGCCCAGAAATGTTCTATATAGACAGAAAAGATAATTCTTTACATATGAAATGCACTGGAAGAGTAGCGCTGGGGCCTTTAAAGGATAATGAAGAATTTGGGAAATATCAATACATTAATCGAATAAAAGAATATGGAGGAGAGCCAATAGTACTTGAGTCAGAGGAATATGCATTTGGGTCTTGTAGTCCATATAAAATAACAGATTTTGAGCATGTTGACTATAAAGTCAAGCTAAATGAGAAGTCTTTACAAAGAGCTAAAAGGTCTTTGAGTGGCAAACCGATTAATATTGCCATGCTAGTGATTGATTCTCTTTCAAGGAGAATGTTCTTTAGAAAACTACCGAAATCTGTGGAGTATTTAAATTCCATAGCAAAAAATGTGTCTATTTTTGATTTTAAATTACACCATGTTATGGGACAAAATTCTCAATATAGCTTCATGCCTACATTTTATGGAGATATACCGATTGCAGTATCTAGGCACATGGCCAAGGGAGATTCACACTATGATGTTTCCATATGGAATTATTTGCACGAGAGAGGCTTTGTAACAATGATGGGAATGGATAATTGTGGTGATAATTTACCACAATTTATAGGAAGAAAACCTAAAGTCGATCACAAAATGGGTTCACTATGGTGCGCAGCTAGTGCATTGTATGGATATAGTGAGAGTTTGAAGAAAGAGAGATGCATTGGGAATAAAGATACCCATGCGTGAATGATGGACTATATTTTAGTCTTTTCAGAATCCTATAAAAATGTTCCTTTTCTTTTGTTAATTATTTAAAATATTTTTTAATGTCCCCTAACAGGAAAAATTGCTATGAGATGAGATATTCACAAATTTTTTCAGCTCATTAAATAGCTATATTGTCCTTGCTGCTATCAGCAGGCCGATCTTAAATATTGAGCCCTTACCAATTCTTATCGAGAATAGAAACCTAGCATTCCTCAGCCCTGTGATGTGTTTGCTTTGCTGATTGTGTTTGCTTTCGCTTGTGCTTTTGCTTTGATAATTGGAGTAGGGTAGGGATTAAAATAAAAATCTTTCTTCAGCCCTGTGAAAGGCTGCAGCTTATAACTAATTTGAATTCTGTAACTAGGAGCACGCTCTAGTAATAAATCGTTGATATATAAGGATGCTCTCCCGGCACTTAAACCTCATATTCAAAATTGGTCATAGAAAAACTTTCATATTAGAGGGGCAGGCACTAGCAATATTTTGATTTTAATAAAAAATGTATCAAGGTGCACTTATATGCATATAGACACAGCCCATGAGGAGACAGGAACTGTTGTCTCCACAATAGATTTAGATTTAAAACATTTTCTTCAGGACTTTACTATTAGAGATGAAGACTATGTATTATTCCTAATGGGAGATCAAGGTATGAGATGTGGGCAATGATTTAAATCAATAGATGGCTCACATGAACACAAATTACCATTTTTATTTATAATAACAAAAGATAGTGTCTTAAATAACATTCCAACAGGTTCTGCTGCTTTGCTACATAACTCAAACAGGCTATTAAGCAAATTTGATTTCCATACAACTTTACAGCATCTTGGAAACTACCCAAATCTAAACTCCCACAGAAATGATATCAGAAAAAAGTCCTCAAAAACCATAAAAACTTATAATTGATTTACTGATTTTATCCCAGATAACAGAACTTGTGAAGATGCTGGGATCCCTATTTATTGGTGTGGCTGTCAACCTTTTAAAGAAATCAGTAATGATATAAATTCAGAGATATTCGTAAATTTAACAAATAACATTATAGAAACATTTAACACAGAAAATAAAATTTACGACACCAAAAAGAAAACAATCTGCCAAAAGCTAAATTTAAATAAAAATACATATATAGGGAAACTAAAAGATGGGGATATAGATTATTATAAAATAAAATTACAGTTCGAGAAAAAGAATCAGCATTATTTGAAGTTATTGTAAGACTCTCAAAAGATCCTATTAAGAAAAAAGAGTCAGAATATTTTAACGTAAAAGAGATCTATTTCGGCAAAATGAGGTTTTTCAATATAATGAATGTAATTATTGAAAATATATTTTTACGTAGGCTGGTTAATCCAAATAGGTTAGCAGATCTTCAGCTAATAAATAAACTTAAAAACCTATAAAAGTCTAAAAATAATTGAATTTTTATCATTATAATCCTTATAGGATCTAGAAAGCCTCATAAAAAAAGTCAGTACTCGTTTTGAGCCTGTTGGAGACATTTTAATTTATTCTTCTTAGAACTCAAACTAAAAATTTCGGTTGATTCTCCATAAGATATTTAGCCTAAGATTAACTGATTACCTTGAAAAATCACTTAAAAGTGCTAGAAGATAATAAATTTAAATATAGAAAAATATCGACCACTTTCAATAATTCACTGATTTTTATGAAAAAAAAATCATTTCAACATCATTATAGCTATAAAGATCACACCGCTTTAAAAATACCAATATACATTATTAAATAACCTTGAAACCCACAAAATCTTAAATTGCTATTGATTGCAAAGATGGTGCTGTTATAAAAATAAAAAAATTTGGGGAGATAAGAGCATGGGGTTTTCAATTATTTATAGCCCATTATTGCATGGAATCACCTTTCTGTACCTTTTCTGAATGTTAAGAATAATTCATATGCGGTATTTCCAATCAATTTGTGCAAAGAAGAATAGAATCCTAAAAATTTTAGACTTGAGATCCCTTTTTATTTTTGCTATTTTATATTAATTGGATCTTTAGCAAACTAGAATAAATTTGGCTCATTCTTTAAGTATTTTATTTGCGGCAGGCCCAGTGCACAAAAAGAGTTTCATTTATTGACTCTCAAAGAATTAATTAGCTAATTTGGACATTTTCTTAAAATTAAGCATTGTTGAAAAAATTTCATTATTATATAATGAATAAGTTCTTAGAAACAGGGACTATTTTATTTCTTCTCCTTTGGATAGTTTTTGTTTGTGCGCTTTATATGCTTCCACAAGATGATATATCAGAAGCAAAAACATTCCCAAACCCAGATGCCGATATTTCAATTGATTCTCCTTTTGAAAATGAGCATGAAATCACAAGAGAAAGACAAATAAGTCTCTTGGATGATGAAAGCTCCATAAATCCTCTTAATTTAACCTGTAAACCTGAGTCTTTCGGGTACACATTGGAGGAAGCTCTTTTTTTATTTCCAAACGTTACATATCCAAGATGTGAAGAGCAATATATATCAAGCCCAGAAGCGTTTTATATTAATCGTACTGATAATACTCTACATATGAATTGCACAGGAAAGGTCGCTTTAGGATTTTTGGAGGCAGATGAAGAATTCGGGAAATATTGGTATTATGATAGACTAAAGGATTATAATGGAGAGCCATTAGCCCTTGAGACAGAGGAATATGCATTTGGGACATGCGATATCTCAAAATGGTCAAAATTTGAGCATGTCGCCTATAAAGTGAGATTAAATGAAGAGTCTTTACAAAGGGCTAAAAATTCATTACGTAGTAAACCTATAAATATTGTTATGCTAGTAATTGATTCTCTATCACGGAGAATGTTCTTTAGAAAGCTTCCAAAATCTGTGGACTATATAAATTCAATTGCAAAAAATGTATCCATTTTTGATTTTAAATTGCACCATGTTATGGGGCAAAATTCTCAATATAGCTTTATGCCCACATTTTATGGAGATATACCGATTGTGGTATCTCCTTTTATGCAGGGAGATTTATATTATGACGTCTCCATATGGAAATATTTGCACGAGAGAGGCTTTGTAACAATGATGGGAATGGACAATTGTGATGATAATTTACCACAATTTATAGGAAGAAAACCTAAAGTTGACCACAAAATGGGCTCGATATGGTGTGCAGCTAGCGCTCAATATGGGTATAGTGAAGCCTTAAAGAGAGAAAGATGTATTGGGAATAAAAATGCCCATGCGTGGATGATGGACTATATTTTAGACTTTTCAGACGTCTATAAAGATGTATCGAGATACACTTATATGCATATAGATACAGCTCATGAGGAAACAGGAACTGTAGTAGCTACAATAGATTTGGATTTAAAAAAGTTCCTTGAGGAATTTTTTAGCAGAGATGAAGATTCTATACTGTTTTTGATGGGAGACCATGGGATGAGATATGGGGAATGATTCAAATCAAAAGATGGTTCACATGAACACAAATTGCCACTTTTATTAATAATGGCGAAGGACAGAGTCTTAGAAAAGATTCCAAATAGCTCAAAAATTTTATTACAAAATACAAACAGATTATTAAGTAAATTTGACTTTCATACAATTCTACAGCATCTTGGAAATTATCCTGATCTAGAATCTCACAGAGAAGAAATTAGAGCAAAAACTTCAAAAAGACTAACAACTTACAATTGGTTCACAGAATATGTACCAGATAACAGAACTTGTGAAGATGCTGGGATCCCTATATTTTGGTGTTGCTGCAAATCTTTTAAAGAAATTAAAGAAGATATGAATTCAGAAAATTTCCGAAAATTAACAAATAGTGTTATAGAAGTATTCAATACAGAAAATAATATATATTCTATATGAATGAAAACAATGTGCTTAAAATTGAATTTAAATCAAAATACATACATAGGGAAACTCGAAGATGAAGATCTTGATTATTATAAAATAAAATTTACAATTAAAGAAAAAGAATCAGCAATGCTTGAAGTTATTGTAAGGCTCTCGAGCTGATATATACAAAAACATGAATCAGAATATTTTAGTGTAAAAAGTATCGATTTCGGCCAAATGAGGTTTTTCAATATAATGAATGTCAATAGACTGGACTCGTATGATAGTATATGCAAAGAAAAAATAATTCAACAAAAGTATGACCCAACCTATTGCATTTGTGATGAGGATGATTTTAAGAGAAAATATTTAAATACCACAGACGGGAGCAATAATCCAGGAAACTCATAAGTATAATACTTTATAAATTTAAATGTTTATAGAGAATTAGTATTGAAATTAATTAAAAGTTTATTAGATAAAGTGATAATAAAATAGTATAAAATTATTCAGGTGGGTTATAAATGAGCTGATTAACTTGAAATGAATTTAAATAGTAAATAGTGATTTTTCTCTGATGTTATAAAATCTAAGAATATAATTGAAATAGTAATCAAATTACAAAGGCCGCAATAAAGGGAGAAATGAATAGAAGATGTACTTATTGTAAACAGTTAAAAAAAATACAGCAAAATCTATTATAAATGTTCTCATTGCAGCGAGCCGCTGTTTCTTTAATCATAAATGTGGTAGATAAATATGTATTATCTTATAATTGATAATAGTAACTTTTGGGCAGTTTCTAATCGGCAAGGGAAAGATCAGGAACAGAGATAAAAATAGATTTCTGGGCAATTTTTGGGTGCAATTGTCTTCGATGAGTTAAATTTTAAAAAAGAAAAATTTATAAAAAAATAGCCCTCCCTCCGTAATCGAACAAAATTTTTTTGTTCGCTCACGGACGGAGGGGGGAGTGAGTAAAATAACTTCTGTGTGAATCAAAATTGATCTTCTCAGGTAATTTATTCTGCAGACAAATCTATAATTAACAAAATTTTTCTTTTTCAGCTGGCATCCGCATATGAGTCATTTTTATCTTATATTAGAAAAGTTGAGCAATATGGAAATTATTGATTTCCTAATATTCTTTATATAAAAAAACACTGGTATAATATAAATCCTTCAAAATTATCAAATTTTGTGTTTTCATATTTTTATATGTATACATTAAAGGTTAAATCTTACTGGATTAAGGAAAAAAATGTTTGGAAAATAAGCAAAAATTAAAATGTTTCAAAAGATCAAAATTTTAAATCTTTCTTATTTATTGATTCTTCTTTAAAAGTACTTTTATTGAAATGGCGGATCAGAAAGAGACTGAACAGCTGGACCGAACCGCTCTGAGGGCAACAATCATGCCTTTAGGGATTGGGGAATCTGGACTGGCCTTTTCCTGATCAGTCCCCTAGGAATTTTTCCCAAGCATCCATGAATCTCAATTCATGGATTTGCTGGCGAAAATTTACCTTTCCAAGTTTTCACCCAATGCCTAATCATTCTCAAGTGATTTATAGGTTTCTCCTTTATTTTTATATTTTATGCAGACATTTATGCTTTGTTTCTCTGTTTCTTTAATCCCACATAAATCGCACAATCATTTTATTTTGATTTTTCTTTGAGAGTCTCAGAGCTGTTATCGTTTGTGCAGGTCCTACTTCATATCTTCACTCTGCCTTAATTCTCACTTCATTTACCAAATTTTTATTTAGATTTCAAAGCAGCAGTTGCCATTTAGAGTTTACTTTAATTTCTCTTAAGAATTTGTATGTTTTTAGTGTAATCTTTTTACCAATTTCTTTTTCATTTATTTTTTGACAGTATATTTTAACTTTTAATTTGCCATTCTTCTTTCATTCTTTGTTAATTCACTTTACTTCAGTGTCAGAGCATATGGCAAATTTAATTCATATATGCTCAATAAATTTGCATATAAATTGTGAGTTGGTGTTATTCAATTTTTAAATTTTTAAGAAAATGTAATGAGATCTCAGAATATGAGTTCATTTCATATATCTTTTGTAGAAATATCAATGATTTTTGATCAACATACTGTTCGACTGTAGGAATAGTTAAATTAAGCAATATAGGCTCTTTTGGTGTTTTGCTATATACGTGACAGCATTCTCTATAATCTATTAAACATTCTTTGGGTAGAAATAATTGCAGTTTTTCTGCCAAAAGCTAGTTTAAATAAAAATGCATATATAGGGAACTAAAAGATGGGGATATAGATTATTATAAAATAAAATTTACAGCTCAAGAAAAAGAATCACCATTATTTGAAGTTATTGTAAGACTTTCAAAAGATCGAATTAAGAAAAAAGAGCCTGAATAAAAGAGATCGATTTCGGCAAAATGAGGTTTTCAATATAATGAATGTAAGTAGAATGGATTCGTGTGATAGCATCTGTAAAGAAAAAATAATAAAAAATAGTTTTGATCCGACTTATTGCATTTATGATGAAAATGATTTTATTAGTAAATCGTCAAATAACATAGGTGATAATATGATAATTTACAGAGATTAATGTTAAAATAATTAACAAAATGACTATAAAGAATCATAATTTTTAGTTGGTTTTATTATTTAGTTGATTTTATCGAAATGGCATTTAAATAAGAATCGTCACCATCTTTAGAATTCTCTTTGATTTATTTTATTATATAAGCAGAATAGCCTATGTTGGACCAAAATTTTGCCTAATCATAGCAAGTTTTGGCATAAATTTAAGATTGATGTCACATTTTGATTTTATTAGCTTGAATTAATAACAGGTATTCCAATTATGATAGAGTTTCTGTCAATAATAATAATAGTTAAAAAGTTATCCTAGCATACAAAATATATTGCACTATGAAATAAATGATTAAAAGGCTAAATTCCACTGATTTTATATAAATAAAGTTTTGGAAAGCTATTAAAATTATTAAAATAGGCTGGTTAATTTAAATATGTGAGCAGATCTTCAGCAATATATTTACTCTAAATAAACTTAAAAATCTATAAAAGTCTAAATAACTGATTCTTTTTTGCAATTTTTATCATTACAATTCTTATAGGATCTAGATAGCCTCATAAAAACATCAGTACTCTTCCTGAGCCTGCTGGTGACATTTTAATTTATCCTTCTTAGAACTCGACACTAGAAATTCAATTGATTCTCCACAAGATATTTAACTTGAGATTAACTGACTACCTGGAAAAATCACTTAAACGTGCTAGAAGATAATAAATATAAAAATTAGCATTATTTTTATATAAAAGATTATGGATTTTCGTTTAAGAAAAGTATCCACCACTTTCAATAATTTACTGATTCTTATGAAAAGAAATATAATTTAAACATCATTATAGCTATAAAAATCACATTGCTTTAAAAATACCAATACTACCTTATTAAATACCGTTGAATGCCCACAAAATCTTAAATAGCTATTGCTTGTGAAAGATGGTGATGTAATAAAGAAATGTGGGGAAATAAGAAGCATGGAGTTTTCAATCATTTCTAGCCCGTTATTACATGGAATCACATTTGTGATTCTTTTCTGAATGTTAAGAATAATTCCTATGTCGTATTTTCAATAATTTGTGCAAACAAATAGAATCATGTATTTTAGGCTTGAGATCTCAATTTTATCCTTACTATTTTATATAGATTAGATCTTTAGCAAGTTTGGCTGATTCTTTAAGTGTTTTATTGTGGCAGGCCCAGTAAACAAAAAAGAGTTTCATTTATTATTTCTCAAAGAATTGATTAGCTAATTTGGATATTTTCTTAAAATTAAGCATTTGTTGAAAAAATTTCATTATTATATAATGAATAAGTTCTTAGAAACAGGGACTATTTTATTTCTTCTCCTTTGGATAGTTTTTGTTTATGTGCTTTATATGCTTCCAGAAGATAATGCATCTGAAGCAAAAGCATTTCCAAACTCTGATACCGATATTTCAATTGAATATGAACTTGAAATCGCAAGAGGAAGACAAATAAGCCTCTTAGATGATGAAAGCTCCATAAATCCTCTTAATTTAACCTGTAAACCTGAGTCTTTCGGGTACACATTGGAGGAAGCTCTTTTTTTATTTCCAAACGTTACATATCCAAGGTGTGAAGAGCAATATATATCAAGCCCAGAAGCGTTTTATATTAATCGTACTGATAATACTCTACATATGAATTGCACAGGAAAGGTCGCTTTAGGATTTTTGGAGGCAAATGAAGAGTTCGGGAAATATTGGTATTATGATAGACTAAAAGATTATAATGGAGAGCCATTAGCCCTTGAGACAGAGGAATATGCATTTGGAACATGCGATATCTCAAAATGGTCAAACTTTGAGCATGTCGCCTATAAGTTGAGGCCAAATAAGGAGTCTTTACAAAGGGCTAAAAATTCATTGCGTGGTAAACCTATAAATATTGTTATGTTAGTAATTGATTCTCTATCACGGAGAATGTTCTTTAGAAAGCTTCCAAAATCTGTGGAGTATTTAAATTCAATTGCAAAAAATGTATCCATTTTCGATTTTAAATTGCACCATGTTATAGGACAAAATTCTCAATATAGCTTCATGCCCACATTTTATGGAGATATACCAATTGTAGTATCTGAATATATGCAGGGAGATTTATATTATGACGTCTCCATATGGAAATATTTGCATGAGAGAGGTTTTGTAACAATGATGGGAATGGACAATTGTGATAACAATTTACCACAATTTATAGGAAGAAAACCTAAAGTCGACCACAAAATGGGCTCAATATGATGCGCAGCCAGCGCTCAATATGGGTATAGTGAAACCTCAAAGAGAGAAAGATGTATTGGGAATAAAAATGCCCATGCATGAATGATGGACTATATTTTAGACTTTTCAGAAACCTATAAAAACGTATCGAGATACACTTATATGCATATAGATACAGCTCATGAGGAAACAGGAACTGTAGTCTCTACAATAGATTTGGATTTAAAAAAGTTCCTTGAGGAATTTTTTAGCAGAGATGAAGATTCTATACTGTTTTTGATGGGAGACCATGGGATGAGATATGGGGAATGATTTAAATCAAAAGATGGCTCACATGAACACAAATTGCCGCTGTTATTAATAATGGCGAAGGACAGAGTCTTAGAAAAGATTCCAAATAGCTCAAAAATTTTATTACAAAATACAAACAGATTATTAAGTAAATTTGACTTTCATACAATTCTACAACATCTTGGAAACTATCCTGATCTAGAATCTCACAGAGAAGAAATTAGAACAAAAACTTCAAAAAGGCTAACAACTTACAATTGGTTCACAGATTATGTACCGGATAATAGAACTTGTGAAGATGCTGGGATCCCTATATTTTGGTGTGGTTGCAAATCTTTTATAGCTCATGCCCTTATATAGATTATTTTATCGAGACATGCAATGGACGGTTGAAAGATCAAGACAGACTCTATCAAAGGGATGAGCTGGATCTCTATCTCTATCCCAGGAAGTGCTAAAAATTTGAATGTAAAAAAATTATTAACAAGTGTGAAAAAAGCAAACTGCCTATTTTAAAATGGCTTTATTATTAAATTAATTTTAAATTTAAAATATCCATTTATATTGTGATAGAATAATATAGGGCCTTCCTATAGATGGCGCGCAATGCGCCATCCATAGGAAGGGCCGTATATCTTACTTACCATTTTCAAAGTAAATTAGGTCATTTTTTGGCATGCCACTTTGGCATAGAGATCCAGCTCGTCCTTTAAGAGAGTCTGTTTTGGTCTCGTTCAACTATCCACTACATTTTCTTTGATAAGAAATCTATATAGGGGTATAGTCTATATAGAAATCACAGAAGATAAAAATTCAGAAATTTTCCAAAACTTAACAAAAAGTGTTATAGAAGTCTTCAACACAGAAAATCATATCTATTATAGATGGAAGAAAACAATCTGTGTAAAATTGCATTTAAATGAAACTAAATATATAGGGAAACTAGAAGATGAAGATCTTGATTATTATAAAATAAAATTCACAATTAAAGAAAAAGAATCAGCAATGTTTGAAGTTATTGTAAGGCTCTCAAGAGATCCTATAGAAAAACATGAATCAGAATATTTCAGCGTACATAAAATTGATTTCGGTGAAATGAAGTTTTTCAATATAATGAATGTCAATAGACTGGACTCATATGATAGTATATGCAAAGAAAAAATAATTAAAAGAAAATTTGACCCGACTTATTGCATTTGTGATGAGAATGATTTTAAGAGAAAATCGTTAAATACCACAAATGGGAATAATTCAGGAAAACAATAAGTATAATAATTTAGAAATTTTATATGATTATAGAGAATTAGCGTTGCAATTAATTAAAAGTTTATTAGATAAAGTGATAATAAAATAGTATAAAATTATTCAAGAATAAGCTGATTAACTAGAGGGTTTTTCTGAGGATTATAATCTAACTCCCCCCCCTCCGTGAGTGAACAAAAAAATTTTGTTCACTCACGGAGGGGGTTAATTTTTTTTTTTTAAAAAATTTCTATATAAATTTTATAGAAAATTTTTTTTTTTCGAAATTTAAAAAAATCCTAATTTGCAAAAATTGGGAAGCAAATATTAATTTAATTTATAAAATTTATGTTTGAAAACGCAATTTGTTTAAAATTAAACAGAATTAGCTCTAGATTTCATTATACTAATTATCACTTATATATCAAATTTTTTTTTCCATAAAAAATTTTTTCTATTAAAAAAATTTTTGTTCACTCACGGAGGGGGGGGAGTAAGCAAAATAACTTCTGCGTGAATCAAAATGGATCTTCTCAGGGCAATTCATTCAGTAGATAAATATATAATTAGTAAAAATTTTCTTTTTCAATTAGTATTAATTGCAGATATCCGCATATGATTCATTTTTATTAAATTATGCTACTATTAGAAAAGTTAAATGTAATATGGAAAGAATTAATTTTCTAATATTCTTTATATAGAAAAATACTGGTATAATATAAAACCCTATAAATTATCAAATTTTGTGTTTTCATATTTTTAAATGCAGACATTAGAAGGTTAAATCTTAGAGCTTGAGTTTGGTTTAATAAAATCTGTCCAAAAGATGAATTTGTGCTCATAAAAATTAAACAGTTTAGATTTCTATTCTCTTTTATAAAATAATGATATCACAAATAATTAATCTATTAATGAGCATTTCCTATAATCTATAAATTTATATTTCAAAATAAGCTAATTTCATCTAAATGATTTTTGCATAAAAATTATTAATTCACAGCTTGCCAGTCATTATTATGAAATACAAAATTTCGGTAATAATTCTGATGATAGCTTCTAGATAACTCTTTTATAAAGCTCAATAGCATCTAAAAAGCTCCTATTTTAACTAAAAAGTTGTTTTATAATAAAAAATATGGTCAAATAGTAATAAATAGGCTTTTTAATTCAGTCTAAACATTCTAGACCCTATTAGAAGCTGCAATGCTCAGAATAAAAAAGTTAGTAGAAATCTGAGGAGAGCAGAAACGGTACCTATAAGATTCGAAAAAACCAAGAAAAATTAGAAAATCATCCAGCATTTTGCCTTTAATCACTTTTCTAGAGATATGATATTCAGCGAACTATAACTATACTTTAAATATTTTTCTATTTGCTGCTAGTCTCACATATAAAGATCAAAATAATCGATAATTATTAGTTATTTCTTTGGGTATTTTGCAATATTAATTTCTTTGCTCCATCTGTTACAAATTTTCTCATAAAATGCCATTATTGAATAATGAATAGATTCTTAGAAATTGGGATTTTCTTATTTCTTCTCCTTTGGATTACGTTCGTTTGTGTGTTCTATATTCTCCCAGACAGCAGTAGCATATCAAAAGTAAAAGTATCCCCAGATTCTGATATCGATATTTCAGTTGATTTGCCAACAGAAAATCGACCTCGAAGGACTGAAATCTTAAAGGAAACTTTCATAAATCTCTTAGATGATGAAAATTCCATCAATCCTATTAATTTAACTTGTAAGCCTGAGTCTTTCGGATACACTATGGAGGAAGCTCTTCTTTTATTCCCAAATGTTACATATCCAAGATGCGAAGAAAAGTATAAATCAAGCCCAGAAATGTTTTATATAGACCGCACTACTAATACTTTACATATGAATTGCACAGGAAGAGTAGCTTTAGGAGCTTTGGAGAATAATGAAGAATTTGGAAAGTATAGATATTATAATAGACTCAAAGATTATAATGGGGAGCCATTAGTGCTTGAGTCAGAGGAGTATGCATTTGGGACTTGTGATCGATACAAAACATCAGGTTTTGAACATGTTGCCTATAAGTTGAAGCTTAATGAAGGGTCCTTGCAAAGAGCAAAAAATTCATTGCATGGAAAACCTATAAATATCGTTATGTTGGTAATAGATTCTCTATCACGGAGAATGTTCTTTAGAAAGCTCCCAAAATCAGTTGAGTATTTAAATTCCATAGCAAAAAATGTATCTATTTTCGATTTTAAACTCCACCATGTGATAGGCCAAAATTCTCAATACAGCTTTATGCCCACATTTTATGGAGATATAGCAATTGTGATATCTAGTCACATGTCTTATGGGGATTTATATTATGATATTTCTATATGGAAATATTTGCATGAGAGAGGCTTTGTTACAATGATGGGAATGGATAATTGCGATGATAATTTACCACAATTTATAGGAAGAAAACCTAGAGTTGACCACAAAATGGGTTCGTTATGGTGTGCAGCTAGCTCTCAATATGGGTATAGTGAAACTTTAAAGAAAGAACGATGCATTGGGAATAAAAATGCCCATGCGTGAATGATGGACTATATTCTAGACTTTTCAGAAACCTATAAAAATGTATCAAGATACACTTATATGCATATAGATACAGCACATGAAGCAACAGGAACTGTAGTCTCTACAATAGATTTAGATTTAAAAGATTTCCTTGAGGAATTTTTTAACAGAGATGAAGATTCTATACTATTTCTGATGGGAGACCACGGGATGAGATATGGGGAATGATTTAAGACAATAGATGGCTCCCATGAACACAAATTGCCACTTTTATTAATATTAACGAAAGACAGAGTATTAGAAAAGATTTCAAATAGCTCAAAATTTTTGTTACAAAATACAAACAGGCTATTAAGTAAATTTGATTTTCATACAGTTCTGCAGCATCTTGGAAACTATCCTGATCTAGAATCTCATAAAGACGAAATAAGAAAAAAAACTTCAAGTAAATTAACAACTTACAATTGGTTCACAGATTATATCCCAGAGAACAGAACTTGTGAAGATGCTGGGATACCTGTTTATTGGTGTGGCTGTCAGCCCTTCATCGAAATTACTGAAAACCAAAACTCAGAAGAATTTACTTATTTAACGAATAATATTATAGAAGTTTTCAACACAGAAAATAACATTTACGACCATTCAAAGAAAACAATCTGCCAGAAGCTTCATTTAAATAATAATACATACATAGGAAAACTAGTAGATGGCGACTTAGACTACTATAAAATTAAATTTACAGTCCAAGAAAAAGAATCAGCACTGTTAGAAGTCATTGTCAGGCTCTCTAGATGGAGAATAGAAAAAGAG
Organism: Blepharisma stoltei; assembly: GCA_914767885.1. NCBI lineage: Eukaryota > Ciliophora > Heterotrichea > Heterotrichida > Blepharismidae > Blepharisma > Blepharisma stoltei. The sequence continues at coordinate 629,516 of CAJZBQ010000038.1, forward strand.
GAATCAGAATATTTTGAGGTGAAAAATATTGGTTTTAGAGGAATGAGGTATTACAATATAATGAACATTAATAGGCTGGACTCGTATGAAAGTGTTTGTAAAAACGAAATTATCAAAAATAAGTTTGATCCTACTTATTGCATTTGTGACGAGGATGATTTTAATAGAAAATCAAATAGCACAGATAATGACAATAACCCAGGAGCACTAAACCATAATAACTAAAATAAGTATCTATTCTCTATAATTCAAGGATAAGATAATTATAACTAGATTAAAAAAGCTTTTAAAAATGGAGAGCAAGCGACTAAGAGACACAAGAAACTTAGAGGGAAGAGACTGCGTATATAAGATTAGATAAAATCAAGGAAAATTTAGCATTTTTGGGTTTCAATTATTCCTATCTATTTTCTAATTGGGCATGGCATTTAGGAGCTATAAATTGATTTGGATTGTGCTTTAAATATAATTGTTTACTACAAGTCTAGTATAGAAAATACACAAAATAATCAATTTTTTTATAAATTTCAGGATTAATACTTTATTTAGATATTTGCAAATATAACTTCTTTGATAATTTTGCTACAAATATTCTTGAAAAATGTCATAATTGAATAATGAATAGGATCTTAGAAATAGGGATTTTCTTATTTCTTTCAGTATGGATTACTTTTGTTTATGTGCTATATATATTTCAAGAGGATAATGCATCAAAAGTAAAAGTATCCCTAGAGCCTGATATCAATATTTCAGTTGATTTACCAATTGAAAATGTACCTAAAGTCATTGAAATATTAAAAGAAACTTTCATAAGTCTCTTAGATGATGAAAATTCCATCAAACCTCTTAATTTAACTTGCAAGCCTGAGTCTTTCGGATATACATTGGAAGAAGCTTCTATTTTATTTCCAAACGTCACATATCCAAGATGTGAAGAAAAATATAAATCAAGCCCAGAAATGTTTTATATAGACCGCACTACTAATACTTTACATATGAATTGTACTGGAAAGGTAGCATTAGGATTTTCTGGAATCGATGAATGATTTGGAGAATATAAATATTCTAATCGACCTAAAGATTACAATGGAGAGCCATTAGAACTTGAGTCAGAGGAATATGCATTTGGGACCTGTGACATTAACAAAGCATGGCTTCCTCATTCCTCTCAATTTTTTTGATTCTTATAATTTTTTTAGATTTCTTAACAAATATTTTCTGGTAAAAACCCCTCTAATTTCGGTACAAAAATCTCTGAGGTTAAAAAAATCAAATAAACTTCAAGCAAATGTCACATAGGAAAAATAAACCAACAAAACATCAGACTTTGAACATGTTGCATATAAGTTGAAACTTAATGAAGAGTCCCTTCAAAGAGCTAAAAATTCATTGTATGGAAAGCCTATAAATATCGTTATGTTAGTAATTGATTCGCTCTCACGGAGAATGTTCTTTACTCTCCCTCTTCTTAATTAAAAACGGCCTGTTTACTAAAAAATCTAATTTCCAGTGAATTTATGTCTTAAACATAAAAATTTTAAAATGCAACAGAATTATTTAGAGGTTTTTTATAATAATTATCATATATATCAGCATATCTTATAAAATATATTTATATTTAACAAAAATTTTGACTTAAGAGAATGATTTTCTTCCCCACAAAATAGGGATTTTTAAATTGTTTTGTTCGATTACTTAGGAGGGAGGAAGATTAGAAAAATCCCTAAATCTGTGGAATATTTGAATTCCATTGCAAAAAATGTATCTATTTTCGATTTTAAATTGCATCATGTTATAGGGCAGGGTTCTCATAATAGCTTTATGCCCACATTTTATGGAGATATGCCCTATTCTGCTACTCTATATATGCAGGGAGATTTATATTATAATGTTTCCATATGGAAATATTTGCACGAGAGAGGTTTTGTTACAATGATGGGAATGGATTGTTGTGATAATAATTTAGCGCAATTTATAGGAAAAAAACCTAAAGTCGACCACAAAATGGGCTCAATATGATGCTCAGCAAGTGCTCAATATGGGTATAGTGAAACCTCAAAGAGAGAAAGATGTATTGGGAATAAAAATGCCCATGCATGAATGATGGACTATATTTTAGACTTTTCAGAAACCTATAAAAACGTATCGAGATACACTTATATGCATATAGATACAGCTCATGAGGAAACAGGAACTGTAGTCTCTACAATAGATTTAGATTTAAAAAAGTTCCTTGAGGAATTTTTTAGCAGAGATGAAGATTCTATACTGTTTTTGATGGGAGACCATGGGATGAGATATGGGGAATGATTTAAATCAAAAGATGGCTCACATGAACACAAATTGCCACTTTTATTAATTATAACGAAAGACAGAGTCTTAGACAATATTCCAAATAGCTCAAAAATTTTATTACAAAATACAAACAGACTATTAAGTAAATTTGATTTTCATACAGTTCTGCAGCATCTTGGAAACTACCCTGATCTAGAATCTAACAGAGAAGAAATTAGAACAAAAACTTCAAAAAGGCTAACAACTTACAATTGGTTCACAGATTATATCCCAGATAACAGAACTTGTGAAGATGCTGGGATACCTGTTTATTGGTGCATCTGCCAGCCTTTTATAGAGATTACTCACAACCAAAACTTAGAGGATTTCACTTATTTAACAAATAATATTATAGAAATTTTCAACACAGAAAATAAAATATACAATCAAACAGAGAAAACAATCTGCCAGAAGCTGAATTTAAATAAAAGTGTGTATATAGGAAAACTAGTCGATGGCGATATAGACTATTACAAAATAAAATTTACAGTCCAAGAAAAAGAATCAGCGCTATTAGAAGTAATTGTCAAACTCTCTAGAAACTATATAGAGAAAAAAGAATTAGAGTATTTTAATGTGAAAAATATCGTTTTTGGAGAGATGAGGTTAGGTTAATTTTTTTATGACTTCTCATCCAAGATAAGCTGTTGAAGAAGGCTTGCTCAGCTGCAGTGGAAATCCCTGGGATGTCTACATCTCCCCAATGATAGCTCTTCTCATGCTTTATGCTTGGCTTTTAATGCTGTCCCATAATCTTGGAGTACAAATTTGGAGATTTGTAGCTGTTGCTTCTTCAATTACTAAGTTTCAGCTTGATATAAATACCCTAGCTAATATCAGTAACAACTATGCCTTAATGGCCAACACTAGTAGCCCCAAGCATAAAGCGTTTTTCCAAAAGTCATTGGATGACCAAAATTCTTCATTGCCGGATGATGGAGGCAAAACCAGTTAGAACATTTCCTGCTTGGTTTGACTTCAGACCGCAGCAATGCACTCAGACCCTGAGCAGGTCTAAAAGAGTGGGGATGGTAAACGAAGCCATTTATTTGTATCTGAAGAAATGAGGTACTACAATATAATGAGCGTTAATAGACTGGACTCGTATGAGAGCGTATGCAAAAGCGAAATTATCAAAAATAAGTTTGATCCTACTTATTGCATTTGTGATGAAAATGATTTTAATAGAAATCATTAAATAGGACAGATGGAGACAATAATCCAGGAAGAGCGCCACAACCATAATAACTTAATAAGTATTTTTCATATTTTAGATCAAGAATATATTTATTTTATAATGATCATAGGAAATATTTACTATAGAATAGAATAAAACATTATGCAACAGGACATTTATATGACTATCTCATCTAAATGAATTTAGGTATAGCCGCGGGCCCATTTATATCGCTGAGAAACAATAAAAAATTGGCAAAGTCGCAGTCTGGTAAGCTAAAATGGGCAACGACAACTGCCATTTTTCTAACAAGTACAATTAAAATTCGACAAATTTTATATATAGATTCTATTTTTATGGATTTTCAATGAAAAAAGTATTTTCATTTTCAGTCTGACTTTTTAAATCGCTATTTTACCTGTTTAGCAATTGCTCCAGAAAGATAAAAAATTATGTGCTATATAATAAAAACAGACACGATTTCGATAGCCACCATATCACCTTTATAATTTTGAGAAGAATAGATAATTTAGTTTAAATCACAAATTGATACTTTATAGGTTGTTAAAATTACGAATCAGTTCAACATTACATGAGCAATCATTTACATTTTATGCTTATATAATTTGAGTTGTTTTTAATTTTAGATCAAACAAAAAGATTTATAGTTTATTATAATAAAGAAATAAAATTTCCTCAATATAATGGTAAAAATCTCTTAAAATTTTTAGATTTCCATGGAGATATAAATCTTTGGCTTCTCTAAACCTCCCTTCAAGAACGAACATCACCATTGAAAAAATCCTATTTTTTGCGTAAAAAACTACCTTTTGTGAGCGATAATCTAAGTTTCGACATAAAAATTATTATGAAAAATATTTTTATATAAGCAATAAGAAATTAAATTAATTTTCACTTTCCGATTTTTTGCGTTTGGGTTTTATTAACTTTTAAAAACAATAATAAAATTTATCTATAATTTTTTTTAAAAAAAAATTAGCACCCTGATAAATTTTTTATTCGCTCATGGGTAAGGAATAAGGAAAGAAGTTCGCTTTTAAAAATATTCAAATAATAGTGTAACAGCCACCTATATTTCTATCAAATTGAACGAGAATTAGATAATATGGCTGGATTATATAAAATATCTATTTATGCAGTTGAAAATGGTTGAAATTTGCAAAAATTTGTCACAGACTAATCTAAGCCAATTCCGAAAAATGAGCATTTACTCCACTAAAAATTATGTTGAATAACTATGAGCACGCTATCAAAAAGCCAGAGCAATTTTAAAGAAATCAATAAGATTATATTCCTTATATTCAGATTTTTGTAAATATGAATTTTTAAATCAACTCAACCTATGGGAACATCTTTATGAAAAAGATGCTTATTAGATTAACACCAAAGAACTAAATATACGATATAGAAAAAGTAAGATGCAATAGCAATAAAATGCCTATGAATTAATATAATTACTCTAGATTTTCCTTGGATTTTTAAGAAATTTCAAGAGTTTTTACAATAATAATTTGAGTCCTATAAAAGCAAGAACAACAGCTTTGACATTTGATAAAAATTTTTGCCAAATTCATGATTAGTCATGAACTATTGTAATTCAATTAAAGGCCTCATGGCTGATATCTAATTATGGTTTAGTTCCCACAACAAATAAAGATACTAAAAGCCCAATCGTACTGTCTATCAGAATTTTAAATCTTAAAAATCAACACTAAAAATTGAGCTTCAAAAGTATTGTTTATATAAAAAAAATACAGCTACATTATGCATTTGGATTAAATTTAACCTGCCGAAAACTTCATATTTATAAAGATTTCATATTTTTCAATGCATAATTATAAGAATAATTCTCACTGATTTTAACCTAATTACTAGGTTCTGAAACATTATTGAAAAATTAATATGAATCGTAAAAGCAATAAGCACGCTTAAAAATTTTAAAAATAAATACATGAGAAATCATCCTTATTCATTATTTAAAGCTCCATAATTTTTAGCACAAATGTGGAAGAAATAATGAATAAGCTCATACATATTGGATCAGTTTTATTGCTTCTTCTATGGATTTTTATCAATATAATTCTCTATGAGGTTCCAGGAGAAGATGATTCAGAGCTAAATGAGCCTCTAGACGTTGACGCCGACATTTTGATTGATTCTTCTCCAGAGCCTGACAGTGAAAACCAAATTGATTCTCCATTAGATTCAGATCTCGAAATCAGCGAAATCCTTAGAAATAATCGTTTAAGTATATTAGATGATGAAATTTCTATCAACCCACTCAAATTGGCTTGCAAGCCTGAGTCTTTTGGATATAGTGAGGAAGAAGCCTCCCTTTTATTCCCAAATATTGAATACCCAAGGTGCGAAGAAAGGTTCAAATCAAGCCCAGAAATGTTTTATATTGACCGCAAGGACAATACTTTGCATATGAATTGTACTGGAAAAGTAGCTTTAGGGGCGACAGAGTATAATGAAGAATTTGGAAAATACCAATTTGCTATACCTTTTTATAAAGATTAATTAATTAAATTAATGATAAACGCTATGGGAGTATTCTCTATAAATGAATATAATATGATTACAGAATATGGAGGGCCCATTCCACTAGAGACACAGGAATATGCGTTTGGGACCTGCGATTTTTTTAAAAAGACAGACTTCGAGCATGTTGCTTATAAGTTAAAGCCAAAAGAGCAGTCTTTGCAAAGAGCTAAAGCTTCTTTGCGAAGCAAACCTATAAATATTGTTATGCTGGTATTAGACTCCGTTTCTAGAAGGATGTTTTTTACTCCTCCTATCTTTTTTATGAACGAAGATTTTTTATAAAAATATTTTGCATAAAATTTATAAATTCAATTTATTTTTTATTTATAAAATTCTCCAATAAATTTAAATGTAAAATTTGTTAAAACAATTGAGGAAGATTAGAAAACTCCCTAAATCGTTTGAATTTTTAAATTCAAATGCAAAAAATTTTTCATTTTTTGATTTTAAGCTTCATCACGTTATGGGCCAAAATTCTGCAGCAAGTTTTATGCCTACTTTTTATGGAGACATGGAATTTATACAGATTTTAATTAAATAAAAATTATTTAATAAAATTTTTAGTAGCACCAATACTATATTAAGAAAAAAATTAAAATATCGATATTTTTGACACAGTTATTTTTTGCTTTTAATTCAATATAATAAAATATGGGCAGCAAAGAAGAATACATAGCGGAGATTTGTTTTATAATGTCTCTATATGAAAATATTTCCATGAGCGAGGATTTGTGACGATGATGGGAATGGATAATTGTGGGGATAATTTGGCAAGCTATATAGGAAGAAATCCTAAAGTTGATCATACGATGGGCTCGCTTTGATGTGCAGCTTATGCTATGTATGGGTATATGGAAAGTTTAAAAAAGGAAAGATGCATTGGAAATAAAAATGCTCACGCTTGGATGATGGACTATATTTTGGACTTTTCAGAAACCTATAAAGATGTATCAAGGTATACTTATATGCATATAGATACAGCACATGAGGAAACAGGAACTGTTGTCTCTACAATAGATTTAGACTTAAAACATTTCCTTCAAGATTTTACTAGCAGAAATGAAGATTATGTATTATTCCTAATGGGAGATCACGGGATGAGATATGGGCCATGGTTTAAATCAAAAGACGGCTCACATGAGCATAGATTGCCACTTTTATTAACAATAGTGAAAAATTCCGTTTTGGAAAATATTCCTAACAGTGCAAAAGCCTTGTTTCACAATTCAAATAGGCTCCTAAGTATTCTTTTTTAAAATTACTATTGCCATAATTGTAGATTTATTAGAAATTTTGCCTTTTTTTTTTAACCTTTTATATCCATTTTTCCAAAATTAATCTAAACCAGCATAAACTTGATTTCCACACAACTTTACAACATTTTGCCAACTACCCTGACATGGAATTCAACAAAACTGAAATCAGAAAAAAATCTTCAACAACTAAAAAGACTTACAATCTGTTCCACGATTATATCCCTTCAAGCAGAACTTGTGAAGATGCTGGGATCCCTTCTTATTGATGCAGCTGCAAGCCTTTTAAGGAAATTACTGGGAACCAAAACTCAAAACAATACAACTATTTAACAGTTAATGTTATAAAAGAATTTAATACAGAAAATAAAGTCGAACAAGACAAGTACTGCCTAAAGCTAAATTTAGATAAAACCGCATATATAGGAAAAATGGAAGACGGAGATGTAGATTATTATAAAATAAAATTTACAGTCATAGAGAAAGCTTCAGCACTATTTGAGGTAATTATCAGACTTTCAGATAATAAAATATGGCGTCTTCGTCTGGGCATGGCCTCCCGGCCATGCATACTCGACTTATATTTTATTTATATCCGGTAAGGTTTTACTACTTCAGAAATGGACAGCAATGCTAGGTAAGCAATTCTGGTTGTGTTCAGAGCCTAGCCCAAGTCTAAATTCAGAGGTGGTGTTTTTTCCTCGTGGGGAAGACGAGCACGGAAGTTGGAAAGGGGAAGCCCAGCAGAGTCCTCAGGACCAATCGGGCAACTCCCTAGCGTGAAACTGGGCGTTACGTCCCAGGCTTTCGAGTTCCACCTTCTACCGACAGTCGACCAGAAAATCCATTTTTTATGGATTTTCGGAAAGACAACCCACGTATGTGCGAATCCCTCGTTTGAGGCAATGAGGAGGGTGTCCGCCGAGGCCTCACCATAGGCGATGAGCGTGTAGGGGTGCAAATCCCTGGCCCTGCAAGTGCGAACGGCTAATCTTAATCTTAATCTTAATCAGACTTTCAGAGAAAAAAATAACAAAAAAAGAAGCTGAATATTTTGACGTAAAAAATATCACTTTTGGGGAAATGAAATATTATAATATTATGAACGTGAATAGGCTGGACTCGTATGATAGTGTCTGCAAAGACGAAATTGTTAGCAAGGGATATGATCCAACTTATTGTATATGTGATGAGCTTGAATTTATGAGAAATTCCATTAAAGGCACAGATGATGAGAATAACTCAAAAAATCCATAAATCATCAATAATTAAGAAATAGCTATATATTTTTTTATAGAGGAATAAGATCGTAAATCACTAGCTCCACTCCAATAAATAAGCAAAATTTGGCCTGCTATAGAAGGGTCTTGCACAAAAATTGCAAATAATAAATTTTATATGATCAAATTTAGTATAAGTCAGATAATAAGAAAATTCTGATTTTACAACAATTAATTTTTTTTTAAGCCTCATGACATAAGCAAAACTTTGGTTATTATTAGCGGGGGTAAGGATAATTCTACATGAATTCACTATAAATCAGTATAATTATTTCATTAAATTAAAACTTTATTTAAAATTTTATCATCAGCAATATTCTAGTATCTAATCTGTAATAATCTTCTAATTTAGCTCTTTATAATATAATTTTATAGGCCGTTCTCTTTAGTGTACTCTGAAATCTTTAAAATAATTTTACTTTAAATTTTAACATTTTCTATCTGCCTACAAAACCTGATGTAAATAAAGATTCTAAATTTCTGTATTTTATTTTAAAGGAATTGTGATAGATAAAATTATGAGTGTTTCTTATAAGAATTGCACAATGAATCATCTTAACAGGCAACGGATCTTGCTGACGTTGCGAAGCATATTACGGAGGGACTAAATAGGCTCGTATAAATGATTATTTGAAGAGCTTCTTAATTAGATCTATAGAATAAGATGAACTCTGTAAAAGATTAAATTTCTGGAACTAGGTCAGACTTTACATAACTTTATTAAATTTTCCATACTTATGGCTAAATCAAAGTAAAATGAAATAAATTATATCGTTTATCTAGATTTTTTGAATTTAAGAACTAATTTTTGCCTTTTCAAGCAAAATAAAAAACTGCCACTATTCCTGCTAGTATAGAAGCCTCAATAATGACTTTTCCAACTTCAAAATATCATTTTTGCTCCTCTTCATGATGATTATTGTTCCAAATAGGATCTTTTAATTCATTCCTATTCAGTAATTCAATTTCAACTGAATAAAGATTATGACCTTTTGGACATAACGTGATAAATTTTTTAAAATGCTCCTCATCAAATCCATCCCCGCAAGACGCGAAAATTTTTCTAGGGAAATTTTCTTGAAAAAAATAATCATTTGCGCTTGTTTGAATAGGATACAAGAAATAGCAAGATCCATTATAAACATAAATAGAAATCGAAAACTCACATCCTTTCTTAATGATTTTAAAAATTTGTCCATTTTCTTTCCTAATGTATATGCTGACCCAGAGCTTTTCAGAAACTTTCCTTAAATATGACTCGGCGCTGTCAAAAGGTGAGAAACATAAGGATAAATCTTGGAAAACCTTAATAAAATTGGGATCTGTACTTGCATTATCAAGGTAATCTATACCTTCAGATTTCAGTCTTCTTACTATTTCTAATGAGCTTTCATATGAATTTTGGAATGAAGGATGAGCTTGCTGGGAATAGATGAGTTTTTCAAATAATCCAATATCAGATTTGCTATAAATAAAACTCGATTCTAATTTCCCATTATAGGTAAAATTTTATGCTCGCTTAATAGGGAGTTTTATATTTAATTTCAAAAATCCCAATGCTACTTGAGAATTGCGATTATAATTTATACCAAAATTCATATATTAAAACACGTTTTTAATGCTAATTCTCCAAAAATAGGACTTTCTAATGTTTTGCTCCAGGCGGAGTAAATAAACAAATAAAAAAGTCTGATAAAAGTCTTCACGCAGTACAGATCTAATGCTATGAATTTCGTCCCCATGGATAATCTCATCCTCAATGAGGCAGTTATGGAAATCTGTGCGATTACCAAGCGATGAGATTCGATTATAATAGGTCATATTAAAAATTATAGAATTTAGACAAAGAATATGGTAATTTGAATAAAAACTATGAAACTTCTAACTTCCAATTAATTTTTGTGGTTCTGGCTACCGGTGAAATGTCAGGGAATTTATGATTTTTATGAGTTTCTACGCCTGGCTCTCTGGAATGGATACTTACAGCGGAAAATCTTCTTTGTCTGAAGTTTTCGATGTTAGGGAAGTCTTTAAATGTGATTTTTTCTCTGCTTTTAGAAGAAACTAATGAAATCGTTGAGGATTTTAGGGTGTTAAAACGAAGCCATTTGTGTGTGAGGGCTTCTCGTGGGCTAGGCCTTTGAGACGGGTGGGATCTTGTCAGCTGCAGCACCATTTCTATAGCATTTTTTGAAATATTGCGCCAATAGGCATCATGGAATTGGATAAGGCAGTCAATGTTTTTTAAAAGGGTTTCTTTAGGGGTTTTGCCTCCAAAAGGAGCTTGGCCTGATAGAATCATATATAAAATAATCCCGAAACTAAATACGTCTACTTTCGGCCCATAAGGCAGTTTTCTTAAAATTTCAGGGGCTACGTATCCTGGAGATCCGCACTTTTTGGTTAATTCTTTATTTGCGAAGCAGGCAAGCCCGAAATCCGCAAGCTTGAAATCTATATCAGTAAGCTCTGACTCTAATAAAATATTTTCAAGCTTGATATCTCTATGAACAACGTTCATTGACTTAAGGTACCCTATTAAGAATAAATAGTAAATAATATTTGATTAAAATAAACTAAAAATAGTAAAAAATTATACTATGATTTATGATAAATTTAATAAGAAAATTATAATCCAAAATCCCCAAAAATTTTGCAGTAAATTTAGCTGCGCTTTCTTCATGTAAAGGACCACGCTTTAGTAGCCTATCTAGCATACTGCCTCCTTCCATATAATCTAAAACTAAATACACGTGATTTTTCCCTTCAAAAACTTTATGCAATTTTACTATCCCAGGATGGTCAAGAGTTCTCATGATTTCTATCTCATTGCATAAACCGTTCAAGCTGCTTGCACTCTGGAGGAGTATTTTTGGTATGCATTTAATTGCATAATTCTTTGAATCTTCTAAGTCTTTAATCCCAATCCATTAAATAGGAACAAAAAATCCTATTACAATTTAAAGGAGATTATTTTTATTTTCAAAACAAAATTATATTAAATTTTTCATATAAAACAAAATTTTTAAATAAATAAGCCATTATTTTAAATTTTTTATTTTTATGAAGAATTCATATAAAAAGTAACCTATTCAATAAGAAACTTACACTTTTTCTCTTACATTCAATCAAAACTAGTTATGTGAAAAATGAATATTTTTACCATAATATTTACCTTATAAAATGATTTATTGCAACAAAAATTGAAAATTTTACCCGATATATTTATTGTTCCCAAATAAAAGAAAGGAAGTCAGCTAAATATACATGTGAAAAGCTTCCTGAGCCTATTAATTTTTTGAACTCATATTCGTGCTTTATGTCAGTCATGATCCCTATTTTAGATAAATGACTTAGCCATAAATCTAATTGATCAGAAGTAAAGAATTTTTTAAAAATATGTCAATTATAATGGTACAGAAATTCCCTGAACTCTTCTTAAAATATAAGGAATGATAAGCCAAGCAAAGGCATGGCTTATGCGAAGAGAAATAATAGCCCAAGAAATTATAATAAATAATTATCAGAAGTAGCGGTATAAAAATATCGAGACACAATCCCTTGCCTTAGCCGAAAGCCATATTTTATACCAGTTGTGCTTTCCTCAATAAATGGTTCGGTCGTCTTCCATTTTAAACTCGAAAATTTTGTGATTTTGGAAGAAGCGCTACTTGAACGCAAAATTGAGGACTTATTTAAATAGAAATATCTTTCTTTCAACACTTCTGAAACTTTTAGTTCCATCAGACTTCCTTGATAAATAATTAAAGAAGTCTCTGGCTCTTTGTAATCTTCCCAGAAGCACATGTCTGTTGTCTGATTAATGTTGCTGAAAATTGACGCCATCAAAGTATTTATTATAGTGTGTAATTTGTTTTTGCCTGCCAGTAGGCTTCATAAATGGCAAAGGAGAGAGAATCCACTGTCTGCACTGAAAACCGCTTTCAAAAGGAAGCTTAGAGAATTAAAATATTAATTATTTTAATATTATTATTTAGCTTGATAGGAATTTATCATGTTTTTCTTGAATTATGTTATTTTTTACAGTCAAAATTGGCTGCTTTTTAGCAAATTAATAATATAGCGATATTAGAATTTTTATCATTCTTTATAATACACATACTGTGAGCAGAGGAAGGGGTTATATTAGCCGGGAGACAAATCCAACCCCCGACTCGCCCTTATGGGCGAGTTTTATTAAAATGGCAGAATCTAGACTAGGTCTTCCTCTGGACTTGCCCAAAGTACCGGTCTAGTCTTGACTGATGCACACAATTGTGAGCAAGCTATTCTATATTATCATAAGAAGGCTTGATTTGAAATTAAAATTAAAAGAAGCATAAAACCATTTTTATTTAAAGGTGAATTAAAAGCAATTCAAGAAAATCCAACCAAAGACATTTTTGTGGCTAATTTTCGAGGTAAAATTTAGAGTTCTTCTCTAAATTTTCAATGATAAGGGAATATGCAAAAATTGACCATTAGGAGTTTTCCATACAAATTTAGCTAGTTTACTAGAACCCAGCCAATAAAATCGGAATTATTGCAGAATCTGATTATTCATAAGAAGATATTGAATTAATTAAAATCGATTAATCAAATTATTAAGTTAAAGAATGCTAAAAATGGATATGCAAAAGTAGGGATTTAATCAGTCTCATTTGCTACTCCTCTCGCAATATAAGAATAATTTTTCATTTAATATAAATATTAATGATTTTTTAAAAAAATTAGCAAATTAAATTTATGGAATTTAAGCATTTTTTGAAATTTTTATATGGAAAATAGAGACTTAAGAGAAAGCAGAGTAATAATTTATTAGACTTAATAATTATAATGTTAGGGTTAATAATATTTCTAAAGTTAAATTATAATGAACAGAATTAATTTATTAATAGTTAAATTTATTTAGTATCAGAATTTAAATTCTTATAAACAAAATTTTAAATATATTGTTTAAGATAGATTATATATATTATTTTTGTTTTATAATAAGGATTTTTGTATTTTATTAAATTTTAAACTTAAAGCTTTAATTAATTCATATTGAATCTAAAAGAAATCATTATTTAAAATAATATAATTTATTCGATTCTGGATTTGATGATTTTAGCAGTGATAGAATGATAATTTGATTTTCTAATTAAAATGATTACAGGTGAAATAAATTTAAAACTAAAATATTATTCTAAAAAATATTTTATGTAAACTGAATAATTTAGAAAATTAGGATATAATAGCTGACTGACTTTCCCTTGTTGCTCCTATGAGATTTTTTAAATTTTATATAATTTTATTTTATCGGAGTTTTTTAGTAGCTCGAATACCAAAATTTTAGAAAAAAAATAGTTTAAATTTATAAAATTGACGCTTTAGAGTGAAAGTTGTTAAAATTTAGAGATTTAATAATAAATAACATTATTACTTAAATTTAAAAATATTTTTTATATTAAAACTAATTTTAGCACACTCATAGAATTTTTTTCCCCAAAAATAGGGCTTTTTCAATGGTTTATTTACGAGGAGAGAAATAAGGAAGATGAAAAGTTTTAATGCTCCAAAAAGATTTTTTTAACCTATATGCATATAATCACCATGGATTTTTCATCTTAAGCAATATTAGCATTGAAAATTTAAAATCTTTCTGATTTATGATTTTTCTATTAAAGCTTAATTCAGAATAGAATTAAATATTAATTTTTACTTGTGACATATTTATCAAATAATCATTGAACTGAACTATGTAGTCTAAAAAATCTTAATCTCCCTTTTCCCCTAGTGAACAAAAAAATTTTGTTCGCTAATATTTTTATAGTAAATGTTTTTTTTCGTAATATGAAAAAAATCCAAATTCGCAAGATTCGAAAGCAAATATTAATTTAAAATTTATGTTTTTAAAATTCAAGCTGTTTATAATTAAACAGAACTAGCTAGAGATTTCATTATAATAACTATCACTTATATATTAAAATATTTTCATAAAACTTTTATATTGTTCCTTCACAGGTTAGGTTTTTAGGCAAAAAATGAGATTTTTCCAATGATTTTGTTCACTCACAGAGGGTAGTTAGGGATAACACCGATTACAAAAAAATAATTTTTTTAATTATTGTAAAAAATATTATATGTGCATTAAACCATCACTCATTCCTAAATTTGAAATAAAAACTTTCCCGCAAAATTAACTTTTTAGCTTAAGCACTAGCAATCTTAATCTCATTGTTTAATGGAATTTTCTACATATATACTAAAATAATTATAAAAATTTTTTTAATAGGGCTGATTTTGATGAGGGTAATAATGTCTAAGAATTCGGAGTTATAAGGATAAAATAAGGAATACTCTTAAAATTGTACGCTAATACTAAGAATATTTTAATTATTAATTCAATAAAGTGAAAAAAGGAAAAGATATTCGGAGAAAGCCTTAAATAGCATAAAGATTCAAATATCTTTGGAGAAAAAAAAAACTCGAAACCAATTGAAAAATTGAAAGGATTTGGAATTGTCATAGATAATAATTTTTCTATTTATATGAGCTTATTCGCTAATATTGCCATTCTTTAAATTGATAAATCAGAGAATCTTTTCATAAATTGTTTATCCTTATTTAAGCTGGAGATATCTATTTCTCAAAAAATCCAAAAATAAGTCAAATTTAATTTTGATCAATTATTATTCGTTGCAGACAAATAAAATTAAGGTATAATCATAAAGCTTACAATCATCAAGAGTTGCTATATGTGATCGAAGAATAAAATCAAGCAAAGCAGCCTGAACATACAAAGTCATCCTTATATATATTATAAACTATAAAATAAATTAAACTCAAATATATAACAATTCTAAAATTAATTAAAATAGCTTTTTACAGAGGTTTAGCAATATTTAAAAACGAGATGTCAAGCAGCTTTTAAAGCAGCCATAATTAAAGATTGCTTATTTCTCTGAAAATTAGAATCCTTTTGGTGATCTTAAATATCAGAAAGTTTATAGAATTATAAAATATGAGATAAAAGCATAGAAATTAGTAATGGAAAGTCAAGAAAATTCTGAAATAATAAAAGAAAGCTTGATTGCTCTAGGCTTTGAAGAATGGAAAATTAACATCATCCTCTCATTTGCAAATTCTTGTGAGCAAGCCATTGATCTTATTTTATATAATGATTGAGATTCAATTGATTTAGATTCTATAAAAAATGAACCTATTGTACAAACAGAAAACTCAATCAATCCTGAATCAGCCGGAAATAATGCAGAGATAATAAAGAACCTACGGGAGATGATTCCTGGCTGTGAAGAATTACATGAAAAATTGATGCAAGACATAGTCACGAATGATGAAAATAAAGAGAAAATCTATTTAATGGCCCGAGAAATGGGCTTTGACGATAAAAACTCAAGGTGAGCAGCAGATCAATTTGATAATTTGGAAAGCGCTGTAAGTTATTTAGCAGAAAGGGCTAAAGCAGACGAATTAAGCCAAATAAAAACACAGATATACATTACTGCTAAAGAAATGGGCAAGGATGAAGCTACAGCTACGAAGGCAGGGTTTGAATTTGACAGCCTTGAAGATGCTATTAAATTTTTGTCAATAGAAGAAGAAGTCAAACAATCAGAAAATATTACAATAAGTCAGCCTAATGAAGAAGAAAATTCTAAAAAAATCAATGAAACTAATCAATTCACTGAAGAAACACCAATTGCTGCCTCACGGTCATACACTGGTAGAGAAGATGAAGGAGAAATTTCAAGTGCAATAAATAATGAAGAGAGATCTATTTTAAATACTCAAGATTCTAGCATGCAGAACCAAATAAATTCTAATCAAGGGAATGGAGAGTTTATGTTCGAAGATTTAGAAGGCTTTATTCATCAAGGAGTAAAAATCTCAAACGAGCCCAGTATTCAGCCTCTATATTATACTGATTATGAAGAAGTATATGAAGAAGAGGAATGTGAAGAATATGCAGGGCAAAATTTATATGCAGCGGAAAATGCTGATAATTATGAAGGTGATTTTAATGAAGAAAATCAGCCCGACGAAATGGGACTTGAAGAGTTTGGCATAAGAGTAGAGGATATAAGTGAGGAAAGAAAAGAAAACGGTGGGGAAAGGTGAATTTCTTCTGAGCCAATAAACATTAATGGGGAATATGTAGAAGGGATAGATAGAGAGCACATCATGGATATTTTAACTCACCCATCTGTAAGCGAACAAAACATTAGAAAATCCCTATTTTTTGCCCAAAAAACCCACCCTCTGTGAGCAAACAAAATTTTTTTTAATATAACAATTTTTTATGAAAAAAGATTTGATATATAAGTAATAATTATTATAATGAAATCTCTAGCTAATTCTGTTATTTTTAAACAGCTGACATTTTAAAAATAAATTTCACAAATTAAATTAATATTTGCTTTAAAATTACTTTGAAATATGTATTTTTTAAATTTCAAAAAAAAAAAATTTGCTATAAAATTTATATATAAATTTTTAAAAAAATTAACCCCGAAACAAAATTTTTTGTTTGCTCAAGGAGCGGGGGAGTAAGCAATATTATTCCTGTAACAGGACTATCTGAAGAAGCAAAGTCAAGAATTGTTGAGTTCATGTATGACGGCGAAATTCTTTGTAAATTAAATTAAAATAAGAATTCGGCCATAAGTTGCAACCCACTAGCCATCGCCTCACCTCGGCTCAGCCACAGCTCCAGAACGAGATTCTGATGCTACCATACTTCGTCCGACACCATTTTGGATTTCCGACCTGGACCACCTGTCCAGAGGATTAACTCCCTTGGGCAGAGCCAGTGTCTGTCGAGTGCCCCGATGGTATGGATGAGGAAAGACTATGTGTTAGGCAAAACATGTCTCGCGCATCCGGCAGGAACAGAAAACCTTCGGGGAAGAAAACAAAACTTTCCTCTTTGGCAAGGCATCCCCAAGCCTGAAGGCCTAGCATAAGAGGGACAGAGGCCCTACTTTCAGCTTCATCATGATGGGTCCTACCTTCTCCATAGGGAGTGCACCTCGAGTCCAATTTCCGTCAACGTCACCTTTTTATTTATATTCTTTGTAAGGAATGTGTCATTTGTTGTGACAAATTCGAAGAGAAGGACGTTCTTTATAAACTACCATGCAGTCACATTTTCCACAAAGACTGCTTCTTGAAGTACGCTGAGAGGAGTGAGAGTTGTCCCTTAGATCGACAAAAAATTTAATTGTGCTATAGTCTCTAAATAATTGATAATTTGGAGCTGCAAGAATTTTTATTAATGTAATATCAGAAAAATTATTAAAATTGTTTTTCGAATTTTAATCGATTTCTCATGAGATTATCGATTGAGATAATTTTTAAATAGGAGACTCAGAAATTATTAACCCAAGCTAACTGCTATTGGATTTGGAGAATGGACAATTAATTAAATGCTTCTTATGAGAAAGTTCCTAGCTACCTTACAGATGAAGATTCAAAAAATACAGATTTTATTTCTACAAAAATAGCAAGCCTAGAAACTTGGGATGACATACAATTATTTTGAAGCTGCCGCTTCCTCTTACGATACAACGATTATATCAGAAAACTGAAAAAATAAGAACTAGAGACAAAAAATGCACAAAATTAAGCTTTATAAATATTCGAATTAATGAAAACAAATTTAGACTTTTCCATAAAAATTTTTAATAAATTTTTATATTAATAATCCCTATTCCATCAAATAATTTATTAAAGCTAGTATTTGTCTAAAAACTTTTATTATCATATTTTTAATACAAATTATATATGAATAAACTGATATATAAAGAGATAAAATAGTAAAGGTTTCAAATAAAAATTATAATGAGTTTTCTAATAGAGACTATAAAGCCCCATAATTAAATATGGCGCTAATAGAAGATCTCCTTACTTTGATTATTGATGATAATAAAGATTCTTCTGATATATCAGAAGGCTGATATTCAAATTCCTCAAGCTATAGACTTACATAAGAAAATAATATTTGCATTTCAGAGATTATTGCATAAATCAGCACCGATTAATATAGATTTTGGGATTAATTGCAATCAGCAATCGAATTTTAGCACATCTTGAGTATAAAATAAATACTGCCAGAGCTTATGATCTTATAGCATGCTTTGCAATATAGTCATACAGCTAAAAGAAGTCATTATGCCAAACTTATAAGAGGTCTATTTAATGCCAGACTACTCCTGGAAGATTCTGGATCAAGAAAGTACGGCCGTGCCCAGATGGTGTCTCCTGCTAGCACCCAAATGGTGATGATTTTATCAGAAATTATATTTTTTTAGATTAGACTGAGATTTATCAGAAATTATTGGGACAGCTTCTTAGAAGGCAGAACATTTTAACCTAATTCTCTATTTAATGTATTTAAAACCTCATTAATAATGTTTAATCCGCATAAAATTACTGAGACTGCTATCATATAATCATGTGAGCATGACCCCTAAAACCAGGCACTGCTTTTCCTCTGTATACTCCATCTAAAGTGACTGTTGTAAAGCCAACTCTTGTAAGAAATTTTACCAATAAACTCTATAATTTTTAATGGAAATAAGGGAAAACGCTGAAATCATTAAATCCAAGCTATTAAATATAGGATTTGATGAATGAAAAATAGACTTAACATTGCAATTTGCAAATTCTTATGAAGAAGCTCTTAATTATATTCTTGATGCAGACTGAGACAATATTAATTTCGTTTCTACAAATATTTCAGAGACAAGACAAAATGAGATGCAAACAGACTATGGGAATTCTGCAACTATTTCTAGTAGAGCAACTGTAAATGAGGCACACAGAAAATCAGGAAATATAATAAAAGAGGAATTAATAAAACAAAAAAGGAGATTTCATCAAGCAGCACAAAATTTAGGCATCAGTGAAGCCACATTTAAAGCAAAAATTGAGAGTGTAGAGACTTTAGAAGAATTGGATAAAGCTGTTTTTGAGTTCATAAATCAGTGCAAGCTTAAAGATAAAATATATACATATGCTTTGGAAATTGGTCTCAGTCATAAAACAGCAAAATGAGCATCAGTATTTTTTGACAATTTAGAAAATGCTATGGAATATTTAAATGAATTATGAGTAGACGAAAAAAAATGTAAAGAGAAAAATCAAATCTATTCCCAAGCACCAAAAAATGAGTCCAATATTCCATTTTTGTCAAGAGAAGAAGAGAATAAGCTTATCACTCCTGTTAATTGAGCTGATGATGAAGCAGATATTAATGGAGATGATGAAGATTTTGATGAGTATCCCCGAAAAATCTACAAAATGTTTAGAGATATTGGCATTGAAGAAGAAAAATCTAGAGAAATGCTAAGAGAATGCACAAATATGAAAGAAGCTAAAGAAATGGCAGATGAATATACAAGATTTAAAAAACATATGCCTTTTTTCTGTATTTTTTTTTGAAATTGATAGTTGAGCTCTGTGCAAGTCCAGTCATATTGATTATAAATTTATATATGTCTAAAAATTATTATCCCGTATATGAACAATTGGGTAATTCCAGCCAAGAAGAAGTCTTTCTCGCCTATAATCCGTTTTATCAATTAGAAGAACAAGAAGAATTTGAAGAAGAAAAATATTTATACAGCGGAGAAGATTTGATAGGATTTTCAGATGGCCCTCGAATATCCGAATATATTTATGAGGAAAATAATAGCAGTGAAGAAGAATTAAATGAAATTAGCTGAGAAAGGCAAGAAATAAGGGATGTGGAAAGAGAGGAAAATATTGGAGAATGATGGATTTCTTCAGATCCAATCATTATTGATGGAATGTATGCTCAGGAAACTAATAGAGAGCAAATTATGGATATTTTAAGTGGAGTAGTCCCTGCAAAAGGGCTATCTGAAGAAGCACGAGCAAGAATCACAGAATTTTTGTATAATGATGAAATTAGTGACGAGAATTGTGTAATTTGCTGTGAAAAATTCGAAGAAAAAAATGTCCTATTAAAATTACCATGCAGTCATATTTTTCATAAAGACTGTTTTTTGGAGTATGCTGAAAGGAGTGATAATTGTCCTTTGGACCGAAAAAAAATTTAATCATATATAGTGCAGGCTTAAGTAATTTTAAGTAAATAAGTTAACTTTAAATAAATCTGTAATAAATTCTTAATCTTGAAGATGGCGCTGCTCGAAAAAAACTATATAATTTTTTTTTAGGATTAGGCTAGAAACAGCGTATTCGAGATTCATTTTAATTTTTCCTCCTAATTGGAGAGTATCAGCTACTAATTTCAATTTTTTTACTTTATGTTTTATCTTATGCTAATAATATGTTTCTTTAAAAAGTCATTATCCTTCTAAATGAAAGAAAATTATAAAAGTTTATTATGCAAATACAATTTAAATGAGCACGTAAAATTAATATGAAAGCAGCACAAACAATTAAGGTTATGCAAATCCTGAATTAAATATAGCTTCAGTAGGAGATCTCTTTCCTCCCCTTGACAAATACAGATGTTCCTTTGATATATCAGAAAACACTAATTAAATAGTAAATACTATTTGCATAACTGCCCTTCATCTGGATATTGTATTAAATATTATTTATAAAGAGAAGGAATAGAGAATCCCCTCTAAGGCGAATAAGACAAAAATGAGCCAAAAGCAGCCAAACAGATTAAACTTATTGAGATGAGTATTTATGAGCCAGCTGAGCCTGGCAAATATCAAAGCAGAAAGAAAAATAAAGCATTTAAAAAGCTCAAGATGAAGAAATTCAAAGCCTCAAATTTAACACAGAAAAAGAGTAAGAAAAATTGATCATTTGAGTGAATGATATTTAAGAGTTAACTACGACTTATGCTCATTAATAATTGCTTGTGCATCTAAACAGAATTTATTATCAAACCAATTCAATCACCGCATCTATATTTCATTTATTTTAAGATCTACTTTAACATTAGCAGTAGATGAAAAATTTGCAAATATTAGCACTTCTAAATCAATATAACTCTTCTAAATTACACTCAGCTTTTATTTTAAGTAGCCCCATAAATTAAAGATGGTATCGATAGGTGATATTCTAGCTATGATCGTTGACGATAATGACTCTTGTTCTGATATTTCAGGCAGTGAAGGCTCAAACTGATCTTCTGGTTCTTATGACAGCCAACATCGTCGTTATAATCATGGCTGCTCAAGCTGCGGATATTGTAGAAGTTGTTATGATAAATACGGCTGCAACAAAGATAGTTTTGACTCGATGGATCTTATTTTCCAAGACGATTGAGAGACGCCAATAGAATTCGTGATTCAAGATACTACAGATCAAAATTATTGAAATAGCTTTTTTTCTGAGACAATTAAATGTACAAAAAATTTTTATTTTAAAAGAAATTCTAAAAAGATGAAAAATGATAAAGTTTTTAAAAAAGCAAATTTGCTAGGAAAAAATAATTGGAAAAATGAAAAAATCCAAAACTTAAAGAGAAAAAGCAGAGAAAAGGCGAAGAAAGTTGACTATTTAAATGGCTGGTATTAAAATCAGAATTAGTATTGCATTGGTTTTAACTCCCGCCATCTTTCGTGAGCAAGCAAAACCATTAGAAAATCCCCATAAAAACGTAAGCGAAAATGTTTTAATGTAAATTTATGAAAAAATATTTTGATAAATCATTGATACTTATGATAATGAAACCTCTAGTTAAATTCTATTAATTTAAAAGAGCTTGCATTTTTAAGCGAAATTTTACTAATTAAATTAATTTTTGCTATCCAAATTTTTTTAAAATTTATATATAAATTAGTCCCTTCATGAACGAACGAATAAAATTTTTTATTCGTTCATGGAATGATAGGGGGAGTAAGATAACTTGCTAATCAGATTTTATAATTCTTTTAAATAATACTATATAAGGAAAAACCTTTAGAAATAATTAATAGTCATTGCTGCAGCTTGAAAGTCAAACCAAGCAATAATTATCTGCCTACTTATTTATCTTAATCTTAAAACTTACCGCGGTCGAACCGCATTTCTCTCGCTTTTCACTTCAAAAACTCCAGAAAACCGCTCCAAACAACAATTCTTCAGCAGCAGCAGCATCATCCTCCAGCAGTACCAGCACACAGAGCACAAAAAACAAAAACAATAAACAAAAACAACAAACAAAAAATAACAACAAACAAAAAAATACAGTAAAAACAACAACACAAAAAAATTCACCTCACAGTCAGCAGCAAGATCACCAACAACAGCCCACAGTCCTTGAAGTTGAGCCCGGAATTTTCTGACGAAATACCGATTAGCACATTCCTCATCCTATATCGGCCTCAGAAAACTCAAGCACAGCTTCACTATTCGTCTTCAATCCTTCCGTCATCTCGCTAATGCTCCACTCCTCCGCCTAAAGCACCCGCACTTCTCTCTCCTCTTCTTGCTTTTGGCGCGAAGCGCCTAAAAATGGTATATTTTTCCTACTTATTTATAATCATATAGCTTAAAGAATATATTTCATAATAAAATGCCAAATCAAAAATTCATTCAAAAATTGAAAAATTATAAGTTTTATTAATAGCTATCCCCTTTACTTGGAAAAAATATAGGCAAAATTTCAATTAAATTGGAACAAAATTAATTTTTCAATGGATTTATATTAGGTGAAAATGCTGATTTTATATAAATAGCTTTAACCTTAATTAATGGAGAGCATAAGAAACACTATACATTAATTTTTAAATGTAATTCTTTGTAAAAATTATAAAATGAAAAAATTCGTATTCAATTTAGAAATTTTTTTAAATTTTATATTTATTTTTTCCAAAATATTAAACTCCTTTAAAAGTATTTGTTTCAATTTAAAGGGGGAATAAACCATTTTTTAGTAACTAAAAAAATATATTGATTAATTATAAATTTAATTATTAAAGTTACAAACTAATATGCTATCTTCTTTAAACCAATATCTTCTATAATGATATCAAACAATTAAAGCCAGCACTCTCTTAAAGCTACTCAAATTCTTCAGAGTTTTTATTTTATTTATAAAATTCATTTTAAATAAGTTTTAAACTATTATTTAAATTATCCAAAAGCTATCTCCTTATTAATATAAAAAATATAATTTTTATATCGTAAATATGAGGAGAAGTTATAGTCACACCTACCTTAATTCTTCGCTAACATCTCCGTCAAATTCGACCTCAAACCAACCTATAACTCTTCAAGGCAATTTATCAAAAAAATTCCCTGACACAAACTCCTCCAAATGGGAAGGCTTATCTTTAACTGGCAATCCCAGCAATGCTAAGCAGTTAGCTGGAATTCGGTCTCCACGACGTTGGGACGAATACAGCAATGGGTCTCGAACTGTAATCCCAAGCCAGCCAGCTACAGAGCCAATTACACCTCGCCGTACAATGACTCCTCGTGCCTCCAATGCAACAGGAAATCTTATGGACATGATTAATAAAGGATACTCCAAAGAAGAACTAGGGACTTACTCAAGAAGAGTCTCTATTAATGGAAAAACTGTATATTTTTTATAATAAATAATCATTTTTATATTAAAAATCTAAATAAATCCATATTTATATAAAAAAAACAATATATTCAAATGCTACAAGCATTGACAATACTGCTTGTAATGAAGCTTATAAAGGAAAAGGCATCTACGCCCCTGGGTTCATTCAAGATCGAAAAATAAGAAAAGAAAGCGGGATTGGCTTTGAAAATCGGCAAAGCCAAATTTCGACCCTCCCTGGCCCACATAAAGAAGCTAAAGAAAAGCCGAGAGAAATTCGTATCAAGCCTGACTATTATTCACACATCTCTGATTTGCCTGGATATTTAACTAAACCAGAGCCTTCAGTTGAAAAAGCAAATCCACTTGTAAAATTGTCAAGACATACAGCGACTTCTATAGAAAAACAAAATATGCTAGGGCAAACACCTGACAAGACTGGACCAAAACGAGAAATAATTCCTTCTAAGAAGCCTGCCGACTCAGAGTTTAATAACATTGGAAAGGAAAGGGCGCTAAATCCTTATAGCACAGGCAAGCTTTCTAATAAAGAAGCCCAACAAAGGCTACTTGGAGCTAGTAACTCTGAATGCACTGATTTCAGCAAAAGAGCTCGGCCGATGTCGGCAAGAGACATGTTTAAAAGCAGCATCCCATTTTTAAGTTATTTTATATCAATTATATAGAGACTTAACAATTTTTTTTTATTAAAATTATTTTTTTTATTGAAAATACTGAACTTTTTATTTAAAATAAACTTGATTCTTCTATAATAATTATAATTCGTCATTTAATTACTTACAAAAACAGCAAAAAATCTTTTTCAAGCTACTTTTTTTAGTTTTTTCAGTCTGTGTGCATTTCACTGAGAGCGGGTGTCTTTCTTCTTGTTCAGTCCCATTGTATTCTTCATTGTGTTTTTCTTCATGATGCTCATTAGAATCATTAATTTGATATGAAATAAAATTATTGTTACTCATTGAATACATCGAGCTGAATTCTTCTGAGCTTTCAGAACCATGAACGACTTCTTTTAGCTTTCTAGGAGGTTTTCTTTTGTGTACTGAAGAGTCCAAAACTGCAGGCTTCCTTTCGTTTTCGTCTTCTGATTGATTTGTAAATTTCATTGCTCATAACTCATTATCGATTTTTCAATCACTTGAAAAGAAATTAATTATTTTTTTTTAAATTCCTTTTATTTTATATAAAAATATAATTATTTTGCTGATACTATGAAAAGTCATTATCAATTTTTAGTCTATTTTTGACAGATTTTCCATTGATATTAATATCTTCAGGAATCGGAATTGTGAAATCAGGATTGCTAAATGAAAACACACTATTATGCCCAAATGACTTAGAATTTTGTATCGAGGAAATATTTTCCCCTGAAGGAAAAGCTTGAAATAGCTTCATTTTCTCTGCTTTCGAGCTATCTAATATTTTCAAATCAATTGATGAGCTAGATATACTTTCCATCACAGAATCTTTAAGTAAATAGCTTACGCCATCCTCTAAGTCGCTGCTTTTCATTTTATTGATAAATCTCCTTAAATCTCTTCTGATATCCTCCACATTAGACTGAAGCGAATTGGTCATTTCTGGCTTTTCTGTGCTCTGGCTACCTTCAATAGCTGCTTTTAAATGTGAGCTTAAATATCTTTCCTCGTTTTCCTCTATTTTTCCTTGAGTTACCTCACTTGGTTCCAAGCTTAAAGTCGGTATATAATTCCCAGTGGTCTCTTCCTCCTGAATAGAGGCAAAAATCCCTTGAAGTTTTGAATTTTTGTTTAAATTGAGCTGAATAAGAGTTGGGATTATCAGAGCTTGTTCTATCTCACTTAAATATTTGACTTTTAGATATCGTTCTTGCTTTAAATAAGTACTATATTGCTAAATAACTCTTACCAAAATCGTAGTCTGGCGTTCCCTTATATCCAAAGCTCATTGTTTTCTATTTTCATCCAAAAATGCTTTTAGGTCATAGACCTGCTTTTTTAGCTTCAAACAGTTGAGCACCAGTCTTGCTTTTCTTTGGTCTTTAGCCCGCTGGAGCTCTAAAGCTTTGGTTTTATTTACATTTTGGGCCTTTTCGATCTGCTTTTTTACCTCTGCTATTTGACGTGTAAGTGTGTCTATGATTGACATATATTTTATTATACTGAATAAATATTTTTTTTTTAAAAAAAAATGCTATTCTTTTTCCCCAGGAATGTCAAAATCTTCATCATCAAGGGACTTTTCCATGAAAATTAATTTAAAATTATTTCACATAGAACTAGAAATCTTCATCCCAGTTCAAGTTTGACCCAGGCCGCTGCTTAGGTGTGATTGATGGGAAAGCTGAATTAGCCTCCTCTTTAGATATATAATCATCCAAATTAAAATGTAAAAGACCTGACTGAGCTGATTCTGTCTCAACTATCAAAGGAATTAAAGGTGGCTTTACCTGCTTAGAAAGCAAATTTTCCCACAAAACAGTGGAAAATCATGAATTTGTTTTTAATTTTTGAATTGACCCTCCATTTCTAAGCGACGGGTTCAGATGAAGCAGCTGCTCAACGAAAACTCGTGCAGGCAAGCTTTGGTCAAGTCAAGAAGGGAACATCAAGTTATGGTCCAAAATTTTCTGGTAAATTGCGAAAGGGTCTTCTTCGTCTTCACCAAAAGGCACACTCCCACATATAAACTCATATAGAATGATCCCCATGCTTCAATAGTCAACTGGGGTCCCATAGCCTTTCCCAGTGATTATTTCAGGGGCCATATAGTGTGGAGTCCCTACAATCGTGAAGGTTCGCCCTTGCAAAATCTTAGCAACCCCGAAATCTATTAATTTCGGGTATCCATCATCGTCGACCATTATATTTTCAGGTTTCAGGTCTCTATAAACAATATCTCGCTCATGTAAATGTTCTAAAATGACGACTAAACAAGATATATAAAACTTTGCGTCACTTTCTGATAATAGCCCCATCTGTCTTATGACATCAAACAATTCTTGGCCTCTTACATATTCTGTCAAAAAATAAATGCGTTTTTCGTCTTTAAAAGTCCTTATCAGCTTCATTATCATTATATGGTCGAGCTGCATCAGGACTTTTCTTTCTAATACCAAATTGTTTTGAATTTGGTATCTGAGGACTTTTTTCCTTTCTACAGTTTTTAAGGCGTAGCAGGTTTTTTTGGACTTATGCATGACTAAAAATACGATCCCAAACATACCTCTGCCAAGGGTCTTTTTGATGATCAAGTCTTGCAAATTGACATTTGTGTCTTGAAGCTGTATTCGTTTGACAAGGAGATTTTTGATGTCATCGTTTATGATGTTTAAAAAATCTTTTTGATGTAAAACCCAGCAGGTGACTTGGCCTGATGCTTTTATGGAGGCAGTACGGAGGTCGTTGTAAAGGACTGATCTTTCTCCAAAGTAGTCATGCTTTGCTACTGTACGAACTCTTACTCCCACTACTTATGAGCGAACAAAATTTTTTTACTCGTTTATAAGGGGTAATTTGCCAACCTATAAAATTTAAAAGGAAAGAGTAGGTTAATTTAGAATTCAGGCTGTCAAAAATTAATAAATATAGTTCGAGATTTTTTATATATTCAATAAATTTTACTTGCTTTAGAGGAAAAATTAAATTTCCCAATGGTTTTGCTCGCCAACAGACCTACAAGTTATATGATTTTTTATTATAGAGGACTTCCATGAATTATGGTAAATAGTGTTTAGGATTATATTAATAATATTTATTATAAAGATTATACTTCAACTCGCCCTGTTTTTATAATAAAAAGGGAATCCCCAGGGTCGTTTTGTTTAAAAATGAAATCTCCGTCCTGGAATTCTTCTAATTTTAAACAGTTCATTAGCCGAATGATTTTATCTTGAGACAGGTCTCGAAAAATCTGGACCTTTTTAAGCACAGCCAAAGCTTCATTTTTGTTAATAATTTCAATAAACTCCCCACCAATTAAAATTTCAAATTCAGCCCTTGATATAACAGCTATATCAACTTTTCCTTCCGCTATAAGTTCTTCTGGGTAAATTTCATTAAAATTTCCAGTTATATCTAAGTCACCTAAACAGCAAAGTGACTCATAGACTTTAGTTCCGGAATGGTTTCTAAGATTTCCTTTTAGTTTTACCCCCCCCCCTCCGTGAGCGAACAAAAAAATTTTGTTCGCTCACGGAGGGGGGTTTAATTTTTTTTTTTTAAAAAAAATTTATATATAAATTTTATAAAAAATATTTTTTTCGAAATTTAAAAAAATCCTAATTTGCAAAAATTGGGAAGCAAATATTAATTTAATTTGCAAAATTTATGTTTTTAAAACGCAATTTGTTTAAAATTAAACAGAATTAGCTCTAGATTTCATTATACTAATTATCATTTATATATCAAAATTTTTTTCCATTAAAATTTTTTCTATTAAAAAAAAATTTTTGTTCACTCACGGAGGGTGGGTTTTTGGTCAAAAAATGGCGATTTTTCTAATGGTTTTGTTCGCTCACGGAGGGGGGGGGGGGGAGTTAGTAAAAATATATAATGCTACCCCTTTTTCAATGCCTGCATTAATAACAATTTGGCCATGCTGGAAAGTATGGACTCTCATACTCCTAATTATAGATTCAACTTGGTCTCTTGC
The DNA here is from genome assembly GCA_914767885.1 of Blepharisma stoltei. NCBI lineage: Eukaryota > Ciliophora > Heterotrichea > Heterotrichida > Blepharismidae > Blepharisma > Blepharisma stoltei. The sequence goes on from CAJZBQ010000038.1 coordinate 658,292, forward strand.
TAAGATAGATTAGATTACGGTGGTTAGTCCCTACTTCATGAAGATCTGTGCATTCCGCAGGCGAACGCCTGCGGGGTGGGCTCCCTCAAAGGCAGCTTGGCCCAGGCCGAAGCTCCTGGCTTCTAGAGACATTTTCCCTCCTGATCTGGAAAATCAATTTTTTCGGGAACCTCTATTTTAAACCCAATCTCAAAAATTTCCCAACCCTAGTAGCTTAGGCCAGATCGTTTACCCTTTTAGACTGGAGAGACTAGCCCTGATATCTTCGTCTAGACTGTCTTCCCTGTTTTTCCCGGATAGTCTCTGAGGGAAACTCAATGCGCTTGCACAAATTCAGGATAGGTCTTAAAAGCAGCTTAGGTAGCTGCTTCACACAAGTCTCATATCTTATCCTATGTATTGTTCCTATCGCACATCATCATACACATTTTTTATAATAATGCGGGTTTTCTTGTGTTATCGCCCCCCCCTAAAGCTGCCTATACAACCTGGCTGTCTTTTCGGTTTCATTTCTCAACCGATGCATCGATTCTTTCATGCTCAGCTCCTTTCACCAAAATCTCGTCCGGATATTATAAGAACAACCCCCACGAAAAGCAAGGGACACTTGTCGCTGGCCATTTTTATGTATACACTTGGTTTCTTGTTAATTGTGAAATATAAGGGCTTCTTTCCAGTGCAATTCGTTGTGTATTTATGTAAAATTTTTAATAGAAAATAGGTCAATTATATAAGACAATCAATTCTTATTTTATATAGAAAAAAAAATGATAGCTTGTATAATATTATTTTGTATTTTTATTGAAAAAATATAAATAATGTGTTGGAGCTTGCTGCCCAGCACTTTTGTTAAAGAGTCTCTCCCAATTGCTAACTCCTCCCCATTATATTGGAACAAAATATAGGAAATCTCCATTTTTTAGGAACTTTAACCCATACATTAAATTGACGTGGTGAATCAACCCACCCTCTTAATTCCTGTAGGCGGCATCCGAAAGGGCTTTGGGGTACTTTGAGGAAGGGAGGCTGGTGTTCGATATCCGTGTCCGGCTAGGTTTTTCTTGATTTGGTGAAGCGCAATGTCAGTTGGCCGACCGCAGTGCTTAAAAGGAGGAGTAAGCACTTAACCTGAGTAATTGCAATAACTGTTGCAGTTCGTACACAGTTATGAAGTAAAGCTTGCTCTCCAAAATAATCTCCTCTTCCCATGCTTCTTATTTCTTGCCCCTCCTTCACACAAGAAACCGTTCCTTCCTTAATAAGGTAAAACAAGTCTCCAGGCTCGCCTTCGTTTACAATCCTCTGCTGTGGATAAAATGCATGTGTTGATAGAGAGCTAACCAGCGCATCTCTTTGTTGTACAGTTAAAATTTGGAAAATTGGCACAGTCTCAATAAAATTGAGATTTTCTTGATAATTCATGGAATTCAGTTGCTCTAGTGTCGTTCTAAATGTTTGTCGGTCAACACCTCAAAGAACTGTTTTTTCTATTGTCTTTATAGTCGCACTTCTTGGGGTGTCATGGAGAAGTGCAAGTTCTCCAAACGAGTCCCCTGGCTTTAGGATTTTTGTCAAAGTTCCATTGATAATTACTTGCAGCTTGCCTGAAGCCACAACAAAAAAATTGCCTCCAGGCTGGTCTTGCATAAATACTATTGCATCAGGGCTCAAAGCGTAATGCTTCATTTTGCCTATTATAAAATCGAGCTGATCCTCAGTCAAGCTATTGAAAATAAAGTGTTTACTCAGGGCATATTTAATATTATCCACTTCTCTTCTTGTTTTATCTTTATCGGTCACCACTGCTGTCGGAGCATCTAAAGTGATTTCTTCTTCTAGCCGAGAATCGAAAGCAGATCCTTTCTTTTTAAAAAGTTTCCTCGCTCCACTGTTTTCAAATGTATTAAGACTGATTTTCTGTTCTTCTTGCACTAGCACTGTGCTAAATCTCCTTTATAAAAATTTTTTAAAATTTTAACACCTTAACACCCTAACACCCTATAATTTTTTTAAATAAAATTTACTCTTTTTAAACTAGAGAGGTTAAGCAAGCTTCTTGAATCGACTGAATGTATTGACGGCTTTGCAATTGACATACAAACTCCCATTTATTAATTTTTCATAATAGAAAAAACATATATTCCATTTTTTATCTCAAAATTTTAGATATCCAACTGTACAGCTAAATTACCCGTGCTAGGTCTTTTATAGTAGCTCGAGGTCGGATATGTATCACGCACTTTTCTTCCACATAAGGTCTTCCAGCTGTTTCAGGTCTCAATGGTGCAGGCGTTATATTAGCAATGCTCAAAGATCCTCGCTGTCGTAAAAATTCCCCTTGCACAATTTCTGATGTTTGTGGCCTTATTACATTAAAATAGCTTCTTGGTACAACGGGTTCATCATTGCATGGTGTTTCATCCTCATCAGCAATTTTAGACACATTCATACGTGGCCTTTGTGTTTCATTTGCTACCGTTTCAGGTCTATCTTTAAAACTGAAATAACTTCTATGGTTTCCTTGAGTCATAGGCCTTACATTAGATACAATATTTTCAGGGGCAAGCTGCATTCTTAATTGCGACTTAAATGTTGTTTCAGGCGGCTGAGACAAAACCCTAGACAATTGATGTGTTTCTTGAGAAATTTTAGTTGTGCTTTCATTTGTTGTGATATTTGTGGATAAGATAGAATTTTCAGTTTTGTAACAATTGCGAGGATCTGGCTGCATGATCGGTTTTCTGTAAAGTTTTTTTATAAATAATGGGACTTCTGTTAGCGCTTCTTTAATTTCAGGCCTTTTGTAGCTGTTTTTATCAAGAAACTTCATTATAAAGCTTACTAATTTCGGAGAATATCTCGCAGGCAGCTGCCGAGGTGCTTTATTCAGAATATTATACCCAAGAGTAATCAAATTATCTCCTAAAAAGGGCAAATCCAATGCAGCAATATTATAAAGCACACAGCCTATAGCTCATATATCAGCTTTATTCCCATAAGGGTGCCTTCTTACCTGTTCAGGACTGAGGTAAAGTGGAGTTCCTACGATTGACGTATGCATCTGCTTCGTCCTTGTCATTTTTGACAATCCTAAATCTCCTATTTTTATCCTTTTCTCATAATAATTAATATGGTTGCGACAAAATATGTCCTTACTGACGATGCACCACTGAGCACCACAATGGCTTTATAGACTAGGCTCTTTTATTCTAACACTAAAGTGCGCTGTATATTTGCCGTATGGTGGGTGGCTTTGGGAGTCAGCTGGTGGCCATTCTAGTCCAAGTATAGTTACCCGGAATGGTTTTTTAGCCAAAGTTCTTTTTTCCTGCCGGTTTCGGGGGCGTGGCTCTTTTCCTGGGTTTCACCCCTTCCTCAAGGTAGCCGAGAGGAGGTTTTGGGCTACCTTTGCCTCCATGTCACCTCAAGACGCTCAGCACAGAGGAGTTTTTCTAGCCCATCGTCGAGACTCAAGAAAGACTAGTGCAGACCCAACCCTGAGGAGACCACTGCAAACCGCTGCTACCTCTGGCTAGTGGAGGTCCAGTGTTCGAAGCGTACAGAGATATCAAATCTGTAAGATCTAAAGACTCTTAATTTAATTTTCTCATTGTCCAGAAAGATATTCATGCATTTTATATCCCTATGCAGGATATTGTTGGAATGAAGATAATTAACTGCCAGACAAATTTCGTATGCTCATGTCCATAATTGGCTTTCATCAATTCCTTTACGTTTTTCTTTTGTTTTCGAGATAAAGCTTTGTAAATCGCCACCAGATGCATATTCCATGAGGATGAATAGCGTTTCGTCCTTTATTATGCTGTTATAGTAACGGATTATACTGTTTTATTATGATTTTTTAGTAAATTTTATATACAAAAATAAGGGTGTTAGCCTAGAATAAAATTAACGATGACCCCCCCTCAATCTTCATGTCTATTGCAAATTTTTTATTATAAAATTTTATATAAAAAAAAATAAATTTTCACGCCTCTTGAAACCAATTATATACATTAAAATGTGACACGTGCCAAAACTGCCCTCTTGGCGCAGCAGTCCAGACCTTATGGCTACGGCGAACTGGGACGGACTCCGAGCCGAGAATCAGACGCAGGCTCAAGAAGTGTGTATCCGGGTAGGTTTTGGCTGCTTTCCTGTGGTTGAAAATGGAGGGGCTCAACAACGTCCTTTGGATCCGAGGACCCATGGGCATTCCCTCTACCGAGAAACTGGGGGTTTCGGCCCAGGCCACAGGGGAACAGTCTTTTTCCTGTAGCTATCGAAGGAAGGCTCTTTGGCACCTGATAGACTCCAAGGATCCATGGAATCAAGCTACTCCAATCGCCTATAGCAGGGCCGCAGAAATCCACAGGTCACCCACTCAAGACTGAAGCCGCAAGGAGGAGACAGAAGGTGCCGGAAGAGCACTCGCAAGAGTGATAGACTCTCTGGGCTGGAGTCGAAAAGCGTTAGAACCTCCAGTACGGGAGGTCTTTGGTGACTGCGTCACCAATATGGCTAGCGCCTTCTGTAATAATCCTAATCCTCTTGCAACAAATTTTCGATGCGCATCTTAAATTTTCCCGTCCTTTTTAGCTAGATAAGTTTAATAAAATGGCGAGCGATGGCAATAGCCGTCCAAATCTCGATGAGAAGGCCTACAGCAGCGCTGTTTTATGGTTTTTTTTGAGAAACTCACCTAGAGAAAACTGCATTAATTTTTTTTATAAAAATGTTGTGTTGCAATAGGCATGAAGATTTTTTCGAAGAAGATTGAGGGGGGGGGTCATCGTTATATGTGCTCATGACTAACCGTGCTCAAAATTTCTACTTCTTTTTCTGCTTTATTTTGCTTATTTTTCGACAGATTTGAAAGATCAATTGCTTTTATTACATAAAACCTACCATTTCCTTGGTGCTGTACTTTGTACACAATCCCTGAAGTGCCTCTGCCTAGTTCTTTTACAACTGCAACACCTAATTCTTCCATATAGCGTAACTTATATTAATATTTTTATTTTATCATTACTCTTTAACTCCATTATTAAGTGGCCTTGTGGATACTCCTGTGCTATAATAAGCAGTAGACATAAAAAAAAAACTCCAAACGGTAAAAGATACTAATTTTTCCTATAAAAGTGACTGTAATTTATCTTTGGCTATTTTTTCCTACCCCTATAATAAGGGCGTCATTTTCATTTTTTTTGTTTTCCTCAATTGGCTCTATTTTATCAGTATTCTTAGTCAGCTTATCAGCCAACGTCGGATGATAAAGCTTCATATAGCAATGGACGATATATAAAGGGACAACACAAATTCCAGTCGATAAAATAATCCCGCTCCAAAAGCTCATGGTTGAAAAATAGTCAGCTGTGCTTGCGAAGACCCAGGCATCAGGAACATTGTCATAAATAAACACAAAGGTGGGGCAGTATAAGATGAAGCCAAGACCCCATATGACAAAATGCTGAAACCAGGTCCAATAATGCATATAAATTATGAGGACAAAGTTGACTATACAGACGACTGACGTGTACATGCATACACTTAAAGCCCAGTGACCTTCAGTTGCGCCTCAGTCATTCATAGCTTGTTTATAGTAAATTCAGCTTGGGATTATATAGACAACTAGGCTGCAAAAAATACCATATAGTAGCCAAATAATGAATTTTACAAGAGTTAGAGGCTGCTGAGTCTTGGTTTCCAAGTACAGTTGAGGCCAAAAGTTCTTGATTCTAGGATTTATACGATAATTTACATCTTGGTCCCACAATGAGTACATAACAATCCCAGCAGCTGTGGTAACTGAATTAAATAGCAATAAATATCAGTCATCCCAAACTGTTTGTCCACTATACCCATTTCTAGTGCCAAAATATAGCTGTACTAATGTGAAAGAAATATTTTTGTAAAAAAAATAAAGGACGTAAAACCCTATTCTCCTTAAATTTCACCTACCATGCACAAACATAAGATGCCTTAGATGTCGGAATTCACAAATAGCGAAATCGCTACAGTCTGCAGCTTGGTGGCCTTCTTTGCCAAAAATTCCTATACCTATGTGAGCGGCTTGGATCATGGAGACGTCGTTTCCTCCATCTCCAATTGCTAGGGTAACTGCATGTGGCTGGTGGATTTTTATGAATTTCACGACTTCAGCTTTTTGCTTGGGGTTTGAGCGGCAACAGATTACAGATTTGCTGGCTTGACAGAGGCTGAAAAAGTTAGGGTGTTTTAGACAGGTGGCTAAAGCGTCGCCTTCTATTATTAAAGCAATTGAGTTTTGTTGAGTTTTAAAGCTAGGAAATAGGCCGGGGGAAATATCTTTATTGATATTGGCTAAGGATTTTTCGATATCTTCTTCTTTTTGGTTAAGAATATAATAAGTTGCCCAGTTTTGGTTCAGCAAATTGCAAGCATATGCAATATTTTCAGCAGTCTCCACCTTATCTCCAGTCAACATCCAAACCTTCATATTAGCATCTGTAAACTCTTTGATTGCTTTTGGGACACTTTTCTGTAGCCTATCCTCCACAGCTGTAGCACCAAGCAAAAAAATATCCTGTTCAATTTCTTCTGCTAGTGCTGCCAAGTTCTGTGCCTGTGCTTCCCCAAAGCTGCATTTTTCTGTCTTATATTTCCCAAACCACTCTTGGAAATCTTCTTCATTAATCACTTTAAAACCTACACAAAGCGTCCTTAATCCTTTTCTACAAAACTTGCTTAATGCAGCTTTTGTATTATCAAGATATGGGATTTCGTTGACTGAGTAGTCCAATCTTTCTTCAATAACAGTATCAGCTCCTTTTATATACAACCTTATAGAAAAATCTTTAGGATGCCTTACAATGACTGACATCCTTTTCCTTTCTGCAGTAAAATCATTTATCGCTAGAATTTCAAACATCCTGTTTTCCCCTTTGCAATTCGTCAAGATAGAGTCCGCAGTTCTTTCTAAAAAGACGTAGCCAATCTCTTTTGCGGCATCTACCAATGTGACTTCATCAGGACTGGAGCCTAAATATTGGATTTCGTCGCCTTCTTTGTATTCAGAAACCACGTCATTGCATACTAGTAGTGCTGTTAAAAATTCATCAATATAATCAGATATATTAGTCAGTCTAACAGTTTCTGTGATTATTTCTAAACATTGGCTGCTATCTGATTTTTTTAGGTCACTTATAATCCCACTCACGTCAAAGCTCCACAAAACGTCATTTCCTTTGATTGCTCTAGTAGGGTTTCCTATAGGTGTATAGGAAACGCTAAAAGACCTATCCAGGTGTTCTTCTTTATTTACCGAAAAACTCTCACTTCTCTTAATTTCCTCATTAATTTCAAATTTCGTCATAATTTTCGGAGAATCTGAAAAATCACCATATACAGCCCCACCAATTGCACAGCCTTTAAACTCCATTGTATTTGAAGTCAAAGTGCCAGTTTTATCACAAAACACATAATCTACATTCCCTAGCTCTTCTAAAATATTCAATGAATACACCCTTGCACATCTGTCTTGCTCCTCACTATACATTTTCAAATCAATCTGTATAAAAAAAGCTGCAATGAACTTGACGAGCTCTAGTGTCACAATAATAGAAATCGGAATCAGAGAATTTAACAATATAAAATAGCTCATATAAGACAAAACTATTACTTTCCCTGTAGAAGTGTCATAATCCTGGAACAAGTAGTCTTCGTCCTCATGGTCAGACACAAATGAAGACGCTGAAATGCAGGCAAAAACACACAGTCCGACCTGTATAAGGAGCTGAATAACGACGATGTTGTTCATAATAGTTTCGTATTTGCTTCTTTTAAAAGGCGCATGTCGCTGATTCATCATTATTTTGGTGTTCATCCCGGCGTAGACTACAAGACCAATTACATAGCTGGTGTTCCTTAAGTTTGAGCCTCTCAGTAAAAGCTGCTTGGCGTCGAGTCAATAGCTTTGATCATTTATTTCAATTTTCCCTGCAAAGGTGGAAAGACGGTAGTCAGGTGGGTTTACAGTGATTTTTATGCTGCCCTGACGGGTAACAAGCTTTTCAGTCTCAAAAAGCCCGACTGTGGCGGTTAAGGCTTGCCTTGTTTTTAAATTTTGTTCACCGTCGAGATTTGCTGTTTGGATTTTGCAGTCACCCTTTTGGCTGCTTGAGGTTAAGATGAGCAAATCAGCTGGAAACTCTTCGTAGTCGTGGACTTTTATGATGTCGCCGGGAGTGATATCTTTTCACTCGACTTCTACTCAATCCTGGTCAATTCACTTTGAAGTCTTACTGTGATTCACCAGTCGGTCATTTTTTCGGCGTTTCTATATAAAAGTTACTATAATTTTCCTATAAAAATTGACTTTACAACATAATTTTCCTATTTTAAACGAAATTTTTTTGTAATATTAATAATCTGTTTATCTTTAAATAGCAAATTTTTGCCATATTTTTATACGAAAAATCATTAATTCTTAATTTTTTTGTTAACAGCCAAGTTACTCAGTCTTCAATAGCTTCTTTTATCATTGCGATAATTAGCACCAATAAGAGTGGCGCTATTGCAGTAAATGGACTAATTGGAGAAATATTTGGTATTGACTGCACAATAGCTGTCAGCAGGAAATATATGTTGGCAAGACGTTTGAATTGAAACAGAGTGCAAAGCGGGACAAATGAAATCAGCGAGTACTTGCATGTGTTCACTTTGTTTGTTTTGTGTGAGAATGGCTTGTTCAGATTTGGGTCATCAAGATATACGCAGTATTCTTCCATAATTCTATTTGTGAAAAAATTATAAATGCATAGAGGTGATAAAGGATTGGGATAGATTTATGAGTTTTGAGATATTGATAATTATTAGTAATTTTTAAGAGAAAACCGATAAGATTCTTTGTAAGAAAATTTATCATTTTATCTAGAATTTATTATATTTCCTATTGCTCCTTGGACTAATTATGGTAGAGTCTAGCATGTTACGATGAATAGACAATATTGAAAATTTGACAAATAAATCATAATATTAGCATTAAATACTTATCGAGAAATCCTCTGCAAGCCAATGGTTACAACTCATCTCAATTAGCGCTGCACTAATATTGCAAGTCTATGCACGGCCTTGCATTTGATTCTCCTTCCAAGCAAGAGCCAGCCATTGATTCCCTAAAATAAGAGCTGCTGGTCCATACCATGCTTTAAAAGCTGCTTTCTAGAAAATTTGAAAAATCGAATTTTCTCGATAAATAATAGAAGTCTAAGCTAAGATGCAACGTCTGGCACAACACTAAAGTGTTGCCTGGCTAGCCTAGGAGATGCCAGAGTCAGCGATAGACTATCTCTTTCCATTTACCCATGAGGGTAAAAGACTGATCTGGATGTGTGAGATTGGGCTGATCAGCCCAACATTTCAGCTTCTTAGTCTGGCGGATACACATTTTCGGAGCCTTCTCCTTCCACAAGTTCCCCTGCCCTAATTCGAGACATCTACTACAGGTTTTAGGAAGACATGCTAGCTCACCACGCCATTTGAATTCATACAAAATAATCATAAATTATTCTGACTAAATTTCTTATAAAAATAAAATAAAACTGAAATTAGAAAGGCATTCTGGAAGCTTTTCTTGGTTTTAGATAAAACTAATTACTGGATTATATTTATTTCGTATTTTCTTTAAATAATTAGTGTTATAGATTGAATTTAGGATGCTTCATAGTATACCATCTAATATTTAATAAGAAAATTATCGAGCAAGATTCAATCAGATGTAAATAAATCAGTGAAGCCAAACACTAATAATATTATATTTACATCGGGATTGCCGAAATTACCAAAAGCATTTTTTATTAGTATTACCTATTACCTGAGTTAATTTTCATCTCTAATCCCAGGAGCAAGAAAATATCTTATTTTCTTCTTTCTTAAAGTGCAGATTTTTTTTGCCGATAACAAGAGTCAGTTAATTTTTAATACTCGGATTTAAAATATTTGATATGAAAATCTAAATTGATTTATAAGTTTTATTTTAGGATGCAAAGTTTAATATAAACAGAATTAGCTAGAAATTCATTATTATGATCATTAGTTGTATATTAAAATATTTAATACAGCATAATCTATTAGTTACTTGGTTAATATTTCAAAAAGTAATTTTCGAATGATTTTGCTCGCTAAGCAAGAGAGCAGCTAGCTCTCCCAGATAAAATTTGAATTGTAGCATCACAGGTGCGTCGCTCGACATAGAAATTGAGACTTCTTCAGACAGGCATGACGCTTTATTAAAATGGTTGAGGTATTTCAAGTTCAAATCCATGCTTACCGGCTGCGTCACTCTCAAAACCATTTTATGGTCTGGTATTTCAGCTGGTCTTAGCGATACCACCCCACTTCCAATATCCTCATTCACAAATTCAAAATTAAGTGCTTCTTTATCAATTGACAAAGATATAGGGTTTAGTGCAGGACAAAATGACCTGCAGATTCTTGCAAACTCTAAGCTTGGGACTTTTGCATATACAGAGTAGTCTTGTTCAGGAATCCCAAAGTTTTCAAGCTCAATATCTAACAAATTTAAGGTGAATTCACTAGTCCTCTTGTTGTCTAAGCCTGCAAATGCTAATGAAAGGACATTGGAATTGTCAAGTTGTCATAAAAGCACCAAATTCCTAAAATATGACTGTGAATTCTTTTCCATTGGGACTTTTTCATGTGGATTTCAAAAAAAATTAGTAATTTTATAGAAAAAAAACTACCCCTTATGGAATTGTCTTCAATTTTGAGTGTGACCGTTTCGTTATTATTAGCCAAATTGAGAAACTTCGATAGATTTGGTATTGAGATTCCGATGGTTTCGGGATGGCTGCAGTGGTATTCATCGAATTGGTCGGCTTGCAATGTGAGAATTATTAAGGCAATTTTGGAAGAATCCATTGTTTTAATGCTGATCCCTTCAGAAGTTATTTCAAGATTGGCTTCTGTAATAAGATCCTTGATAGCTGAAATAAGCTTTTTTAATATCGTAGCATTTCCCAACAACGCTTCAAACATGTTATATATAAAAAGTCAAAAAGGGCGCGATTTTTGAGAGATGATACGGGATTATTTTTATATCAGAAATGAATAGCAGTCTATATGTAAATATTTGCCTTGACACTTGGGTAAGCTTTGAATAAAGTAGGTATTAAATTAATTAATTTTATTTATGCTAACATTAGAATGAGCTTTGATCACTAAATTATGTGCAGTATTTTATTAGAGGTAACTGACTCCCCCCCCTTTAAATTGAAACAAAAAATTTTGTTTCAATTTAAAGGGGGGTTAAGAAAATTTTTTTATAAAAAATTTATATATAAAAATTGTTTCAGAGATAAAATTTTATAGAAAATAAATTATATAAATTTTATAATTTCATGAAAAATTAATTCATAAATTTCTCAATCTCAAAGTGTAAACTTGCTGAAATGGTATTCTTCTAACTCTCCCCATAACAATTGGACAAAATAGAGTTTAATTTCTAAATCTTATATGTTTGAAGCATATTAAATAGGGTATTAACGTATTTACATATAAAATAATGATTTTTACCTATAAAATTTTCTATTATAATAAAATTTTGTTTCAATTTAAAGGGGGGGTAATTTCCCAAAAAAGTAGGAATTTTACCTATATTTTGTTTCAATTTAAAGGGGGGGGAGTGAGGAAATCAATTTGAAAAGCAAAAAATCATTTAAGAACAAATGATGATTAGACTTATTTTGAGAATTAAGTAAGTTTGAAGGATAAACCCGTGCAATATAATTCCTTTATATAATGGTCTTGATAGAAATCTGTGAGAGGTTGGGGAAGAGGTAATTAGAGAGCTAAAGAATGATTTGAAAAGTCAGACGGTAAGTCTTATAGAAATAATTAATAGTTTAGTTTAGTTTATATAATGAGAAAAGAATTAAAATGCTTACGGAATAAAGACTCCTGATGAAACAGTCGATCAGTACTGATGAGTGGCAAAAAGTTTGCTTGGTGAGATATGTAGAGCATTTCTCAATGGGAAGCCTGCCGAAACAGGAAGCTTTGGTTCTACCCCGAAGGTTTCCTGCCCATGTTAAGCCAATTTTCCTATCATATTTTCTTTCATTATCGGAACAATCAGGCACTTTCCAGGCGGCTTTGTCCTAAGTTGTCGATGCTTCAGGTTGGAAATCCAAAAAGTGAGGTTAGGCCCATCCCGATAGAGCCGAGATAGGCAATGGCCATTCGGCTATCTTGTTAGCACATCTAATACTAATTAGCTTATACAATGTGTCAAGCTCAGCAGATCATATATAAAATTATTGTTCAAAATATGGTCTTCTTATTTCAAGCTAAAAATTACAGGACGTTAAAATCCCTTCTAAGACAGCACACTTTCTTCAAATTTCCGTTCCCAAGATTCTTTTCAAGCAATTCTGACTCCCTTCCAAAAGACGGCTCAAATGTCGAATGAGATCTCAATAACGTAATTATGGTCTGAAATACGCCTTATACAGCACATGAATGAGATATTTTAAGATTTTTTAAACAGTGTGGAGAGCCCAAATTGGCCAAGAACTGAACTGCAAACAAATCAAACACACTAATACAGTTTCAAAACGAATCAGAAGTAAATAAAGCTCTTGCATTAAATCGCACTGAATTTATGGGTCGCCCACTTTTTATTAAGAAAATTGAAGGCAAAGAGGAAAACAAAACAATTTTAGCATGAAATATCCCAAAAATATTAGAACTTAATAAGCTTAAGCTGAAGGAATTTTTTGAAGATTATGGAACGGTAGTTGATATTCGCCTAAATAGAAACTACAAAAAAGAATTTTTAGGGAAGGCATTTATTGAATTTAAGAGTACAGAGGATGCGCTGAATGCATTTAAATTACATAATAAAAAGTTTTTACTACTCCCCCCCCCCCCCTCCGTGAGCGAACAAAAAAATTTTGTTCGCTCACGGAGGGGGGTTAAATTTTTTTTTTTAAAAAAAAATTTATATATAAATTTTTATAAAAAATATTTTTTTCGAAATTTAAAAAAATCCTAATTTAAAAAAATTGGGAAGCAAATATTAATTTAATTTGCAAAATTTATGTTTTAAAACGCAATTTGTTTAAAATTAAACAGAATTAGCTCTAGATTTCATTATACTAATTATCACTTATATATCAAAATTTTTTTCCATTAAAAATTTTTTCTATTAAAAAAATTTTTGTTCACTCACGGAGGGTGGGTTTTTGGTCAAAAAATGGCGATTTTTCTAATGGTTTTGTTCGCTCACGGAGGGGGGGGGGGAGTTAGGAAAAAACATACAGCTGACCACAGCAATTAACAAGCCTCCAAGATAAAATTTGAAATCTTAAAATTAATAATATGCTTACAAAATTTCTCTAAACCCTTCTAAGGTATTTCGAAAGTCTGAAGAACTCCCACTCGAATTGACACTAATTGAAGATGGCATAATAGGCGAATACATGCTTTCATTGAATGATGAACTCCTTTCAAGTTCATCAATTCCATAGTCAAAGTCACTGTTCCTATCCACCTCACCAAACTTGAATTTCACCACAACTGGCTCTGTTACAATTTTTTCAGGCAAAAAATGCGATTTTTTCTTTTTAATCACTTTTTCACTTCGGAGTGGGAATTCTTCTCCTTCCTCGCTTGAAGACGAGGACCCTAGTATATTTACGTAATTTTTATTTTTACCTGACATTTCGCCTTCTTCTTCAACTTTGGAAAGAACTGTTGTCTCTTTGTCTTTATCTCTATCAGAGTCTGGCAGCCTGTATTTTTCCTGCTTTAGGGTGTCTAGGTACTTCATTGATTTTTGCTTTAAAATGATGTTGTCAGCAAACAAGCTACTTGGCTGTCTGTATAATCCGATAACGTTTTTTGCATCGAACCCAGCTTTTCAATTGATTTTTCGGTCTTTTCTATCAAAATTAGGAGAGCAGTCGTCTTGGTTTTTAGAAATTAGTCTTTTGCCTCCTTTCTTTTGAAGCCATTTATCTTTCAAAAATTTGTGATCAAGATCAAGGATGGCTGATGTGCACCGAGTGGCCACATGTCCTAATTTTTTACATAAGTAGCAATGAACCCCTAGAATCGCATAATCCTTTGAGCAGCGCTCCTGCAGCAGCCTTGTGATGCTATTAGCGTTAGGAAATTTTTCAAGAATAGTATCAAGGTCATCTCTCTTCAGAATTAGTAGCTCAGCAAAGCACAAGCACCTTGCTGATGAAGTTCTAGGGTGTTTTGCAAAGAATCCGATTTCTCCGAAGTAATGGTCTTCTTCTAGCAGTTTAAATACAGATTTTGTGGCTTTATCGAAGAGTTCTATTGTCCCTGAATTAATAAAATAAACACTGGAGCTTTTTTCTCCTTCCTGAATCACGATATCGTCAGGTGCGAAGGTTCTATATACAACATCCTTGCTGAGCCTTCCGATGAATTTTTCACTGTACAGCTGTGCGAAGACTTTGCATTTTGCTATGTATTTTCCTCTGGTTATCCCAAAAATATCATCCCTTAGAGGCTCAGAAACCATTTTCAAAATGGCGTCTTCGTCAAGTTTATCTAGTTTTTGGTTTGTCCATATATTCTGAATAAATTAAATTTACTATAATTTACAGCAATAATGGGCAGTTTTCTAATAAAAATACAATATTCACTACCAAAAAGCCAAAGAAATCATCTTTTTATGAATAAACTTTAAATATCTCCTGATTTTAAACCTCAAAGATGACGGCAAATAGGCTTTTTTCATATAAATATTCAAATTTATCATTTTTTCTCTAACTCCCCCCCCCCCCTCCGTGAGCGAACAAAAAAATTTTGTTCGCTCACGGAGGGGGGGGTTAATTTTTTTTTTTAAAAAAAATTTATATATAAAATTTTATAAAAAATATTTTTTTCGAAATTTAAAAAAATCCTAATTTGCAAAAATTGGGAAGCAAATATTAATTTAATTTGCAAATTTTATGTTTTAAAACGCAATTTGTTTAAAATTAAACAGAATTAGCTCTAGATTTCATTATACTAATTATCACTTATATATCAAAATTTTTTTCCATTAAAATTTTTTCTATTAAAAAAAATTTTTGTTCACTCACGGAGGGTGGGTTTTTGGTCAAAAAATGGCGATTTTTCTAATGGTTTTGTTCGCTCACGGAGGGGGGGGGGGAGTAAAGGAGTATTCTTTTTCGCCTTGCTTGCTGACTTCTCCACTAATAGATGACAAAACATAACTAAAAATAATCACAGCAATAAACAGCATACAGACACAAAAAAGTTTTTCATTTGTTGTATAAGGCTTCAAATCTCCATATCCTACTGTAGCGACAGTTGTAATAGAAAAATATAAAGCTTTTACATAAAGTGTAATTATATTATCATTGCCCTGCTGATAAGAAAGGCCTACTCACGTAATCGGAGTAGTCGCAGCATCATCATAGCATATAAAAAACCACATGCACGCACATCAGTGAGCTACCAGTAGCGCAAAAACAATCAATTTTATTACTTGAATTGAGGCATATACATTAAAATGGCGATATGTGTCAACTTGTCCTCTTGGCGCGCAGCAGTCCGAACCTTATAGCTATGGCGAACTGAGACGGAATCCGAGCCGAATCAAGTGTCGGCTCAAGAGGTGTATATCCGGGTAGGTTTTGGCTGCTTTCCTGTGGTTGGAAATGGAGGTGCTCAACAAAGTCCTTTTGATCCAAGGACCTATGGGCATTCTCTACCGAGAAACCGGGAGTTTCGGCCCAGGCCATAGGGGAACAGTCTTTTTCCTGTAGCTGTCGAAGAAAGGCACTTTGACGCCCGATAGACTCCAAGGATCCTTGGAATCTAGCTACTCAAATCTCCAGTAGCAGGCAAGGCCGCAGAAATCCATAAGCTGCCAACTCAAGACTGAAGCCTCAAGACAAGAAGGAGACATAAGATACAGGAAGGGCACTCACAAGAGGGATAGACCCTCTGGGCTGGAGTCGAAAAGTGGATGAACCTCCGGTACGGGAGGTCTTTGGTGGCTGCGTCACCAATATGGCTGACGCCTGACTCTAATAATCCTAACCTGGATTGAGGCAGCAACTGCAGAGCTTCCTAAAAAACTTTCAAGGTGCCCAATTAAAAGCTTAACTTTCACAATTCTGATAAGAGGGGTAAATTTCAAAATTGAAATGACTTTAAAAGATGTGGTCACTCCGACGTTGTTATTATTGCTCCGAAATAGATCATGAGAATCAACTATCAGATCAAAAGGAAAAGTGGCAAGAATGTCAATCAGAAATCATTTTTTAAGGTAATGCATCATGATTTTTTTCCTAGAGGTTACTACGTGGCCTTTGGCATAGTAAGCTGTATTAAAACTCAAGAATATGTCCAAAATAAAATAACTATTCACAGTATTTATAACTTTTATAAGTAAGGCATAATCTCTAACAGGAAACGCTTGTATAAAAGGAATCACTGTTGCTTGAGATGCGATTATAAAAATGCTAATTATATTCCAAATCAATTTCAATACATTGTCTGGGTGGATTGTGTACTTGGACTGGCCTTCATTAGATCAGGCAGCCAGCTGGAAAAAATCACGTCGCGTGTTTCTTTTTTTGATAAAAATCGAGTTTCCTACGTCTTCTAATTTTATTGAAGGGGTTTCTGGATTCTTATTCAGAGTTAAAAGTGAAATTTCACTTCATTTTCTTCGTGCTGTTAACGCAGGCTTTAAAACTTTCTTTTGTCCCATTATTAGTAATTTTCATAACTTAATTAATTATGCCTTGTGATTAAGGCTCTTTCCAAGCATTATGCCTTATAGTCATATTTTTATTCCTCTAATCCTTTAAATTCTCTTCAGCATCAGATACTAATTTTGAGCCTTGGCTTTGCACCACTTATTTAAAGTCCATCCACCTTAAAATTCCTCACACTCTTAGATTTTGCTCCTTATTTTTCTTAAATTTTCTTATTCATCAGGCTCCAGGATTCAGTTATTGCTCCAAAATATTCCAGATCTACTCTTGTTTGCAACATTTTTCTCCTCACTCTCTATTTCTTCAGCTTCTCCTTTGCATTAACTTTCACTT
The DNA here is from genome assembly GCA_914767885.1 of Blepharisma stoltei. Classification (NCBI taxonomy): domain Eukaryota; phylum Ciliophora; class Heterotrichea; order Heterotrichida; family Blepharismidae; genus Blepharisma; species Blepharisma stoltei. The sequence goes on from CAJZBQ010000038.1 coordinate 675,397, forward strand.
TCATTTCCCTTATTATAAATTCTCCAAAAATTCCAAAGTATCTATCAATGCAGCATTTTTCCCTGCATCATCGCAGGCTACCCTGCTCACTCCTTCTAAGTTCAAATCTTATTCTTCTTCTTCTTCCATTGTCCAGATCTTCTTATCAGTCTTCTTCATCAGCTTTACCACTCTTATCTTTATTTATATTTTTCGCAATTTCCGGGTATGCTACCTATCACGGCTGATTCTACTGCTTTATCTCTTTTCAACGCTATTATCTTTACCTTCTTATGCATTTAACCAGAGTCCTCAACTAGACTTTCGAGATCGCTTGAGATTACAATATCAGCATTTACCACATCTAGCTCTTATCTTAGTTTTCACATTCAAATTAATGCCCATATTTAGAGTCATAATTATATTCAAATTCCCCATCAAATTTTCATCCTTATACTCATCTAATATACTCCTCTTAATGGATCTTCAATTCATTTCTTCATCTGACCAACAGTCACCCACTTCAAAGTCTTTAAATGAATTACTGCTCATATAACTCCTACTTCAGTAGACTGTTGTTCAAAGAAAATGACGCTCATCCATTGAATTTACAAGCCTTAATTTTAATATAGTTAGGGAGGATGTCTAGCACGGGGCTTTTTTGGCTTGAAAGCAAGCAAAAAACGCCCCGTGCTAGATGGCTCGAAAGCAAGCCAAAAAAGCCCCCGTGCTAGAAATCCTCCCTAGCTATATTTTTATTAGGAATTTAATTAAAAAATTACTAGTAATTTAATATTTGTGGATTCCTCATTTAGGTGGGGAAATTTTGTATTGAAATTCTTAATTATGAAAAGATACCAATTTGAAAAATTGCCATATTTCTTTATACAAAGCATTTTTGGTGAGCAGCTTGAGGATTTCCGTAATAGTGAAATTGCAATTAAAAAAGAATACTTTAATTATCAGAAATTGAAAATTAAACTTTAAGATTATATGGAGTTTATAGATTTTTGATATTAATTTTAATTATAAGGATCAATAAAAGTACAGTGATATTAAGTAATATCTTAAAACTATTTAAATCATGATTTTATTATTAATTTAAATAAGACTCCATATCCAATAAAGCACTATTTAAGTCTTATGGGTGATCGCAAAACTTTAATACCAAAGTTCAGAAGGTTAATTATAGAAGTTAAAATATCTCCATTCAATTTTATTAAAAAAATTTAACAGCTTAAATTTTTAAAGTGTATTAAAGCAATTTAAATGATTATAAATATCATAAAAACTCATAAATTATACGAGCCAAAAAAAATTACACAATATCTCTATTCTGCATTTATCTTAATTTCCCTTCCTCAAAAAAGATCAATCTTTTGTTGAATTGCTTCATATATTTTTTTTGGCAGATTTAATAGCTAATTAAATATGGATATAATTAATAAAACCATACCTTTCAGATATAATTATATAAAAAATATTCCGAAGGAGAGCATTAAATTAATTAATTTTTAAAAATAAATTTTATTTATCCATTAAGAATCCTCAGTAATTTCAGCATTTATATGCTATTCAGAAGTTTTAAAAGGGTGATTTTAATTTTATTTTTAGTTTAATAATTCGGCTTAATTTAAACTTCTAATAAAAATTCATATCATTTAATAAAATAAAACAATCGCCAATACATTGAGATATAAAAATGTTTGAATTTGAGAGATCAATATTAGGCGAAGATATTTTCTTCGAAGGAAAAGAAAAAGTGCTAATTAAGTCGATTCAGCAAGTTTCCCCTATCGGATACATCGGAAACATTTTTAAAGAAGAATACAGCAGTAAAGTTCCAATCAAAAGACAAGTAATTATTGAAACAGTAACAAGCATTATTATTGCCCTCCAAATGACTTCAATAAGCTGATACTCAGAGATGCCAATAGACAATTGGAAAGACTACGACAGTTTTTGACAAATGATTGGAGTTTTCAATATTGAAATGGTATGTGCACATTATGGTTTTCTTGATGACTGCTTTTTTGGGTCAATTGCTATTGTTTCTGTAGCTTTGGCTGCTGTCCTTGTATCTGGAATATTAGCTTACTATCATAAAATTTTCCCACAAATACTTGAAACTACTCTCCGAAGCTATATAAATTTGGTTTCAACTGTTTTCTTTATCCCCATTTTGACGATGCTACTTTATGCTTTTGATAGATCTGTTGCGAATAGAGATATAAATGACCCATATGCGACAGATAGGACAGAGAGTCAAGTTAAATTTGGAATTTGAGGAGTATTAGTTAGTTTTTCTTTTATATTAATATTCTTGCTCCCTTCTTGAGTAAGCAAAATTAATCCGAATTTTGTTTTATGCTGAAATTTTTGTTATAGCCTTTAATAGATGCTATAGCGTCTGCAGCGCTATATATTAAATTCCAGCTATTCTGTTGATTTAATCTTAAATTATAATCTATAAAGATAAATATTCAAATTATCGTAGAAATTTTTTTTTGCATAGAACAGAGAGCTGAAGTTAGCAATCACCATACTTTATGTATTATTTACTGCTGACTTATGCCACTCTAATTGTAAAAGAAACATCAAAGCAAGATCCAACTCATCTCTCGATATCGCGGTGGTTGCTTTACATACAATCCAATGTATTTTATACTTCGCTACTCCTAAAAGTCATATATTAAATTCTGAATTCATCCTCCTGCTACTATCTGTTTCTCTAATAGGTGTATTCTGGCTTCAACTCCCTTATTACAATTTTATAGGAAACATAATAGTAATTTCCAAACTTTCCTCATATATTCTTATGATTTTTTCTTTGATTTTCTCAAACTTAATAAACGACGCAAGGGCAGCTTTATTTTGCTATATCATTTTGCAGCCTATTCTTTTGCTGAATATTTTCCGAATTCTTAAAGACAGGCATAACGAAATCCCTGATCAGTCTCTTATTTATACAGACCAGTTTGATTTTGAACTAAAATCACGACATTTATTAGTTGATAAAAACCTCGAAGACAAAGAAATCGTAGTGGATTTATTTAATGAGCTATATAAAACAAAAAGGCTCATAATAAACAAGCTGGCTGTCGTTTGGGAATTTTATTTTTGTTTTCATGTTATGAAAGACGAAAGGCTTGCAAGGGTCAGATTAGTGAAAATTCCTATGGTAAATAACTGTCTTGAAGGTAGCGTCCAGGAATGAAAAATTTTAAGAAAACTGTGAATGTCAAGAGATGATGATTTAAATGATATTAAATATATTGAATATTTACTAGACATTGAAAGTGCTAACTCCGTCCTTAAATTTTTGTTGAGAATTTTTTTTCTAATAGGATATTTTATAGGGCAAAATATAATTTTTTTTGAAAATTATTGGCCTAATTTTTTTTTTAAAAAAATAAATTAACTCCTTTTTCGATTAGAACAACTTATCATATATAAAGAGGTTTAGTAAGGTTTATGATAAAGAATTATGTATGAGCTTGCTTGTTTTATTAGCCGAATTTGTGACAAGATCGCCGAGGATTGGCAAACTGACTACAATTGTGACAAAAGCAACTGATATGCTTTGCAAAGTCCAATCTTCATACTCGAGACTTATTGAAACTTATAGAAACTTGGAAGCATTTGATATAATATAGGAACCCTTTTAGCACCCTATAGTGAGCTTATATTCTTATTTGCTTTGAAAAAAACCAATCGATTATCAAGTCAGAGGATACCAAATTGGACTGAGATGTTCTTTAGGGCACTAAAAGCACTCCAAAGCTATATTTATATTTCGCTTTCAGAAAATATTCTTAGACATGCTGATGAAGCCAATTTAATAAAAAAGAAAAAAAGCCGATTTGCAGAGCTGGATTTGGTGCTTAAATACGAAAATTCATTAAATAGATTTGACGACCGTGTGGGAATTATTTTGATTTCTGCAAATCCAGACTCCTTTGGGACTCTTTCATATGTCAATGAAAAAGCAGCCCAATACTTAAGACAGCCAATGCAGTGCTTGCTAGGAACCGACCTATCTGATTTTGTGCCATGGCCTTATAATCTCAACCACAAAGAAATCATGAAAAAATTCGCAGCCAGCTGCAAAGACTCCAATGCCCAAATTTCTCCTATATTTTTCCTCCTAGATGGCCACAACTTCTTATTCGAGTGCAAAATCCAAATGAAATACACGGCGCTGGGCTACAATGCATTCTTTTTAGTATCCATTCAAGTCCACAATTTCTCCCGCGAGCTTATTTTACTGTCATCAGAAGGCCACATTCTTGGATTTTCTAGTAAAGTCCCCAGTATTTTTAACTCCCTTGACCGCAGAATATTAAATCAAGCAAATATTACCCAGCTGGTTCCTCATTACTTCGAAATTGCCCTTAATAAACCTTTTTTTATGCTATATGGAGGACATCCTTTATGTGTGGTAAAGCAAAATCTTGTATTTAAATCTACGACGCTGCATCTGCTTTTTATTGTATGGGACAATGATAAAATTCAGCAGTTAAAATCTGGGAAAAGCTTTGAGCAGACTTTTAAAAATAACTCCCGCAAGCGGAAAGTGAAGGAAAAGTCGACAACTTTTTTGAATGAATGAAAAATGAGAGAAAAAAGGATTGAAGAAAGGATTATGGATTCTAAAGAGTTTAATAAGGATTATAAAGAAGATCTCAATACAACAACTGTTTTAAACTCAACTAATGGGGATATCCAGTCTAAGACAGTCAGTTTAAATCCAAGCAGCAGCTCAAGCACGTCTAGCAGTAATAGCTAATTAGACATAATAAATGCATTCGCATTACAGTTGGAAAGAGCTATCAAAATCTTCAAGTGGGTTTTATTGTGCGCAGTAAGGCTTATATAGATTGTAGCAGTTATTTCTACAAACATCGCAATTCTAGCAACAGTGTATGAAATTGTATCTCATACAACTACCATAAGGACTTTTTCTGACCTCGGACAGATTTCTTACTATATCACAACTTTAGCTGATACAGTAAGGTCTATTGATCTTGATTTGAGGCTGAATATGTTTAATTTGACCAATGATGTGGCAGTCCTCACTGATGATGTAGACCATTTAATGAGCCTGCAAAACACAATTCTGGATGACTATGATGACTGGAAATACTGCTCATCATCAGAAATTGTCATAAATAAAAAAATCCCTCTATGAATTTTCGACTCCAAGCAAAAAATTGAAGAATATAATCTACTAGATACAGTCCAACTTTTTATTAACCATGTAAAATACATTTACTCCCCCCCCCCCCCCTCCGTGAGTGAACAAAAAAAATTTTGTTCACTGGGGTTAATGTTTTTTTTTAAATATAAATTTTATAGAAAAAAAATTTTTCCGAAATTTTTAAAAAAATCCTAATTTGCAAAAATTGGGAAGCAAATATTAATTTAATTTATAAAATTTATATTTTAAAACACAATTTGTTTAAAATTAAACAGAATTAGCTATAGATTTCATTATACTAATTATCACTTATATATCAAATTTTTTTTTCATAAAAAATTTTTGTTCACTCACGGAGGGTGGGTTTTTGGGCAAAAAATAGGGATTTTTCTAATGGTTTTGTTCACTCACGGAGGGAGGGAGTTAGTGTAATAATGTTCTAAACGCTGCAGCCACAAAAGGGCAATACAGGTCTGATTTATTGTTTTTGATAACTAATAGCTTAGGGTCAGCTTATGATGAAATAAATTTATCACTAAAAGATCTAGTTGACTGTGAAGTCAATAGAATCCAAGACTCAGGAAACAAGGTAAGAGTACTAATTATCTGCGTCATTGTTTTGCTAGGTGTTGTAGGGATTTTTCTTTCTATAAGCATTATTTTTGTGGAGAGAAAATACGAGAAATTCTGAGAGTACGCAAGAGAAAATGCATATAATTCTTATTTTCGCTTGAAAAGTGCAGCTATTGAGAGGCTGTCAAACGTGCATGGGCTGGGGTCTCCAGATGATGAAAATCTTAAAAAGCTGAAAAAATCAGAAAGGCTGAACATTACATTACATTAAGATTTATAAACTTTACATCCTTTACGGGGGTGCCCAAACCCAGAGCTTCCCGCTGCATCTTCTCCATACCGGGATTACAAGTCGCTGGGCTGAACTGCTTTGTTTCACCAAGATGTGCTCCGCGCAGTGTTGCCTACTAAAACGGCGATATGCGTGTGATATGGGTTGCCTTCTAGGAAAATCCAAAAAATGGATTTTCAAGCCAACTCTCGGCAAAAAGGACCGAGGCGTAACTCTCGGTTTTCACGCTAGGGAGTTGCCATAATGGTCTTAGAGACTTTCTTGGGCTTCCCCTTTCCAACTATTGTGCCCTCCTTCCCTATGAGGTAAAATCCATGCCTGAGAACAGATTAGGGCTAGGCTCTACTCACTGCTAGAATTGCTTGCCTAGCATAGCTATCCATCTTTGGTATGGCAAAACCTTGCAGGATATAATTAAATAGGGCTTGAGACTGTCTGGCCGGAGCCAGGCTCAAATTGAGACACCATATTTAAATATAAAAGGCTGAACATTAAATCAGGGATTTTCAGAAGATATAGCTCACGAATTCTCATTTTCATTGTGATTGCTTTATCATTCTACCTATTAACTCTCTTTTATCTCTATGAAAACTGTGAAAACAGCATGAAAGACCGGCCAAGAGTCCTCTATAGCTTAATTTTTACAAGGGCGCTGCTTTCAAAGGTCGGACTATGGGTCCGAGAGGTAATCCATCATACATTATTTGCTCAGTATCCAGCAGCATACCAATTCCCTTACCCAGACCTCGAATTTGAAATCGTTATAAATGATTTGGTCAGACAGGTCAAAGATTTGAGGAGATCTGACTTTTTAAAGCTGATGTCTGATGGGCTAAAAGATAGGATTTTTGAGCAATCTGACGTAGAAAAGCCTATTTTGATGTATGGCTCTAAGTCTGCTATTGATGCAGTTATTCTTGACTCTTATTCGTACTCGACGACCACTTATACAATTTCTAATCAAATCCTTTCTTATTATATTGCAAACTACTCTATTGTCAGAGACGAAGTGGGGGTTAATTATGATATGACTGACACAGACTCTAAAAATAAAATCACTGAAGAGCTCGTCGTGTTTATTTATGTGACTATTGTGTACTCAATAATTCTTGCACTTATATATTTATTATATTATTTGCCGTTTTTATCGAAAGAAGTGAGGTTTTTGAATAAGCTGAAAATGCTGGTCTCAATTCTTATAGAAAAATAGTTAACCTAATCAATATTAAAATTATTAACTTGTTGAATAGCAAAAATATCTATTGCTTCTAAATTCGTTTATCAACAAAATTAATTCAAATAGCACTCAAGCTGGCCTAAAATTTATGAGTTTAGTCCTTTTGAGCATTTAAAGAATTATTTATTTTTTATTTTATGAAAATAATAAAAAGATATAACTCACAGTAAAGTTTTATATAATAAAAAAGATTGGATCTTTGTTTATACCAATCAATAAAAACTATTTGTTTAGTTTAGAGTTTAAGATGAGGCTTTGCGGACTTTAAATTCTATTTGATGGGCTTGGAAATAATCATAAACCGCAAAATTAATTCCTATCGTTGGCACTACCTTCACAACATTGACCAATACTCCTCGGTAAAAACCTCTCACACCTTGAGATTTCAGTGTTCCTTTAACACAACTCAAAATTGAATCATACCCCTCTGTATATCCTTCAGACTTGCTAATTTGCAGTTTTCTTTTGATTGTGTCAAGTGGATAAAACAGTGTTTCCGCTGCCAGTCCTGCCAAACTTCCAGCACTAAAATACTTTCCAATCTCTTTATACTCGCTCTGCTCATTATTTTCCATCCATTGTCTTATTTCTTCATGCAAATAAAAAGCTAAACCTAAATACGGCCCCATTGTTGCCACAGAAATCATATATCCTTGATAAGCTCCTTTAATTTTATGCTCATCAAACGCACTTTTAATACAGCTCCACGATGATGCATGAATTCGATGTCTTCTTATTCCAAAATCTCCTGCCATTCTTGTCCTTGCTAAGTCAAAAGGATAAGCCCATGTCATGATTAAAGTCCCTGTTATCCAGCCTGCACACCATTCCAGTAGCATTTTCTCAAATGTCGTTTTTTCTTTACTTCCTCGAATTATTATATTCCTAATCCTTAATCCAATCCAAAATTTCATTGAAGTTGACGAAAATATTGAAAGAAGACTTGCACAGTTGCCTCGCCAATAACCAAAGAAGCCTTCTCGGCTTGGAACTGATGACAAATAATGAGCGACCCCTCGATATCGTTCATGGACTGGCAGATTAGAAATATCTTGTGTTTGGAGGATAAGCTTAATTCTTTCCAATGGGGCAAGTGTTGTTTTAGCGATAGCTGCTGGAACAAAGCCGTAAGCTATGGCGTGGAAGTATCATTTTAAACGGGAGTCTCTGCGTTCCATTTAGGATATTATGATTTACCACAAATGATTATAATGATAAATGGAAATTAAGCTTAGCTGCAGTTATGAATAGATTTTATGATGATAAAGCTATCAGGATCAAGATATGGATGCTTCTTTGGCCTTTAATGATATCCTCTGAATAAACTTACAAGTAGAGAATTAACATTTCTTTTTGTATTTTCAAAAGATCATTAAAATCGTAAATATCTATCAACATGCAATAAGATCTGCTTTATCTTATAGGGTTTTTCCCTATATAGCCCTGAAAGGAATACGGATTCTGTAATCCTTTGGTTGGTGGAACCAACAAGTGAGCTGGCCCGACCAAAGCACTGAGTTGTTTCCACCAACCAAAAGGATCCCGGACAAAATCCACAGCAGCAATAATCTTGCTTTCATAAGTAATTAATTATGATCCTTATAATATTTGCATTAAAAGACTTAAATTTGTAAGAATTAGCATATGATTATGCTTTATTAAATTCTTCTACTTCTATTTTTAATGCCAATTTGATAAAATATTACAAGCCTAATTTATTAATCCTTACTTTTCTAACTAAATTATAGATTTAAATTACATAAAGGGCACTTGGTTTTTCTACTTAGCCACCCCATTATACAATTTTGATGGAACAGATGATTGCGTGGCAATCCGAATATAGCTTCATTTATTGTAAATTTTTCAATGCAAATAGCGCATAAATCAGGCGCCATCCCAATTTGATAGTCAATTTTTCTTGGTTTTTGCTTATTTCTTTCAGATATCCCTTTTGAATAATTAAATCTATCAGAAAAATTGTAATTCACATTTAATTGGTCTGATGGTATAGCTTACACCCTGTTTTGGATTGGCCTTGAGCGCCCTCTCCCCATGCTACCCACCCCATAACGGTCCAAAATATTTTTAAATGTTAAATATTAATTTAACAAGTTAAAATATTTGAGGGGGACTTGTCAAATAATATTTTAACATTTAAAATTTTCAGGGCCATCAGGGGGTGGGTGAAAGGGGAGGGGGTATAGAGGTTTCCTCTATATAGCGCTAAAAGCGCAGACATTTTCCCAGGAGCTTTCCAAGTTCGTCGGACCAAATCGCTTTTGGTCCGACCAAGGCATTGATTTGGTGCAACCTACCGATAAATTCCGATCAGAATTTATCGGCCTTACAGCGCCAAACATAGGAAACTTCTATACTTAATGGCGAGCAACCACGAGGGGTATGCTATAGAGATTGATCAACTTCTTTTCCTTCTTCATGATCAGCAAGCTGCTCGCTGATCTGTAATAGTTGAGGACTCATTTCTCTTGGACTTATTTGCCTTCTTGTGTTAACTCTCAAAGCTGCTTCACGCACCTTCTTGGCTTCTTCGCGAGCCTTCTTGGATTCTTCGCGAGCCTTCTTGGCTTCTTCACGACCCTTCTCGGCTTCCTCGCGAGCCTTCTCGGCTTCCTCGCGAGCCTTCTTGGCTTCTTCGCGAGCCTTCTTGGCTGCTTCACGAGCTTTAATGGCTTCTTCGCGAGCATTCTTGGCTGCTTCGCGAGCTTCAATGGCTTCTTCGCGAGCCTTCTTGGCTTCTTCGCGAGCCTTTTTGGCTCCTTCGCGAGCCTTCATGGCTGCTTTGTTAGACTCCATCAAAATAATTTCATTGTTTTCTATTAATTTAACAGCTTCTTTCGTATTGCTAGCATTCTGCAGTATATTATCCATTATATTTTCTTGGAAATCTACAGCTTGCAGAGATATTTTCAAAGAATTTCATTGTGAAAGTCTTTCCATATTTAATCTTTCTATACTTTTAAAAGACAAAATTTTGCAGTTAAGCCAAAATTGAAATAATCCTGGTTTATACCCAAGAGATGAATTCTTTTATCCAAAAGAAGTTGGAAATCCACTATTATGGCAGATTTTCAAGCTGACAAGCTTGCTATCTGCTGGAGCTGAAAAGGCTGATAGATTCAATTTTCTATAATATTTAAATCGGAAAGTGCTTTTTTTTGCTTCTGCTGAATTAAAGCATAAATAAAGAAAAAATTTGTCTATATCGAATTCAATATATAAATAAAGTAATTGTTTAAATTAGCTCTTAATGATATTATTTTATTAACTTGTCTTAACCTATATAATGAGGGACTTTCTTGAAAGATACATTTAAATAATAAAAGCATTTGACTATGCATTCTTTATTTTATAAATAATGGATTTAAAATATGAATTTTGTGATGGGTAATATTAAAACTTGCTTACTTACTTAATTAGGTGGTTAGAGCCCACTTTGTTAACTGGTTACCGAGGATCCCACTAGAGGATTCATCCGCTAATTCCGATCGCCCTAAAGGAGGGTTGCCTGGCCGTCAACTCCTCCTTGCCACTTCGCGGTAGCATCAGTTTTTGAGTGGCAGAATTGGGAATCTGGCCATGGTAAGTTTGCTGAAAAACTTGCTGAAGATAGTAAATCCAACTCTGGAAATCTGAAGGAATCCAATAATCTGTAATTTGATTTTCAATTGTGATAAATGGAAAAAAATAAGAATTTTATTGATCTAAATATAGCAAATTGTTTCGATCTGCTAGATAAATATGATTTTGCTATACTCTGAAAACTAATAACGAAAATGACACTATTTTTTCCTTGAATTTTTTGTATTTTAATTGAAACATAATATATCGATAAAAATCCATTTAGCATCGAGGTCATCTCTGATATAAATCTCAATGGCTTTTTTTCAGCATAGTGCTGACTTCTATATTAAAATTTTTTTAATTTTTTAAATTATGATGCTATTAATTTATCTATTGAGTTATTACTAGAGTAATTAAGATTAAGTTACATAATTAATCTTAGCAAGCATAGCCATCAATGCTATATTTTATAAATAAAATTATATATCTAAAAGATCGAGAGGGCACTTGGCACTCATTTTTAGCCACTTCTTTATGCAATCATTATGAAAGCAATGATTGCATGGCAACTTTTGTAGGAACTCATTAGCAGTAAAGGCTTCCATACAAATTGCGCAAGTATCAGGACTCGTCCCAGCCTGGTATCTGATTTCTCTAAGTTTTTTCATATTACTTTCAGAAATCCCATTTGGGCGATAATAACTTTCTAAAATATTCAATATATAAAGTTGAGAACGCGGAGGAAATACATTTCCATTGATAATTATTGGCTCAGGAGATATATATTGATAGTTATCACCTTCATGATAAGCATCTTGCTCTTCAAATGGGATTTCTTCATTTATATTTTGTCGCTCCTGAAGTAAATTCTGATTTATAGGTTCTTCCCAATCAGCAAATTGCTCCTCAATTGGGAAGTCTTCATTTATCTGTTCTGAGTATAAATATGGATGCAAGATATCTTCTTTTGACTCCTCTCTTGCTGCCTTTATTTCTTCAGGAGAAAAATCTTGAATATCCTCATTTCTTGGTCTTTCCTGACATCCTCTTCTGATGATATTTCTTTTTATTTCATTAAAAGCAGTCTCTAAAGATTTCCCTTGCTGCTTCAGTTTCTGGGCGTAAGTATCAACTGGCCCACCTTTACAAAACAATCGATCTCCTATATCTTCAACAATATTGATAATTTTATGAAAGGCGCTATTTGGTTCGGCAGGCTTTTTAGGAACTTTATTTTCTTCTTGAAAATTATTAAAAATTGCAAGTCCTATGTGTAAAAATTTTTCTGCATCACTCATCGAAGCTGAATTTTTGGCAGGCTGTTCAAGGACTTGATTTTTTTCTTGACTTGTCCCTCCGTGAGCGAACAAAACCATTAGAAAAATGCTTATTTTTTGCCTAATATCCACCCTCCGTGAACGAATAAAAATTTTATAAAAAAATATTTTGATATAAGTGCTAATTAGCATAATGAAATCTATCGTTAATTCAGTCGAATTTTAAACAAATTGTATTTTAAAAGATAACTTTACAAGTTAAATTAATATTAGTTTTCAATTGGGATTTTTTTTAAATTTTCGAAAAAACATTTTTAATTATAAAATTTATATATAAATGTTTTTGTTCAGTCATGGAGGGGAGTGAGGGTTTTTTGAAAAATATTATAGGCAATGGCTTTTCAGCAGCTTCATGGGCACGCTTTTTAGGAGCCTGATTTATTTCTGGAGGATTGTTGAGAAAATCAAGTGCTTCTGTAAGTGATGGCTTTTCAGCAGCTTTGCTGACAGCGTCTAAAGGGTATCCCATTTCGCGAAGCTGCAGGAAGTAATAATCTTTCGCTGGAATTTGACTTCGGCCTTTTTCGGTGACATCTAAAATGCATTGGATTGCTTCACTTATATTATCGGTCTGCCAAAGTGCAATTGCGATTACATTTTCTTTAAATCCTAGCTCTAATAGCTTATTTTTTAGAGAATTTGTATCTGAAGAGCCGTTCATGTTATTAATTGATAATTCTATAATTCAATTTTACACTCATCTTTAAAGCAATTTCTATAAGCTTTGTTTTTATAGTAAATTTTTTATCATTTTAATTTAATGAATTTTTAATTAAAAAAAATTAAGAGGCTTAATTAAATATTACCTCTCACGAATCCAGACAAACCAGATTATATATTTAAGTTGCAGAGAGGGCACTTGGTGCTCCTTTTAAGCCACTCCAATATGCAGTCTTGATGAAAAACATGATTGCACGGCAGCATATAGACTTGCTCATTTACTTCAAAGTCTTCCATGCAAACTGTACAAGACTCAGGTTTCATCCTAAGCTGATACCCAATTTTTCTCAATTTTTTCTTGTCTCTTTCCGAAATCCCTCTTTGAGGGATAATATTATCCAAAATAATTAAAATTTCTAGATAAGAAGTTGGGCTAACGACAACCCCATCTATAATTATTGGCTCACCAGATATATACTGACCATCTTCTTTTAGTTCTTCATTACCAGGTAGCCTTTGACGTCTTCTTCGAGCAAAATTTCTTTGCAGCTCTCTAAAAGCGTCCTCAAAAGTCATCCCATCCCGCAAAAATTGTTCAGCATATTTTTCAACTTTTCCTCCAGCTGATAAATCATTTCTGACCCTTTCGACTTCATTTGAAAGGTGATTTAAGAAGTCACCTACTTTTTTGGCTTCGTTTTGAAGCAAACCTCTCATTTGACTAAATAAATTTCTTCCTGGCTGTCTTTGATTTTGAGCAGGATTATCAGGAATGGCTTTAGACTCTTCAGGAGGATTGTCGAGAAAGTCTATGGCTTCATTAAGTGATGATTTTTCAATAGCCATGATAACAGCTTCGCAAGGGTATCCCATTGAAGAAAGGTAGTTAAAATAATATTCTTTGGGGGAAATTTGGCCTCAAGTATTTTGGATGAATTCACATAAATCAACTGCTTTTTCCATCTCGCTAGTCTTTCATACTGCAATTGTCGCCAGATTTTCTTGATAACCCATCGCCAATAGCGAATTTTTCAAAGAATTAGCATCTAGTGGACCATCCATGCTATTTAAATTTTCTATAATTATAATACATTGAGCATTAAATTTATAGCCTATGAATATTTAATAAATTATAAAATTTTATATTATCTGGCGCTTTATAAAAGCAAAAAATGCAATTATTATTTAAAATTTGCATTTAATTAAGCATAGAAATTTTTAATTAATTTATTTTAATGCTATTTTGCTAGAAAACCTAAATATTTAAATAAAATAGTTTCCTAATATTTGCAATAGGGCAGTTATTAGTATAGTCTGTAAGACTAGCTAGGCCCATAAGGCTTTTTTTTACCTGACCAAGATTAGTTTTGTTATCAAGTGCGTAAAATAGAATTTGAAGATAAAAAACTAAGACTGCATGACCAATCAAGATAAAAAGAATTAACGAGAGCAATTTGATCTTGGTTAGGCAAAAAATCCTCTTTATGGGCCTAGCCAGTCTAACTGACTATATTTTTAAATTATTTCAACAATTAGTTTATCCAGTTCAATCTACATAAATTTTTCTTCAAAGCTGCTTCAGAGCTTTTAAATTTTAGGTCTTGATCCTTTATGGACATAAGTTATCAAAATCTCAACATATCTATTCAATAATGTGCGTCTACACTATCCACAAGAATTCATTAGCTAAGATTAATCTCGGAGCTTATTTACTCCATCTGATAATAAACACTAAATTTTTTGTATGATATTTATAAATAAAATAGCCTCAACTAATTTTAATTAAATTGCTTCCAGCTTATCATAACAGATAAATTTATTATTTTACCCCTAAATCTGTATAGTGAAATACACTATGTAGTGCGGGGCTTTTTTGGCTGGAACTTGAGCCAAAAAAGCCCCTTAATACATAGTGTATTTCGCAATATTTTCGAAATCAAAGAATATTTTAATGTAATATTTATATAAAAATTAGGATTAATTATTAGCCATTCTGTTAGAAGAGTCAGCTCTTTTTAATTATTCACCTTTATTAGCCAAACACAACATCTGATCTAAAAGATGAGATGACATCACTTACATCTTCCAAGTCTTGCTCAATAACTCCTCTTTCTCTTAAGACTTGAAACAGGTTGGACACAAATCTATCATAATGAGCACCAGTAATTCCCATTCCTACATGCACCCTTCTAATTGATGTAAAAAAGTGATTTTCCGCGGTACCAAGTGCTGCCTTCAACAGTCCTGCATTCATTGCTTTTACTCTTTCGACGTCTTTTCCTACAAAAAATCCTTGCAGTGTAGGATCAGATATATTTAGGTTATAAAATTCATCGAGAACTCTATGCCAGAACGGATCTCCTCCGTATTTTTCAAACAACGAGGCCATATTTATCAACTATTTAATTCTTAAAGTTCTATATTATTAACTGACATAAGTGTTTGGTTCCCTGATAGTGATATGCTCAAGCCATCCAGGTTCATTAAGCTGGCTTCTAAATTTGAGTGGCTTATAGGGCGCTTTTCAGTTTGAAGGTTTTGAGGACCCTGAATATTGCCATTCATAAAAGGCTGGGGCTGGAAAGAGTTCCCATTTGAAAATCCATTCGTCCTTGGATTGAACTGATTAAAAGTTCCTTGAGGAGAATTGTAGGCAAAGCTATTTGGGGTAGGATAAGGATTTTGGAAATTTTGGGCTTGCATATATGGGTTTTGAGCGGTAAATTGAGGGTTCGGTATTGGATTATTGTAAAATTGATTTTGGGGGTAATAAAGGTTTTGAGCTGGAACTTGAGGGTTCTGTTTGGGATAAACAGAATATGAAGGTTCAATACTCACAGAGTCAAAGGGATCTGAATAAGCTGGTGCTGCTTTGGTTTGCTGAGTAGCTGAAGCTTCATCAAATGGGTTATAAGAATTTGATGGATAGCTACTATTGAAACTTGGCATTGACTGCTGGAGCACAGGCTTTGGAATATCTGTTGTAAACAAGTCAGCTAATAATTCTTGGGTTGAAGGGGTTGGTGTAACTGGCTCTGCAGCGAAGCCATTTGCTAAACTCTTTGAATTTGGGAGGTTTGTAACGCTGTGTGAGTGTTGGTTCGGTTTTTGCTTTAATTGTGTTCCTTTAAAGAAATCTGGCTTACTTTGACTGCTGCCATTAGTTATCCCATTATTCTGACTTATAGGAGGGAATTCTTGTGCTTCCTGATTAATTTTCCTTTTTTGGTCTTTTACTTGGATTCCTTTAAAAATGTCTTGCTTAGGCTTTTCTTGGAATTCTTGCTTACTCCCCCCCCCCCCCTCCGTGAGCGAAACAAAACCATTAGAAAAATCGCCATTTTTTGACCAAAAAACCCACCCTCCGTGAGTGAACAAAAATTTTTTTAATAGAAAAATTTTAATGGAAAAAATTTTGATATATAAGTGATAATTAGTATAATGAAATCTAGAGCTAATTCTGTTTAAATTTTAAACAAATTGCGTTTTTAAAAACATAAATTTTGCAAATTAAATTAATATTTGCTTCCCAATTTTTGCAAATTAGGATTTTTTTAAATTTCGAAAAAAATATTTTTTTATAAAATTTATATATAAATTTTTTTTTAAAAAAAAAAATTAACCCCCCTCCGTGAGCGAACAAAATTTTTTTGTTCGCTCACGGAGGGGGGGGGGGGGGAGTTAGGTTTTTCTTGAAAAATGTCTACCTTTGGCCTCTGATTGAAAATATCTTTGAAGCTCTCCGGCGCCTCTGTCGGCTCTTGCTTGCTTTCAGGCTGCCTATTCACAGCAGCTGGACTAATTTTGGCCTGCTCATACCAAGGTTCATTCTGTACAGGCGCCGGATTTTTTTCAATGATTTTGGTCTGTGGTGGCTCATAATTGTAATTGCTAATCGGTTCTTCATATTTCATCACCTGTGGAGGATTTTGATGGCTACCTACTTCTTTTGACGAAATCGACATAAACCTCTCCCTCTGTATTCTACCTGCAGCCCTTTCTTCTTGCAAAAACTGTTCATTACTTAAAAGGTGGACTATTTGCCTTACCTTTGTCCTGACCACATCGCCTTGCTCCAATCCTTTTTCCCTATACGAAAATTCCAGTAAAGCCCTAACTCTGGCTTGGTTGGTTTGTATATCAGACAAAATATAGTTTGACCCTACCTTTATGAGTGTTTCTATCAGTGTAAGGGTCTTGCTAATTTTTTTCCAGTCTTTTTCAGGTGCTTTTAAGTAATGCCAAATTGCCTTTGAGATGACTGGGACTTCTTCGGTGTTGAAGCTCTTGTCGGCAATTGAGTAAAGTGAGCTTTTGGAAGGTACCGAGTCGTTATTCTTTGTCACTTCCGAAATGAGCTTTTCTAGTGGCGTTTTTGTAAGTTTATGCTTCAAGTTTGTTGCTGCTTTCTTAAATCTCTCCATTTTATCAGATAATTATAAGCTTCTTAACGACCCAAGGTGTTGAGAATATTTATAGAGAGTGGAAAAAGCAGAGATATGGTAAAAAAATGATGCCAAAAAGTAAAAAAAGTTATTAAATACGGCTACTTCGCATGAGATGCGAAAATGTGTGGAGAATTTTGATATAAAACGTAATAAAAATCCTTTATAAAGCTATTTTGTAACCTAAATTATTTGAAATTTAAACCTGATTAATTTAAACATAAGTATTATTCTTCTCGAATAATCCCTTTCTGCCTTATTTTCTCAAAGAAACTGCTTGCAGCTATTTCTGAAGACTTCAGTTTGGAAACATCTCTTCCTTCACTCACAAACTCTTCATCTAAAAACACCCTAGTCACAAACTCAGAGGATTCTGGGTTCCTATAGTTTTCCACCTTATACCTCTGTATTCTTACACTCCCAATCTTCTGCTTTTGGGCCCACATAAGCAATCTCGAGTGTGGGTGCTCCTCAATTCCCTTTGGATTCGATATGTGCTCTATATGATTTTTCATAATTTTGAAGATAATATCTTTGCACACCTCAAAAGACCCTGAATCAAGATATACTGCCCCTACAAGTGACTCTATTTGGTCAGCTAAAACTTTCAGTCCAGGATCAGGGAATTTCTTCATGTCGATTTCTCCTTCTAATTCCATCCTTTCTTTAGCTTGGACAAGTGCTTTAATGTCTTTTGCTAAATCAGCATTATCATGCTTTAGATGCTTATATAGCCCAAGCTCAAAATTCAGCAAGGCAAAAAACCTATTATTGACTCCAGCTGTTTTCATTTTGCTTAAAAGCCCTGGAGTTGCCTCTGGGTTTTTTATCATTAAATGCTCTAGGACCACCAAATCAATAACAGCGTCGCCTAAAAACTCTAGTCTTTGGTAATCGCAGCCTTTCATAAGAGACGGATGGGTCATTGCTTCTGCAAATAAATCCTTATTTTTGAACTCATAGCCAATTTTAAATTCAATGTCTGTAAACTCCCCTTCGATTTTCCCATAGTCAATTACAGCTGGAGGATGATCAATCAGCTTAAAGTTAGCTAACAGCTGAGTCGCTAGCTCAAATCCGCCTTCTAAATAAGCAGCCCCGATAAGCGCTTCAATGCAGTCAGCTAGCTGCTTGTGACTGATTTCTACTACAGTGTTAGAAGGCTTGAAGTAGAGCTCTCCATCTTCTTCTAAAGTTTTGTCCCAGCCAAGCTCATCACAAGCCTCCTTTTCATTTTCTTCGTCGCTTGAGCTTGGGATTTCTATATCGTCATTAAAAATCTCATTCATCCCTGGGGCAAGCCATCTTTTTGTATTCAGTGGCTTAACTTGCATATATCTGTATATTTTAAGCTGTAAGGCAAGCTTAAATAACCGATGGTTTGAAATAATTTCTATACGCTTTTTTGTGAGGAGGCCTTCTGGATCTCCTGGATTTATGTGGTAGAGATAGATTGAGGTAAGGTATTTGAGGACACAGTCACCTAGAATTTCTAGTCTTTCGTAGTTAGAGAGCTCCAGGGCACTTGTGGAGGTTATTGCTTCGATTATTTTGGTGGAAGGTAAGGGGATGTCGATTTCTTGCTTAAGATTGATCATCAGGAATATCTTGTTGAGCTTGTTCAGAATAGAAGGGGTAAATTTGCCTATAGCCCAAGCCTGCCTTTGGCTCAAGCTATCTTCTTGGGCATCCCGATATCAAATTGGTTAAGGTTTTACAAACAGATGCTAGAAATACAACTACCTGATTGACGTTGGGACAGTGGAGCCAAAAGAAAGCTTGGGCTATAGCAGAAGATATTCAGCTGGGATCGGAAAAATCTGAGCTAAATCGTGGGGAATATAAGCAGTTCGGGAATGGTCTTTCCCTGGATTCAGCTTTGGACGATCAAATTGCCTAAATGTCCCAAGTTTTCTTGCTATATAAACAACTGAGCTTTCTAAGTTTAGCCCATATTTTGTATGATAGTATTCTTCAACCGACCAAACTCTATGCCTATGCTGATCCTCAAATTCATAGTCCAAACCATCCTTAATTTCTTCATAAACAACAAAAAACTCATGCAGATGCGTCGTGTATATTACTTTTCCAACCGCGTCAAATTTCGCATCATTTGGCTGCTTTACAAAGTCAATTGCATTATTAATAGTTTCCCAATCAATCTCATCCCCCAATAATGGTATCACACAAGTAGGGATTTCAGTAATTTCTTTATTCCCAAAAATCCCAATTTTTTCATTTTTCCTGATTTTTTCAGCCAGATTTTTGTACCTCATACCTAAAATTGAGTTAAAAATGATATGGAAGGTTTGAATTTTTAATAATTCTTCATTTGTATAGGTCTTTAAATTTAATAGCACTGGCATTGCCGTAAACGGGAATAAATTGCATTTTCCGCAACTTTCGTTAGGGTCGTGAAAGCTTTTGTCATGCTTAATATCAATCCCACGGTATCTGAATAAATTGTAAGGAAACACTGTAAAAGGCTCTCCTGGAATTTCAACTGATGATAAAATCCCAATATAAAGTGAACAATTTTCAGGAAAAACTGGATTCAGCTGGATTTTATATAAAAATAAATGTGCGTCTTGTCTAGCACGGATAGTGAAAAGGGAAAAGATCTGTGGCATAAGAGTCATAGACGTGAAATCTTCTTTTGAACGCTTTGCTCTGATTCTTCCTCCGTTTTTGTTAATAAATTCAATTTCAGGATCATCGTGTGGGTATTCTTTTTCAGTTGAATTTTCAGCCCATGTTGGTCTTAAATGCTTATTTAGCAGCCCAGCGCTAAATAGTTCTCCGACAGCTTGCAGGCTTGCGTCTTCTTTTGATTCGTTTTCTTTATAAATAAAATGATATTCGGTTCTAGTGAAATTAGCTCTGCTAATTTTCTCTCCCTCAAGCAATTTTATTTATGGGGTTGAGTTTTATCTCAAAAACTTCTGCAAAGTAGTTTAACTTTGGGGATAACCAGAGGAATTGCTCTTCAGTACGATCAAGAGGCTCAGGTCTTTACCCTCAACATACCCGGCGGAGGTAACTCTTAGCCGGAACACGCGCAGGAGCTGAGCCGTATAAAGCCTGGCGGCAGCGAAGCAAGAACGTCATGTTCACCCGTGTCTTGGTGAATCGAAGTGGATCGATCCAGAGGTTCATAGGCTTGACACGTGGATAAATATGGTGGCAACTCTGGACAAGGCTACCCCGAAATGGATGTTAAGCGCTATAATAATATTAAGATTAAGATTCGTTTTCTTTAGGCCAGAGTTTGCTTGATCTAATTGGTGATATTTTAAAAAGCTTAGGAAGCTTCAATGTGCATAAATATCCTCCTCTTAAGCTATTAACCCCAGGAATAGTGCATTCTCCAGGCCGATAATACTTATATTCATAATGTGGCTTTAAAACTGTATATTGGTCAGTCGGGTATTTTTTGCAGAACTCTTTAATAAATTTTACACTCCATTCGATGCACACTTTTGCCCCAGTTTCTGGGTTTTCGTAGTACTGAGGATTAGGCATCTTTCGGACTGGCTTTGAGAAATTTTCATCAGCAATTGTTTTAAGCCAGGAAATGGCGTCCTCAAAGCCATTTAGCTGTGCCTCCATATCTTTTTTATTACCATGCTCCACAAGTACCATAAAAGTTGAGTTTTGGTCTCTCGCTCTCCATAATTAAAATATGGCGTCTCCACCTAGCATGGCCTCCGTCCATTCAGCTTCCGAGCACATATTTTAATTATATCGGCAAGGTTTTGCCAACCCACCAGAAATGGACAGGGTCTGGACTTTACCTTTTTGCCGATAGGTGACCAGAAATTCCATTTTTTGGGATTTTTGTGTGGTCAACCTTGACTTGCAGCAGCCGCAGAAGTCCACAGCAAGCCCACTCAACATATCCCCTGAAAAGGAGGAGAAGACATCTTTGGGAAAATCTCACGGCAGTAGGGTCTCAAGAAGGCGAAGGATGGTTCGAGCTGCGCAAGCTGCTCAGCAAATCTTTTTCCCAGTTGAACAAGGTGGAATCGGGACGGCGCAAAACTGGTGAACCCTCACGAGTCCGTGGTGACTGCGTTAACAATATGGCATTAGCCTTCTAGTAATAATGGTAATGGTCTCTAGCTCTCCCTTTTGACTGCACATAAGACCTTAGATTAGTAGAAGACCCATCAAAACGAATCACTAAATCACAGGATGGAATATCAAGCCCTTCCTCAATTATAGTCGTTGCTACCAAAACATTGAAGTCTTTATTTTTAAATCCTTCTATAGTCTCCCTTTGACAGCGGCCTTTCATTCTATATGTCCTAAAATTTCCTCCTCCAGTGGTTTTTCCTATCAATTTTCCAGCTTTTATTTCATAACTTCCTTCAGCAGAAAAAATTTCATTCAGTAAATCAGCTAACTCTACCTTTAAGACAAGAAAATAAAAATTTAAAAAAATAAATTTTTTTATAATAGCATTATCTCGAGATTCTATCTAATCTATTATCTAGCTTTTAATCTTAAACATAAATTATATAAATTATTAGATCTTCATATTTAATTTAAAAAATATATATTTTAAAATTAAAAAACATTAAGAGCAAGCAAAGAATTTTATAGGCTTAAACAGAAGCAAGTATCAAACAGTGATTTTTCTTTCTGCTAAAACTATGACTTGAGAGGAATTCTCTTTGCCTTCGAAATGTTTTTTAAGCTCATTGACGAGCAGCTTGACTCTTTCTGATATAATTTATGTACCATAATAGATCACTTTCCCCCAGCAGAATACCGACTAAAAAAAATCGGTTCAGGACACCTGTCTTATAGAGTCTAAATCTGATTATGCATCTTAAAACCATAAATTGAGATTTGTCATTTTCGTTTTTGTTTTTAAAAAAGTTGGTAAGTGCAAATTAATTTGAAAATTAAAATGGATAGTCAATAATGATCTAAATTATTTCAGGGGCTATATATCCATTCTATTGTTTATAAGCTTTGTAATTTCATGCTTTATTGACTGATTTTCGGCTCTTAAACAAAGTTCACGTAAGTAGAGAAACAGTCCTCGCCTTCCGAGCAAATTCAGCAAATATAATCCATAGTTGTTGATTTCGGTGACTAATAAAGTTGATTCTTCACATGCAGGAAGGTTTTCCAGACTTCTTAAAACAAATTCAAAATTGACCTGCTGGCCAATCTTTACCTCTTTTACTACAAATATCGGCTTATTCGCAATACTTGCTACGCTTTCTCTATCTATTGAGGCAAATTCGCAGTCAAGAAACAAGCATAAATTTTCTAAATCATCCTTTAAGTTGCCTTTTTGCTGCAAATTTCCATGAATAACAGGAGATGCAGTTAAGCCCATGACTTTTGGCTTGTATTTAGAGTTATGATAAAATTCCTTCATAATGCTCATATAAGGGTGGTTTCCATTGCAATGATGGCACTCGTCAAAAATCATCAAGGAAAATTGGTTTAATCGGAGATATCCGTATCTAAGTGCATTTAAAAACAGCTGGGGTGTTATCACTATTAATTGGACTCTTTCTACCTCCCCCCTCCGTGAGTGAAAGAAAAAAATTTTGTTCACTTACGGAGGGGATTAATTTTTTTTCGAAATTTTAAAAAAACCCTAATTTGCAAAAATTGGGAAGCAAATATTAATTTAATTTATAAAATTTCTATTTTAAAACGCAATTTGTTTAAAATTAAACAGAATAGCCCGAGATTTCATTATACTAATTATCACTTATATATCAAAATTTTTTTCATAAAAAATTTTTTCTATTAAAAAAAATTTTTGTTCACTCACGGAGGGTGGGTTTTTGTGCAAAAAATAGGGATTTTTCCAATGGTTTTATTCACTCATGGAAGGGAAGTAAGGCTTCTTGCCAAGTTTGATAATCCCATCGATCTGCAATTTCGCCTTCAAGGCCTATAGATATAATTTCGAAGTTTTTCGAGTATGAGGCTTGTTGGTGCACCAAGGCAATATTTGGGGCTAAGAAAACAGATTTGCCAAGGGTTTCTTTTATGAGATTCATTGCTATAAAAGTTTTCCCTGTTCCTGTATCTAGGAATGCGATGATGTTTTTTTGACGGGCGATATCTAAAACTTGCAGCTGATAAGCCCTTGGGTGATTTTTTTCAATATTGAGGTCGTCATCGAAATCAGGGGAGTCTAGTTCGTCAGATTCGTGAGAATTTTGAGAGTAATTAGAAGAGCTCATATTTATATATGTTCATATTTCATGAGGGAAAAATGTTTAAATTTAGGGAAAAATGAAATTCTATAGATAATAAATTAGATATTATTGATAAGAGAGGGTTAAAGATAGACCGCATCAGGCTAAGAATAAACTGAAGCAAATTTTAAGAATTTTAATTCTAATTAGAGCTAAAGTTAATTTGTCATCTAATAGCATATGCAGCATTAATTTTTGATTAAGATTTTAATAGTTTATGTATTGGAAAAGAAATATTTCGTTTTAAGCTTTCTCTCATAACTACTCAAAAGAATATAAATGTATTTAAGTGTCAAAATAAAACTTTTATATAAATTCAGTTATCTAGACTTTTCTTAGCAATAGGAAAGAAATAATACATACACAAAAACTATAGATATATTATAAAAGTTAATAGTCACTAACAAGATTGGTATTCTCTAACACTAAATCAATACCACCTTTTTTCATGCACTTCTTATGAAAATCTCTATATCTCCATCCCATCATTATCAATTTTATTTAATCATCTTCCGATATTCTCGTCATAATCAAAAATGGATCGACAACAGTTTAAAGAAACAAAAAAGATCCTCGAGCACTCCCCACAATGCAAAAACTCAGGGTCAAGAGCCTTCAAAAACACAGCTTCTTCTATAAATGAAGAAGACAGCAGCCCTCCCTTTGGCTCTGAAGATGAAATTTTTGATTCTTTTAGCATCATGGGGTCAATCAGTGAAGGTGTCCAAGTCCAAAAGGTCCCTAAAGTCGAAATGAGCCCGAAAATTATTAAAGTCGAAGCTGCACCTCTTGATGCGCATTTAGAGAAGCGCTTATACGACTTCTTCAGAGACCCATCACAAGATGATTTCGTTGGCAAGCTTTCTGACCTTGATAAATCGAGCGAAACTACAGAGCCAACCCAGGAGGGGAACGAAAGGATGAACCAAGCTCTATGAGACGCAGCTGAAGCAAATCAATATGAAACCTGCAGAATGCTCATGGACAAGCATCTTCATGGAGATATAGTGGCCGATGTTAATAGCCACATGGCAGGTGGACTTACAGCCCTTCATATAGCTGCACTCAAAGGGCACGTCAAAGTATGCGAAACACTATTGGATTATGGAGACAGCACAGATTTAAACTCACAAGATGCCTCATTGAGGACTCCTTTACATTTGGCATGCATGCACGCAAAGCTGCAAGTGGCTCAGCTACTAGTCAGGTCAGGAGCTTTTTTAAATGCAGTCGACATTGATGGGAACACGCCTTTGCATTATGCAGTTTTGACTGAAGATAAAGACTTCCTCCATTGAATTTTGTGCAGGTTCCCAGACTTGAACTTAAAAAACAACCAAGGGAAAACTGCTTTAGAAATGACAGACAAAATCAGTATCCACGAAATGGCAGAAAAGAAGCGGTCACCACCTCCGCTGATTGATATGACCCCTCAGAGAATAAAAATCAGGAACTCAATAGACGAAATAGCTGACTTTATGATGCAAAGGGTTTCTAATGTAAAATGCCCTTTTAGCATCCCAGAAACCCCACATCCAGAAAAGAAAAGGATTTCTCCACTTGATTTTCAAGCAATACAACAAATTGGAAAAGGCAGTTTTGGAGAAGTTTTTTTAGTAGAAAAGAAAGACACCCATGAACAATTTGCAATGAAAATCTTGAGGAAAAATAAAGTAATGGGGCAGAATATTGTGAAATATGCTATGACTGAGAGAAATGTCCTGAGCTATATGAAGCATCCATTTATTGTAGGGCTAAAATATGCATTTCAAACCCAAAATAAGCTTTTTTTAATATTGGATTATTGCCCAGGAGGGGATTTAGGATCCCATATAGCTAGAGAAAAAAGGTTCAGTGAAACTAGGGCAAGAATTTACCTTTGTGAAATTTTGGTAGCATTAGAAGAGCTGCATAAGCGAGATATCATTTTTAGAGACTTAAAGCCAGATAATGTCGTTTTAGACTCAGAAGGCCACGCAATGTTAACGGATTTTGGGTTGTCTAAAGAAGGGGTCTTAGATAACTTCTCAGCAAAATCCTTTTGTGGATCTGTCGCATACTTAGCCCCAGAAATGCTAAAGCGACAAGGCCATGGCAAAGCTGTTGACTGGTATTTATTAGGAGTTTTACTATATGAAATGCTGGTAGGAATCCCGCCTTATTTTTCTCACAATAAAGACCAACTTTTCCATAATATCCAGCATTCGACATTAAAAATCCCTACAAGTCTGAGCCCAGATGCTAAAAGTCTGATGAAAGGCTTATTACAAAGAGAACCATCTAAAAGGCTAGGAAGCCGACGAGATGCTGAAGAAATCAAAGAGCATCATTTCTTTTATGGGATAAACTGGGACTCAGTTATGAGAAGGGAGTTGAGGCCACCACGGCCTCCTAAGCCAATTATGGTCCATGGGACTGTTTCTCAAGAAAGGGTAGTGGCTGCAGAAAGCTTGGTGAATAATGAGACCACCCACTTGACTGGCTGGACATTTATATCTGAATAATGTAAAATGCTTAATTAAGTAATAATTATGGATTTTATGAAATTTTAATTAATTATTTAAAAGGAAAATCAAATGTCGAGGAGGTCGCCGTTTATTAAAGTTGAAGCACTTATGGATAAATTGTCTAAAGACTACCCAGCGCTGAATAAAACAGTAATTCCTACAATTTCACATAGATCTACACCTGTGGGAAGAAATATGACTCCTGTAAGGCCGACTATTCCTCCGGATTTTGCTATAATGATGCTTACTCCCTCGGTGCAAATATTAGATTTTATAGTAAAAGCTTACAAAATTTAAACAAAATCCTAATCGCAATATTTTGAAAGGATAATTAAATTTAATGGAAATGCAAGCTGTTTAAAATTCAACAGAATTAGTTAGAGATTTCACTTACTCCCCCCCCTCGAAGTTCGACCAAGATATAGGGAAAATTCCTATTTTTTTGGAAAATTAACCCCCTCAAAGTTCGACCAAGACCTATATAAATTTACTAGGAAAATAAGCAATTTTTCAAAAATTTTAAACTATGTGGGGGTGAGCTTGCGATTTTTGTATTCAAGTTCTAAAAAAGCGTTACAAAACCATCTTGCACTATTTTTTCTAACCCTTACACCTCTCAACCATACAGAAGAATATGATAAATTTTTTTTTTTTTAACTACTAAATTATATAAACAAAATTCTATATAATTTTTTTTAAAAAAATTTTTCTTAACCCCCCTCGAAGTTCGACCAAAAAAAATCTTGGTCGAACTTCGAGGGGGGGGAGTTAAGATAATACCGCTTAAATATCAAAATACTTTCATAAAAAAAAATTATATTAAAAAATCGCTTACAGAGAGTGGTTTTTGCGTAAAAAATAGGGATTTTTCCAATGGTTGGGTTCGTTCACGGAGGAAGCGGCGAGTTAAGGAAAACACGAAATTTGCGAAAATAAAAGACTTGAAGCTAGCGAAGCCACCTAAAAGGCCAACTCCTTTGACAGTAAAAGTCCATGAGTATGAAGCTGAAACTTCATTGAATTGTTTCATGAAACACATCGCTACTGAGTCTTATGAACGATATTTATCGGAAAGGGCGCCAGGTTTTAGGAAAGGAAAAGAAATATATGTAAAAATCCCAGAAGGGAATGCTAAGAAAAGGAAAAGAAAAGTTGGGAAAATGGCTTGCTTAAGTCCAAGTAATTTGGAATTGTTGGGGCAGAAAGAGTTTTCGAATACTCAGCCTGAATTTATTAACTTACTGTATATAAAATAATACGGGGCATTTTAATAATAAAATTTATTAAAAATTAGCAGTAAATTAATTAGATTTGAGGAGTAAAAAAAATCTGACTTCAGTTAATCGAAGATTGCAGAAAACCGTCAAAAACTGGTGCCTAGCTGAAATGAAAAAGAAAAGCACAGATTTACAGTTAATTGATCATTACACATTTAGATCTAAGCATTAGAGTGTTTTGGTATTTTACGAGAGTATAAGCTGAGATAATTTTTTCAACTTTAAATTGATATTTTCCAAATATCTTTAAATTTAAAAAAATAGATATGAAGAATATTTTTTTGGTAATTTTATACAATCTATCTCGTTAGAAAATCTAATAAGCTCAGTTCCTTGTAGAATTGTCTATAATAAATCTGTCAAAAATTCAATTCTTTCCTAATAAGCTTTTAGAGCAAATCATTTTATCTCCTCATTAAGAATTTAATAACGGTAAATCAGTATTAAAATCATTTAGCCTGCTTTTCTTCAACTTTTCTAATTCCATATTGAATTAACGTATGCAAGTATCAGAGCTGGAATTATTTAAAGAAGCAAGTAAAGAGCCTAAATTTTTATATCAGTACACTGACGCTCAGGTCATGAAGATTTTATATAAAGTTTGGTCTGGGTTCACCAAGTTTATCAGGGACTTCATGTCAAATGATCACGCATTTTTATAGTGCGCATTTCATCAAAGCACATTTGGTCGAAAATTTCAAATAGTGTGACATTTGGTCAAAATTTAACAGGTTTTTTCAGTCAAATACCTCATTATCAAAAGCTTCGACGATCACTGAGCCTGCACCCTTATCAGGAGTTTAATTATGCAAGGACGGAATGTTAATTGTATGGAATTCGGAAGATTTATTTGTGGGTCTGAAAATAAGGTAAAATTCATCCCAAATCAAAAATTTCTCAGTTCAGGCGGATTTTCTTCACATCTAGAAGAAGAAAAAATTGATAAAAGTAAAGACCAACATATAAGTTACTCTGCTATTGCGTATGCAGCTAATTTAGACCGAGAAGTAGTTAATAAAGCTATAAAAGAGATTATAGGTACAGCAATAAAAGTATCAAGCAGTGGGAGAAATGTGAAACTTGATATGAGGGTTGAATGGCTCATATTTTTCCCTCAAGGAAATTTGGTTAAATACAGTATATTTACTCGATTGATTTTTTAAAAAAAAATTGTGCTGAGAAAATATCTCCTGGGAAAATTCTCGATAAAAAATTGCTAAAGGGTTGGGGTGCTAATTATTGGGAATAAAACTTTTGAGTTTAAATATGGGTTAGAGTCTGGGACAAGAGCAGAAGGCCAGAGATCTCCAAGCTTAAGTTCAGCAAAAACTCCATCAACAAGCAGATGCACTATTTTTCGTCCTGATTCTGAACAAAGTGCTGGATATCACCCATCAAATCCAAATCCTCGATACCAAGGCTTAAGTCCTGTCAAACTCAAGCCAATCCCAGAAAAAACTTCTGAAACCTCCATACCTTGGCCTTATTTGCCAGAAGCCTACAACGACAAGGTCTCGCCTGGAAAAGGTACCAAAAAGCTAAACATCCCTCCCCCAATTTCTGCTCGAAAGCTTTTAAATGACCAAAGAGCACAAATTGAGCAAAAAAAAGAGAAAAAAGAAACAGAAAGCAAGCAAGCCAAAGAATACGAAAATAAACTGATAAAAGACATAAAATTAAATATGGCGTCTTCGTCTGGGCATGGCCTCCCGGCCATGCAGCCTCAACTCATATTTAATTATATCCGGCAAGGTTTTGCCAGCTCAGAGAGGGACAGCAATGCTAGGTAAGCAATTCTGGTTGTGTTCAGAGCCTAGCCCTAGTCTATTCTCAGGGTTGGTTTTTTTCCTCGTGGGGAAGGAAGGCATGACAGTTGGAAAGGGGAAGCCCAGCAGAGTCCTAAGGACCAATCGGGCAACTCCCTAGCGTGAAACTGGGCGTTACGTCCCAGGCTGCGTGTTTTTCCTTTTTGCCGAGAGCCGACCAGAAAATCCATTTTTTGGATTTTCGGAAAGGCAACCCATGTCCAGATGCAGTAACTCACTCATGAGCCGTCGAAGCCGGTGACATTTACCCTAGGCGCACCTTGGTGATCGAGACGGGTTGGCCCAGCAATTCGTGGGCCCGATGTGGCGGGTCTGGGATAGTCTACCGCGTGGTGGACGTTAAACGTTATAATTAATTAGTTAGTTAGATAAAAGACATAAACCAAAGGCTGATTTCAGACAGAGAGTCAAAAGAAATCTTACTTACTTACTTACTTACTTACTTAATTATTAACTGTGTTTAACGCCATTTACGGGGTTGCCCCGACCCAGAGCTTCCCGCTGCTTCTTCGCCGCATAGGGCCCGCCGACCGTCTGTGGCCAGTCAGCCTCTCGATCACCAATATGCGCCTCCGAGCAGTGTTGCCGACTAAGGCGGCTCATGCCTGAGCTACTTGGCTTGTGGACACGGGTTGCCATTCCGAAAACCCAAAACATGGATTTTCTGGTAGGCTCTCGGCAAAAAGGAAAACACGAAGCCTGGGACGTAACACCCCAGTTTCCACGCTAGGGAATTGCCCGATTGGTCCTAACGGACTTGGCTGAGCTTCCCCTTTCCAACTTGCGTGCCTCCTTCCCCATGAGGAAAAAACATTCCCGAAAGTAGACTTGGGCTAGGCTCTGAGCACAACCAGAATTGCTTACCTAGCATTGCTGTCCGTCTCTGAAATGCAAAACCTTGCCGGATATAATTAAAATATGAGTCGAGTATGCATGGCCGGGAGGCCATGCCCAGACGAAGACGCCATATTTTAATTATGAGTCAAAAGAAATCGCTGAATGAGAAAAAAAGCTGATTTTTATAGAAGGAAACAAAAAACAGCTAAGAGAGCACGATGAAAAACGCAAGAAAATTAAAGAAGAAAGGAATAAAGAGTCTTATGATTATTTTCCTTTTACTCATGGAGATGCTCTTGAGCAGAAACAAAGAGAAATTAAAGAAGAATGGCAAAAAGAAATGAACCAAGTCAGAGAAAAAAGCAGCTCAAAAGCACGCTCAAAACTATCAGACTCCTATATAGCACAATACCCAGTATGGTTAAAACAAGATGAGTATGCACCGATAAGAAGAATTAATGAAGACCACGTAGAAATCGTAATGGATCAAGCTTTGCAAAGATATGAAGAGCAGCTGCAAAAAATTGAAGAAGAAAACGTTAAAAGAGAGGAATTAAATGAAAAACAAGACAATTTTAATAAAGCATTTGAAAAGCTGAAGTCCAAAGAAAGAGAAAAAGCTGCAAATCAAATGTTAGTTATTACGTTTAATGTC
Source organism: Blepharisma stoltei (assembly GCA_914767885.1). NCBI lineage: Eukaryota > Ciliophora > Heterotrichea > Heterotrichida > Blepharismidae > Blepharisma > Blepharisma stoltei. Next base: position 706,037 of record CAJZBQ010000038.1, read on the forward strand.
CATACCAGATTGTCAGCTACCTCCAAAACCACTCTGGAACATTTTCACAATCTCCCTCCTGCCCGCAAAAGTTTGGCACCTTGACTTTTTTTCACGGTGAGGACACCAGTCTTCAAGTAGGATTCGGTGATCTTTTTTGAGCTCAGACTACCTACTTATATCTTTTAGGTACCTAAACGTCCCAGTCTCTACCCTGGGGTAGTGGTGCCATTCTGGAAATTGATTTCCTAAAATCAGGAGTCCAGTTGGAAAAACTACCTGGCTAGGAAATTTCACCAAGGAAACCAAACCTCATAATTAAAATATGCAAGAGAAGAATTTTAGTAAGGGATACCAAAAAATTCGAGCATCACCATATTTTAATTATAGAAAAAGCTATCAGAGAAAACGAAAATATTTTACGAGAACAAATGAAAGAAAAAAAACTAAAAAAGAAAAAAGAAACAACAGAAAATAAAGAGCTTGAAAACACGAATTTCGGGCCAGATGAAGGGGTAAGTGAGCTTATGGAGGAGGCAGAAGAACAAGCCAAAATAAAAATGGAATTAAAAGAAGCTCTACAAACACAAATAAAAGTAAAAAACATATAGGAAAAGCATGAAAAGCTGAGAAAAAGGCAAAAAGAAGAAAGGGAAATGGATATTTCTCTAAATCAGCTGTTTGAAGAAGCTTGGGAAAACGAACAAATGAATTCCAAGCTAAAATCGCAAGCAAATAAGTAAGGATTATATAGGAACCTCTATAAAGAAGTCTGGCTTAAACAAATGAAAATGAGGCAGCTTCAAAATAATTTATCAAATGAATAAATTGTTAATTAATAAATGGGTCTCAGAAATAAGAAAGATGCAGTCTCGAGTTTTGTGCTGAGAGCTCAAATGCTAATATTTTTAAGCATTTCAGCATGATTAGTTCACCATCGCTATCATAAAGATCCTCTTGAAAAGAAGTCAGCTAGATATGAGGCAGAAGATATCTCTGTTTTCAATCTAATTAGGAGTCAAATTATTATGTCTGTGAACAACATGTTTAGAAAGCCTCCAAATGAGCCTAAGAAGCCTGAATAATTTTAATCACGATTACTAATAATTCTTGAGGTATTTTGGAAATTACTTAATTTAGTTAGAGTTTTGAAAAGGTTAAGCTTGTATATGATATTCAAAATTATTTTTATTCAACTAATTAGAATAATGGATAGGCAATTTATTGAAAATAATTATAATGAGATTAAAATAAATATAAAAATAAATAGAGAATTGCATTTCATAAGAGAAATAATATGGAATGAAGTAAAACAGAAGGCAAGAGCAGTGATCATAAACCAAAAGATTCTAAAATTATCCATAAGGAAACCCATTTAAAAGATCTTCCAGAAACACCATATATTTCATATATACCCAGGAAGGAGTGCTTGAGGACTTTTGACGTTTTAAAACAGGTTAAATCTGACTCTACGATAAATCTACCAATGCAACGAGGAAATATTAATGATATTAATGTAGTATTATGCCGGCTACCAGAAAACAAATATTTTTGTTATTGCTGTAGAGCTTTTGATGAAATTGGGACTGTTTTTTGTATTGATTCTCACAATCATTTAGAGATTTTTGAATCTGAACTGGCCTATTATCAATCATTTTGCGTTTATTGTGATGGATTTGTATATGTTCTAGGAGGAAATAATAAATCTAGCCCATTGAGCCAGTGTATTAGGTTTAACTTATTCAAAAAGAGATGAGAACGTAGAGCTAATTTTGTAAATCAAATTTATTATTATTCAGGAGGGCAAATTCAAGGATTTATCATTTATTCTGCTATGAATGGAGTTAATATTTATGATCCTTTTGCCAATTCCCATCAAGAAGTACTATCTAATTTGGGTTCCTTCACACGACGACTATTTCATAACGACTATTTTTTTTGGCCTATTTTTTTTTGGCCTATTTTTTTTTTTTGCCTATTTTTTTTTGGCCTATTTTTTTTTCACCTATTTGTTTTGGCCTATTTTTTTTTGGCCTATTTTTTTTGGCCTATTTTTTTTGGCCTATTTTTTTTTGGCCTATTTTTTTTTTTCACCTATTTTGTTTTGGCCTATTTTGTTTTGGCCTATTTTTTTTGCCTAGCCTCATTCATGAAGCTGCTGAGAGGACTAAAACCTTATTGAGAAACAGAGACTTTTCCTTATGCGATTAATATTGAGTAAATTAATGGAAAAACTCCTAATTAAATCTAAAATTCTCGAAATTTTAAAAGCAATGAATTAGTATTCATGGAGTAAGAAATCTGTTAAGGGTGCATATTTTGTTGGTTAAATCGTTTAAAACACATTAAAAATTATATTAAAACAATTAGTATGGAATTATGCCCAAATATTAGTAAAAAATAGTTAAAAAATTGCCAAAAAACTAGGCCAAAAAAAAATAGGCCAAAAAAAAATAGGCCAAAAAAAATAGGCCAAAAAAAAATAGGCCAAAAAAAAATAGGCTAAAAAAAATAGGCTAAAAAAAAATAGGCCAAAAAAAAATAGGCCAAAACAAAATAGGCCAAAAAAAAATAGTCGTTATGAAATAGTCGTCGTGTGAAAATACGTCTAATCTGTCCATTTCCAAGTTGGTTTTTGCAGGAAATTGCAAAGGGTACTGTCTAGAGTTTTCTGGAGGGATTTATGAAAGTGATTTTAATAATATTTTTGCTTGGAAGCATGTGGGGAAGCTTTATTTTAAGTTTTCACCATTGCTGGGATATGAAGTTTGTATCCAAAATAATATTTATTTCACTTGCTGGCCATATGTTTATAAATTTAGCTTGAATAAGTACACTGTTGAGGAGTATTTTAGCTTTGAAAACCCTGAATCTTACTTAAAAGCTATATAAATGGTAAGTAGTTTTATAGAAATCACGAAATTTACGAAGTCCAGTTTTTATAAATTTTTTAATAAACTTATAATTTTAATATGGTGATACTGAGTTGCTTTCAAATAGACTGCAAAAAAGAAGTTAAGTATAGGTGCCAGTGCACTTCTCCTGAGACTTACATGTGCGAAAAACACTTATCGAAGCACCTTAAGCGATTAGGCCAACATTCCTTTGAAAGTATGTTCCTGGAGCCCCTAGATCAAACAAAAGAAGCTATTCTGGAATTTATTACAAAAAAACAAACTAAAAATGAGAAATTAAAGAAAAAAATTCTAGCTTATTTTACGATAAGAATAAGCAGATCTGAAATCGGGGTTAGAGAGATGATAAGCCAGCTCGATTCTGACTCAACAAAACTGTTTTCTCTATTTCAAAAAATTAATATGGTTAATAAAGTATCTATTCTCGAGCAGGATCCGATTTTAAAACTATTGCCTTTACCCCCTGATGAAGCAATTGTTAGAATTAAGTCATTAACATTAAATAATGATTAGGTTCTTCCTCCTTTTACGTTTCACCCAAGGCATGTCTTCGTAGAAGACTCTTTACACTGTTAGTGAACCTCTGGGTTATGTCAGCATTCCACGAGAGATATTATCTATTGCCTAAATTTCTGATCATGCATATGCATGTCATTTTGAATTTGGTATGTAAAAATCGAATATGCGTTTCAAAACGCAGATTTTAGTGCGGCAAATTCTTAATTTGAAATTTCATATGAAAATGGTGCGTATAACGCCCATAAGAAATTTTGCCAACGGATTATAGCTCTCTTCCGGTTTTCGGCCTGACTCTTAATGTTGTCTCAGAACTTGGAGTATGCAGGTTTGGGACTTCGATGTTCCTAGCTAGTATCTGGACCAACTATATCTTCGTCGTCAGCAGTAGTGGTCTCTAGGGATAAAAAGCCTTTTTTCCCAGGGTGTCAATCGGGAAGACACAAAGTCTTCATTGCCGGATAAGCGGATGAGGGAGGCAAAACCCAACAGGAACACAAATGTCTATTACCTGTAGACACCGTTTTCTGCTCAGTTTGGCTTTAGGCCGCCACAAGGTCCCCAAACTCTAGGCAGGTCCGGTCTGTGACATCGCCATTTTATTTATTTATATTAGAATTAAACCAATTATAAAAAATCTAGATTCAAAAAATTATAATTGCAGCTTAAATGATGCTGAAATTGATAATCAGCTGACTAAAATTAGGGAATCTATTTCGAATCTGAGAAATGATATGAAGAAAGACAAAAAAGAGCTTGAAGATTGAAAGAAAAAAATAGAAGAGAAACTTGGAACTCTTATAGAAAAGCAAAAATGTGAAGACCCTCTGCAAATTAATAATCTTGAAGAAAAATTACAAAAAGAACTTAAAAATATGGAAAATTCAATTAATTCCCAGCAAAAGAATGCATTGCTTCCAATTTTAGAATTAAAAAAAAATGGTATGGAAAACTCTCAGGTTAATTTTCAAATAAATGAGCTGAAAGAAAAAAAAAGACTATTTTTAGACGGACAAAATAATTCAGAGATAGGAAGAGACTTCAGAAGAACTTGCTGACTTTATGAAAATGAGCTAAAAACGCTTTTAGAGTCAAATAAAGATTTGGAGGAGGCTTATCTAGACTACAAAAATAGTTATAATCAATCAGTTTCTATATACCTTTTAAACTTAGATGACAACCAAAATACCAATTTGATCATTTTTGACACAGAAAATGAAAAAGAAGCTTTTGTTAGGCTAGATAATGCAAAACCATTAAATACAGGCACATGCTTAGCCCAAATTCCTGGAGGCGAATTGTTTTGCTTTGGCAGTCAATACCCACCTTCTGGAGTTACTATGATGATTGATACAAAATATAAAACTCGGATGCTGCCAAGTGGTAGACCATGCTACTCTTCTTCATCTATATACTGCAATAGAAGCATTTACTGCTTCGGCGGATTATCCAAGAGTGATGAGCTATTAACCCTAGCAGAGAGGTTTGATTTAGATGAAATGAGATGAATAAAATTATCTCCATTGCCAGCAGCAGACGGTAATTGCCATTGCATATTGTTCAAAGAGAATATTTTGATTTCTGGCTATCGAAATCTTACTTAATTACTTAGATGATTAAAGTAGCAATTTCTTCTGCAGGAGGAATGGTTTACGGGGTAAACCAATCCGTACGTAGCCATTTTAATATCATTTGGCTATCGAAATCAAAACCTTATGCGGTATTCAATTAAAGAAAATGCTTTTAATTCAATTCCTTTTAAATTTGCGGAGAGAAAAAAGAAGCTTTTAATTAATGACGATAGGTTGTATTTGATTGAGTGTGATGGGTTAATATATGAAAGTGAGGCTGGAGATGAGTATAGATGAAAAAAAATCGGGAACTCAATAATTAGTGATAAATGACCTCCTCAAGTTTATTTGTCATACAATAAAGAAGCAGTTTACATTGGATGCAGGTATCCTCATGCCTATTATAAGTTTAATTTAGATGAAAAAGTAATGATTCAGCTTTAAAATTTGTTACTCCCTTCTGCGCGAACTCACAAAATCACTAGAAAAATCCTATTTTTTTTTAGGAAAAGTCCACCCAAAGGATTAAACTTATTTTAATATAGAAATATTTTATAGAAGTAATTTAACATATAAGTGATATTATGAATCTCTAAATAATATCTATTAAATGTGGTAAAAGCCCAATTTAAATATAAAATTTTATAATTTACCTAGCGTGGTTGTGGAAAAAAAAGATTTTCTTAGACAAACAAAGAGTTATAATATTAGGCTTAGACTAATTTAATTTCTCTTAGAGCCTACAATTTTATTTTTTGCTTATAAATAGGATTTTTAAATTTCTTATTTATAAGTTCCTCACTTTAATTTCAAGATAAGTAATATTGCCATTATCTTTATACTTTAAAAGATGACGAGCTAAAGTGCAGATTCTGGGTGACTAGTGAGCTGATCCAGCCTCTGGTAAGTGATTTTTTATACTTTAAAGAGTTCGGGCAGGTTTTTGACTAGCCGGAACGCTGCGAAGTTTTTTTTCTCTGCAAGCAGATGAGAAACCGAAGGTGCAGCTTCATCTCGGACTTCTTGGGAGGCATTTTCATGCTTAGATAGGGTGTGAAGTTCCCAGTAGGAGGGATTGGGCGATTTCTTCATATTCTGAGAAGCCATGGTTTAGAAAGTTTCCGTCTTAGAGGTAGCCCCAAGCAATATTTTGATAAGTCTCTATGAGAGACTGTTGACCTCACCATTTTTTGGTGACGTCAGCAAGAGAAGAGCGTCGTGCGACGAAGTTGTATATCGCCATTCGAGTCTGAAGCCGACTTGGGTCGCAAGGGGCTGACATGATCCCTAAAAATCTGCTAGATAAACTTTAGAAAAAAGGATTTTAAACCTATAGGCTACTGGAATAAAAACGGAGGCATAGTTGATGCCGATATAGCTAGAGGATTTATCAAAACAAAAAATCAAGTTGCCAATCCTAAGTTTTCACTCCATAGAATTTAAAATAGGAAGCGCCGAGTATTTAATACTATTCCTTTAGACAATATCTTTGCAACTTAAAATCCAGCATGGAGACCACTGGAAATAAGCAAAATTTTCAGAGGATTTTCCAAGCTCAAAAATAATTGAAGCAAAAGCAAATCTTAAAATTTATGGGTCTCCCACTTTTATAACATATTTTTTTCAATTGCATTCATCTTTTATATGAATTTATTATTTGCTTAATCCCTTCATTATTTTTTTTCTGCTTAAGCAATTATAAAATGCTTTACTTTTCTTCAATTTCATAAATAATTACAATCATGATAAGAGTCAAAAGTAAAAAAATCCCTGAATTAGAGGCCAAAACATACAAAAGGGACTCGAAGGACCACGGGGTCGCAGTGGCATTATTCCGGGGTGGGGTGAAGGCTTAGACTGACTGGGCCTCCCCTCGACCCACAGATAAGAGGGCCTATGGCGCAGTGTCAATCAGGCACTTCTGAAGAAGCATTATGTTGCCTTGTAATGACAGAGGTAGTTCCAACAGGAGGTACTGGACGCTTCCTTCATGCCCTGAGCACTATCAGGGGTTAATAGATACTTAAGCTGCAATTTTTGGCCAAGCTGGTTCTGGTGGGTCTCCCCGTTAGACTGACGACGTCATCATTTTTGATGGCCCAGAAGGAAAGGGCTTAGGTGGCTTTAGTGCTTAAAGCCACATGAAGCCTGAAGCTTAAGCTCGACTGGCTCGAGGCTGAAATAAACATCGTTTAGCCCCTCTAACTAACTAACTCCTCTTTCAATTTCATAAAGCTATATTCATTTAGAATAATCGTTATTGAAACTCTTTTTTTGTAATAATATTGCATCATATTTTTAAACATTCTGATCATAATATGGAAATCAAAAAGTGCTTTGAGCCGAGCTGTAACCTTGAAGCTGAATATATATGCCAATGCACTTCCCTTGGAATATTCTCGTGCGAATTGCACATAGCGGATCATTGCAAACAAAATAGCCTTTCTCATAATTTTGACTCTATATTTTTACAGCCAATAGAAGAGACTAAAAACGCGATTCTTGGATTTCTTACCGAAGAAAAGGATCAAAGAGAGCAAAGACAAAAGAAGCTAGCAAATTTGTTTATAAATAGCCTTTGAACTTTAAAACGGATATTCATAGAACTATTAAAAGGGCTTGATGAAGATTCTACAAAAATTAAAACTTATTTTGAAAAGATTTCTCAAGCGCAAAGACTCTCAAAATTTGAGAGTGACCCAATTTTGAAATTATTAGTTTTGCATACTGATGAAGCATTAGAAAAAATTAAATCAGTCACCCAAGAAAAGTCAAATTCAGTTTATTGCGAAAACCTATTTTGTAGGCTTAATGATGAAATTTTCAAAACAATAAAAAGTTTTAATCAAGAAAGCATCGGTATAACCCATATCTGATTTGAATTGGTCTTTGGAACAAAAATCTCTGAAACTTGATCCTCAAAATTGCATTTTGGTAAGCAGAATTAAATAAGGCAATCCAGCCATAACTGAATTTTTCAATCAGATTTAAGCGGTCAAAATAAATTAATAAATATTTTGGACATTGAATTGGAATTAATTTTCTAAGACCATTCCAAACTAGGGTGCCTACTATATTGATCTAAGCCAAAGATTGACTGAGATAGAAAAAGACGCTGAAAAGCGTAATGAAATTATTAATTTAAATAAAAAAGACATGCTGGATTCGTATAAAAACATGGGAGCCATTAAGATTGATCCAAGTTGTGACACAGCATACAATGATGCTGGGCTTGCCTTTTATAACCAAAAGATGTACGACGAAGCAATAAAATATTATAACAGCGCAATTGAAATTCGTCCAAGCTGTGCAATTTATTATAAAAATAAAGGAGATGCTCTGAAAGAGCTAGGAAGAAACGAAGAAGCAATGGAATGCTATAAGGAAGCTGTCAAAATTAATATAGCGTTTGCACCGCTATTGATTACCTTTGCAAGTGTTTCCCGCAGCAACTTGGAGCTCTGAAGAGCCATCTAAAGGTGATGAGTCAACTCAAAGTTGACAAAAGCGTGCCCTTTTACAAGGATTTTTTTAACTTAGAGTTGACTTGTCACCTTTAGGTGGCTTGCTATAGCTCCAAGTTGCTGCGGGAAACCCTCGCAAAGGCAATCTGCAGCGGTGCAGACGCTATATTAGCTATGATGCAGCATATAATAATATAGGAATTATCTTGTTTAAGATGAAAAGGTATGAAGAAGCGATGCAATCATTCATGGAAGCAATTAAAATAAATCCAGAATCCTCAGTTTATCATAAAAATAGAGGAGATGCTTTAAAGGAACTAGGTAGAACAGCAGAAGCAATTGAATGCTATAACCAAGCGATTAGGATTAATCCAAATTTTGTGTCAGGATACAACGATTTAGGAATGATTTTATATGATGAAAAGAGATATGAAGAAGCGATCAAGTACTACAATGAGGCAATCAGAATTGAACCAGACAGCATTAATATATATAAAAATAAAGTATAGTTCGTGCCTACTTATAGATTTCTGGTTCCCCCTTTAAATTTGAACAAAATCTAGGTAAAATTTCAATTTTTTGGGTCACGTTACAAATTTTTGTTTTTCAACAAAAAAAATTTTATAGACGGAAATACTAATTTTTATTTAATGAAAAAAATGAGTAGAATATTATTTAAACCGTTTTCACACTGATTCGATTAGCTCTTAAACAAAATTTATAATTCCAGATATACGTTCAATTTATATTATTATTATTATTTTAAAAAAAAGTTAAATATAATTTTTTTAATAAAAATCAACCCCCTTTAATTTGAGAAGGATTTTTTGTTCCGATTTAAAAGTGGAAGAAGTTAGAATAAATGCCTTTTAGTTCCCCTTATTGAGTGAATATTTATTTAATTTCTAGAATTTATTATTTTAAAATGAGAGATTTCATTATTTTTCAAAATTTTTTTTTTTAAATTTTATTTCGCTAACGGAAGGGAGGGGATTAAGAAACAACTTAAAATAATTTGAAAAGCCAAATCAAAAATTCCAAGTAAGAGATCTAAAATTTTTAAAATTTTTATTTTAGTATGTCAAAATAATTTTTCTTGGAGTGCATTTGTTAGACATCTATAAGGGGACATATGCTATATTAGCATTAAAGCAGCTAAGCAGAATTTCAGAAACAATAGATTGCTGAAATGAAATTATCAGAATTGGTCCAAAAAACGCTTCAGCTTGCAATGAGATGGGAATTTACTTATATGATGAAAAAAGATATGAAGAAGCAATAAAATATTTCAATATAGCAATCAAAATGGAACCAAATAGTGCGGTTTTCTATAAAAATAAAGCTCTACCTCTAAGAGAAACCAAAAGAATAAAAGAGGCTATGGATTGCTATAGTGAAGCTATTAGGATAGATCCAAACTTTGTTTCAGCTTACAATGAAATGGGAATTGTACTATCCAATGAAAAAAGAGATAAGGAAGCAATTGAATATTATAATAAAGCAATAAGAATAGAGCCCACTGATGCAATTCTATATAAAAATAAAGCGATGTCTCTAACTCTGTCTCAATTAATAGAAAAAACTAACTAGCATTTATATGTCTGTTTTTATAATGAAGAATTAATGATAATATATTTTATTATTATGCTTTTATGCTCCCAGAATTTCTTTGTATCAGATGGCAATTATATTTATAGCAATTGCCCGAGGATGGCGCTATCTTGCGCCATCCTCGGGCAATTCAAAAATAGCCCCACACTGGGAATCGAACCCACGTGTGGGGCCATTTTTGGTGTGTGGCCAACATCGACTTACACGCACCAAAAATGGCCCCACACGTGGGTTCGATTCCCGGTGTTGGGCCATTTTTTTGAATTGCCCGAGGATGGTGCAAGATAGCGCCATCCTCGGGCAATTCCTATACTTAACAGAGGTTAATAAGAGTGTTAAGGCATTATTCTTTAATTTGATAATCGCCTGCGAAGCAACCTTCTCTCTTAATAATGCTAAGATATAGATGCGGAGTAAGGGAACTACGAAGGATGAATGAGGCAATTGATTGCTATAATGAAGCTATTAGAGTTAATCCAAATTTCGTAGACGCTTATAATGAAATGGGAATTGTCTTACATGGTGAGAACAGAAATGAAGAAGCAATCAAATATTATAACGAGGCAATTAGATTAAAACCAAATTCAGAAACTATATACAGCAATAAAGCATTAGTTTTGAAGGAACTAGGAAGAATCGAAGAAGCAATAGAGTGCTATAATGAAATAATTAGAATTAATCCCAAAAATTTATCAGCTTACAATGATATAGGAAATCTCTTATGAAATGAAAAGAGATATGAGGAATCTATCAAGAATTATGAGGAGGCAATCAAAATTGAGCCAAAAAATGAAGTTTTGTATAAAAATAAAATAGGCGCTCTAAAAAAACTAATTACTCTATATAAATAACGACCAACCTTAGAATTTCTTCTAAAAATAGATAGTAAGAACAAATTTATTTGCAATCTCTGCTGGTGTTAGGGTATCCTCCATTAATATTAAAATAATAAAAGATTTAGCTTAATTGCTATTTTCTCTATTTTATTACTATAATATCTCATATTTTTAAATAATTTTATGCAGAGATTAATAATAGTTTGATATAATTTCTTATAGTATTCCGCGTGCTGGATTCTGCTCCACACGTTGAAAACATAAAAGCCTGTGAAGCCCGCCTATTGACTTTCTTTCATATGCTAAAATATTTTCCATTTGTGGAGCAAAATCCATTACGTGAAAGACTTTAAGAAATAACAGTAAAGAAGTATAATAAAAAAGAAGAATTTCGAAAATTTTATAAACATCTGCTTTAAAAAAGATCGTTTATTAATTCGGAGGAGTAAAAAGAATAGATGAAATAATAGAATGCTACAATGAAATGATCAGAATTAATCCAAATAATGTTTCAACCTTCAATGATTTCGGAAATTTCTTATCCAGTGAAAATAGACATGAAGAAGCAGTAAAATATTATAACGATGCAATTAGAATTAAACCTAATGATACGGTTTTATATAAAAATAAAGCACTATCCCTAAAAGACCTAGGAAAAATAGATGAAGTAATTGACTGTTATAATGAAATGATTAGAATTAATCCAAATAATGTTTCAACCTTCAATGATTTTGGAAATTTCTTATCCAATGAAAATAGACATGAAGAAGCTGTAAAATATTACAACGAGGCAATCAGAATTAAGCCTAATGATATAGTTTTATATAAAAACAAAGCACTATCCTTGAGAGATTTAGGAAAAATAGACGAAGTAATTGGCTGTTATAATGAAATGATTAGAATTAATCCAAATAATGTTTCAACATACAATGATTTAGGAATTTACTTATACGGAGAAAAGAGATATGAGGATGCACTAAAATATTACAATGATGCAATTAGAATTAAACCAAGTGATAAGGTTCTACGTAGCAATAAATTATTAGCTTTAAAGGCATTAGGAAGAGTAGAATAATAAAATGCTATAACATCATAAGAAATAATTTAGTATTAATGGGTTTAAAAATTAATTTATCCATTTTAATTATGTTAAAATAATGATTTTAATTCACAAAGATTAATTTCTAAAATATAAATTGCTAAAATTTTGATATTATGTGACTTCAGATCTGTTTTGATTTTATTAGTTTTTTTCTGCGCTTTATTTTAAATAATTTAGTATAATTTAAAAGAGAATGATTTATTATTCGAATCTTCTTGAATAGTCTGCAAGCTTATTAGTAATTTAACTCTGAAAAATATTCATAGAAAAAAAGAATAATATTTAATGGTATTTTTTCTTCTTGTAAAACGCAAGATAGAGCTTATGCCAATCAGGGTCATTTTTGCTGACTATATCATCATCATATTTCTCCCATTCGCTATTATTCTTAGTAAATGCTATGAAATGAAACCCATAATAGCATATTACTCCAAAAATTTGATAAGTTTCATTACTAATCTGCAACTCATCTGGTATTTCATTAAAACCTTGGTGATCAGGCATATAAATTGTTAAAATATCAGGCCAATCAACTCTTTCAGTTTCCAGAGTTATATCTCTCAGTTCTCCACATCTGTCGCACATTAGCTGATTTTCCCAATTAAAATACTTCTTTTCTCCAACAATATTGTTTAAAAATTCTCTTATATTGCTTTGGGAATTTTTTGGAATAATTATAAAATTTGAAGATTCTTCGACATATGATTTATGCTTGTAAGGGCATGTAAAAGTTTGCGTTTTAGCCACTTTAAAAGGATTTGCATCTTCAATTTTATCTGAGATGATTAAAAACAGCTCTTTTGAATCATTTGGAGACCTTCCAGCGTACTAAATAAATATTACCATCGAGTATTCTTTTGAAATTATATCTTTAAATTCACTGATATGTGGCATTATTGATATCTTTGAAGCATTACTATTCATTAATGATATAACTGAATTCAGGCTCTGTAATAATTTATTGCTACTAATGCTGCTTATTGATTTTGTAAATTCAGAAATACTTGCTAATATTTGTATAACAGAATTCATATAGCAGGTATTTCCTATATTTGGCAAGCCTGATTTGCTATAAATTAGAGATCTTGTCGGTAGAGTTTGAGTCTGAGTATTTAAGGACCGTCTTTGCCTTTCAGCTTCTTGATAATCTTCAGAAAATATATTTTGTCTTGATGGCAGAGTCACTGTCTGGCCAATTATCTGATACTCGGTTTTAGGTTCATTTGAGCGAACAACAGATTGTCTGAAAATTTCAGACTTATATTTTTCTATTTCTTCCTCAATTGCTTTTAACTGTTTAACTGCTAATTCTATGTTGCTCTCTAGCTCAGCTATTTTATTCTTGCTAGTATCGTTGCTTTTTAGTATATTTTCGATGCTATTATCAACTTGCCATTTCCAATCCCCCAATCCCTTATTTAAGTCATTGCTTTGAGCCAAAAGCTTTTCGGTATAAGATTTATATTCCTCTATTTCATTTTTAATACTTTTGATGTCATTATTAGCATGAAATTGCCAATCTTGTATATCCTTGTTATAATTCTTTGATTTCTCAATTTCATTTAAAAGACTTTCTAGCTTTGCATCAGATTTATTTTCTATTTCCTCAATGTAATTTAATTGCGATTTTAATTTTTCAATAGAAATTTTGTTTTCATTTTCAATTCTTTCAATTTTTCTATTTAAATCCTCAAAATGTGCGTTTATACTGTCACTATTGGATTTGCAATTTTTATTCAACTTATTTAATTCAGATTTAATGCCCTGAACTTGAATATTGGTATATTCTTTACAGGTTTCAATACTTGCAGTAGCTTTACTCTCCTCTTGCTGGCGAGAAAAAAAGGTTAATGTTTTTTATTATTTATATTTTCCGCGTTTAAAATATCCAAATTTGTTAATATTTGTAATATTAATTGATGAAATTTATTAAGCAAGCTATCTAAATTTTAATATAATTTGCTTAATAATTCATTATTATAATTAACCGAATGGGACTCTATTTTCATAAATAGTGATTTTTATAATGGTTTTACTGACTACCTAGAGGAGAGTTGGTGGATTTGAACTCCAATTCATTTAATTTGGAAATTATTTCACTGCTATTTGCATTTACCACTGATTTTATATAATCCAATACCCTATCATTTTTAAGGAATTCTTCTGGGCTTGGGCAATTATTTTGTTTTCGCTCATTGTCCTTGGAGAATTTTTCTAATTCTTTCATTTTATTTGTAAGCACTTCTTTAATGCGATGGAAATCTTTTTCTAGCTTATACTCCATAGCTATAGTGCTGTTAGAATTTTTTGTTTCTATAATATCGGCTGCTGAATGTATCTTCTCTTCACATTGAGCTAATAACCACTCTATCATGCTTTCGGACTTATTTTCGATATCCTTTTCTATCTTTTCAGCTAATTTCTCTTGTAATTCAGTGAAATAATTAGCTATAGCGCTTGCGCTTAATATTATTTGCCTATTATCTTGAAAACCGCTGCTATTAGGTAAGCTCAGGCTTTGTAATTCAATTTTTTGATGGGAATTAGGTTCTTTTTCAACAGATAGAATATTATTCTGTTTTCTTGAATAACTGTCAATATCTCTATTTAGATTACCATTGCCCAAATTTGTTGAAGAAGTAGACGGGTGGCTTATTGGGGATATGTGAAAATCAGGAGGTAAATCTTTTCTATAATGAGGACCTTGCTCATAGTAAATGCTTTGGGCATTAATTTGATCGATCGCAAGAGGTTTTAGGTCTTTCCTTATATAAACTAAAATCGATGGCGAATATACTGTTGTCAATTCCAATTTTTGCGTCAACAACCAAAACATCTTTTAGTGGTTCACTTTCTATTGTATGACTAATGTAATTCATTCAGTTTTTATTTCTCTCGCAAATTTTGTAAAATATTTCTAGAGTGCCTCAGCATGACTCGAAACCTCTAATACTGAGAAGTTGATTATCAGAAATCCCATTTCTAAATGCATTTGTCGTAATTTCATGCAGATATCTGTCCAGCATTTGAAACCTTGGATCCAGATATGCATTTATGTTGCTGCTAATAGTCGCTATCATCCAGCATGCCCGCCTCAAATGAAAATTGCTCATTTTTATTAGTTTCTACAAATTCAATTAACCAAAACTCAATCGCTAAATGTATTTGTCGATGTGATTTAATGGCAGCAAAGCAGTCGTTAAGGAGACGGCATGTCAAAAATTAAAATACTTAAGAAAATGCGATAAAAGGAGTTTTAAAAATCAAGCTTTTGCTTGATAGGACCAATTATGCTTTAATACAGCTTAAACTTTATAGACTAAAAATTATTAGCAACAAATCTAATTTATGTTTGGGCCGACAAGATATTACAAATTTCCCTCTTTATATTCTTTTTCTTCTTTAAGGCTTTTAATTTTCGTCTATATCTTTTTTGACGGATTTTTCAGAATGGAAAAGAGAGATGACTTGGAAATATTCAAATCTAAAAATTTATTTTAAAAGCAAAGTGAGTTGATAGTTGATAAATATTTACAAAGCAGTTTAAAGACTTAGTTTATTAGATATAATTTTTTCAAGTAACTTTAGCTTAAGAAATGTGAAAATCTTCAGGTCAGGTCAAAGTTAATCATAATTATTTGGAGTCTAATAATCTACGGAGATCAGTTAATCAAAAGACCCAATCTATAACTGGAAAAAAAATAAATGAAGATAATACAAGAAGTATCTCATATATACCATGAACACGGTTTTAGATCGACCTGAGACCTCCCTCCCTTCCCCTCCCTTCCCCTCCTTCCCCTCCATCCCTTGACAGTTTCAGCTTTATTGAAATCTACAAATTGAATTTGAGTTGTCAAATCCTTAGTGAGGGACTTTTCATTTTAAATTAACAATTTAGTTCAAACTGAAACCGCCAGGGGTTGGGGGAGAGGAGTTTCAGGTCGAGCCATACCTGTTCTGAAGGTATAGCAATAAATTGTCAACTAATGCAAACACAAGAGATTCAAGAAATGCTGACTCAGGTAGGCATGAAAGTAGAAGTGGAATCAGAGAGTTGCGAGCACAAAACAAAGTTTGCAGTATTCAAAGACTATTAAAGCACCCAACAAAAACCAAGCATAATGAGGAAAATCAAAAATTGCAAACGAAAATATTAATCCACTTCAAGTCCACCCGAAACATAGGATCAAAAGATACGATAATAATTTCCAGCATGATGGCGCATTTTATTTTCGCTAAAAGCTGGAGGAGCTTAGCCTGCGAATTTAGGAAGAATTTGCATTGTGAGAAAGGATTCTGCGACGCATGAGCCTTTCTAGTGCTGAATCTATGAAGCATTGTATTGAAATAAAGATAAAGATATGATTCAACGAGGAGTCAGGGAGCCAACGCATGGATATTTTTTATATAATTGAAGTTAGAGATCCAGTGGATTCCAGGAAAACTTTTTATTTTAATTGCCTAACCTGGATGAGCAAGTAGGTGGTGCATTTAAAACAAAATTTCTCGTGAATTTGAATGCACTTGGAGATCTGAGGTTGTAAAATATGCGGAGTTTCTGCTTGGTAGAAGTGATAAGGCTTGTGCTTGTTGAAAGATATGACAATTTGCTATGGAAGAGATTAACGGTTAATTAAAAAGAGAGAAGTGCTTGCAAGACCGGCAGTAAAAGTTTTAGATAAGATAGCATTAAAAGATACTAATTTAAGTGTTCATTATGCATCATAATGCTGGCTATTAATCTCAGTTAAACTTTCAAGCACAGCTCTATTTGATGCAATAGAATTGAGCTATAAGATATAGGCTGAAGAGCTAATTAAACAAATAGGTTATACTGAAGCTAGAGGAAAAGATTCAGAAGCTAAAAATGTATTATTGAAATTCTAATTGAAAAAAGGAAAATATTGAGGAAAGGCTGAGGAACAGTGAATCAAGAGTTTCTGAAAGGATAATGAGAGAGTCTAATAGGAAATTTAAATAAAAATGATAAAATTAAGAAGAAAAATAAAGAGTTTGACTTTGAACTAAATAAATATAAATCGATACTACCAAATCTGAAGCAGAAAATAAAGAATTGAGGCTCAAAGCAGACCAAGAAGAAAAAATAAAAGAGCAAGAGCAGAAATTTCACATTTTGAGCCAGAAAAATTCTCAAATGAGCCAACAAAGTTAATCTTAACAAATGCAGCTACTTTAATAAAAAAAGTTCTATTAAAAGATAGAAAAAACCTTTATTGAAAGAAATCAAAACCCAAGAGCAGATTATAAAGACTGCCAAAAAGAAAATGAAAGGCTTGCTGAATTAAAACAATTAAGTTCCCAGCTTAAATAAGAGCAGGATAAATTCATCATGAAAATATAAAAGTAGACTTATTAAAAGCAACCTCGTAAAATACCACGGAGGGGTGCCAATCAAAGAAAGTACTTCTGACTTTGGAGCTATTAATGAATAGAGATCGGAAAATGACGCTTAGACTTGCTCAAGATTTATTGGAAAAAGAGAGATTTAACTGAAAAAGAAATAATATCAAAAATTATTGAAAATTAAGAAAATTCCAAGCTAAAGTTGAATTCAGTTTTCTACAGCGCAAGAAGGCTTAGTTAATACCCAAAAATAAACAAAATCCATGAAAAAATCAATCACTTAAAGGAGGCGTATGAGAATTTTTGTAAAGCAATTGCTTAGCTCATCTGAAACTTGTTCCAAAAGCTGTTCAGAGCCATTTCTTGGTTCAACTAGACGCTAGCTAAAGGATGCTAGGAATTTTTCCTTCTGCTTGCTATTTTTTGACTACTCTTTTGTAAAAATCTAAGAATTGCTTCTTTTATTCCTTTAATCGGCTCTAAAAGTATTTTTTCAATAGCTTGAGCCTTACGAAGAAGCTTTAAATGTTACCCGAAGTGCAGTTCACAGCATAAATTGTACGAGAGGCGGACGGCATGCATATTCAATTAGCTTCAGGGTTGTGCCCTAACTCAAAATATTGCATATGCTCTATAGCCCAAATGGAGGCTTGGGGTATATATATTATTATAATTATGGCTTATTATAACCAAATTTTATTTAAATCTGCAATTTTTGGAGTAGTTCATTACGGTCTCGACCTAATACATCGTTAATAAAATTTATGTCTTTTTCCGAAAGCTCCCATTCATCCCCAGCAAAAATACCACTTACTTGATTTTCTTGCTTTAAATTGTAAGCCTTATTAAAGTCCTTCAAAGCTGCTTCTTGTCTGAGATTATTAAATACTCTAGCTCGGCTGCAGAAATGTAAAGGATTGTTGGGTTCAAGCTTGATTGCCTCATCATAGCATTCTATTGCTTCTTGATATCTCTCTAAAACATAAAGAGTATTGCCTTTACTATTATAAAACTTTGCATCTTTTGGATAGACTCTGATTGCTTCTTCATAATTTTCTACTGCTTCTGGGTATCTTCCAAGTTCATTTAAAGCATCCCCTTTATTATAGTAAAAATTAGCATCTTGTGGATTGTGTTTGATTGCTTCATCAAAGCATTCGATAGCTTCTAGATATCGTTTTAGATTATAAAAAGATAATCCTTTATGATTATAAAATCTAGCGTTGCTTGGATCGAGTTTGATTGCTTTGTCATAACATTTGATTGCTTCTAGATATCGTTTTAGATTATAAAAAGCTAATCCTTTATTATTATAAATATCAGAACTTTTTGGATTGAGTTTGATTGCTTTGTCATAGCATTCGATTGCTTCTAGATATCTTTCTAAATCATAAAAATAAAAACCTTTATTATTGTATAAATAAGAATTTTTTGGATTCTGTTTGATTACTTCGTCACAGCATTCGATTGCTTCTAGTTTTTCTCCTGGCACGTTGCTGCCATTTTAATGTATATTGATAAATGATTGGGAAGAGTAAATATTCTAGAGTAGTATCTTTTACATTGCATTCATCTAGATAATAAGGTTCGAGTTTAAAATTCTGATTATTGCACTTTATTGCTTCAATCTTTTTACCTGCTCTTCTAAGTGAGAAATGCTCATTATAATAAGCAACATCAATAGCGATTTTTTGATCTAAATTAAAATAATAATATTCTCTAATTGAACTAAAAATAGTTGAGATGTATATTCCTCCTTTATTATATGTACAATAAGCTTGATTCGGAGCGCAATCGATTATTGATTTTCCAATTCGTCTCCAATTTCATAAACTTCCAACTTCGCTTTCATAGATTAATCCATTTTGGCATTCAATCAAATATAGTCTCTCTGCATTTATCAGGATCTTTCTTTTCCGATATGCAAACTCATAAGGAATTGTCGAGAAAGAATCAATATCTATTGAGTATAACAAAATATTTGTATTAATCCGTCCAGAAATCAAAATATTTCCATTAAATATTATAGTATGGCATTCATCATCATCTTCTGGCATTGAAGTTAATTGAATTCATCGATTTCGATCTAAATCAAATCTACTAGATAGAGTTAAAGCATAACTCTTTTTATTCTTTCCTCCAAAACAATAGATGCTGCTGTTGAAATAGATACATGATGAGTCAGAGCAAGGAGTTCCAGATGGCAACAATTCGAATTCACCGTTCACATCAATTAGCACTGCAATTCCAGAAGTTGGATAATTACCAAAACAGAATAGCTTGCCATTTGGAAGTTGAGTTATGCAAGTTTTATCGCCTAATAGTTCTGGGATCTGCAAGAATTTGATTTCCCTGGCTTCAGTTTCAGTGTTGTAAATAATTAAATTAGTTCTGTCGTCCTCATCCACTGCTATATTATAAAGAGATGTTTTTTGGTGATAAGCTTTAAGATAATCTTGGCAAGCTTGAATTAATGGTGGATCATAAAAACGAGAATGGATGTGAATTGCTGAGCAAGTTGTATTGAAATCCATCTCTAATTCTGGATTGTTTGGCCTACTCAAAATCTCAGCTGTTTTATTTCTTAAGATGTCTATAAGGTTTAAAGCACTTTCTGCTTCTTTGGGTTTACTGTTGAGATAATTAGAAACAGTGCTTATTTGAGAATTAAGCAAACTTGTCTCGCTTTCTAAGCTTTTTTTTATTGGCCTGTTTGCGTTTTCAGACCCTTTTAATTTCTCACTGTTCTCATTTATTATCAAGGAAATCGAATCCTTAACGTTTGCTGACTCTATGGTTTTATTCACTTCAGGAGTATTTTGCATATTCATATTTTCTAGATATGCACCACCTTTTTCTTCAACAAAGGATCTATTTAAACTCGCTAGCTTTTCAGTGATTATATAAAAGAATCTTGCACTGTTGTATCAATCTTTCATGGCTATAATCATCAATTTTACTTTCTCAACAGCTTCTCCAGGCTGTAAAACCAATAATCCTAATATTGGATCTTGCTCTAGCTTTGATACTTTTTTAACTTGGGAAATTTTTGCAAAGAAATCATTTATTTCACCTGAGCAATCATCCAATTTTTTCCTAAAATCTCTTAAATTTCTCTTTAAGTTAAATGGGCAATTCTTAAAAGAATCTATGATTTTTCTTCTCAGCTCGCTGTACTTTGAATTTTCTATTGTAAGGAATTCAAGAATTGCTTCTTTTGTGCCTTCATAAGGCTGGATAAATATTGATTCAAGGTTATGAGCTCTATCAGGCAAGTTTGCATGCTTTCCAATGTGCGCTTCACAAGATAAAGTCTCAGGAGAAGAGCATTTGCATGAATACTTAACCTCATTCGTACAGCCTGACTCGAAACACTTCTTCGCCATCGTATAATAATTATTAAATAGATGATTTTTAAAACTTTTTACATTCAAATAAGATATTCAACTCATCAGCAGAGACTGGGTTTGACATGAAGAGCGGGATAGCAGGTTTTGGAATGTGCAGAGTCTCAGAAAATCTATTGAGAGCAGTGTACAACTTGAAAATCAACTCATCACAACCAACACTTCAGGCAATAATGAATTAGATCCCGGACTCTTTATTAAAGACAGGATAAATTCAAATATTCACTGTTCTTAACTCGGAGGAAACGAAACTTGAAAAATCAGTATGTGAATGGCGAAATTGAGCTTGGCCTCATTCCCCAGGGTTATTTGGTTGAAAGACTCATAGCATGCGGTATTTCAGCTTTCCACATACTGGTGCTTGCGGCTAGGTTGAAGAAGGCGACTTTGTCAGAAGTGTGGATAGGAGGGAAAATAGTAGAGAAGGTATCCACCCCGAGGGAGGTAAGAAATACATCCTTGAAGAAGCATTCAGAGGAGACTTTGGCCTCATCAAGGCTTAGAAATCAAACACTGAGGGCAGCTTGATTTACAGAAAGACTGCCAGGAATTTCAACCTTGACATTGCTGGGTCTTCAAAATAACGATTGTAGAAGTCAAGAAGAAATCGTCCCTGCTGGCACTGTCGACCCAGTTCATATAATCGTTAAAGGTGAGTATTTTGAAAAGCCTATGAAAGGCTGGGTCTCAATACTGGAGATGAAATCGAGCTTCCTGGGACTCCTGAACAAATCAGGAAGCGTGAGAGAATTGACAAAAGAGTTTCCAAAGAAATTCAGGACGCAATATATGTGAACTTTATTAGAATGCCAACCTTCGTGCCAAACTACTTGCCCAAAGGGTATCACAATTTTGCTTCATAAAGCTAGGAATAGGACCATATCTAAATCAGGTGAGCAATTTCCAAACGCTAATGCTGACAAAGAAACTATCACAAAAGTCTCCAGACAGCAAATTTTTAATTTAACAAATTAAATAATTATTATTATCAATATCAGAGAAAATTTTATTTGTTAAAATTATTCTGCCTTGGCTAAGATAACTATGAATTGCCACTATTTTTTTTTATAATTCTAGAGTAAAAGATTTAATTTAGTTCAAAATAGATGATATCTTATTTGTGATCTGCCTAAAGAAAGTGATTATACCTCATTTATTGTCTTTAATAGGAAAATTTTAATATCTGGACTTAGTCATACAGACATATATGAATACGATGAAGCTATTGATGAATGCTCTAAAATTCATGTAAAAGCTCTTAAATGCAGAAAAGAAAGACAGCTGGTTTTAGGAAATTCGAGAGTATATATAATTCAATTTCCCTTGTCTATTTTTGAAAGCAAAGTTGATGATCAATATCATTGGCGATATATAGATGATTATAAGAATAATATCCGCCTTTCCGTTTCCAGTAATTTATAGGTAGATAAAAGCCTTAATTTAGGAATTTTTAAACAAATTTATTTTAATCCAAAAAATAAATGCATAAATTTCCCGGTCTACAATACTGGAGAAATAAAAATTCAGCCTTATATATTCAATTAAGAAAAGTTCATAGAGATGCTATTTTTGATGATTTTAAGACCTAAAATACAGTTATCTCTTGAAGTCTGATTTTTTCAAATAATTGATTTTTGTTGCAAATGTCTACTGTATTTTGATATACTCATGCTGAGGGAACTGCTAAAACTCTTTATTTAAATATGTATTATGCAAGCCTGACAATTAAGATCACTCCTGTAAAATAGTTCATAGTTGCTAATTGGAATAATGTAAGTGAAATTATAAATCGAGCACAATTTTGAGCTTGATTATTATTTCTAAATTAGTCCCAGAATCAAACATGATAAGTTTATTCTCGTCATATGAATTAGCTGTGTATTAATATATAGATCTAACTATAAAGTTCACATCACTCAAGATCTTCTTGTATAGTTATGTGAATTTTTGAGATAAGATTAAATTCATCTTCTTTGCTTTTAACCCACTTTAAGAGCCTAAAAGCAGTTACTGGTTTATATAATTCATATATGGAGCCCATTAAGAGAGCATGAAGTGATGGTTGATTGAAGAATTACATAGAAAAATTATAGAAATCAACTCTATTGAAGAATAAATGTGTTAGGGGTGTTAGGGTGTTAGGGTGTTAGGGTGTTAGGGTGTTAGGGTGTTAGGGTGTTAGGGTGTTAGGGTGTTAGGGTGTTAGGGTGTTAGGGTGTTAGGGGTGTTAGGGTGTTAGGGTGTTAGGGTGTTAGGGTGTTAGGGTGTTAGGGTGTTAGGGTGTTAGGGTGTTAGGGTGTTAGGGTGTTAGGGTGTTAGGGTGTTAGGGTGTTAGGGTGTTAGGGTGTTAGGGTGTTAGGGTGTTAGGGTGTTAGGGTGTTAGGGTGTTAGGGTGTTAGGGTGTTAGGGTGTTAGGGTGTTAGGGTGTTAGGGTGTTAGGGTGTTAGGGTGTTAGGGTGTTAGGGTGTTAGGGTGTTAGGGTGTTAGGGTGTTAGGGTGTTAGGGTGTTAGGGTGTTAGGGTGTTAGGGTGTTAGGGTGTTAGGGTGTTAGGGTGTTAGGGTGTTAGGGTGTTAGGGTGTTAGGGTGTTAGGGTGTTAGGGTGTTAGGGTGTTAGGGTGTTAGGGTGTTAGGGTGTTAGGGTGTTAGGGTGTTAGGGTGTTAGGGTGTTAGGGTGTTAGGGTGTTAGGGTGTTAGGGTGTTAGGGTGGTTAGGGTGTTAGGGTGTTAGGGTGTTAGGGTGTTAGGGTGTTAGGGTGTTAGGGTGTTAGGGTGTTAGGGTGTTAGGGTGTTAGGGTGTTAGGGTGTTAGGGTGTTAGGGTGTTAGGGTGTTAGGGTGTTAGGGTGTTAGGGTGTTAGGGTGTTAGGGTGTTAGGGTGTTAGGGTGTTAGGGTGTTAGGGTGTTAGGGTGTTAGGGTGTTAGGGTGTTAGGGTGTTAGGGTGTTAGGGTGTTAGGGTGTTAGGGTGTTAGGGGTGTTAGGGTGTTAGGGTGTTAGGGTGTTAGGGTGTTAGGGTGTTAGGGTGTTAGGGTGTTAGGGTGTTAGGGTGTTAGGGTGTTAGGGTGTTAGGGTGTTAGGGTGTTAGGGTGTTAGGGTGTTAGGGTGTTAGGGTGTTAGGGTGTTAGGGTGTTAGGGTGTTAGGGTGTTAGGGTGTTAGGGTGTTAGGGTGTTAGGGTGTTAGGGTGTTAGGGTGTTAGGGTGTTAGGGTGTTAGGGTGTTAGGGTGTTAGGGTGTTAGGGTGTTAGGGTGTTAGGGTGTTAGGGTGTTAGGGTGTTAGGGTGTTAGGGTGTTAGGGTGGTGTTAGGGTGTTAGGGTGTTAGGGTGTTAGGGTGTTAGGGTGTTAGGGTGTTAGGGTGTTAGGGTGTTAGGGTGTTAGGGTGTTAGGGGTGTTAGGGTGTTAGGGTGTTAGGGTGTTAGGGTGTTAGGGTGTTAGGGTGTTAGGGTGTTAGGGTGTTAGGGTGTTAGGGTGTTAGGGTGTTAGGGTGTTAGGGTGTTAGGGTGTTAGGGTGTTAGGGTGTTAGGGTGTTAGGGTGTTAGGGTGTTAGGGTGTTAGGGTGTTAGGGTGTTAGGGTGTTAGGGTGTTAGGGTGTTAGGGTGTTAGGGGGTGTTAGGGTGTTAGGGTGTTAGGGTGTTAGGGGTGGGTGTTAGGGTGTTAGGGTGTTAGGGTGTTAGGGTGTTAGGGTGTTAGGGTGTTAGGGTGTTAGGGTGTTAGGGTGTTAGGGTGTTAGGGTGTTAGGGTGTTAGGGGGGTTAGGGTGTTAGGGTGTTAGGGTGTTAGGGTGTTAGGGTGTTAGGGTGTTAGGGTGTTAGGGTGTTAGGGTGTTAGGGTGTTAGGGTGTTAGGGTGTTAGGGTGTGGGTGTAGGGTGTTAGGGTGTTAGGGTGTTAGGGTGTTAGGGTGTTAGGGTGTTAGGGTGTTAGGGTGTTAGGGTGTAGGGTGTAGGGTGTTAGGGTGTTAGGGTGTGGGTGTTAGGGTGTTAGGGTGTTAGGGTGTTAGGGTGTTAGGGTGTTAGGGTGTTGGGGTGTTAGGGTGTTAGGGTGTTAGGGTGTTAGGGTGTTAGGGTGTTAGGGTGTTAGGGTGTTAGGGTGTTAGGGTGTTAGGGTGTTAGGGTGTTAGGGTGTTAGGGTGTTAGGGTGTTAGGGTGTTAGGGTGTTAGGGTGTGTTGGGTGTTAGGGTGTTAGGGTGTTAGGGTGTTAGGGTGTTAGGGTGGGTGTTAGGGTGTTGGGGTGGGTGTGGGGTGTTGGGTGTTGGGTGTTAGGGTGTTAGGGTGTTGGGGTTGGGTGTTAGGGTGTTAGGGTGGTTAGGGGGTGGGTGTTAGGGGTGTTGGGGTGTTGGGGTGTTGGGTGTTGGGGTGGGTGTTGGGTGTTAGGGGTGTTAGGGTGTTGGGGGGTTGGGTGTGGGTGTTGGGGGTGTGGGGTGTGGGGTGTTGGGGGTGGTTAGGGTGTTAGGGTGTTAGGGTGTTAGGGTGTTAGGGTGTGTTATGGTGTTAGGGTGTT